>JBBGZY010001957.1:92500-782500 GCA_037952925.1 Lithobates clamitans | reverse complement strand
AATAATGAAGCTGCAAACTAATTTTCAAAGGCTTTTTTTTCTAGTGAGATCAAGAATAATATTATTATGTTTTTTTTTTGTTTTGTTTTTTTTTTTATTTGGCCAAGTTACCACAACACCATTATCCCGTAGTTTTTAAGATCAAAGATACAACTATGTTGGTGTCCCTTGTCAATTTTACATTGTATTTTTTAAAATGTAACTGCCTACTCCCAAACTGTCATTTGAAGTAAAAACACATAGCCAAGTATTATTCTACACAATTGTTTTTATTGTGCATTAAAAAAAGAAAACAAATAAAATTAGACATGTATCTGCCAAAGGAAATTAACCAAAAAGTGCATTCTATGCATCCAAAAATATAGAAAATATACCAAATCAAATCATTATTCAACCAAAAAAAATATGTCAAAGCAATAACTCCAAGGCCAATAATAAATAACATGTTATCTCCTCCGATTCCCCAACATGTCTGGTTAACGAACGGCCGTTCAGAAACAAACTGAAAAGCGCAAACTGAAAAGCGCAAACTGAAAAGCGCAAACTGAAAAGCGCAAAATGAAAAGTGCAAAATGAAAAGCGCGAATCAACACTCACCAAACTTCTACTAACACGAAATTAGCAGAAGGAGCCCAAAGGGTGGCACTAAAGAGCTGAAGAACAACGTAGTACGTCACTACGTTCGTATTTGTTGGCCAACAATTGTGTGCCGTGTTTATGCAAGACAAGTTTGGACCAACGCCCTTCGGACAAAAGTCCACGGTTTTGTTGGCCAACAATCCGATCGTGTGTACACGGCTATAGGCCTCGTAGCAATGCACACATTATAACTTAAACTGTCCGGGGCCTAATTTTTTATTCGGTTTACTACCGCTTTAAGAGAACATTCTGGGAGATACTCGGATTAGGATTTGTGATTGCAGTTGGCAATGATACAAACTACTGCAGTGAGATCTCACCATTGTGGGAGGGGCAGAGACATAAACTACTGTGGAGAAATCTCACCATTGTGGAAAGTGTGGAGACACAATGCCCATCCAATAACAGTTTTGGGTGGAGTTGTCCTGTAATACTGGTAGACTAAAACATTACTGATGTAGAACTGTAGAGAAAAATAAAAAAAATGATATCTATGATGCAGTCTGCCACTGGCAATAACACAGCAGTTTTTGTTCTTCTGAGTTTTATTATCTGGTAATCTTGCCAGGAGATCTGTTATTTTTCCACTTCCTGTAACCGTGTGACAGCACTGTTTGTTCTGTAGTGACATCACACAGCAGCGTTGTCGCCCTGTGGACAGGGGAGAGGACATGTAGATTTAAATAAAGGAAGAGAAAAACTCCATCTAACACTTTTTAAAGTTGAAGTTTAGGCATGGATAGGTTTGCATGGTTACCAGGGGCGGCCCGTCCATTAAGGACACACGGGCTCCACCCCCCGGCGCATGGATTCCAATGCAGAGGGGCTGTTTTTTTGAAGCACAACCGGGGGCTTTGGGCTTGGGGTTGTTTGTTTGCCGCCCCCCAAAAAAATAAAAAATAAAAAACACTAGCCACCACTGATGGTTACAAATGTAGGTATGAATGTTCCATACCTGGCCGCCCATGAAGCTGTAAATCCTTGGAGTGGGCACCACTAGTACAGTGATTGCTGCTAGCGTCCAGGTCCCGTGCCAAGCAGCTGCCCTTCTGTTTAGTGAACACTTTAAATATTGAATGTAAATGAATGCAAAAGTGTTTTCTGACTGGATGAGGTGGAGATTGTAAGGTTATCACTCTGACTCTCCTCTTTGTCCAATCAGAAAATGCTTGTTGGTGCAACATGGGAATACGATAGCGGAAGAGGAACCGGACTGAGCGGCAGAGGATTAGCGAAGCTGGGGGACCGGAGCAGGTGAAACTAGCAGATGTATCACGTGGTGTGCAGCATGGGAGCAATGTGATTGGAGACCGGAGAGGGAGGAGGATCAGAAAAACAGAGAATTAGAAGAGCTGCAGTTTAATACTGAGTGGGGGATCAGCAGAGCTGAGGTTTACCACTATGGTTGTACCGATACTGTCTTTTTTATCGGCTAGTACGAGTACCGATACTTGTGCTCAAGTACTCGCCGATACTAACTACCGATATCTTTGCGGTGTGGTTAATGCCCATTAAAAAATGGTCTCAAATCGCACTGCAAAGAACTGCATGTGATTTGAACAGGAATGCGGTACGATTACTGTCCGAATCGCATGTGGTTTCCCACACCTCTCCTGGGTGAACCCTGGCTGGAGTCACTATGACAAACCAAATTCCTGTTCAAATTGCATGCGATTCTTTGCAGTGCATATTGAGCCCATTCATTTTGTATGGGCACAAGTTGCACTGCAAAGGCATCGGTTTAGGTAATGGAGCAAGTACTCAGGCAAATACGCAATATTGGCACCGATATTGGTGCAACCCTAGTTACTACTGAGCAGGGTATCAGCAGAGCTGAGGATTACTACTGAGTGGGGGATCAGCAGAAGTGAGGGTTACTACTAAGTGGGGGATCAGCAGAGCTGAGGATTACTACTGAGTGGGGGATCAGCAGAAGTGAGGGTTACTACTGAGTGGGGGATCAGCAGAGCTGAGGATTACTACTGAGTGGGGGATCAGCAGAGCTGAGGATTACTACTGAGTGGGGGATCAGCAGAAGTGAAGGTTACTACTGAGTGGGGGATCAGCAGAGGTGAAGGTTACTACTGAGTGGGGGATCAGCAGAGCTGAGGGTTACTACTGAGTGGGGGATCAGCAGAGGTGAAGGTTACTACTGAGTGGGGGATCAGCAGAGGTGAAGGTTACTACTGAGTGGGGGATCAGCAGAGGTGAGGGTTACTACTGAGTGGGGGATCAGCAGAAGTGAGGGTTATTACTGAGTGGGGGATCAGCATAAGTGAAGGTTACTACTGAGCGGGGTATGAGCAGAGCTGAGGGTTACTACTGAGTGGGGGATCAGCAGAGGTGAGGGTTACTACTGAGTGGGGGATCAGCAGAGGTGAAGGTTACTACTCAGTGGGGGATCAGCAAAGCTGGTGGTACTAATGAGCGGGGGAATCATCAGAGCTGGGGACAACTACTGAGTGGGGTTTTAGCAAAACTGGGGGTAATACTGAATGGGGCATCAACAAAGCTGGGGTACTACTTAGCAGGGGATCTGCTGAACGAGGGCACTAATAAGCAGGGGATCTGCTGAACAGAGGTACTAATGAGCTGGGGTTCTACAGGCCCCTTTTAAAACAAATAGAAAACACACACACACGGGGCATTTTCCAAGCTTCATTAAAGCTTCAAAAAAGCATCACAGAAGCATCAAAAAAGGATGTTGAAGCGATAGGCTTTTTGAGTCACTTTTTTATGCATTTTTTTGTATTCTTTTTTTCCCAGGTGCAAAACGCACCGGAAACACAGCAAAAAAACGTATGTGTTTTACAGCGTTGTTGCAATGTAGAAGTGTGAATACAGCCTATATGTGAAGAAAAATATAAATAGAGGCATGAGAACTATAAGAAGGAATTCCTCTACTGAATACAGTTTTTACAGATATTAAGCCCCATACAGGGACCAGAATGTATAACTGTTCCCTATAGCGGGCTTTTATTGGCAGCAGATAAAAGGGATGAATGTTAATAAAGTTGTCTTGTTTAGCATCACCCAACGAGGATGCAGATCACAGGAAGGATAGTGCAGCCACATGACTTATTTAGAATTATCTTTCGCTATATAACTGTAGAAGAGCTGTACAAGGACAGCGGGCACCTCTGCGCTCTCCCTGTGTCCTTATCTGCCCGACATTACTGAATACGGTAATTGTTTAAAAGAGACTGCACCGACATCCTCAGCCATTGTAGAAGCAAGTATAAAGAGGACCTGTCATCAGCAGGCTACATAATGAAAAAGAATTTAAGAATTGTCTGGTCTGTGACAGTGAAAATCATTTATCAGAACTGGATGGATGGCATCGATCGAATGACATTACCTCAGCCTAGCCAAAGTCACTGGACTGGGCTTTGTAAAAAAAGGTGGAGCTAGTCTAATACCGCATGCGATCCTGAAAATGTCAATTCACTACTGCTTTATGTGGTATTTACAGCACAAAGCAAAAAACGTTTGGTAAATACTGCATAGAACAGGAGTGAAAGTCATTTCCCCCCCAAAAAATAATAATTGCATGCTGTTAATAAGTAGCAGTCCCAGTATGCAATATTGCAGGCACTGGCAGCCGCTGGCATCCTTAACAACCAGAAAACAACCTGGTTGTGAAGGAGCGGGCTGCTTCCACATGTACATACCAGATCCAAAGGGCCTGGTATGGATTGGGGGAGGCCCCATGTGGTTTGCCGGCATTTTTTTTTTTTTTTACTTTCAGTTGTCAGTGGGGAAGCCCACTGACAGCTGATGTCTAATCGGTTGTTAAGGACGCGGCGGCCGCAGGCCCCTTAGCAACCATGTCAGTTAATGGTTGTTAAGGACACCCGTGGCCGCACGCTCCTTAACAACCAGCTAGTGACAGCCTGTGGTAAGGACGCCGGCTACAGCCGGTGATAGATTACTGCATGCTTTCACTATTAACATTCCGCATGACTTCATAAAATAACTCATGCAGTAATTTAGTAACTTATTTTTGTAATTACTAAAAAAACCTTTTTGAAAAACACTATGCTTGGATGCGGTAAGATACCGCTTTGTGAATGGAGTCCATTGTGACATGTTAGGAATTTATAAGTAAAATTACTAACAGGTCCCCTGGACAAATACCTAACATTATCCAAAAAGTCAAGGAAACCATTTTTATTACAGGCATTGATAATTCATGCCATGGAAAAGATCTACAGTACAAGAAACCTGCACCACCCCACCCCCCATCTTCCCCTCCTCTTAGAAAATGGCCCAGTCTAGTTGCTGCCCAAATTCCACACCCAACTCAAACAATTCTTCCAATGATCGTCTAAGGAACACGATCAAATGATGTGATGATATTATCGCTGTCACACGCCGTCAGCTCCACAAACCATCTAATCTCTCTGATGTAAATAAATGGTACAGATTCCCTTTAAATGACCTGAAATGCGCAGAGAATGAAATGCACGGCACTTGAGCACTGACGGAAATATCTAAATATTTATGTTACACCGCACTCCTATATTAAACAAACCTATATTTCAGAAAGAAGCCGAGCCAGCTCTCGGGGCGATCGTCTGTATGCCGGGGTGTCAGCTGATTTGCCAGACCTTCGTATTAACAAGATGGCGACTCGTGACCTAGAGATCAGCTGCCGATTATATTATATAGAAATTTGTATTTTCCCAATTATCGGTGACAGTCTGTCCAATGGCAGCAGAGATCAGACGAGTTTCTGTTGCGGAGCAGTACATACAGGCAGGGGCTGTTTCCTGACAATTTTCGATGATTGCGACACCTGCACAGAACGCTCAAGAACCACCATCTTCTTCCCAGGCTAAGATTCTGGCTCAGAGATGATGCATGTACAGGGCCTTGGAAAAGTATTCATACCCCTTGGAATTGTCCACATTTTGTCATGTTACAACCAAAAACATAAATGTATTTTATTGGGATTTTATGTGATAGATCAACACAAATTAGCACATAATTGTGAAGTGGAAGGAAAATGATAAATGGTTTTCAAAATGTTTTACAAATAAAACTCTGAAAAGTGTGGTGGGCATTTGTATTCAGCCCCCTTTACTGTGATACCCCTAAACTAAAATCTAGTGGAACCAATTGCCTTCAGAAGTCCTCTAATTATTAGAGTCCACCTGTGTGTAATTTAATCTCAGTATAAATGCAGCTGTTCTGTGTAGCCCTCAAAGGTTTGTTAGAGAACCTTAGTGAACAAACAGCATCATGAAGGCCAAGGAACACACCAGACAAGTCAGTGATAAAGTTGGGAAGTTTAAATCAGCGTTAGGTTTTTAAAAAATAGCCCAAGCTTTGAACATCTCACAGAGCACTGTTCAATCCATCATCTAAAAATGGAAAGAGTATGGCACAACTGCAAACCTACCAAGTCATGGCCGTCCATCTAAACTGACAGGCCGGGCAAGGAGAGCATTATTAAGAGAAGCAGCCAAGAGGCCCATGGTAACTCTGGAGGAGCTGCAGAGATCCACAGCTCAGGTGGGAGAATCTGTTCACAGGACAACTATTAGCTGTGCACGCCACAAATCTGGCCTTTATGGAAAAATGGCAAGAAGAAAACCATTGTTGAAAGAAAAGCCATAAGAAGTCCTGTTTGCAGTTTGCAAGAAGCCATGTGGGGAACACAGAAAACATGTGAAAGAAGGTGCTCTGGTCAGATGAGACCAAAATTGAACTTTTTGACCTAAACGCAAAACACTATGAGTGGCAGAAAACTAACACTGCACATCACCCTGAACACACCATCCCAACCGTGAAACATGATGGTGGCAAGCTGGTCAGAGTTGATGGGAAGATGGAGCCAAATACAGGGCAATCTTAGAAGAAAACCTGTTAGAGTCTGCAAAAGACTTGAGACTGGGGCTGAGATTCACCTTTCAGCAGGACAATGACCCTAAACATACAGCCAGAGCTACAATGGAATGGTTTATATCAAAGCATATTCATGTGTTAGAATGGCCCATTCAAACTCCAGACCTAAATCCCATTGAGAAACTGTGGCAAGACTTGAAAATTGCCGTTCAGACGCTCTCTATCCAATCTGACAGAACTTGAGCTATTTTGCAAAGAAGAATGGGCAAAAATGTCACTCTCTAGATGTGCAAAGCTGGTAGAGACATCCCCAAGAAGACTTGCAGCTGTAATTGCAGTGAAAGGTGGTTCTACAAAGTATTGGCTCAGGGGGGCGGAATACAAATACACACCACACTTTTCAGATATTTATTTGTAAAAAAAAAAAAAATGAAGATCATTTAGAATTTTTCTTCCACTTCACAATAATGTGCAACTTTGTGTGGGTCTATCACATAAAATCCCAATAAAATATTTTTACATTTCTGGTTGTAACATGAAATGACAGGGGGTATGAATACTTTTTTCAAGGCACTGTAAATCCTGGTGCCAGTGTAGTGCTTGGTTGTGTTCACAAATGTCTGACACAGATCAGCCTCTTACTTTGTGACTTGCTACGAAATTACATTGTTCCAGTCTGATAACTGGGGGAGAGGAGACTGAGGAAATGCTTCCTCCTTCCTGCAGCAGACTGATGACATCACCGCAGCTCAAGGGTGGCTTTTCTGAGTATTATTGCCTTAACCATTAGCCGCCAATCAACGTACCAGAACGTCACTTGACTTCAAGTGGTTGTACTGGGATGATTCCTGCAGTTGCAGGCATCATCCCAGTACTGTTATTTAGAGCCGTCAGTCAGCTCACTTGTAAGAGCAATCGGAGTATCTAACTAGCCGATCGATTGCTGTTACAAGCAGAGGGATGGGACATCCCTTGCCTTCCATGGCTCGCTAGGGCTCTCCTGTCCCGCCTGTCTCCATAGCGGCAACACGTAAGCGATAAACTGACATCACTTCTGGTTTATCCGGATGTCATCTGCACCATTCTCAAAAAAATAAAAGCATTTATAAACGCAGGTCTTGATGTTTTGAACGCTTTTAATTGCAGAGGAGGGGTTTGGGGTCTTTTTGACCTTAGATCCCTCCATATGGAGTACCTGTCACGTGTCTATTGCTGTCACAAAGGATGTGTACATTCCTTGTGACACCAATAAAAAAAATTGAAAGCAACAGTTTAAAAAATTCATAAATCAGTAATAAAAAAAAAGAAAAAATTTTAAGTGTCCCCTGTCCCCCCGTGCTTGCGCAAAGGCCAATGCATGCGTCGGTCTCACATGTGTCAGCCCCGCATGTGCGCAAACAGCGTTCATCCCACACATGTGAGGTATCACCGCCAGCCTCAGATCACGGGCACCAGACCTCCTCTGTAAGTCTAAAGTGGTAACCTGTAAAGGCTTTTAAAGCATGGCCTATGGATTTACGCCCATTTTACGTCGTTTGTCGCCGTTGCACAGGCATGCGCAATTTTAAAGCATGACATGTCTGGTATCTATTTACTCGGTGTAACATCAATTTTTACATTTTACAAAAAATTTGTTATGTATTGTTTTTTTTTTTGGTTTTTTTGCAATAACATTTAAAAAAAAGTGTATTTTTTTCCCAAAAATTGCATTTGGAAAAACTGCTGCACAAATCCTGTGTGACATGAAAAATTGCAAAACCCACCAAAATATTCTCCTGGGCCTTTTCTTTAAAAAAATTATAAAATGTTTTGGGGTTTTAAGGTATTTCTAGCACAAAATACTGATTGTTACAAAAAGTGCCAGAAATGGCCTGGAGGTGACATGTCAGGAATTGTACTATCACTGAATGGCCCACCTTAAGATCAGCTGTCCTGAATGCAGTTTATGACTGACACCAGGCTTCTTCTGGGTGGCTTCACCTTCTTTTCCTAATCAGATGTCTTCTGTTCCCTCTGATTGTTGGAAATTTCCAGGCAGCGTCTGCAGGTGACGCCGGTGACACGGAGCCTGGGACACGAGCCACTGACACAGAACAGCGATGCCCCGAGGGCGCAACATGTTCACAGGTGATGCCAGATGCAATGATCGCACTTTCCAAACAAGGAATCCCTGTACTGACAGTGACACTTCTACAAAGAGAACCAGTCATTGGCTGAGCTGAGAAATGTACACAGATAGCCATACACGGTGCTACTTCGACAGAGATTGGACTAAAAGCTCCTCTGCCACAGATCTGTGGCTTGACACTTGTTCTCCATACCCCAAGATACAGACCACGGAGCAGATATGAGTTGTACCACAGCAGACTGAGCACACAGGGCTCCCATTTATTCTTATCTCTGGCCAAACACACAGATACCATACATAAACAGAAACTCTTTTACCTGCTGTCCTTGTCCCCTGGTACAATGACTTTGCCTAGGCCGGGATGATATCATCAGACTGTTGCAGGCAGGAGGAAGCATTTCCTTAGTCCCCCCCCCCCCCCCAGTGAATAGACTGCAACATTAAGTGGGGTTCCACCCAAAAAAACAAATATACATAAAAAATCCTAAAAAACAAACCAAAAAAAATTTGGATATTTTTTTTTTTTAACTTACCTCTAAATGCCTGTTGCTAGGTGGTCCCTCGTAGTCTGCCCCTTCCTTTGCATGGGCTGGTGACATCACTTCCCCCTCGGCACAGGAAGGGCTCCGCTCTGCTCCCTCCCTCCTGTCAATCATCTGGGACCCATTACAGGTCCCAGGTGACTGAGCGGCCAATCACGGCGAGCGGCGCCGCTCGCGCAGGCGCAGTGGGTGCCAGGCTGTGAAGCCACAGCCCGGCGCCCACAGTTGCAATGCCGGCGCCGCTGAACGGAGGGGGAGACGAGCGGGGCTTCCATCTCCTGCTTCGCTGGACTCCAGGACAGGTAAGTGCCCAATTAAAAGTCAGCAGCTGCAGTATTTGTAGCTGCTGACTTTTAATTTTTTTTTTTTTTTAATGCCCCCCCTGGGTGGAACTCCTCTTTATAACGTTTCACTTAATCACAAGGTGAGAGGCTTGCAGCAGGGGCTGATCTGTGTCAGACTTATGTAAACACAGCCAAGAACCAGGCAACAGGATTTATACGATTATGTCATCTCCAAGCCAGCATCTCAGTCCAAGAAATAGATGGTGACCCTGGATGATGCTTGACAAAGATACTGTCGTTCTTCTGGAGAGAAAATCAGATGAAAGCATTGTAAGTAATGTGTAGGAGTACTGTGATGTCTGTGAGAGGTAATAAATACCTGGAAGTGTTACACTGACACATTACATAGCATCCTGCACTTCACATGTTCTGCTTTAATTACCTCCTGCATATATGCAGCCATAACATTATCACCACTGACAGGTTAAGTCAATACGATTGATTATCTTGTTACATTGGCATCTGAAAGTCAGTGGGATATATCAGGCAGCAAGTGAACATGTTGTCCATGAAGTTGATGTGTTGAAAGCAGAAAAAATGAGCATGGCAGTTTGTTGTGTATGGGGCTGTGTAGCCGCAGACTGGTCAGGTTGCCCATGCTGACTTGTGTCCACAGCCAAAAGTGCCTACTATGGGCATATCAGCATCAGAACTGGACCTTGGAGCAATGGAAGAAGGTGGCCTGGTCTGATGAACGATGTTTTATTTTACATTATTTGGATGGCCGGATGTGAGGGTGTGTCGCTTACCTGCAGAACACATGGCACCAGGATGCATTATGGGAACAAGCCAGCGATGCTTTGTGAATGTTCTGCTAGGAAAGCTTGGGTCCTGCCATTCATGTGGATAATACTTTGACATGTACCCCCTACTGAAACATTGTTGGTGAACAAGTACACCCCTTCATGGAAATGGTATCCCTTGATGGCAGTTGTGGCCTCTTCCAGCAGGATAATGCAGCCTGGAACACTGCACAAATGGTTCAAGAATGGTTTGAGGATAACAACAAGAAGGTTGAGGTGTTGACTTGGCCTGCAAATTCTCCAGAGCTCAATCCAATCAGTGAGATGTTCTGGAACAACAAGCCCATGGAGCTCTTATCTTGCAACTTACAGGACTTAAAAGAGCTGCTACTGACAGCTTGGTGCCAGATACAACAGCATACCTTTAGAGGACTAGTGGCGTTCATTGGCGGTTTGGGCAGCAAAAAGGGGCCCTACTCAATATTACGTGGGTGGTCATAAAGTTATAGTTGATCAGTGTATACTGTCATGTATGTTTGCTGTATGGCAGGTGTCACTAAATGGCGGACCACATTCCGGGCATGGACTGAGTGACAGTCCTGTCTGGACCGCAGGCGCACCACTTAGTAGCCTTAGTGTACTCCTCTCCTACGTATAAAACTCAGAGTACAGCAGTGGGCGGGAGTCACAGCAGGCTGGATTCCTCCTCCATATATGTATTTGCCTGCCTGCCACCGCTGTTAAACTTGCAGCGGGGAAGACGGCGGGAGATTTGGCAGGTTTACAAGAGGAGCAGGAGCCTTTCGCTTGTTACAAAAGTGCCCACTTCCCTGCTGTGAGTTTAACAGCAGCGGTGGCAGGCAGGCAGGAAAATACATATACAGAAGAGGAATCCAACCTGCTGTGCCTTCCGCCCAGCCATGCTGTGTTAAGGTAGGGCAGTGAAGGGGGAAGAGCTGTGATCATGAGGGAGTACTATCTTTGGTGGGAGCATTGATATTGGGGGGGGCTGTGATGTGATATGGGGGGCTTTGATGTGAAAGGGGGGAGTAGGGATATGAGGGTGGGTTGTGATTTAACGAGGGGGCCGTGGTGTGAAAGGTGTGGACTGTGATGTAAGGGGGCTGTGAGGTGAGGAGAGGGGGCTCTGATGTGAAAGGGGGATCTGTGATTTGAAAGAGGGGACTAAAGACATTGATGTAAAGGGGGCTGTGATGTATAGGGGGGCGGGGCTGTGATGTGAGTTTGGGAGCTGTGTTGTAGGGGGCTTTGAGGTTAAAAGGGGGAGTAGTGATGTGCTGTGATGTGAGGAGGGGGGCTGTGATTGCAAAGGGGGCTGTGACGTGAGAAGGGGGAGAGCTGTGATGCGGAGGGTTGTGATTGCTAGAGAGATTGTGATGTTAGTGGGGGGCTTTAATGTGAGGAGGGGGGCTGTGATGTGAAATGGGGACTGAAGACACTAATATAAAGGGGGCTGTGATGGGAAGGACCTGATTCATAGAACAAAAATTAGATTCGGACCTCTTTTCAATTTTCAGCTTTTAGCGCTGTCACAATTTGAATGACAATTGTGCAGTCATGCTACACTGTACACATTGGAACATTTTATCATTTTTTCACACAAATAGAGCTTTATTTTGGTGGTATTTAATCACTGCTGGGTTTTTTATTTTTTTGCTAAACAAACGAAAAAAGACCAAAAAGTTTGAAAAAAACATGTTTCATAGTTTGTTAAAATTTTTATTTTTCTCCTTCACTGATGACGCAGCACTAATGGGCACCAATAGGCTGCATTGATAGGCACTAATCAGGCGTCACTGATAGGTGGCACTAATGAGCATTGATGAGGCGGCACTGATAGGTGGCACCGATGGGCACCGATGGGCACTGATAGGCGGCACTGATGGGCACTGATATGTGGCACTGATGGGCACTAATAGGCACTGGTAGGTGGCACCGATAAGTGACACTGATTGCCAGCACTGATGGGCACTTATAGGTGGCACTGGTGGGCACTGATTAGCAGTACTGATGGACACTGATAGCTGACACTGGTTGGCACAGATTAGCAGCACTGGTGGGCATTGTTGGGATCAATGTCCCTTTAACAGCAGCCAGCTATCGGCTTTACCCTTTTCTCCTCAAACTGTCAGTGCGAGGGAAAAAAAGCAGATAACCGGCTTCTGTTTCCATTGTGTGATCAGCTGTCATTGGCTGACAGCTGATCATGTGGTAAAGGGCCGCTGCTATTGGCCCTTTACCCTGATCATAAAGTGCACTGCCCACCCGCCGCAGGGGGCACGCGGGTAAGGGAAGGCGTACATGGACAATGTCCCGGCATTGTAAGCCCACGCTGTAGCTGTCTTTCAGCTATAGCACGAGCGGGAAGAGGTTAAAGTAGAAGTATAAAGTAAAACTTTTTTATCTCCATCTCCTGACTTGTGCCTGTCCGCAATGTTATCCCAGAGATCTTTTTAGAGTGCATTGCCACCCGTAGTTGATTGTTTGCTTCAGCTGCACTATCAGGGACTGAAATGCTCATGGAAAGCTTTTTTCATGCTGAGCTAATCAAAATGACCAAATCTGATCACAGTTGAAAATCAGCTGGCCTTGTGTACCATTGAGAAGGTTATTAGCTACACCTGATTGGGTTTACAAGTCATTGTAGGAGGGGGGGTGATACCATTTTTAACTCAGTGATTCTGTTTTTGACTTTTTTTTTTCTGACATGTTGGTGTTATATCTTTCACTTGAAAGTTAAAAGTTGCACTGAGTAAATACAGCTGGTTAAAACAAAAACTGTGTCTGTCTTCATTTCAGGCTGCAAAGCAACAAAATGTGATTATTTTAAAGGGAGGTGATTTGTTTTCTATACCCAATGTATGCTTAATTACACCGATGTGAGCAAGGCCTAATTGGTTCCTATCACTAACTACATTGTGGGATGCACTGCATAATCCTGCCCCTCACCCAGCATACTGAAGGAATATTTTCACATGTGAAGCCAATCGATGAGGTCAGTAAAGAAGCTGCTATTCATTTTGCTGCACTTCACTGCGTCCATATTTACTCCAGAGAATAAAAAAGTGTGACATGAACATTTGTGATGTCGAAGTGTAAAAAATCAGCAGAAAATAGTAAAGAGAAAATGAAAACCGACAACACAGATGAAATAAAACAAAAAAAAATTGCAATCCTCAAAGCAATGTTTTTTTCCATGAAAATAATGGATTGTGTCTAGTTTAGGGTGGAGGAAGGTAAGGGTGAAACTTTGTGACCTGCAACAGTTGGCTACAAAATATATGTTCCTGGGTTGACATTCCTTTTATGAACAGGCTCGAAGGTAGAAAATGTATTTATGTATTTTCTATACCCATCCCAGGTGGCTCGGTGTAACATTCGCTCAGGGGTTCTGTGAGATGTCGCCAAGAGTTTGGGACAATTTACATGTTTGGTGCTTGGCTGGCCGGAGTGCAGAGGATTCTTGGTAGAGCTATGTGCACCGTATGCAGGTTTTGCATAAGTAGTGATGTATGTCTGTATGTTTGTATGCAATGAATGTCAGTATTAAGAAAATGAAAGGCACACTCAGAGATAAAAACAGGAAAAGCGACCTCCAGCTCCAGAACACGGGCCCCGCTGGTCCATGCAGATTAGACGCAGAGTCCCATCTGCCGGAGAACGATAGAGCCTGTGCTCACCACAACTCCGTCAATGTGTCACTTCATCACACCACTGCGATATAACACACAGCACATATTATTATACAATCTGCCCTGAACCGACAACTCCCTGCCTACCGTATAAAACAGACAAAAGTCCCCAATCCTCTACCTGTAATGTATTACCTAAGGACCAGGAGGGAGGCAAGAACGTGAATGGAATATGTCAGAGCTACAGTATTTCACAAAAGTGAGTACACCCCTCACATTTTTGTAAATATTTTATTATATCTTTTCATGTGACAACACTGAAGAAATGACACTTTGCTACAATGTAGAGTAGTGAGTGTACAGCTTGTGTAACAGTGTAAATTTGCTGTCCCCTCAAAATAACTCAACACACAGCCATTAACGTCTAAACCGCTGGCAATAAAAGTGAGTACACCGCTAAGTCAAAATGTCCAAATTGGGCCCAAAGTGTCAATATTTTGTGTGGCCACCATTATTTTCCAGCACTGCCTTAACCCTCTTGGGCATGGAGTTCACCAGAGCTTCACAGGTTGCCACTGGAGTCCTCTTCCACTCCTCCATGACGACATCACGGAGCTGATGGATATTAGAGACCTTGCGCTCCTCCACCTTTCGTTTGAGGATACCACACATATACTCAATAGGGTTTAGGTCTGGAGACATGCTTGGCCAGTCCTTACCCTCAGCTTCTTTAGCAAGGCAGTGGTCGTCTTGGAGGTGTGTTTGGGGTCGTTACCATTTTGGAATACTGCCTTGCAGCCCAGTCTCCATAAGGGAGGGGATCATGCTCTGCTTCAGTTTGTCACAGTACATGTTGGCATTCATGGTTTCCTCAATGAACTGTAGCGCCCCAGTGCTGGCAGCACTCATGCAGCCTCAGACCATGACACTCCCACCACCATGCTTGACTGTAGGCAAGACACACTTGTCTTTGTACTCCTCACCTGGTTGCCGCCACACACGCTTCACACCATCTGAACCAAATAAGTTTATCTTGGTCTCATCAGACCACAGGACATGGTTCCAGTAATCCATGTCCTTAGCCTGCTTGTCTTCAGCAAACTGTTTGCAGGGTTTCTTGTGCATCATCTTTAGAAGAGGCTTCCTTCTGGGATGGCAGACATGCAGACCAATTTGATGCAATGTGCGGCGTATGGTCTGAGCACTGACAGGCTGACCCCCCACCCCTTCAACCTCTGCATCAATGCTGGCAGCACTCATACGTCTATTTCCCAAAGACAACCTCTGGATATGATGCTGAGCATGTGCACTTAACTTCTTTGGTTGACCATGGTGAGGCCTGTTCGGAATGGAACCTGTCCTGTTGAACTGCTGTATGGTCTAGGCCACCATGCTGCAGCTCGGTTTCAGGGTCTTGGCAATCTTCTTATAGCCTAGGCTATCTTTATGTAGAGCAACAATTTTTTTTTTCAGATCCTCAGAAAATTCTTTGCATTGAGGTGCCATGTTGAACTTCCAGTGACCAGTATGAGAGAGTGAGAGCAATAACACCAAATTTAACACACCTGCTCCCCATTCACACCTGAGACCTTGTAACACTAATGAGTCACATGACACCGGGGAGGAAAAATGGCTAATTGGGCCCAATTTGGACATTTTCACTTAGGGGTGTACTCACATTTATTGCCAGCGGTTTATATATTAATGGCTGTGTGTTGAGTTATTTTGAGGGGACAGCAAATTTACACTGTTATACAAGCTGTACACTCACTACTTACATTGTAAAAAAGTGTCATTTCGTTAGTGTTGTCACATGAAAAAATATAATAAAATATTTTACAAAAATGTGAGGGGTGTACTCACTTTTGTAAGATACTGTATATAAATAAATAATAAAAATAGTGTGACTGTGGTGGAGACATGAGAGTGTAAATTTTTGTTTATTAAAAATTTTGCAAGCATACGGCTTGTTATTAAAACATATTTACATATATATATTTATACAAAAATAAATAAAAAAGAATATATACACAAATAAACAAAAACAAACAGGCTTACATCAGCAGATAACAAAAAAGCAAACAGCTTTTTGCCAAAAAGCATAAAAAGAACTATATACAAAGAAACATAATTGTATTACTAGCAAACTACAAAATTATGCAAAACAATGCCCTAACCTTCACCTAAACACCCCCTCAGGCTAAGAAACAATTACACATTTATCCCATGCATGCAGCCTTATTTCGAAAATCTGATCTGATCAAAATCCAGGGGATGTAAAAGGACAGAAAGAAAAGCCGCACACCCAGAAACCGACAGACAGCAGCTACGAGGACCTGACATTCCTCCACGCCTTTGTCCAGGCCCCTCTCCTTCTCAAGACCCCGAATCTTCCCAATCCCACCCAGAATGTTGTGCACCACCACCTCGACAGAAATTACTTTTTTCCGAGTGGAAACCTTACACTGTGCACCCACATGAAGTAACGGACTACTAAGCTAAAAAAGTGTCTCAAAATCAAAATCCCGATGCGACTCAAAAGCCCCGTACAACCACTCCGCATAACTCAAGCAGGAAAGAAAAGGGATACCCAGAGCCCCACCCACCCGCGTATAGACTTCTATATTGAAGGGGCACTGAAGCAAGAAATGGTCCATAGTCTCCTCCACACTCCACTCTTGGACAACCACAGTTCTCCACAGAGCGATACTTCAAGTTGCCATTCACATAGAGTCTGCCATGGAACAAGACCCAGGCCAAATCCCGAAACTTTGAAGGGATTCTCTCCAGATAAATCAAAACACAGACCCTCCCTTATAACAAGGCCTAGGCAATCCCTCAAGGCCAGTGGCTCACTAAAGGTAGATTCAACAACCCTCTTCTCCAGGCACATGAGAGTGTAAGCTCTTCTGGTGCAGAGACTTATGTAACTGGCTAAGTGTTCTTTGTGCAGCACTGCAGAATATGTCAGAGCTATATAAATGTATAATAAATAATAGTGTGAGACTGTAGTAGGAAAGGGTTTGACAAATCCCAGATGCCAGGTCGCCCTGGCGACAAGAAATTTCGTCCTGGCGCCTGGGTTGTCGCCCGAATGCTGCACACACCCTGCCTATTCAGGGGCGCACGCAAATTTAAGGTTTGACATGTTGGGTATCTATTTACTCAGTGCAACCTTGGCTATTATATTTTAACAAAAAATTGGATCATTTATTGCGCTTTGTGCACCCTAAAATTACCTTTTGATGTGTATTTTACTAAAACAGACCCTTGCGGTGATATCGCATGATGTAAAAAAAATTGGAACCTACCACTATTTTATTCTCTAGGGTGTCTGCTTTCAGGAAATATATGTTTGAGTTTTTTTTGTAATTTTCAGGCCTAAAATAATTTTTTAACAGTGTGCAAAAAAACTGCTCTGGCTGTGAAAGGGTTAAAGCATAAGTTTACCTTTGGGAACATGTTACATGTTCTACCTGTAAGCTTTGTTCGTTTAAAAAAAATGGCTCCTAATTTTTTTAGCTGGCTCCTAGATTCAAAGCAAATTTGACAAGCCCTGGTAATAGGAGATTAGATTGTAAGCTTCTCTGGTGCAGAGACTGATGTGACTGGCTCAGTGTTCTCTGTACAGCCCTGTAGATTATGTCAGCGCGTTATAACTATATAATATTAGTGTGTGACTGTGGTGGAAAATTAGAGTGAAAGCTCCTCTGGTGCAGAGACTGATGTGAATGGCTCAGTGTTCTCTGTACAACACTGCGGAATATGTCACAGCTATATAAATATACTGTAAATGTATAATAATAGTGTGTGACTGTGGTGGGACATTAGAGTGGAAGCTCTTCTTGCGTAGAGACTGAGCCAGTCACGGCTCAGTGTTCTCTGTACAGCATTGTGGAATATGTCAGAGCTATATAAATGTATAACAATAATAGAGGTGATCCATGCGAGATCGGTGTTCCCTGTAGCAGGATAGTGGAAGTCTTGCTCTGTATGGCTCTAGCTGAGGCCCTGGTACTGGGGGGGGGTTTCTGAGTCTAGAAGGATGGGGGTGACACATGGATCTGGATATTGTCTGCTGACGTATGACGCCAAGCCACAGAGCACTTAAAATATCTCATTAACAGCCAACACAACTTGGCCTGACATTTTCTAACATTTCACTCGACTAAACATTTTCCCCGTAAAGATTTGTCTGTTCCAGGGAATTTACACATTTTTAGATTTGGAGATTTCACTAACAATTTTTAATACATGGTGTAAGACAACCTTTTATACACTCAGAACTGATGGTGACACTAAAATAACAAAGGGATTTGTACAATAAAGTGAAAACAGAAAGTTCTCTGTTTGGGCCCTGGGGCTGAGAAAGGTCTGAAAGTGATACAATTGTTTTAAACTGGATATAAATACAAACTGAATGACATTCAATGTGCTCTGTGTACTCTATATCAAAAACAATTGTCATTTTTAAAATAAAATCCTTGTTTTCACCTTTTGCATCCTTTGTTACATATAGGTGCTGCTGATCTCTGGCCACTTCAGGTCTACATACACTCCGATGGCTGCATGGTGGGTCTCCTGATGGTGACAACAGAGGACCATGCCTGTGTAATATGCATTGAAAAGGCCACTTGTAGTCTACATAGGTCGCCCATGTGACAGGGAGACAACGCTAGAGCGCGCTGGGGAGACAGGGACAGAGTGTTGTCACCCTATAACAGGAAGTGCCTGAACAAGGACCTTCATAGCAGGATCACCAGGGATTATTTTAGTGAAAACTGCTGATTAAGCACTAACAATAACTTTTGGAATGACATTAATATGTTAAAGCTTCTATTAGATTTTAGTGATTGGGTTTCCATCTACTTTAAGCATTTGACGTCAGGAAGGTTTTACCCCCTTCATGACCAGGGATTTTTTTGCTATCTAGCACTTTAACAGGAAATGTATCATTGGACACAAATTAAATTTATATAATTTTTTTCACAAAAATAGAGCTTTCTTTTGGTAGTATTTGATCACCACTGGGTTTTTATGCTTTTTTATTATATAAACAAAAAAAGACTGAACATTTTGGGAAAAAAAACTATATTTTCTACTTTATAAACATACCCAATAAAAAAAAAATTCTTCATAAAGTTAGGCCAAAATTCTCCTACATGTCTTTCGTAAAAAAAAAAAAAAAAAAAAAAAATCTCAATAAGTGTATTATAATTGGTTTGTGCGAAAGTTATCTACAAGCTATGGTATATATATTGACACTATACTGTAATGGTGGTGATCAGTGATTTCTAGTGGGACTGTGATAGGGTGGCGGGCAATCTGGTGCTAACAGACACTGGCTGGGAAGGTCACTAACTGACACTGACATCTCTAGTGACTGTAATAAAGTGATCAGCGATAATATTGTACACTGATATTGTACTAATGACACTGGGTAGGAAGGGGTTAACATCTAGGAGCAATCAAGGGGTTAACTGTGTGCCTAACTATGTGTAATGTGTGTTGCTTTTACTTACTAATCTGGCTGTTTTTTCTTCCTGCCTTTTGGGGAGAAGAAACAGCCAGATCGCTCTTCCTTTGTACACAGAGTTCTGTATGTTTGTAAACACAGTACTGTGTGTGTGATTGGACACAGCCGATCAGCAGGTTTCAGACAAAATCATTGGCTGAAATCTGCTGCCAAACTTGTGTCCAATCAACAGCATGGGTGTGACAGGGGATGCGTGAATGCGTGCCCCCCCCCCCCGGGAGGAGTCTGGTCGCGTACGTGTACGTGACTGTGCCTGTATCTGGCGTCCGCTCGCGGTATATTTACTGTGAGCAGTCGGCAGGTGGTTATTTGCCCTTCGTGTGCTTCATCCTTGAAAATAGTTGCTCACAAATATAGGTGCTGCTGAAAACTGATGACATGAATAAGGCATGATTGTGAGGAGTGGGAGATTTTTCTTTGGAAAGAAAACATATAAAAGTCCAGTAGACACTGTCAGTTTTTTCTTTGGCTGCATGTGTTTGCTAAGTCTAAATGCATTTTTTTTTTAAAAAAAACCCAAAAAATCAACACTTTTAAGTAAGTTTACTATTTTGTGTTGGGCCGCATTCATAGCCGTCTTGGGCCACATGCGAGCGGTGGGCCTCAGGTTGGACACCCCTGTTCTACATGGATCTTGTTACCCATATGCAGCACACTATAGAAATACTTCATAAGACCATATCTATGGACTCAGTAGGGACTTGAAGGGCACATTCCAGGTCAGCAGTAACCACCACTTCTCAAAATATGACTAACCTTAGACTAGTCTACAATCTTCCTAATGACATTTAATGGCCTGTGTGCCTCGTGCCTCCCGTCAGACTGATGTGAGATATTCGGTTGTCACAGAGAAGGACATTTTTGTGTGGGAAAGTTCTCTGAAATGCTCCCAGATGTTTTCTGCACACAGGAAATTCACAGAACCTTGCATATGAACACAGGAGACAGCAAGAGCAGGGGTACAAGCAGTGGCGGCTGGTGCTTCACATTTTTTTTTTGGGGGGGGGGGGGGGTGCAAATAAAACTGAAAAATACTGAAAAAAAACCATCAATCACAGCCTCACTATGCCCATCAAATGCAGCAACTGTGCTCATCATATGCAGCCACTTGTGCCTATCATATGAAGCCACTTGTGCCCCATCAAATGCAGCCACTTGTGCCCCATCAAATGCAGCCACTTGTGCCCATCATATGCAGCCACTTGTGCCCATCATATGCAGCCACTTGTGCCCCATCAAATGCAGCCACTTGTGTCCCATCATATGCAGCCACTTGTGCCCCATCATATGCAGCCACTTGTGCCCCATCAAATGCAGCCACTTGTGCCCCATCAAATGCCACCACTTGTTCCCATCAAATGCAGCCACTTGTACCCATCAA
Source organism: Lithobates clamitans (assembly GCA_037952925.1). Classification (NCBI taxonomy): domain Eukaryota; kingdom Metazoa; phylum Chordata; class Amphibia; order Anura; family Ranidae; genus Lithobates; species Lithobates clamitans. Next base: position 761,684 of record JBBGZY010001957.1, on the reverse strand, counting down.
ATGCAGCCACTTGTTCCCATCATATGCAGCCACTTGTGCCCCATCATATGCAGCCACTTGTACCCATCATATGCAGCCACTTGTACCCATCATATGCAGCCACTTGTGCCCCATCATATGCAGCCACTTGTACCCATCATATGCAGCCACTTGTACCCATCATATGCAGCCACTTGTGCCCCATCATATGCAGCCACTTGTGCCCCATCATATGCAGCCACTTGTGCCCCATCAAATGCCACCACTTGTTCCCATCATATGCAGCCACTTGTGGCCATCAAATGCAGCCACTTGTACCCATCATATGCAGCCACTTGTTCCCATCATATGCAGCCACTTGTGCCCCATCATATGCAGCCACTTGTACCCATCATATGCAGCCACTTGTGCGTATCATATGCCACCACTTGTGCTCATCAAATGCCTCCACTCATGCCCATCAAATATCACCACTGTGACCCCAGCCCACTGTCTGCCCAGCACTTACCCCATCTTAGTAGTGGGTCAGGCAGCAAGTGACTGCAGCGAGCCGTGGGATGGCTCCTGTGTCCTCCATGCTTCCCCCTCCTCTGTTCTTCCTTTCTGCTAGGCGTCCAATAGGGGCGCCTGTGCCTTCAGCCAATCAGGTGACGGTTATTAGACCCTCACTTCCTGATTGGCGGAGAGGCGGTTCTGTGTTAGAAAAGCAAATATTCATTTGCTTTTCTAACACATCTGGGTGGACTCCGAGCACAATGCTCTGCGCTCCGAGTCCACCTTTTTTAAAGCCTATTAGAGCCTATGGCTCTAATCAGGTGCGGCAAAAAACACACCCCCGCCGCTGTAATTCAGGTGTCCGAAAAGGGGCCGGACGCCTGAATAGGGGGTGGCAGCGGTAGCCATGGCTAAATCTATCCATTAGTCATATAGAGGGGTGGCGTGACAGAGGGGGCAGTGCCCGTTCGCCCTTAATGGAAGGGCCGCCACTGGGTACGAGTACTGATTACTGCACTGTTACCATCCTGCCACCCCAGTCTATGTATGTGAAGGGCTTTTTAGTTCACTGTACTTGCTGTGTGTGCTCTCTGCTGTGTGTGCATACTGCTTATGCTGTATGTGCTATACTGGGCTGTGTTCTATGCTGTGTATTGAGCACATGCTATGCATTATTGTGGGCTATGTGTGCTCTGTGCTGTGTTTGAGGTGTGCACCATGTGCGTGCTGTGTTCTCTGTGTGTGCTGTGTCAGCAGAGTGTGATCTATGCTGTGCCTGCTCTGTGTGTTGTGCGCAGGCTGTGCATTTTGTATGTACTATGGATGCTGTGGGCTATGTTTGCTGTGCGCACACTGTGTATGCTGTGTTCTCTTTGTGTGTTGTGTCAGCAGTGTGTGCATTCTGTATTTGCTATGTATGCTCTGTGCTGTGTTCACAATGTCTGCTCTGAGCGCACTGTGCATGTTTTGTCTTCTCTCTGCTGTACGTACTCCGTGTGTTATGCTCTATGTGTTATGTATGCTATGTACACTGTTCTTTATACTATGAGCTCTGTGTGTTGTGCACATGCTGTGCATTTTGTATTTGCTTTGTATGCTCTGTGCTGTGTTCTGTGTGTGCTCTGTGCTGTGTTCTGTGTGTGCTCTGTGCTGTGTTCTGTGTGTGCTCTGTGCTGTGTTCTGTGTGTACTCTGTGCCGTGCTCTCTGTGTGTGCTCTGTGCTGCATTATCCATGTGTGCTCTGTGCTGCATTATCCATGTGTGCTCTGTGCTGTGTTGTCCTTCTGTGCTCTGATCTCTGTGTGCTGTGTTGTCCGTATGTGTTCTGTGCTGGGATCTCTGTGTGCTCTCTGTGTGTGCTCTGCGCTGTGTTGTCCGTGTGTGCTCTGTGCTGTGTTGTCTGTGTGTGCTCTGTGCTGTGTTGTCTTTGTGTGCTCTGTGCTGTGTTGTCCGTGTCTGCTTTGTGCTGTGATCTCTGTGTGTGCTCTGTGCTGTGTTGTCCGTGTGTGCTCTGTGCTGTGTTGTCCGTGTCTGCTTTGTGCTGTGTTCTCCGTGTGTGCTCTGTGCTGTGTTGTCCGTGTGTGCTCTGTTGTCCGTGTGTGCTCTGTGCTGTGATCTCCGTGTGTGCTCTGTGCTGTGTTGTCCGTGTGTGCTCTGTTGTCCGTGTGTGCTCTGTGCTGTGTTGTCCGTGTCTGCTTTGTGCTGTGATCTCTGTGTGTGCTGTGTTGTCCGTGTGTGCTCTGTGCTGTGCTCTCTTTGTGTGCTCTGTGCTGTCAATAGCCCCACCCCTTCACTTCCTGGGAGGACAATAACTCCAGCAGACTCAAATGAGAGCACAGGAAGTGACATCATCCTATGTCTATAGTAGAAGGGATATGGCATGTGCAGGATGTACAGGATCCTCGGATCTTGTCACTGATAATAGTCAGCACTCCAGAGGTGAATGAATCAATTTTTCAACCCCCTCATCCGCCTTAAGCCAAGATTTTACAGTTTGAAGAAATGACGTTCAGTGACCTCTAGAGACCTGTGTGACACAGTGGTCAGGATCACAGACATAGGACACTTGTGTGGGCGCTCAGTGGGCAGTGCTCTCAGGAGAACACAGTCTGTGAATCATCAGTGCAGCAGATGGCTCCTATTTGTTTATAGGTGCGATGGACCGTTGTGCCGTCACGCCCGATAGCCATGCTCAGGTGCCACTAATTAACCGCCAAATGAAATAACGTTACTGGAAAGATGAGTCAGCGGACCGGAATGACAGGTGGAGAAACAGTTCAGCTCGGCCACCCAGGGTACTGACACCAAAAGAGGACCTGTCTGACACCAATGGTATAGAAATCCAAAAAGGATCTGTCTGACATCCAGGGTACTAACATCCAAAAAGAGCCCCTTTGACATCCAGGATACCGACATTGAAAGGGGACCTGTCTGACAACTGACACTAAAGGGTACTGACACCAAAACAGGAAATATCTGACAACTGACACACAGGCTTCCAACATCCATAAAGGGCCTGTTTGAAACCTGACACCCAGGGTACCGACACCAAAAGAGGACCTGTCTGACACCAATGGTATGGAAATCCAAAAAGGACCTGTCTGATATCGAGGGTAACAATATCCAAAAAGAGCCCTTTTGACAACTGACACCCAGGGTACCAACATCCAAAGAGGGCCTATCTGAAAGCTGACACCCATGTTATCGACATCAAAGAGAACCTGTCTGACACCAATGGTATAGAAATCCAAAAAGGGCCTGCCTGATATTGAGGGTATTAATATCCAAATAGAGCCCTTTTGACATTCAGGGTACAGACATCGAAAGAGGGCCTGTCTGAGAGCTGACACTCAGTTCACACTGACACGACTGGAGATACGACATGTGGGACCCCAAGTCGCATGACGTGAAATCCCATGTTAGTCAATGATGGCTGTCTTAATTAGCACTACTAAAGTCATTCCAACTTTAGAAAAGGTTCCTGTACTACTTCAAGGCAACTTCTATCTGACTTGTGCCCATAGACTTTAATGGAAGTCACCTCCAAGTCGCATCCTCATCTATATTGATGTGATTTAGATCCAAAATTACAGGAGTATTACCCAGGCATTTCCTGCAGTGTAGGCCCTGTCTTGCTACAAAGTTGCATTGAAGTAGTAGCCAGCAAATCGACAGGAAGTCGCCTGGCAAAGTTACACTGTAATGCCCCGTACACACGGTCGGATTTTCCGATGGAAAATGTCCAATCGGAGCGTGTTGTCGGAAATTCCGACCGTGTGTGGGCTCCATCGGACATTTTCCATCGGATTTTCCGACACACAAAGTTGGAGAGCAGGAGATAAAATTTTCCGACAACAAAATCCGTTGTCGGAAATTCTGATCGTGTGTACACAAATCCGACGGACAAAGTGCCACGCATGCTCAGAATAAATAAAGAGATGAAAGCTATTGGCTACTGCCCCGTTTATAGTCCCGACGTACGTGTTTTACGTCAGCGCGATCAGAACGATCGGATTTTCCGACAACTTTGTGTGACCGTGTGTATGCAAGTTTGAGCCAACATCCGTCGGAAAACATCCTAGGATTTTGTTGTCGGAATGTCCGAACAAAGTCCTACTGTGTGTACGCCCTATAAGTCGTTCGACTTTCAGGTTGCAGTAGTGTGAACTGAGCCAAAACAGGACCTAACTGCCACACAGGGTACCAACATCCAAAGAGGGCCTGTCTAAAACCAGTCACCCAGGGTACTGACATCCAAAAGGGATCTGTCCGACACCTGACACCCAAGGTACCAATAACCAAAGAGGACCAGTGTGACAACTGACACCCAGAGTACCGACATCCAAAGAGGATCTGTCTGACATCTGACATCCAAGGTACCAATAACCAAAGAGGACCAGTGTGACAACTGACACCCAGGGTACCAACATCCATAGAGGGCCTGTCTGAAACCTGACACCCAAGGTACCGACACCAAAAGAGGACCAGTCTGACACCAATGGTATGGAAATCCAAAAAGGGCCTGTCTGCTATCGAGGGTAACAATATCCAAAAAGAGCCCTTTTGACAACTGACACCCAGGGTACCAAAATCTAAAGAGGGCCTGTCTGAAACCTGACACCCAGGGTATCGACACCAAAAGAGAACCTGTTTGAGACTAATGGTGTAGAAATCAAAAAAGGGTTTGCCTGACATTAAGGGTACTAACATTCAAAAAGAGCCCTTTTGACATCCAGGCTATCGACATCGAAAGGGGGCCTTTCCGACATCAGACACTAAACAGTACTGACACTAAAACGGGACCTATATGTCTACTGACACCCAGGGTACCAACATCCAAAGAGGGCCTGTCTGAAACTTGACACCCAGGGTACCAACACAAAAAGAGGGCCTGTCTGACACCTGACACCAATGGTATGGAATTCCAAAAAGGGCCAGTCTAATATTGAGGGTATCCATATCCAAATAGAGCCCTTTTGACATTCAGGGTACCAACATCCAAAGAGAGCCTGTCTAAAACCTATCACCCAGGATACTGACATCCAAAGGGGATCTATCTGACACCTGACATCCAGGGGTACCAATAACTAAAGAGGACCAGTGTGCCACCTGACAACCAGGGTACTGTCATCCAAAGAGGATCTGTCGACATCTGGCATCCAAGTTACCAATAACCAAAAAGAACCAGTGTGCCACTTGACACCCAGGGTACTGACATCCAAAGAGGATCTGTCCGACACCTGACATCCAAGGTACCAATAACAAAAGTGGACCAGTGCGCCACCTGACACCCAGGGTAGGGGCACCCAAACAGGACTTGTCTGATAGCTGACACCTAGGTTACTGACACCCAATGAGGACCAGTCTGATACCCACACCACCCACTATGCATGGAAAGCAGAAACGAATATTATACCATTTTCTTTATGAAAAAAGATTCCAAACATTTTGTCTTGTTATTACACCATTCTTGGAAAAAATATTCCAACAAAATCTATTTTAGGTAGACCTAAAAAAATAAGGCCCACCCCCAGCCACAACTTTTCATTTCATTTTGAATGGGAGGGAGAAGGTTCGGAGCCCCTGTGAGGCTCAGAAAGTTCAGGGAAAATGAAAGGAGAACATTTTGAGTTGTCACCGGAATAGGAATAGAGGGAAAATTATCCGGTGGAGACACCTGTTTTGTTGACAGTTGTCTAAGATAGGATCCCCTCTCATGTTGTGTCTACAGTACAGGATATAATGGGAGGTCTATATATATATATTTTTTTTTTTTACTTTTGGATGGAGTGTTGAAGGATTAAAACCCCCATAACAATGTGAAAAATTACTCAGAGAGGGGCACAAAAGAGGCTTTCTGGAAATAACAATCTCAGCAGCATCCTGTGCTGTCTTGTCTTGTAAAACATTTAATACGGAGTACAGATTCACTTTAAACATCAGCTGACTTCTTGTTGATTTTCTTTATAGGAAAAGTGGATTTTCGCCGAAGCCCCCGGAGAGTCACCTATCAGAACGCCAGACACGCCGACAAACTGCGCTACACACACACAGCTCTTTGTGCTGCACCGGGAGCTGCGTCCAGGGTCTGCTGAGGTCTGCTCTCTGTTTATTGTGCTAAGGCCGGCTTACAGGGTGAGTGAAATACAAGATTTGTGTTATCCTAACCCGGCCTGGCAGATGAGCTGCTTGGACCACATGACAGTGCGACCTGCGCAATATGGCCGACACCTGGACAGGAATTTACCGACTACGGAACATAGCACTGAGCCAAGGGATGCTCACACATACTGCCTCTGCGTCAGCACATCACTTCAGGGAGCACATCATATCTAAACAATGGTGGAGGGAAGAGGGACATTGTAGATTCACAGAAAACATCATCTATCTAATCTATAGCAGGGCTGTCAAACTCAATTTCAGTGTGGGCCGCATCAGCATTTTGGTTGCCCTCAAAGGGCTGGCTGTATCTGTAAGACTAAATGTCCAGATAACCCCACCCCCCTTACATCTGATGTCAAGAGCCCCCCCACCATCAGTAGTCAAGAGTCCCCTTCCCTCCCTTATGTCACAGTGCACCCCTGTTACCTTGTGCTGCTTCCAGGAAAGAGATGGGAAGCATAAAGTGCAGGTTCTGGAGGAGAACCATAGGAGGGCAGGAGTCAACTGCCGGAGTCTACTGAATGCTGAGACCAGGGGAGGCAGAGAGGGGTGCTTTTGCTGCACAGACCGGCGCAGGATCTGTAGGATGAGTTCAGTCCTTCTCTTAGCTGCCGACTGCTGAGGTGGCGGGGGGGGGGTCGAGGGAGACGAGCCTCTTAGTGGCTGCAGAGAGAAGCGCAGGATCTGGCTGAGAAGATTTGTCCTCCTCTCTGCTGCCAACTGCTGAGACAAGGGGGGTGGGCGGAGAAGATGGGAGTGCCACAGCTCAGGAGAGATGCGAGGGCCACATTAAATGGCCTGGTGGATCCGATTCAGCCCCTGGGCCTTGGGTTTGAACATGTGATCTATAGTGTACCAGCATGCTAGTCCCACAGCTAAAAATTCAACTGTTGATATGTTTACAAGTGTGAATGAATAAATTCCTAACATGCCACAATATACAGTAACAGTCGTTTTCACAGAAGATCCATCTTTTATTATTAAAAAGCCATCCTTGAGCTCCAGTCAGTGACTTTGCCTAGGCTGAGATGATGTCATCAGTCTGGTAAAGTCAAGAGCAATCATTTTCTCAGTCTCCTCTCCCTCAGTGATGATATTGCAAACTTTGTAGCACGCCACAAAGTAATAGGCTGCAGCAGGGGCTAATCCGTGTCAGACATTTGTGAACACTGCCAAGAACTACAGGCACAGATACATGATTGGATTCTCAGTGCAGAAAGTAGATGTTCACCCTGTATGCCTGAACAAAGATGGGGCCTCCTTCTGGAGAGAAAGGCTGATGAAGGCATTGTCAGGGAGAATACTGTGATCGGGAATAAATACATACCTGGAAGGGTTACATTGATTAACATCTGATTGGCTGCTCTAAGTTACAACTCTTCTTGTCTGTGGCCTATCTTGTGTAGCTATTTATTTTATTACATGTACTTATACAACACCATCAATTTACACAGCACTTTACATATATATATTGTACATTCACATCAGTCCCTGCACTCAAGGAGCTTACAATCTAAGGTCCCTAACTCACAATCATACATACACTAAATTAGACAGGTGCCGATTAACCTTCTAGCATGTCTCTGGCATAAGGGAGAGCATGCAAATTCCAGGCAGGTAGTGCCGTGGTTGGGATTCGAACCTACAACCCCAGTACTGCTAGGCAGAAGTGCTAACCACTTAGCCACCGTGTAAGATAGTCACTTATATCCAAAAACTCCCAGCCTACATTTCATCCATTTGATGTGTTTATTGACAATGGTGGAAGAGGGCGGGGAAAGTGCTGCTCAGATTCACCCACGTGGGATAACAAAAACGGCATATTTACAAGTTGCCCATACTACTATCTCATCTGGGAGGAGAGTTAAAGGGAAAGGTGCAGATTGAGCCCTACTAGGAAAAATTTAAAGGGGAAGTTGGAAATTCCTGAGACTCAATTCACTCAAGTCGGGGCCATTATAGGGTTGTCTTGTCCCAATACCGGCTCCCAGTCCCCAGTGCAGACTATAAGATGAAACACAAGGCTTTCATAGCTCCTTGCTCCCTCCCATCCTGTTCTGTACTGTTACACTGTCTGCTTTTCCTACTCTTTACAGTAAAGAGCTGCTGAATGTGCTGACACTACAGAAAAAAAAGACAATCCATCTAATAATCATTATTGCCCCCCTTCCTTCTTCCAACTCTTTATCTTCACCTCCCCCAGGTTCTCGCTGTATATGCTGTCTCATGGATTTGTGTGTCCACTCTCTGTTTTTCGGTTTCATACAGTACTCTGTTTAACATTATCACGAGATTCAGTTTGCTTTAGTCATTTTAATAGCATAATTCCGGTTGGCTGCTTTAGTTCACTTTTGTATTTCTGTGTTTGCAAGCCTTGTAAATAACTATATCTAAAGTGGAGGGCCACCCTAAAAAAAAATTGCATGAAAAATCATTAAAAAAATTAAAAAAAAAAACATTTGAAAAAAAAAATGTAAACTTACCTAAACCCTTGTTGCTAGGCAGTCTTCCTAATCTGCCTCTTCCTATTCCACAGCGTGTTCTGCTCCTCGGTGAGCAGCCCCGTGGCCTTCTGGGAACTGTGTGTGTTCCCAGAACACCACGGGGCCATTCACAGAGCGCCGCGCCGCTTGTGCGTGCGCAGTAGGAAACTGGCAGTGAAGCCGCAAGGCTCCACTGCCTGTTTCCCTTACTTAGGATGGCGGTGCCGGGACCCGAGAGCCAAGGGACGGGTTGGCCTCGGGCGGCCGACATCGTGGGCACCCCGGACAGGTAAGTACTCATTTAAAGTCAGCAGCTACAGTGTTTGTAGCTGCTGACTTTTATTTTTTTTTTTTTTTCAGCGACGGAATCCCGCTTTAATTTAAATGGAAATGGATTGTTTACATTGCTAAGATAGATAGATAGATATACAGTATCTTACAAAAGTGAGTACATCCCTCACATTTTTAAAAATATTATATTATATCTTTTCATGTGACAACACTGAAGAAATGATACTTTGCTACAATGTAAAGTAGTGAGTGTACAGCTTGTATAATAGTGTAAATTTGCTGTCCCCTCAAAATAACTCAACACACAGCCATTAATGTCTAAACCACTGGCAACAAAAGTGAGTACACCCCTAAGTGAAAATGTCCAAATTGGGCCCAATTATCCATTTTCTCCCCCCGGTGTCATGTGACTCATTCGTGTTACAAGGTCTCAGGTGGGAATGGGGAGCTGGTGTGTTGAATTTGGTGTTATCTCTCTCACTCTCTCATACTGGTCACTGGAAGTTCAACATGGTACCTCATGGCAAATAACTCTGAGGATCTGAAAAAAAGAATTGTTGCTCTACATAAAGATGGCCTAGGCTATAAGAAGATTGCCAAGACCCTGAAACTGAGCTGCAGCGCGGTGGCCAAGACCATACATCAGTTTAACAGGACAGGTTCCACTCAGAACAGGCCTCGCCATGGTCCACCAAAGAAGTTGAGTGCACGTGTTCAGAGGTTGTCTTTGGTAAATAGACGTATGAGTGCTGCCAGCATTGCTGCAGAGGTTGAAGGGGTGGTGCTCAGCCAGCCTGTCAGCCTGTCAGTGCTCAGACCATACACCGCACACTTCATCAAATTGGTCTGCATGGCTGTCATCCCAGAAGGAGGCCTCCTCTAAAGATGATGCACAAGAAAGCCCGCAAACAGTTTGCTGTAGACAAGCAGACTAAGGACATGGATTACTGGAACCATGTCCTGAGGTCTGATGAGACCAAGATAAACTTATTTGGTCCAGATGATGTCAAGGGTTAACTATAACCCTAAGCCCTAACTTCATAACTTTAACTATAACCTTAAACCTTTGCTCCTCACCCTTAACCATAACCATAACCTAAACTCCAAACATGGACTCTAACGTTAACTGTAACCACGACCTTCAACTCTGACTCCTGACCCTAAACCCCATTGTAATAACCCTCATCTTGGTACCTGTATTACGTGTACACACTATAACACGAAGTGAAAATATACAGCAACTGGAAAAACTCTGGTACCAAAATGCTGCCTACTAAAACACTGTAATATTACAGAGAGATAGAAACTACACGGGCGTTTTCCTGACTGCAATATATCAATGTTCACTGTTATCATGCAAAAAAATTTAGACAGTCCAGTAGTAGTGGTAAAGATCAAAAGATTGTCTCAGATGCACACACACTGACAATGTACAGTTGTGCTCATAAGTTTACATACCCTGGCAGAATTTATGATTTCTTGGCCATTTTTCAGAGAATATGAATGATAACACAAAAACTTTTCTTCCACTCATGGTTAGTGTTTGTTTGGCTGAAGCCATTTATTATCAGTCAACTGTGTCTACTCTTTAAAAATCATAATAACAACAGAAACGACCCTATGACCAAATTACCCTGATCAAAAGTTTACATACCCCAGTTCTTAATACCGTGTATTGCCCCCTTTAACATCAATAACAATTTCAAGTTTTTTGTGGTATTTGTCGATGAGGCTCTTTATCTTCTTAGATGGTAAAACTGCCCATTCCTCTTGGCAAAAAGCCTCCAGTTCCTGTAAATTCTTGGGCTGTCTTGCATGAACTGCATGTTTGAGATCTACCCAGAGTGGCTCAATGATATTGAGGTCAGGAGACTGAGATGGCCACTCCAGAACCTTCACATTATTCTGCTGTAGCCAATGATAGGTCGACTTGGCCTTGTGTTTTGGATCATTGTCATGTTGGAATGTCCAAGTATGTCCCATACACAGCTTCCTGGCTGTTGAATGCAAATCTTCCTCCAGTATTTTTTGATAACATACTGCATTCATCTTGCCATCAATTTTGATTACATTTTCTGTGCCTTCGTAGCTCACACATCCCCAAAACATCAGAGATCCACCTCCGTGTTTCACAGTAGGATTGGGTACCTTTCATCATAGGCTTTGCTGAATCCTCTCCAAATGTAGCGTTTATGGTTGTGGCTAAATTTTGGTCTCATCACTCCAAATGACTTTGTGCCAAAAGGTTTGAGGCTTGTCTCTGTGCTGTTTGGCGTATTGTAAGTGGGATAGTTTATGACGTTTCCGTAGTAATGACTTTCTTCTGGCGACTCAACCATGCAGCCCATGTTTCTTCAAGTGCCTCCTTATTGTGCATCTTGAAACAGCCACTCCACATGTTTTCAGAGAGTCCTGTATTTCACATGAAGTTATTTGTGGGTTTTTCTTTGCATCCCAAACAATTTTCCTGGCAGTTGTGGCTGAAAATTTAGTTGGTCTACCTGATCGTGGTTTGGTTTCAACAGAACCCCTCATTTTCCACTTCTTGATTAGAGTTTGAACACTACTGATTGGCATTTTCAATTCTTTGGATATCTTTTTATATCCCTTTCCTGTTTTATCCAGTTCAACTACCTTTTCCCGTAGATCCTTAACAATTCTTTTGCTTTCCCCATGACTTAGAATCCAGAAACATCAGTGCAGCACTGGATGAAAGATGCAAGGGTCTGTCAGGAGTCCAGAAACTCATTGACCTTTTATACACACACACTAAGACCCCTTTCACACCGAGGGCGTTTTGCAGGCGCTATAGCGTTAAAAATAGCGCCTGCAATCCGCCCTCAAACAGCTGCAACATTGTCTTCAGTGTGAAAGCCCGAGGGCCTTTACACTGGAGCGCTGCGCTGGCAGGACGGGAAAAAAAGTCCTGCCAGCAGCTTCTTTGGAGCGGTGAAGGAGAGGTGTGTTTACAGCTCCTCCACCGCTGCTCCCCATTGAAATCAATGGGCAGCGCTGGGATACCGCCGGCAAAACGCTGATATTGCGGCGCATTGCGGGCGGCTTTAACCCTTTCTTGGCCGCTAGCGGGGGGTAAAAGTGCCCCGCTAGTGGCCGAAATGCGCCGCTAATCCGACGGTAAAACATCGCTATAAATAGCGGCGTTTTACCGCCGACGCTATGGGCGGCCCGGTGTGAAAGGACTCTAATTACAAGCAAAAAGATCACAGGTGAGGATAGTTACCTTTAATAGCCATTCAAACCCCTTTGTGTGAACTTGTGTGCATGTTATCAGGCCAAAATCACCAGGGTATATAAACTTTTGATCAGGGTCATTTGGGTAGTTTCTGTTGTCATTATGATTTAAAAAGAGTAAACACAGATGATTGATAACAAATGGCTTTAGCCAAACACTAACCATGAGTGAAAGAAATGTTTTTGTGTTATAATTCATATTCTCCGAAAAATGGCCAGGAAATCATAAATTCTGCCAGTGTATGTAAACTTATGAGCACAACTGTATAATCCCAATGTGAAGCACAGGGAATATGAAGTAGAATTGTGCAATTGCACCCCACACATGGCCTGAATCTAATGACGTTTACTGACATTTTACAATCTCATCCAATTTATGTAGTGCTCTTGATATTATCTACACTCAAGGAGCTTCCTGTACAATACAACCCATTCTTATTAGCAATCCCCCACTCTATGGCAGGATATGCAGATAGTGAGCCACATACAATAAATACAAAACAGCTGATTGTTACATTCACATGCTTAGCCTGACACCCACAAACACTCTGTGCTGATACCGATATATATATATGAGGCCATTTTTAACCCTGGATGGGGATCCAAATAATGGCTTGGCTCCTGGAAGCCCCGTCACATCTCATCCCGTCACACAAACCTCCTCCAACCCAAACTGACCAAATTCCAAACCATTATTGTGAAATTTCAGTCATGTTTGTACAAAATGTTTCCATCTGTTGTGGGAGAATAGTTCTGTCTTGTAACTGCAGATAATCTGTCATCCGAACATCGTTTAGAGCTGCCAATTCCTTACTCGTTTTACTGCAAAATGTTCTGTGTAACATTTACATCCCAATTCAGCTCCACAGAGGCTTCAGTTCCATGTAATGTGGATGCAATGTTACAAGCTGAGTGACTGTCGGCAGCTGAGCTGGCAATCTGAATTTCCAGAACAGTCTATGGAAATGTCCCCAGTTCTTATATCTGGCAGCTGTCCTCCTCTCGCCTCCTACACCTGGGCGGTGTGATCTAGAGCTTGTTCCTCATTTCCTGATGTCCAATCAATGCCCTCCTAGGGACAGCTCATGATATTAAGGTTAATGGCTCAGTACAAGTTATGGATGCAGCCTAGCTTTTGTAAGGAATGCTGCCTGCAGTGCCTAGGCCACAACGGGTGATGTAGACCCAGTCATTTTATTGCTTTCCTCAGCTGCTCCTTCTCCAACACACACACTAGAAGATTGTTTCAGAGCTAGGTGGAGGAGTTATAGTTCCTTCATCCGCTGCCAATGTGTGTACACGGCCTAAATCAGTTATGGCGAACCTTGGCACCCCAGATGTTTTGGAACTACATATCCCATGATGCTCAACTATGCTGCAGAGTGCATGAGCATCATGGGAAATGTAATTCCAAATCATCTGGGGTGCCAAGGTTCGCCATCACTGGCCTAAATGTTCTCAGGGTTTATAACTTAAAGTGATACAAAACACACACTGTTTAATTTACATTGTCCCCTATATTTCTGTATATGGGTAATGGCACTGTAATTATTTTAATTTAAAAAAAAAAAAAAACATAAGTACCTTTTTCCTAATCAAAATACAGCTGTCACATGACCCAGCTCTTTCCCAGCCTGTCTGCAGGGAAACATAAACAGGAGGAGCTATTAGTCCTTTACTGCTGGTCACATGTTCAAAATACAAAAAAAAAAAAAAAAAAAAAAAAGCCGTTGGAAAACATTAGTAAAAAATAAAAAAATTATATCAATAAACTGTTTTAAATTGTCATACAAATATATATTTGAAATCAAACCTTTATTATTTTTTGGCAATAACATGATGTGAAAGGATTTCTGCCAGTCACTGGATGTGTCACACCCCTCCAGCCTGTGTCTTAGAATTAGAGGGAGGTGAAGCCTCCATCAATCTCCATGTAATATCCTGCCCCTATTGTGTTTAGCTGGTTAGTGGGCATGGAGGAGGATTGAGGAAGTGGACTGTCATTTACCTCTGTGTATACACCTACATGTGTGACTCTATAGTCGCATGAGCTGCTCAGATGTGATCGGGAGCAAATGCTCAGCAGTGAAACTCACTGAAAATTGAGCATGTGCAGAGCTGCCAACACTGCTCTGCAAAATCCCTAGCTGCATTGGAGACTTGGAAAGAAGGGGGAGATAAAGAAGAGCAGGAACAACCAGGTGTTTGCAGAATACAGAAAACTAATACCATCGTGACTGAGTATGAACAGCATGTAATAGAGCATTTATTCATATTTTTTTTATTATGTGGGGTTTAGTGATCGCTGTCATCACCGCTGATAATGACCTTCCTCTGCACTGCGTGAATGCAGTTTGGTACGTCAAGCTCCACCTACACCGGCCTTGTGACTGTAGGCCCAGCGCTGAGCCCATCGCCTGCACCATGCACACTGCCTGTGTATCCGGGTTGTTTCTTGCTCTTTCTGCACATTGCCTTATATGAACCTGCAAATATCCTGGTCGGTTTGAAGCTAAAGACCAGTGTACTGCTGAGCTATCTTATGAGGAGCCTTCACTGTGCATGAACAGGTGCCACATATTTTATAGACTATATGTATTTATTTAGTGATGATTGTATATGATCACATTCTTTAATAAATGTAGTTAAATTTTTTGCACTGTGTACGTTTGGCAACTTATAAGCGCTGTTAATGCTTGGATAAATATATGATAATTAAACCCTAACCTTAAAAAAATATTAAATACATTATTATAAATAATAATAACTAATAATAGTAAACACCAAAACCCCCAACAAAAAAAAGAAAATAATAATATAATTAATCTATTTATTTATTTTGTGTTATTTTAAGGGTTAGGGGTTAAGGTTATGGGTTAATTATTTATTTACTATCACTTAGTATTCATTTATTGAATGTATATATTATTTATTTATGATTATTTTTATTTATTTGTGTATTTATTTTAAATTTATTTATTCATGTATTATTATTATTATTAGTAGTAGTATTAAAATTCTAATCCTAACAAAAATAAATACAAAATTATAAATAACCCTATGTCAGAAAGCTAGTTCAGCTAATACTACTTCTCATACAGCTAATGCAAATTCTTCTGCAACTAATGCTATTTCTTCTGTAGCTACTACTAATTTTCCTACAGCTAATGCTCACGCACGTGCACCAGCACACAGATGAGGCTACTATCTAGTGTGCACTGACATGTAGGCAGCTCCTGACTACCTTGTTGTCTTACCTTGACTACATCCCTGACTGTGGCAGTCACCTGCTATAAAGCTATTGGCATCTGTGCTTCTTTGAGCCTTGTACCTCTGTCACCACATTCAGGGGTGCTCAGACCAGAGTCACAAGGGAAGCTCTCTCGTCAAATCAGCCTCCAACTAAGGTACGCGACACCCTAACCCCAATCCTAACCCCAACTCCTAATCCTAACCTTAAAGTGGTTGGCAGATGTTTTTTTTTATCTTAATACATTCTATGCATTAAGATAAAAAGCCTTCTGCATGCAGCAGCCCCCTTCAGCGCCCCCTAATACTTGCCTGAGCCCTTCTCTCCCCAGCGATGTTGCAGGAGTGTCTCCTCTGCCCGAGACTCCCCACCTTATTGGCTGAGAAAGCAGCGCGGCGCCTTCGGCTACTGCTGCTGTCAAAGTCAGTCAGCCAATGAGGAGAAAAAGGGGGCGGGCTGGGCCAGGCCGCAGCTCCGTGTCTGAATGGACACAGGGAGCAGTGGCTCGGCTCAGGTGCCCCAATAGCAAGCTGCTTGCTGCGGGGGCAATCAACAGGAGGGAGGAGCCAGGAGTGCCGGTGAGGGACCCAAGAAGAGGAGGATCCGGGCTGCTCTGTGCAAAACCACTACACAAGGCAAGTAAGTATAACATGTTTGTTATGTTTAACTAAAAAAACTAGACTTTACAATCACTTTAAACCTAACCTCTTACCCTAATGAAAAAAAATAATAACAAATGAATAATAATAACAATAAAAAAAGAAATAAAAGCTAAAACAGCTGAAATACCTAGTAACAAATGATCCAACAGATGATAGTTTTCTCTATTGGCTAATAAAAAAACACCAAAGCTCAAAAACGCTGCATAAAATGCACAAATCGCACCTAAAAACGTGCCAAATTTGCGCATAAAAAAAGCACAAATAAATGCTCAAAGAGGCCACACCCAGGTCTGAATGCAGCCTTAGTGCTCCTAATTGAGACAAGTACACACTATAAGGGGATATGCTTTGTTCATATTTCATGTCTGAGGTTTACGACCACAAATGGACCTGTCAGAATCTTTACAAGTCTCTCTGTGAAAGTCCTCATTTATCCAGCCCATGGTGTAGCTAGTAATAATTAGTCATATTCAATTGGACTTGTTCGGTAATGCTGAAGATGCATTGTAGCTCCAGTTGAAGATGTTTCATAACTTCAATTCCAATGAGTGTCAGGAAGATACCCCAGCATTTATATCCACACAGGTAGAATAGACACGCTAATTCAATCATTCCAATGGAATGTGTCAAGGCATATGTTGTCCAAGAATAGGATTGGAGGTTTGAGAGTTGTAGAACCTCCCTGTTTTAATTACATAATCCCATCCTTGGTTTCGGAAAGTTTGCATGGGTAATAAACCTTTCATTTACGTGGCTGAAGGTGTAAATTGTTGTCCTATCGCCAGATAGAGACGTTTAGGCTGGGTTCACACTTCTGCGGTGGCAGACATCGTATTTGATTCGCAGCGCACTGCTGTTCACATCACATGCGATGTCTGTGCTGTGCGATATCAGCCATACAGATAGTATGGCTGATATCGCACCGCATTCGGTCCAAACTCGCACAGGACCCTTTTTTTTGTTCGGACCAGAATCGGATCGCATGGGTGTTCACACCTATGCGATCCGATACATGTCTGAATTGTCAGTTCGCAGTGCGATATGCGGGCTGAACTGGGGGTGTCATTAACATTGTATGACACTCCCCAGCAGTTCGCATATGGCAGTGTGAACTGCCGTGCGAGTTGGTGCGATGCGGGAACCCGCAGTAAATTCGCTGTGTTCCCGCACCGCAGCAGTGTGAACCCAGCCTAAAACGGCATTGATGGAAATGTATCAAAACTGGGGCAGGCGGAATCTTGAGCAGCTGTGCATGGCAACCCATCGGCCTCTACCTTTAGCTTATTCAGTTTGGCTGCTCCACATTTTGGCTGCTCCAGTTTTACTGAAATTCCCTAATTGTATGTGGAATACAGATGATGTTGAAGGCCCTAACTTCTGTTCAGGAATGGTTGTTTGAGCCCGGGTTCACACTACAACGGGCTGCGGATCGCACAGGAGCGCTGTGCGTCCCTGTTCCCCATTTCAGGGATGAATCAGGGCCGATTCTATGCCTGAATTCGGCCCTGAAATGGAGCCAAAGACGCACTGCGTTTTTGTGCAGTGCGCTCCGCAGCCGCCCCAGAGATATGTGAACTGGCTCCATAGGGAGCCAGTCACATTCTCCTGCTATGCGAATTAGATGTGCGGAAACGCACATCTAATTCGCATAGGTGTGAACCGGGGCTCAATTTGACATAGATGACCAGTTTCATGTCTCTTGAAAACACAACTGGTTCGGACAGGTATAAAAGAGGCCATCTACATCAAACATTACTCAGGTTGCTGCACTGATTACAGGTCCACTTCAAGCAAATACAATTTACATTTTCTTTGGAAATTATGCAGAAAATTTGCCTGTTTATAACACGGTTCCAAAGAACTTACTTCCCTCATTTTCTCCCGAATTCCCGTCAAGAAGACTATTCTCCATTGGAATCTGTTTTGTTAATACGAACAGTTTAGTACCAGTAGGCAGATTAGTCATGCTGGGACTTGTAATTCTTTAGACAGTGCAATCACTCTAAAGATGTAGTCAGTAAAATTTCCCTATAGAGCTCATTATATTACTGGTAAGCAGGTCTCTCATGCTGGGACTTTTAGTTCCTCAAGCAGTACATTTTTTTATACAAATCACCTTCTATTACTGGTGGACGGTTTGTTCATGCTGGACCTGTAGTTCCTCAGACAGTACAATCTCTCTACAAATCACCTTATAATACTGGTGGAGGGTTTGTTAATGCTGCACTTGGAGTTTCTCATGCAGTACAATCTCTCTATAGATCTTCATATTTCTGTTGACGGTTTGATCAAGCTCAGACTTATAGTTCCTCAAGCAGTGCAATCTCATTGATGCTACAATAAGACCCATTCTATTTACAAAAGGTCAGAATTGATGTTCTGACATTTTCCTATGAAATTTGGATGCCAACAACTTGATAAAGCTTGGATGCCTGTTGATAAAGCTGCTCCAAAGAATTTACTGCGCTTATTTTCGCCCGAATTTCCAACAAAGTGACAAGTCTCTGGTGGAATCTGTTTTCATTATGAAAATATTTTATTAATAGTAGGCAGATTGGTCATGCTGGGACCCCTTAGTTCATAAGGCAGTACAATCTCTCTACAGATTACATTATATTACTGGTGGGCAGATCTGTCATGATGGTACTTGTAGTTCCTCAAAGCAATGCAGTCCTTCTACAGATAACATATTACTGGTGATTCGGTGATTCATTCCCATCCCTGAAGTCTATGGGTGAAGGGGAGGTGGGATTGGGCAAATCCTTTAGGTGGGCACTGCCATTGGGGCATGTACCAATGCAAATTTTTTTTTTTCAAATACCATACAACATGTTACACCTTACGTGCAGCTTCAAGGGCAACATTGAAATGACACAAATCCTGGGAATAACATGCTTTGAAGGTGCATTAAAGCTGTAAGGTGCGTGTCCTCCTTGGCTTACATAAAGCAGCAGCACCCTACTCTGCTCTATTTTAATTTGAAAAGCTAGTTCGTTTTAGCAGCAACACATGCTTTTTCATCAAAAGGTAATAGACCCTCTTTGTCCGGCAGTAAGAAATTGTCCAGAATTTTCCTGTGGCTGTCCCTGTTTGCACTGATGCAAAACTGGCTTCCGCTGGCCAAATTTTATCAAATCCTCAATAAGAAGAGACCGCAGATGACACAGCAGTGTAAAACTTGCCAGCAGCAGTACAATTTTTATGCAGGGAAATTGGCAAAAATGCACTAGAGAAAAAGAGTACAGGCAGGTCACATTTGCCAGTAGCAGTACAGTTTTAATTAGCAAGGCTAGGCCTAAATTTACAGAGACAAAGAGCATAGGCTGGAGCTTTATTCTAGAATTAAAGGAGTCGTAAAGTCTCAGTGTTTTTCACCTTAATGCATTTTATGCATCAAGGTGCAAAATCTTCTGTGCTGCAGCTGCCCCCCAGAGCCCCTCTTTTTCTTACCTGAACCTGATCTTTCCAGCTCCAGCTGCTGTTTCGGGTCCTCATTGGATAGATTGATAGCAGCAGGAGCCATTGGCTCCCCCTGCTGTCAATCAAATCCAGTGACATGTGAGACCGGGGCGGGGCCCAGTTCTGCTGTCTGTGTCAATGGACACAGCAGCAGGACTGAGGAGTGCGCTTGCGCAGTTGCCCCGATGGAGATCAGCTCTTCGTGGTGGCACTCACTGAGGAGGAGGAGCCAGGTGCGCCACCGGGGACCCCAGAAAAGGAGGATCAGAGCTGCTTTGTGTAAAACTGCAAAAACCTTGCACGGAGCAGATAAGTATGACATGTTTGTTATTTTAAAAAAAACGAACCTTTACAATCACTTTAAGATACAGAAGAAGATACAACAGTGTAAAACTGGAAAGCAGGACAGTTTTAATTAGCAAGGCTAGGCCTAAATTTGCTAGAGACAAAGAGCACAGGCTGGGGCTTTATTCTAGGAATAAGATACTGCAGAGGATACAACTGTGTAAAACTGGCCAGCAGCATAGCTCCCAACTGTCCCCGAATTGGAGGGACTGTTTCTCATTCGGAACAAAGTCCCTCTGTCCCTCTTTCCTCCTCATTTGTCCCTCATTTTGGTCTGATCTATATAATTGTATATAACATGCACTACTTATCTATCAAAAAGTGTTTTACAGTGCTATACCTTTCATCCGATTTCTAAATTGTTGCATTTGTAAATTCCAAAAGCTAAAATAAAGGAATAGTAGTGGTAAAAAAGCACTTGTGGGTTTAACCAATAATTTTTTTTGTACAATTCTCCTTTAAGTGGGGCATGTCCTATGCCTGCATACTTTTGCTAATAGGTGTCCCTCATTCCCATCTCAAAAGGTTGGGAGGTATGCAGCAGGACAGTTTTAATTAGCAAGGTTAGGCCTAAATGTACTAGGTACAAAAAGCACAGGCTGGCCAGCAGGCACACAGTTTTAATCTGGGATAATAGGCCTTAACAGTGTATGCCCAACCTTTTATTTTATCTATGAAGATAGGAGGGTGCAGTGAATGTGAGTGATATATCGTGAGGTGCTTTAGGTGCACACTGTTCTTGCACTTAGCTTTTTTTTCTTTTAAGCAGCACAGAGGTATACTGTGAACAAAAGGCAAGCTACAAGAATAGATGGTCATAACAAGTGAATGCTCCACTTTGAACACCAAAAGTTTAAAAAAAAATGAGCTATCATTATAAAATAAAAATCACCCATAACATTCACCTCAAACCCATGGTCGTGACAAACCTCATCTCTAATTACTGGTAGGCAGTTCGGTCATGCTGGGACTAGTCTATCTACATTATATTAGTGGTAGGTAGCATAGTCATTCTGGGACTTGTAGTTCTTCTAAAACTATTTATAAAGGTCAGAACTGACATCTTGGATGCCAACACTTTGCTTGTTTAAAAAGCTGCTCTGAAGAGTATACTTTGCTCATTTTCTCCCAAATTTCCCCCAAGGAGACCATTTTCCATTGGAATCTCTTTTGTAAATATGAACAAACGTTATTTCTAGTAGGCAGATTGGCAATGCTGGGACTTGCATGTCCTTAACCAGTATGATCTCTCTACAGATCAAATTTTATAATATGTAATATTATATATATGTAAGCGGTTCGGCCATGCTGGGACTTGTAGTTCAGCAGCCTTTTGCGAGCCACAGGTGGTTCAATCCTACCGCAGATCGTATTTTTGTACTCACAGGCCGCATGGTTTCATTTATTAATCCTGGCTCTCTATTAATACCCCCTTCACAGCCAGAGACAAGGGCGCTCTTGTGCGATTTTCTGCTCACACAGATTCACCAGAAAAGCTGCAGAGGTAAGCACTTTCCGCCGGCGCGGCCTGTATGGCAGTAATTGTAGCTCGCTGCACTTTAATTATGCAGAAGACATCTCCGCAGGGACCTAGTTTTGTGCGCTCCTGACAAGTCAGCGCGGTGCTGTTCCTGAAATATTGCCAAAGATTTCCACTCCGTGCTCATTACACGGCATGCTTTGTTTATACACTTGTGTGGCGTTATCTGCAGCTCCCGGTATAATTAATATCAATAGAAGAGCTAACGACAGCGTGACGTCACTGGGTGAGATTCCCCTATCGGATCTCCTCCCCCTGCTGCGCCATCTTATGCCACACACATAAAACTTTAATGACTCCACTTCACGGACTCCCAGGAGCGCCTGACGCTAATCAAACCCAACAGCACCACGTTTTTTACTGAAGGTTGTAATTGCCATTTCTGTGACTGTAAACATTGTATTAAAGGAACAATAAAAATGAAATACAAGCCAATGAGAACTATTTACATAAATGGTTTATTCAAACTTCTGACCTCTATATCTATAATCCACATATTAGAGTATATAGAGAGATTATTGTATCCATCCATGGTACAGTCCCTGTACCAGAGGGACTAACACTCCCACCACAGTCACACACTATTATTACAATACATTAATATACCTCTCACATATTCTGCAGTCCTGTACAGAAAACACTGAGCCAGTCACCAACCTCGGCACCAGAGAAGCTTACACTCTACTATTCTACCACAGTCACACACTATTATTATACATTTATATACTGTAGCTCTGACATATTCCACGGTCCTGTACAGAGAACACTGAACCAGTCATCAATCTCTGCCCCAGAGAAGCTTACACTCTACTGTCCCACCACAGTCACACATAGAGGGCCAGATTTTCCACTAGGCATTGTAGGCATGTGCCTACAACAGCCCTTCCTAGAGGGGCGCCCATTAGTATAAATGTTTTTATGGTTTCTTTTGTACATCGTATGGACCTGAAAGAAGAGTATTTCATACACAATCTGGTGGCTACAGCCACCAGAATCGAGTATAAAACTAAGCAGGCTCCTGCCTGTCAGGTCGGAGCATTCGGGCTACTGTGCTGCCACCTGATTGCTTCCATACCAGTGGCGGTGCATCCATAAGGGCACATGGGCGCCGTCCCCTCTCTCCAGCCACCCCCTCTATGACCAATGGATAGATTCATGCATAGCATGAATCTATCCATGGCCACCGCTGCCACCCCCTATTCAGGCGCCTGGACCCTTTTTGGGTGCTGTGCTCCTGAATTACAGCGGCGAGGGGTGTTTTTGAAGCACCTGATTGGAGCCATAGGCTCTAATAGGCGTCAAAAAAGGTGACCTGCGAGCACCAGGCGAATGAATATTTGCTTTCCTCTAACTGAAGCGCCTCTCCGTCCATCAGGTTCTCGGGTCTGTTACTCGTCACCAGATTGGCTGAAACGACAGGCACTCTGATTGGACACCTTTTAGGAGAGGAAGGGAGGAGACGCATGGAGGACACTGCTTGCTGCCGTCGCTCGCTGTGCTGCCCCACCGAGACACAGATAAGTGCCGGGCAAACGGCGAGCGGGTGGGGGGGGTGTCACAGTGGCGGGATTCGATGGCACAGTGGCAGTATTTGATGGCACAGTGGCAGCATTCAATGGGCACAATGTCAGCATTCGATGGGCACAGTGGCAGCATTTGATTGGCACAGTGGCTGCATTTGATGGGCACAGTGGCAGCATTTGATGGCACAGTGGCAGCATTTGATGTCACAGTGGTTGCGTTTGATGGCACAGTGGCTGCAATTGATGGGCACAGTGGCTGCGCTTGATGGGCACAGTGAGACAGCATTTGATGGCACAGTGGCAGCATTTAATGGGCACAGTGGCAGAATTTGATGGGCACAGTGGTTGCATTTGATGACACAGTGGCTGCAATTGATGGGCACAGTGGCTGAAATTGATGGGCACAGTGGCTGTGTTTGATGGGCACAGTGAGGCTGCAATTGATGGTTTTTTTTTTCATAATTTTTCAGTTTGTTTGTGCCCCCCCCCCCCAAACTTTTGAGCACCAGCCGCCACTGTTCCACACACACTCCCAGGACCAGCATCCCCCCCGCGGGTGGTGCCCTTGCCATGTATTTCGGCCTTCGCTTGCCCATCTGCCGGCCCGAGACGGACATGATGGGTGGAGGGGAGGCAGAACAGCAAATACACGTCCGCTCTCCTCCTCTTCTTGTTGGTGACCTGGAAAGCGACAAGTATGACATCACTTTTCTGGGTCACCCTATCACTTTCCCCGGCTAGCATAGCCGGAAGGGGATGTATTGCAATGCGATGTGCATCCAATGCCCAGAGGAGATATCCTGGATCTTTTAGACCCTACTTTTCTCATTAAAGAGAACCTGTCAACTAAAAAAGGGGAATGTTTTTGTCCCCTATGTGATTTAAAAAAAAAAAAAGTTAAAGGGCCAGTTCACATCATAGAAATGCAGTCTGGATGTGTTCCAGATGCTCTTCTGCATCTGTGTTTTTGACACGTTTTTGATGCATTCCAGTGAGTTTTTGATGCATTTTTGGTGCATTTTTGATGCAGTCCAGTGTATTTTTTCCACCTCTTTTTCCTTAACCTTAAGAACATGTGTGTTACAGTGCGTTTTGGTGTATTTAGGTGTGTTCCAGTGCGTTTTTAATGTGTTTTACAGCGTTCCAGGACAGTCCAGTGCAGGAAAAATGCAACATGTTCTAATTTTTTTTCTGGAACTGCAAGCACTGGTGTGAACTATGCCATTGAAAACCATATAACCTACTTTCTATATGTTTTTGATGCAGAAAAAAAAGCACTGGACTGCATGTGGTGTGAACTAGCCCAAAGTGTTACTTAACCCAGGACCCTGTATTCACTATATCAGGTCTCCCCACAGTACACAGAACATGGAAATGCAATTATTTTAGTAAATATAAGCTGCTAAATACCTTTTGTCATCAGCAGTATATAGCAGTCTTGTGACTTCTATCAGTGTCTGGCTGAGCACTGGTTAAAGAGGAAGTAAAGTCTTCTTGTTTAATTGTGCTACAGGTAAGCCTATAATAAGGCTTAACTGTAACTACTGTAAAAATCTCCTAAACTTGCACCGTTTAGGAGATACTAACTATATACACCTCCGCCGACATCATCGGCGCATGCGCACTGAAGGAACGTCTGATGGTGACGTCATTGTGGCTCCGACCAATCACAGCGCCGAAGCCCGTGACACCAGAAGAAGCTCTGGGGGAAAATGTCAACGGTGTGTGGGCGTGGCTGCAATAGCTTTGTTCTAAGGTAAGTATTTCATAATGAGCTAGTATGGGATGCATACTAGCTCATTATGCCTTTGTCTTGCAGTTTTTTTTTAGGGTTTACAACTGCTTTAAAGCTTGTAGGAGGAGTTTTCATTCTCCTCTGTCCCGACTTTCTGTCTGAACAGTGCTGATTGGCCCTGTGTTGATCACATGCACCCTCCCCACAAAAAAAACAACTCTCTTGCAATACAAACCAAACTGAGCATGTGCAGCGTGCCTCAAAGGCTCTGTTCTATCAAGAGATAGATCGGGGACAGTTAAAGAAGGGGAGGATCAGAGAAGACAGCATCAAACAGTCTTTTTACACAATGCGCAGGATTAACCCCTTAGGTTCCACAGTGAGTATAACAAGCACACTTTACTGCATATACAGACTCATTTTACTGTTGTGGGTTTAGCAACACTTTAAGCAAAGAAAGTAAAGTTACACTCTAGCACATAAAATCTCTCCCCAAATTTTTTTAGGCCCCCCACCCACAGCCACATATGAATGAAAACACAAGCCACCTAGACATGAAAACGTTGATTGTGATACACATGTTACATATCGCAACGCACGCCAGAGTGAGAGCAATAATTCTAGCACAAGACCTCCTCCGTAACACTAAATTGATGATGTATAGGGGGCTTTTAAAGCGTCGTCTAGATAATATATTGGCTACTGAAGTATGTCACCATTTCACGGGCACACACAAATAAGGTTTGACATGTTGGGTATCTATCTACTCGGTACAACCTCATCTTTTATATTTTACAAAAAATGTGGGTAGTTTATCGCGCTTGTTTGCCCTAAAATTCATTTTACTGGGTTTTTTACTGAAATTTTTTGCGGTAATTTATCAAGAAAAAAAAAAGTTGGTCTTATGGTTTTTTTTTTTAGAGGTGGGGGGGGCGCTTTAGAATTCTCTGCCTATAGGCTCCTGAGATGTAAATCCAGGCCTGCTCACACATTAAAATGATTATATTACATTAATGTGGCTCTGACATATTCCGCAGTGCTGTATAGAGCCAGTCACATCAGTTTCTTCAACAGAGGAGCTTACACTCTAATGTCCCAACACAGTCACACACTACTATTATTATGCATTTATATATTACCTCTTAGATTGTAAGCTCTAAGGAGCAGGACCCTCTGATTCCTACTGTATTAAAGTGTATTGTATTTGTACTGTCTACCCTCAAGTTGTAAAGAGCTACGTAAACTAAAATAATAATTTATATAGCTCTGATATAGTCTGCAGTTCTGTACAGAAAACACTGAGTCAGTCACATCAGTCTCTGTACCAGAGGAGCTTACACTCTAATGTCCCCACCATAGTCACACACAATTATTATTATTATATATAACTCTGACATATTCTACAGTGCTGTGCAGAAAACACTGAGCCAGTCACACCAGTCTGCACCACAGGAGCTTACACTCTAATGTCCTCACCACAGTCACACAAAATTATTATTATTATATATAACTCTGACATATTCTACGGTGCTATGCAGAAAACACTGAGCCAGTCACACCAGTCTGCACCACAGGAGCTTACACTCTACAC
This sequence comes from Lithobates clamitans, assembly GCA_037952925.1. Taxonomy (NCBI): domain Eukaryota; kingdom Metazoa; phylum Chordata; class Amphibia; order Anura; family Ranidae; genus Lithobates; species Lithobates clamitans. The sequence goes on along the minus strand of JBBGZY010001957.1, from coordinate 735,418 downwards.
ACTACTAATGTCCCACCACAGTTACGCACATTATTATTATGAATTTATATAGTTCTGATATATTCTGCAGTTATGTACAGAAAACAATGAGCCAGTCACATCAGTCTCTGTACCAGAGGAGCTTACACTCTAATGTCCCACCACAATCACACATAATTATTATTATTATATATAACTCTGACATATTCTACGGTGCTGTGCAGAAAACACTGAGCCAGTCACACCAGTCTGCACAAGAGGGGCTTACACTCTAATGCCCCACCACAGTCACACACTATTATTATTATACATTTCTATAGCTCTGACATATTCCACGGGGTTGTACAGATAACACTGAGTCAATCACATCAGTTTCTGCACTGGAGGAGCTTACATTTTAACATCTCCCCTAGAGTCACTCACTGTTATTATTATACCTTTATATAGCACTGACCTATTCTGCAGTGTTGTACAGAGAACACTGAGCCAGTCACATTAATCTCTGCACCAGAGAAGCTTACAATCTAATCTCCTATTACCAGAGCTTGACAAATTTGCTTTGAATTTAGGAGCCAGCCAAAAAAATTAGGAGCCAATTTTTTTTTTAACTAAAAAAGCTTACGAGTAGAACTTACACAGAAGCTTACACTCTAATGTCATACTACAGCCACACACTATTATTATTATACATTTAGATAGCCCTGATATATACTACAGACAAAGTCCTTACTAATCCTTCCTTAAAATAGTCCTGAATGTTATAGACTTCAGTCTGTTTCTTCTCTGAGGATCTCACCCCAAGCAGACATGATTTACCATTTTCCCCCTAAAAGAAGTATTTTTGGGACAGGATATATACAAACAATAACATTAATTGCTGGGTAACTATTTGAACATGTTGTGACGCAAAGCAAATTTCTCCAGCTCAGACCTTCCTGCCAATTCACTTTATGTTTATGACGACGTATCGTTCTGACGCCAAGAATTCAAATGCGGCATTAATTCCCACACAGAAATTTACAGTCCTTCTAACTGGATCTAAACTGTCGTTTTCTCTCAGTTAACACGTGTTCTCTATGTCCTGGAGACAGAGGGGGTGAAACATTTGTCATTTAATTAATACCCCAGTGAGGGGAGGTTGATCTATTCGCAGAAAAAAAACTTGCAAACGCCAAAAACCAATGCAATCATGCTACAAAATATCTTAATAATGAAATAATGAGCAACAGTCAACCAGGGAAACATTCATCGTATAAATATAATAATAATATATTATTAACACATGTTCTGTGTAAAATCGAAATCTGCATTTATTTAATTGCAGCGCGGAACGCCAGGCCCGGTGGAGAATCGGGGAGGGGGGGAGGTTTATTGAACAGAGTGTGGTGGAAATAAATGAAAAAAAAATTATTTATAAAAGGTGCGAAGTGCTGGCGTCTCGTGTGACCAACGTTTGGATTGGTGGGATGAGACGTTCGGCAAATAAGGGAAGATATTTTTACTGAACACGTCAATTTGAATTCCTCTGATTTCCTGTAACCTGTGACAACCAAAGTTTAGTATACAGTGATAAAAAAAAAAAAGAAAACTGTCCAGCTGATCGGCAGGAGAATTACAAGCATAAACCCGACTGGCTTTGTTATTTATTAGCCACTAAATATCTTACAATAAATCTTTATTAAATCAGCTATCGCTAAAAGTTAAACTCCGGGAAGATATTAATAATACTAAAAAAAAAAATAATAATAATACTAATGAACGCAATTATATATTTAAAAAATATATATATATTTTAGATGCAACTAATGTAAATATTTGAATTTGACTTGATGTTAGCCATTTGTAACCAGCTGCCTGAGAAAGGGAGAGCAAGACTGGGAGCCAGTTTGTTGTTCTGTGTGAATATTTACTGACAAGGAACATGCTGACAATGGGTAGAGAGAGGACCTCTTCAGTCTCGTTCACTCTCCAATCACAGGCTGAGGGCAAGGAGGTGATCAAGCTGTGCAGGTCACCCACCAAGTCAAGTCACCCACCAAGCTATGATGTGTAAATCTCAGGACTGGCCATATGGAATTGCAAATCTTTTGGCAGGTAAAAGAACTACCATATACTCATTGTATAAAGATGAATAACCAAGTGCTGGGTCTGCTTTTAAAGGTGCAAGCTCCTCATCCTTGCTGCAGGTCCTGCTTTACTGGCTGTAGGACGATTCAGGTCCTTTTCCCTAATTTTGGATTCTGAAAATTCCATATGATGTTTGACATTTTCCCAGGTATTTCCCAGACACCTCTCCTGAGCACATAGTGGCCCCCCCAAACCTGACCATGCCCGGCTAATAGCAATTGTCAGTAACAAGTGGTCACGGGGCACCCCCCCAGGTACCGGACTTTGTACGTCAGTATGGGGCATATCAGGGCAATGACCAGGAAGTGTCAGTCCCTTTTTTCACACAGAGCACATCCAGGTTTTGGGACTGCTCAGAAAAATTTATATAAAAAAAAGGGTTCATGCAGGACCTTCCAGTGCAAACATAGAAGAGTTCTTTCAGGGACCTTCTAGTGCAGATATAGAATGGTTCCTAAAGGGAACATTCAGTGCAGACATAGATTGGCTCCTACGGGGACCTTCCAGAGCAAAAATAGACTGGTTCCTACAAGGGCCTTTCAGTGCAGATATACAGTGCCTTGAAAAAGTATTATTATCCTTTGAGATTTCCCACACTTTGTCATGTTACAACCGAAAACATAAATGTATTTTATTGAGATTTTATGTAATAGACCAACGCAAAGTACATAATTGTGAAGTGGAAGGAGAGTGCTAAATGGTTTTCGAAATTTTGTACAAATAAATATGTGAAAAGTGTGGCGTGCATTTGTATTCAGCCCCCCTGAGTCAATACTTTGTAGAACCACCTTTCACTGCAATTACAGCTACAAGTCTTTTTGGGTATGTTTCTACCAGCTTTGCACATCTAGAGAGTGAAATGTTTGCCCATTCTTCTTTGCAAAATAGCTCAAGCTCTGTCAGATTGGATAGAGAGCGTCTATGAACAGCAATTTTCAAGTCTTGCCACAGATTCTCAATTGGATTTACAGTATCTCACACAAGTGAGTACACTCCTCACATTTTTGTAAATATTTTATTATACCTTTTTATGTGACAACACTGAAGAAATTACACTTTGCTGCAATTTAAGGTAGTGAGTGTACAACTTGTATAATGCCGCATACACACGACTAGTTTTGCTGTTGGAATAAACTCTGAAGGTTTCTCAGACGGAACTCTGATGGAATCCCATTCAAGCGGTCTTGCCTACACACGGTCAAACCAAAGTCCGACCAAAGTCCGACCGTCCAGAACGCGGTGACGTACAGCATGTACAACGGGACTAGAAAAAAGAAGTTCAATAGCTAGTAGCCAATAGCTTCCATCTCGTACTTCCTTCAGAGCATTCGTCATTTTTGGTCCGTCGGAACAGCATACAAACGAGCGGTTTTCCAGGAATTGGTTCCGTCGGAAATATTTAGAACATGTTCTATTTCTAGGTCAGAATTTTTGAAAAAAAAAGTCAGATGAGGCACACTCACGATCGGAATAGACGATGAAAAGCTATCGTCTGACTTTTACTGTCGGACATTCCGCTCGTGTGTACGCGGCTTAACAGTGTACATTTGCTGTCCCCTCAAAATAACTCAACACACAGCCATTAATGTCTAAACCGCTGGCAACCTAAGTGAAAATGTGTAAATTGGGCCCAAACTCCAAAGTATCAATATTTTGTGTGGCCACCATTATTTTCCAGCACTGCCTTAACCCTCTTGGGCATGGAGTTCACCAGAGCTTCACAGGTTGCCACTGGAGTCCTCTTCCACTCCTCCATGACGACATCACGGAGCTGGTGGATGTTAGAGACCTTGCGCACCTCCACCCTTCTGTTTGAGGATGCCCCACAGATGCTAAATAGGGTTTAGGTCTAGAGACATGCTTGGCCAGTCCGTCACTTTTACCCTCAGCTTCTTTAGCAAGGCAGTGGTCGTCTGGGAGGTGTGTTTGGGGTTGTTAACATGTTGGAATACTGCTCTGCGGCCGATTCTCTGAAGGGAGGGATTCATGCTCTGCTTCAGTATGTCACAGTACATGTCGGCATTCATGGTTCCCTCAATGAACTGTAGCTCCCCAGTGCCCGGAGCACTCATGCAGCCCCAGACCATGACACTCCCACCACCATGCTTGACTGTAGGCAAGACACACTTGTCTTTGTACTCCTCACCTGGTTGCCGCCACACACGCTTGACACCATCTGAACCAAATACGTTTATCTTGGTCTCATCAGACCACAGGACATGGTTCCAGTAATCCATGTCCTTAGTCTGCTTGTCTACAGCAAACTGTTTGCAGGCTTTCTTGTGCATCATCTTTAGAAGAGGCTTCCTTCTGGGACAACAACCATGCAGACCAATTTGATGAAGTGCGTATTGTCTGAGCACTGATAGGCTGACCCCCACCTCTTCAACCTCTACAGCAATGCTGGTAGCACTCATACGTCTATTTCCCAAAGACAACCTCTGGATGTGGCGCTGAGCATGTGCACTCAACTTCTTTGGTCGACCATGGCGAGGCCTGTTCTGAGTGGAACCTGTCCTGTTAAACCACTGTATGGTCTTGGCCACTATGCTGCAGCTCAGTTTCAGGGTCTTGGCAATCTTCTTATAGCCTAGGCCATCTTTGTGTAGAGCAACAATTCTTTTTTTCAGGTCCTCAGCGTTCTTTGCTATGAGGTGCCATGTTGAACTTCCAGTGAGCAGTATAAGAGACTGAGAGCGATAACACCGAATTTAACACATCTGCTCCCCATTCACACCTGAGACCTTGTAACACTAGAGAGTCACATGACACAGGGGAGGGAAAATGGCTAATCGGGCCAAATTTGGACATTTTCACTTAGGGATATACTCACTTTTGTTGCCAGCGGTTTAGACATTAATGGCTGTGTGTTTTATTTGGAGGGGACAGCAAATTTACACTGTTATACAAGCTGTACACTCACTACTTTACATTGTAGCAAAGTGTCATTTCTTCAGTGTTGTCACATGAAAAGATATAATAAAATATTTACAAAAATGTGGGGGTGTACTCCCTTTTGTGAGATACTGTAGAATGGTTCCTACAGGGACATTCCAGTGCAGATATATAATGGTTCCTACGAGAGCCTTCCAGTGCAGATATAGAATGGTTCCTACAGGGACCTTCCAGTGCAGATATTGAATGGTTCCGACAAAGACTTTCCAGTCCAGATATAGAATGGCTCCTACAAGGGCCTTCCAGTGCAGATATAGAACGGTTCCTAGAAGGACTTTCCAGTGCAGATTAAGGCACGCTATGCATGGTGTGAATTTCTTTCCTGCAACCACGGACAGTGCGCAGACAGTGCTGACAGGGGAATCAGCAATTGTCTTCTCCCGGGAAGGGTTGCGGGGGAAATCCTCCCTGCCGGGGGATGACAGAGATTATCACTAGCGGCTATAGCAGCCACTAGCGATAATCGCAAGAGAATCCGGCAGGCTGGTTGTACTCAATTTGATCGATAAACTTGGTACATTCAGCCTGCCTATTAACAGTTTAAATTCAAACCGGGTATGACCGGCCATAGAATGTTCCTAAAAAGGGCCTTCCAGTGCAGATATAGATAGAATGGTTTCTACAGGGACATTCCAGTGCCAGCTCTGAGGTTATTTAGCTGCTTCTGTATGTTGAACAACATGACAGGTTTATTTTACAGTAAAACACTACTTTACAGGTAATATATTAAGTATAATTAATCTAAGACCGGTATAAAGATTTAGCAAATAAAAAATGTTATCCTAGGCTAAAGTACAAGGCCTGATGAGGTATGTCAGTACGCTGCACATAATATCAGTGCAGGGAGGGGTTCTTAACAGTAAGAGCGGGGAAGCTTTAGAATGCTTTGCAACATGATGGAATAAAGAAAAAAAAAATTAACATTTAGTGGATGATTTTCTATATATTTACTAAATACAATATGGGAATGTTATGACCTCAGATATACATCCAGCTGTCTTTGTGGGTCAGGATGGACTTTTGCCCAATGTGAGGTAAAACGGGACAACAGTTGCCCCAGGGGGTGGATGTCTCTTGTCTTCCCTTTGAACAAAACTGCTGCCGCTTTGAGAGGATGGACGAGTGTCTTTTGTCTGCCTGGTTATCCGTGTAACAATGTGTAACAATGTCATTTTACTTCATCTCATTATAGCTCATGCTCGCTGTAGCATACACGGCACATTTTCATTATGTGATCAGATCAGAGCTCTGGGAGGATCCTTGCGGAAGATTAGGAAGCTGTACGGATATAGGAAACAAATCCATACACTGTCCTGTCCCAGTATACACAATGACCTCTGCCAATATACACTGACCTCTGGGTTTATACTCTGACCTCTGCCAGTATAATGACCTCTAGAATTATACCATCACCTCTGCCAGCATATATACTGATCACTGCCTGTATACACTCTGACCTCTGCCTGTATACACTCTGACCTCTGCCAGCATACACACTGACCTCTGCCAGCATACACACTGACCTCTGCCTGTATACATACTGACCTCCGCCTGTATACACACTGACCTCTGCCTGTATACACAATGACCTCTGCCCGTATACACTCTGACCTCTGCCTGTATACACACTGACCACTGCCTGTATAAACACTGACCTCTGCCTGTATACACACTGACCTCTGCCAGCATACACACTGACCTCTGCCTGTATACACACTGACCTCTGCCTGTATACACACTGACCTCTGCCTGTATACACAATGACCTCTGCCTGTATACACTCTGACCTCTGCCTGTATACACACTGACCACTGCCTGTATAAACACAGACCTCTGCCTATATAAACACTGACCTCCACCTGTATACACTCTGACCTCTGCCTGTATACACAATGACCTCTGCCTGTATACACACTGACCTCTGCCTGTATACACACTGACCTCTGCCTGTATACACACTGACCTCTGCCTGTATACACAATGACCTCTGCCTGTATACACTCTGACCTCTGCCTGTATACACACTGACCACTGCCTGTATAAACACAGACCTCTGCCTATATAAACACTGACCTCCACCTGTATACACTCTGACCTCTGCCTGTATACACAATGACCTCTGCCTGTATACACACTGACCTCTGCCTGTATACACACTGACCTCTGCCTGTATACACACTGACCTCTGCCAGCATACACACTGACCTCTGCCTGTATACACACTGACCTCTGCCTGTATACACTCTGACCTCTGCCTGTATACACACTGACCACTGCCTGTATAAACACAGACCTCTGCCTGTATACACACTGACCTTTGCCTATATAAACACTGACCTCCGCCTGTATACACTCTGACCTCTGCCTTTATACACACTGACCACTGCCTGTATAAACACAGACCTCTGCCTGTATACACACTGACCTCTGCCTGTATACACACTGACCTCTGCCTGTATACACACTGACCTCTGCCTGTATACACACTGACTTCTGCCTGTATACACATTGACCTCTGCCTGTATACACACTGACTTCTTCCTGTATACACACTTACCTCTGCCTGTATACACACTGACTTCTGCCTGTATACACACTGACCTCTGCCTGTATACACACTGACTTCTGTCTGTATAAACAAAGACCTCTGCCTGTATACACTCTGACCTTTACCTGTTACACACTGACCTCCGCCTGTATACACTCTGACCTCTGCCTGTATACACACTGAACACTGCCTGTATGCACTCTGAACTCTGCCTGTATACACTCTGAACTCTGCCTGTATACACTCTGAACTCTGCCTGTATACACTCTGAACTCTGCCTGTATACACACTGACCTCTGCCAACATGCACACTGACCTCTGCAAATATACAAACTGATTTATGCCAACATGCACAATGAGCTCTGCCTGTATACACACTGACCTCTGCTTGTATACACACTGACCTCTGCCTGTATACACACTGACCTCTGCTTGTGTACACACTGACCTCTGCCTGTATACACTCTGACCTCTGCTTGTATACACACTGACCTCTGCCTGTATACACTCTGACCTCTGCTTGTATACACACTGACCACTGCCTGTATGCACTCTGACCTCTGCTTGTATACACACTGACCTCTGCCCGTATACACACTGACCTCTGCTTGTATATACACTGACCTCTGCCTGTATACACTCTGACCTCTGCCTGTATACACTCTGACCTCTGCTTGTATACACACTGACCACTGCCTGTATACACACTGACCTCTGCTTGTATACACACTGACCTCTGCCTGTATACACACTGACCTCTGCTTGTGTACACACTGACCTCTGCCTGTATACACACTGACCTCTGCTTGTATACACACTGACCTCTACCTGTATACACACACTGACCTCTGCTTGTATACACACTGACCTCTGCCTGTATACACTCTGACCTCTGCTTGTATACACACTGACCCCTGCAGGTTTACAATACACTTCTAATCTATACTATCACCTCTTAAGCTCTTTGCAGGACTGTGACACTACATAATGACCTCTGGCAGTATACCTATGGCGATATATGTACTAAACTCTGGCAGCATGCATTGACCTCTAGCAGTATACACAGGAATATGTACTGACCTCTGGCAGTATACACTGACTTATGTGAATATACTCTCACCTCTGCCAGTATCATGACCTCTAGAATTATACCATCACCTCTGCCAGTATACACACAGACCAATATACTCTGACTGCCAGTATACTCTGCCCTCTCCCAGTATACACTCTGACCTCATTCAGTGTACTCTGAAGTCTGCCAGCATACACACTGACCTCTGCCAATATACACACTGACCTCTAGAGGTATACATAGCCTGAGGTCCATGTGATATTGTGTCATAATGTATCTCACAAAAGTGAGTGCACCCCTTACATATTTGTAAATATTTTATTATGCCTTTTCATGTGACAACACTGAAATTACACTTTGCTACAATGTAATGTAGTGAGTGTACAGCTTGTATAACAGTGTAAATTTGCCGTCCCCTCAAAATAACTCAACACACAGCCATTAATGTCTAAACCGCTGCAACAAAAGTGAGTACACCCCTTTTTGTGTGACCACCATTATTTTCCAGCACTGCCTTAACCCTCTTGGGCATAAAGTTCACCAGAGCTTCACAGGTTACAATTGGAGTCCTCTTCCACTCCTCCATGATGACATCACAGAGCTGGTGGATGTTAGAGACCTTGCGCTCCTCCACGTTCCGTTTGAGGATGTCCCACAGATGCTCAATAGGGTTTAGGTCTGGAGACATGCTTGGCCAGTCCATCACCTTTACCCTCAGTTTCGTTAGCAAAGCAGTGGTAGTCTGGGAGGTGTGTTTGGGGTCATAATCATGTTGGAATACTGCCTTACGGCCCAGTCTCCGATGGGAGGGGATCATGCTCTGCTTCAGTATGTCACAGTACATGTTGGCATTCATGGTTCCCTCAAATGAACTGTAGCTTCCAGTGCCGGCAGCACTAATACAGCCCCAGACCATGACACTCCCACCACCATGCTTGACTGTAGGCAAGACACACTTGTCTTTGTATTCCTCACCTGGTTGCCGCCACACACGCTTGACACCATCTGAACCAAATAAGTTTATCTTGGTCTCATCAGACCACAGGACATGGTTCTAGTAATCCAAGTCCTTAGTCTGCTTGTCTTCAGCAAACTGTTTGTGGGCTTTCTTGTGCATCATCTTTTGAAGAGGCTTCCTTCTGGGACAACAGCCATGCAGACCAATTTGATGCAGTGTGCGGCGTATGGTCTGAGCACTGACAGGCTGACCCCCCACCCCTTTAACCTGTGCAGCAATGCTGGCAGCACTCATACGTCTATTTCCCAAAGACAACCTCTGGATATGACGGTGAGCATGTGCACTCAACTTCTTTAGTCGATCATGGCGAGGCCTGTTCTGAGTGAAACCTGTCCTGTTAAACTGCTGTATGGTCTGTGCTGCAGCTCAGTTTCAGGGTCTTGGCAATCTTCTTGTAGCCCAGGCCATCTTTATGTAGAGCAACAATTATTTTCTTAGGATTCCTCAGAGAGTTCTTTAACATAAGGTGCCATGTTGAACCTCCAGTGACCAGTATGAGAGAGTGAGAGCGATAACATCAAATTTAACACACCTGCTCCCCATTCACACCTGAGACCTTGTAACACTAACGAGTCACAAGACACCGGGGAGGAAAAATGGCTAATTGGGCCCAATTTGGACATTTTTAAGGGTGTACTCACTTTTGTTGCCAGCAGTTTAGACATTAATGGCTGTGTGTTGAGTTATTTTGAGGGGACAGCAAATGTACACTGTTATACAAGCTGTACACTCACTAATTTACATTGTAGAAAAGTGTCATTTCTTCAGTGTTGTCACATGAAAAGATATAATAAAATATTTCCAAAAATGTCAGGGATATACTCACTTTTGTGAGATACTGTATATATATTACGCCTTTTTAGATATTTCTTTGACATTATTTTTTTGGTTGAATAATAATTATTTAATTTGGTAAATTTCTATATTTTTGGATGCATAGAATGCACTTTTTGGTTATTTTCTATTGGCGGATAGCATGTCTAATTTTTTTTTTTATCCGCAATAAAAAAATTGTGGAGAATAATACTTGGCTATGTGTTTTACTTCAAATGACAGTTTGGGAGTAGGCAGTTACATTTAAAAAAATACAATGTAAAATTGACAAGGGACACCAACATAGTTGTATCTTTTGTTCTTAAAAACTACGGGATAATGGTGTTGTGGTAACAAATTAAAAAAAGCATATTAATATTATTCTTGATATCACTAGCCTTTGAAAATTTGTTTGCAAAAACTCCATCAGTATCACCAGCAAAGCAGCTTCATTATTATCCCATTAAAGAAGAAGAGAATTGTGCGCTGCATTTGAGGATTTCATAATTTGCCACGTCACGAATGTTAATTCTCCAATACAAATGCTAGTTTACAAGACCTGTACTTTGGACTTTCGTACGACAGATTTGTGTACACATGATCGGAAAGTCCAACAATACCCATTTGCTGTCGGAAAATTTGAGAACATGCTAGCCAACATTCGTTGGGGGAAAGTCTGACAACAAATGTCCGATGGAGCATACACACAGTCAGACTTACCGCCAACAGCCCGACATCCAACATTTCCAGTCGGAAAATCCAATCGTGTGTATGTGGCATAAGTCTACCGAGTTCAATATTGAGTTGGCCCACCCTTTTCAGCTATAACAGCTTCAACTCTTCTGGGAAGGCTGTCCATAAGGTTTAGGAGTGTGTCTATGGGAATGTTTGACCATTCCTGAGGTCAATTTTTGAGGTTAGGCACTGATGTTGGACGAGAAGGCTTGGCTCGCAGTCTCCGCTCTAATTTATCCCAAAGGTGTTCTATCAGGTTAAGGTCAGAACTCTGTGCAGGCCAGTCAGGTTCCTCCACCCCAAACTCGCTCATGTGCACAGTCATGTTGGAACAGGAAGGGGCCATCCCCCAAACTGTTCCCACAAAGTTGGGAGCATGAAATTGTCCAAAATGTCTTGGTATGCTGACACCTTAAGTGTTTCCTTTATGGAACTAAGGGGCCAAGCCCAGCCCTTGAAAAACAACTCAACACCATAATCCCCCCTCCACCAAATTATTTGGACCAGTGCACAATGCAAGGTCCATAAAGACATGGAAGGGCGAGTTTGGTGTGGAGGAACTTGACTGACCTGCACAGAGTCCTGACCTCAACCTGATAGAACACCTTTGGGATGAATTAGAGCGGAGACTGTGAGCCAGGCCTTCTCGTCCACATCAGTGCCTGACCTCACAAATGCGCTTCTGGAAGAATGGTCAAACATTCCCATAGACACACTCCTAAACCTTGTGGACAGCCTTCTCAGAAGAGTTGAAGCTGCTATAGCTGCAAAGGGTGGGCCAACTCAATATTGAACCCTATGGACTAAGACTGGGATGCCACTGAAGTTCATGTGTGTGTAAAGGCAGGCGTCACAATACTTTTGGAAATATAGTATATATATATATATATATATATATATATATATATATATATTGTATATACTGCAATCCAAATACCCAATGCCTTCAGCTGAGGTTTTTAACCCAATGCAACCAGATTAAGCAGGCTTTTTACAGGGCTTCTGAGTGGTGCTGAATCCTTGTGTAATATTGATCTGTATAACCATCCTTTCTTGCTTTATGTAAAGGTTTTGGCTGCAATGAGTTCAGAAAGAGTGGAGGGCCTGGAACCAGAGAACACACTAGCAACATTCTCAACTAAAATTCTATACCGTTTAGAAGATACCGGCAGCCATAGGGATTTAGCTGTCAGGGCAGCCAGGAATGAGAAAAAAATAATTGGCAGGTTGGCTGCTTCAATGCAGAATTTGTTCTCTGTTATTTACAATCCTCTCACTGAATTATTTTTTTATTTTTTTTTATATATATCAATTGAAATTTGCAGTTTTGAGTTGTTGTGCTGCATTAGGCAGTGTTGTGTTAGGGACACTTATTCATTTTGAATAGACTGTCATCACACTGAGACAAAAGTATTTCTTCACCTGCCACTTTTCTCACATCACAGTCCAATACGGAAAGTGTCTACATCTGTCCGTTGCAGTGCACTTAACAAGTGCGTTAAGACATCTGATGGAAATGAATGTCACCACAACCCAAAGAGAGCTATGCGTTAACATGACCTGCGATAATGCATGGTAAAATGCAGCTTAAGGGGAACAAAGATCGCAACTATAAGGGACGGCGTCTTGTTGGAGAAGTTGTTATGGAGAAATTATTTCACAGGCTAAATTTGCAGTGAAACGCGGTTGTCGAGTTTCCTGACCCCTCACGACATCAACTGACCGTCGCGGCGCAGAGGTTTCGATATGTGACGTCTGCAAGATGCGCACTGCGGCCTCTCAGGGTGAAACGTGATCGCTCGCTTCATCGTGCATGAGGAGGAGGGACGCAGGAGGAAGAGAATGTGTTTATGTACTAATATTATTTTTGGGAATTATTCAATGGGGATTTTAGCCCGGAGGCTCGGCGCGCTGAACAGAACTCTGTGACTCGGAGTGAAGATTTTCCACTTCATCGGCTTCCTCCTGTGGCTTTTCATCATGACACGCACAGAGAACGCTTGTCCGCCAGAGAGAGACACCGACTACAGCTGGTAATTCATCGCTGACTCGCCAGAAAGATCAGCTGAAAGACAAGAAGCTCTCTGGCCAATCATCATCACAGAGCAACAAATAACACAGAACTCAGCATGTAAAGGGGAACTCTGCCCAGCTCCATCTGCACTGAAACTGGACCCATAATGAAACTCAGAATCCTTCCAAAGAAATGACCAGAGATGATTATGTCCCACAGTATCCCCATTCTTCTACAAAAATCGTTAGGCATTTTCACTTCCTCATAGAATGCCATCATCCCTCAATACATATGCAAAACTGCCTATACATTTTGGACTGGGACTTTTCAGGCATTACAATGACATAATAATTACCATAATTATATAAAAAATGCACATTTTATTTATACCATGTTTAAGAACTGTCCAGAATCTGACACTCCCTGTGGGATCTTTGTTGGTCACAATTGACGTTGAATCGTTGTATAGTAGCATACCCCATGATAAGGGATTAGCGGCTATCCACACTACATTGCGAAAAAAAGAAGTCAGGACCAATGGAAGTAATATTCATTTATCATTGATGTACTGAGCTTCATCCTTCGACACATTGTTTTATTTTTGTGGTTCCCGCTTCCTCCAGGTACAGGGAGTGGCTATGGGCACCTGTTGTGGCCCTTTATATGCCAACCTGTACCTACAGAAGTGGGAAAACCAATTATTTGCCAATGAGAAGCTGACTGTCTATGCCAGCCTTTCTCAACCTTTATAACACTGAGGAACCCTTGAAATATTTCCAATCCCATGGAACCCCTGATAAAAATGACTATATCTCCAACTCATGATACATTAGAGTGATGGTCAGTGGGAAGAATGTACCTTACACTTGTGGTCATTGGGATGAATCACCCCCTTACAGATAGCTAAAATCAATGGTGTCTGGGTGGGAACTCATCTGGGAGGAAGAAATTCCTCATTGCTCAAGGAACCCCGAGCAACCTCTGGAGGAACCCTAGGGTTCCATGAAACCCTGCTCTATACTAACTGTATACTTGCATGGCATAGTTACATCAATGACATTTTTGTCGCTCTCTCTGCTACCACAATTTTTTGAAACACTAATTAACATGTTTAACCTAAAATTCACCATGTAATGATCATAAAACTGTGACCTTTTTGGAAGTGGAGGTATCAGACCTAGACACGGGTGAACCGACTTGTGGCCTATACCGAAAAAGTACTGCCGGGAATACCATTCTGCATGCTGGAAATGTCCCTTTAGTTAAATCCATTCCTTAATGTCAGTATTTAAAAATCCATTGCAATTGTTATGATCAGTCAAATTTCCAAAAAGAGTCTGATGCGGTGAGAGACAGACTCCTCCAGAAGGGGTACAGTAAATCCTGCCTGAAAAAAAAAAGCTTATCAAATGGCCAGGGTATAAATAAAATTTGTACTTTTTATATAATCATGTAGTTGTAATGCCTTAAAGGTTCCAGTCCTAAATGCATCTGCAGTTTTGTACCCATCCTTCTACAAAGCAACATCTTAGTCGTCTGAGGGGGCTTAGTACTAAATCGTCAACTGCCATACTACCTGACTAATGCCACATTCCAAGTAAGAAAAGCATATGTGAGTGACTATCAAAGAAAACCTGTCCTGAGGGAAATATGGGGGCTTCAATTTCTGTCCTTCTGAAATAGCGTGAAAGCTGTCTGTTTTGATGATCCTTTAATACAATACAATGTCAGTGATGTGGAACAAGCATAAAGACAGAGAAACCAGAATTCCTGATCTGCACAATTCTAGGTCAGTAACGGCAAAAGCACTGAAACTAGAGGATCCACAGGACAATTAGGCAACACGCATTATCAAATGGGGGTCAGCAATGGCAGCCTTTGCTTTTTTTTTGCACTGGGGAAGTGTGGAGGCGATCATTGCTGACTTTCTGAAAATGCTAGGTTCCTGGCTGTCATTTGCATTCTCTTGTTTTATGCTTTCTGTATCACTGACCCAGAAAAAATATAGAGGTCGAGTCCTGGCATAATGCTTACTCTGGGTCTGTAATTTAGAAAGTATCTAAGCCAAAAAATCCTCTTGAAAGCCAGGTGAGTAGCACTTTTCGAAGGAGGTCAGCAATGGAAACTCCTGTATTTGTGTATACAGAGTGGCATTTGATACAAGATTTAAGGTAAGGATCAGTAAAGAAACATATGGAGACATTTGCATTTTTGCTACTGTGTACGGGCCAAACACAGACCAGAGGTGACCTGTTCCTGCTGTCAATCTGCAAGTTATAGTGCAGAGTGATGACCCAGCAAAGCAAAGCAAAGTAATTAGGACTTTATTCCAACATATTGAATGGTGAAATCAGAGCCATGCATGGAAGAAGGAGCCTGTAGGCTTTGAGGGTGTCAGGCACTGAGGTGTAAATTAACTGCTCTGCCATTGCAAGGAGAGGGGCAAAATGTTTCATTGGCTCTAGCTAGACCCATTATCTAGGCTGACCAAGATTCCAAGCTATTCTGGTGTCCAATGCGAAGGAAATGATCTACTGATAACTAAACAACATTTCATTTTATCAAAAATATTGATGCTATTCACGTCAATAGCATAAAAAATCATATCATTAACAATGTACCGTTAGGTCAATATATATTTGGACACAGGCACAATTTTCATATTTTTGGCTCTGTATGCTACCAGAATAAAATTAAAATGAAACAATCCAAATGAATTTGAAATGCAGACTTTCAGCTTTAATCCAAGGGGTTGAACGTAAATATCAAGTACAAATTTTAGGAACTGAAATCATTTTTATACACAGTCCCTCCATTTTCAGGGGCTCAAATGTAATTGGATAAATGAATATAATCATAAAAAAATGTTCATTTTGACTGGCAATGACTGCTTGAAGTCTGGAACCCATGGACATTACCAAAGACTGGGTTTCCTCCTTTCTGATGCTTTGCCAGGCTCTAACTTCAGCTGTCTTCAGTTGTTCTTTGTTTTTGGGTCTTTCTGTATTTAGTTTTGCCTTCAGAAAGTAAAATGCATGCTCCATTGGGTTGAGATCAGGTGATTGACTCGACCATTGCAGAATATTCCACTTCTTTTCCTTCAAAAGCGTCTGGGTTGCTTTTGCAGTGTTTTGGAACATTGTCCATCTGTACTGTGAAGCGCCGTCCAATCAACTTTGCTGCATTTGGCTGAATCTGGGCTGACAGTATATCTCTAAACACTGCAGAATTCATCTGGCTGCTTCTGTCAATAAACACCAATGACCCAGTGCCACCGGAAGCCATGCATGCCCATACCATCACACTGCCTGCACCATGTTTTACAGATGACTTTGTGTGCTTTGGATCATGAGCCGTTATTCTGGTACAGAGTAATCTTAGTTTCATCTGTCCAAAGAATGCTTTTCCTGAACTGGCTTTTTTAAATTTTTTTGGCAAAGTCTAATCTGGCTTTTCTATTCTTCAGGCTTACGAATGGTTTGCACCTTGTGGTGAACCCACTGTATTTGCTCTCCTGAAGTCTTCTCTTGATTGTAGACTTTGACAATGATACGCCCACCTCCTGGAGAGTGTCCTTCACTTGTCTGGATGTTGTGAATGGGTTTTTCTTTACCATAGAGAGGATCCTGCGGTCATCCACCACTGTTGTCTTCCGTGGATGTCCAGGCCTTTTTGTGTTGCTGAGCTCACCAGTGCATTCTTCTTTCCTCAGAATGTACCAAACTGTTGATTCAGCCACTCCTAATGTTGCCGCTATCTCTCTGATGGAGTTGTTTAGTTTTTGAAGCCTTATAATGGGCCGTTACACTTGCATTGACATCTCCTTTGAACGCATGATGTAAGTTCACAGCAATAGATTCCAAATGGAAATACCACACTTAGAATCAACTCCAGACCTTTTACCTGCTTTATTGATGAACAAATAATGAAGGAGTAGCCCAGCTGAACGGAAAATAAGCTCTAGTGCCCTTCCGTACTGCGCATGCGCGGGCACTTTTCGACGGAGGACACTATTCGATGGAACACCGGCAGCCCCAGACCATGACACTCCCACCACCATGCTTGACTGTAGGCAAGACAAACTTGTCTTTGTACTCCTCATCTGGTTGCCGCGACACACGCTTGACATCATCTGAATCAAATAATTTTATCTTGGTCTCACCAGACCACAGGACATGGTTCCAGTAATCCATGTCCTTAGTCTGCTTGTCTTCAGCAAACTGTTTGTGGGCTTTCTTGTGCATCATCTTTAGAAGAGGCTTCCTTCTGGGACGACAGCCATGCAGATCAATGTGATGCAGTGTGTGGCGTATGGTCTGAGCACTGACTGGCTGACCCCCCACCCCTTCAACCTCTGCAGCAATGCTGGCAGTACTCATATGTCTATTTCCTAAAGACAACCTCTGGATATGACCATGTGCAATCAACTTCTTTGGTTGACCATGGTGAGGCCTGTTCTGAGTGGAACCTGTCCTGTTAAACCGCTGTATAGTCTTGGCCACCGTGCTGCAGCTCAGTTTTAGGGTCTATGAAATCTTCTTATAGCCTAGGCCATCTTTATGTAGAGCAACAATTCTTTTTTTTAGGTCCACAGAGAGTTCTTTGCCATGAGGTGCCATGTTGAACTTCCAGTGAACAGTATGAGAGAGTGAGAGCGATAACACCAAATTTAACACACCTGCTGCCCATTCACACCTGAGACCTTGTAACACTAATGAATCACATGACACCGGGGAGGCGAAATAGCTAATTGGGCCCAATTTGGACATTTTCACTTAGGGGTGTACTCACTTTTGTTGCCAGTGGTTTAAAGCGAGAGTTCGGCGACCAATCTTTTTTTTTTTTTTTAGGTCATTGAGACACTTTGCTAACCCCAAAATAATACTCACAGTTTGGGTGTAATATTTCCGCCTCTGTCTGCTTTCGTACTGAAGAATAACTTAAAAAATGTGATGCTGGCTGTTTCCATCTTGCTTGTGGGCATGTGAAGCCCACAAGCATTGATTTCCTGGATGCGGTGAACCCTGTTCATTCACAGCTTGTTCACGTGCATGATCATTGTTCCTGCACTGAATCTTGGGAAGCCTGACACTAAGCTCCCAGGAGACAGTGCGGCGTTGGGGAAAGGCAATAAACATGCCTAATCCCATGGGAGGAGAGACAGAAAGTGCCAGAATAAAGTACAATATAAAGGTAATTACAGCGATAAAAAAAAAATTTGTGTGGCATTTGAACATCTATGCAATTAACTGAAGGGGTTAAGATCAAGTTAAAAATTTGAGTGGAACCCTGCTTTAAACATTAATGGCTATGTATTGAGCTATTTTGAGGGGACAGCAAATTTACATTGTTGTACAAGCTGTACACTCACTACTTTACATTGTAGCAAAATGTAATTTCTTTATTTCTTCAGTGTTGTCACATGAAAAGATATAATAAAATATTTACAAAAATGTGAGGGATGTACTCACTTTTGTGAGATATATATATATATATATATATATATATATATATATATATATATATATACTGTATGGGTAAGCTCCGCCCCCTGACCTCTCCAGGACAGGGGGATTGCCACCCATAGGAAATGTTCTTTTTTACTCAAAACACCTAAAAGAAAATTGAATATACCAAGTAATGGGTCTTGGACTTTAACTTTCTGTGTGTCCTTCCCAGGTACCGTTGCTGGGGTGAACTACAGTGCAGTAAACATTGCGTTTAATTCTGGAGCCATATCTCATTTATTACAATATGTATAATTTAAACTGAACTTCTGTCACAATTTTTTTATTTTAAATATATTCTTTATAAATAGCCACACAAGATATAAATCCACTTTTTTGCAGCAAATGCCTTTCCAAACCCAGATATATATATATATATATACTTTTTTTAAAATAACAGTGACATCATCACTGTGCTGCACATAGCCTGTGCAGAAAGAAGATCTATGGGAGGGGCCCAGCTGGCACCACCCACTACAGGCTGTGTAGAGAAAACTACAGGAGGAGGCGGAGACAAGACCAGTCACCTTGAACAAGAGGAGAGAGCAGCAGTGACCGGTCTTTATTACAGGAAGCTCCTACACAGAGGTTAAGTTACTGCACAGATCTGGAAGAAATCCCCATAGCACACAAAGATTCAAGGAAGAAAAAACATGCCTTTTGTACTTAGACAATATTTGCATATCCTGGAGTTGAGCTTTAACAATACTATCACCTCTTTCCTGGAAGTCTGGATATCTGCATCTCAAGTTCTGCTTTTATATAATGTGTTTATATTACACAATACATAAACCATTAGCATCATCGTTAGTGGAATTCTTTTTCCATATTGTACAAAACATTCTTCATACAATGTGTCTCCTATCTGATAAATATTTGCTGCATAAATTTGTTTTTAATAAAATACTCATTATGTAATAAAATTGATACTACCAGGAAGATAAAAAGTGTTGGGGAATCAGAGGAAATCAGAGGAAATAATGCACTCATGACATGCTTCTACCTTCATATAAAATATTCAAAAAACGAATATGTAGAAAAAGAAAGGGAGGGGGGTATTTGATGCATGGGAGTACTCAAGTTTAACATATATTTTAAAAAAAGTGTAAAAGCATTTTAATTTCTTATTAAAGTATTATTTATATTTATTTAAAAGAAGATTCTTTATACACTCTTGAAAATAGTTTTTGTAAAGATCTACTATAAGAGATTTATAATATGTAATTTAATAATTAATATATAATAATGTATATGTTGAACAGGGATGGGCGAATGGTTCGGCCCGAGCATAAGTTCGGGCCGAACTTTGGTTCTTTGGATGTTCTGCAAACACAGAACAATATGCGGTGTTCAGGGAAAATTCGAAACACCGTTAAATTCCATGGGACATTGACATAAAAAATCAAGTGTTCATTTTAAAGGCTTATATGCAAGTTATTGTATTAAAAAGTGTTTGCGGACCCGGGTCCTGCCCCAGGGGACATGTATTAATGAAATTTTTTTTTAAAAACAGCCGTTTTTTTGGGAGCAGAATTGTCTATGGGAGAAATCAAAAGTGCTAATTTTAAAGGCTTATATGCATGGTATTGTCATAGAAAGTGTTTGGGGACCTGGGTCCTGCCCCAGGGGACATGTATCAATGCAAAAAAAAGTTTTAAAAATGGCCGGTTTTTCGGGAGCAGTGATTTTAATAATGCTTAAAGTGAAAAAATAAAAGTGAAATGTTCCTTTAAATTTCATACCTGGGGGGTGTCTATAGTATGCCTGTAAAGTGGTGCATTTTTCCCGTGTTTAGAACAGTCCCTGCACAAAATGACATTTCTAAAGGAAAAAAAGGTATTTAAAAGTACTAGGTGCTATAATGAATTGTCAGTCCCAGCAATACAGATAAAAGTCATTGAAAAAAACAGGATGGGATCCCCCACAGTCCATTACCAGGCCCTTTGGGTCTGGTATGAATATTAAGTGGAACCCAGAACCAAAATTTAAAAAGAAATTGCATGGGGGGTCCCCCCAAATTCCCTACCAGGCCCTTCAGGTCTGGTATGGATATTAAGGGGAGCCCTGCGCCAAACTTTTTTTTAAAAATAGCATAGGGGTCCCCCTCAAAATCCATACCAGACCTGAATTTTAAGGGGAACCTAGCGCCAAAATGAAAAAAAATATGGCGTGGGGGTCCCCCTAAAAATCCATACCAGACCCTTATACGAGCACCTGGCAGGCCTCAGGAAAAGAGGGGGGATGAGAGAGCGCCCCCCCTCCTGAACCATACCAGGCCACATGCCCTCAACATGGGGAGGGTGCTTTGGGGTAGCCCCCAAAGCACCTTGTCTCCATGTTGATGGGGACAAGGGCCTCATCCCCACAACCCTTTCCCGGTGGCTGGGTGGTCTGCGGGCAGGGGGGCTTATCGGAATCTGGAAGCCCCCTTTAACAAGGGGACCCCCAGATCCCGCCCCCCTGTTTGAAATGGTAACGGCTACATTGTACCCATTGTACAAAAAAAGTGTCAAACTTTTAAAAAACCACAAGACACACTTTGGGACAAGTCCTTTATTAAAAAATTAAAAAATAAAAATGTCCCACGAAGTCCATTCATCTTCTTCTCTCACTCCACCGACGGACCGAAAAATAAAAAATAAAAACCTGCAAGCCGCCACGATCTGCCTCCATGGGAGGCACCCGCCGTATGACGCGTCCTCGCAGGTGACAGTCCTTTTATAACTGAGGGCGGGGCCACATGGTGACGTACCCAGGTGATCCCCGCCCCCCTCTGCACGGGGACTTCCCAATGGCTTCCCAATTTACAGTAGAATGCAGTGCAGGAAAGCCGCTTAACAACACCCCAAACACAGGTCGCAAACGCAGTGGGTTTACCAACACCGGATCTCATGGTACAAAAGTACCATGCAATGCATTTGAGGTGCATTTCAAAAAGTGCACTACTTTTTGTGCTGTGCGATTTCAGCCCATTCAAAATTAAAACGTCTGAAATCGCACTGCACAGAATTGCATGTGATCCGCACAGGAACCGAACAGCTTTCCTGTGCGATTCACATGCAGTTACTAGTGTGAATGGGCCCTTAAAAAGGTACTAAACCCCTAAACAAAAATGCTTTATTCAACGTTCTTTAACAGACCAAGCTGTCTGGCATAAGTGGCAGTAAGAGGGTTGAGACAAGCCATTTAAAGTAGAATTACACATAACTAGCCTTGTGCCCCCCCCCCCAACACATATGCTAACTAATCTGTGGAAGAAAGATGTATATACTTACCTATTGTTAGGCCACTCTGGTCTGGTCATGTGAAATCCTGTGTCAGCCAGAGTGACATCAGGGGAGAGGAGGGATCGCCGACAATGGCTGCACCATGGGAACCTATGGGTGATGTCACCGTTCCGGCCTTTACTAGCTGTTGGCAGAGCTGCCGCTGGCTAACACAGGGGAGATCATGTGATCGGACTGGAGCAGCCTGAAAATAGGCAAGTATATACATCTTGCTTACATAGGTTAGATATCATAGGTGTTAGGGGGGAGGAGGGGACAGTTTTAAAGTGGAGCTTTAGTCAGAAAATTAAATCCTGATAGATCACTTCAGACTGGTCCTTTTGCAGGTACTGTATAGTGTATATATGTAAAATAATAAAAATAAGTGCCTATACTGTTTAAAATCCAGTAATCTCATCCTGCTCTGCACATGCTCAGTTGTTCTCTATTTTTAGGCACTGCGCTGAATTTGTAGAGGCCGATCTGGTGACAGTCTAAACATTTAATGCTGCTCGGGGGCTCTGGGCTTCAACAAAATGGCAGCCTCCAGCAAGAAGAGACAGGAACCATTCTGTAGGTACTTTACAGCACATGCTGATTTTGGAAGCATAATTATTAACGCGGAATGTAACATTTTTTATCAAGTTGTTAAAGTTCCACTTTAAGACAAGTTAGGCGTAAGCTGGAAATCCCACTTTTTTTTTTAAACTCTTTTTATTGAAAAGGAGCTCCACTTTATCACTGACAGGGGTGCTTACAAGGATCAGATTTATTAATTTATGTAAAACCTTTTTTCCCTAAAAGAAAAAAAAACCATCGCAGCTTAAAAAGTGTTTCATTTGTTAGTGAAGTTGTTCTAAATCTACTATTTCACCTAACACTCCCCTCTCCCCAGATTGACAAGGCTGCTGTCCAATGGTGTCTCCATTACTCCCCCATTCAGAGTGGTGAAATTAAAGGGAAACAAGACTAAAAAAGAAAACTAATGCAGCCACCACATTTCAAAATTGGTAAACTGCAATATATGACATTCTTGTATGTACCACTTTAAAGGCGTTGTAAAGTCAGAAGGTTCATTATAGGCATTAAGATAAAAAGTCTTCTGTGTACAGCAGCTGGCCCAGCACCCCCCTAATACTTACCTGAGCCCATCTCTCTCCAGCGATGTCCACGAATGTCTCGGCCTTCTCAGACTCTCCCTCCTGATTGGCTGAGACACATCAGCGGTGCCATTGGCTCCCGCTGCTGTCAAAGTCAGTCGGCTAATCAGGAGAGAGGGGGGGACACAGGGAGCTGTGACTCGGCTCAGGTGCCCCTATAGAAAGCTGCTTGCTGTGGGGGCACTCAACAGGAGGGAGGGGCCAGGATCACAAAAAATATGTGAAAAAAGTTGCGCTACTGACACAAGAAGAATTACTAAAAATCAGCAGCTAGCATCAACAATGTGACAAATTGTGTATAGAATGGATAATAAAAAATTCAGCGCTAAGGGAATACAAGCACCCCAAGGGTCACCTTAGGGGTAAGTATTCAACTGGTGAATAATAAGTGATAAGAAATGATACAAATGTACAAAAATACACTAAAAGTATCAAGTGCATGAACGATGGTGGGTGAACTCGTGTACATGGCACAAACAAGTACTTAGAGTACATATAGTCAGATGACACAAGCTGATCAAGATGGCGATAAGCCTGTGATAAACAAAAACCAATCCACAAACTCCTCTATGTAAAGATATATAGTCTGTTGGAGAAGGCAGTAAATAATATTCTTTCTGGTGATGAAAGATAAATAATATGGGAAAAGACTTCCACACACGGCAATCAGGGATGTGCATCAAAAACAACAGAGGGCATGGATACTCTTACCCCAAATCGTGGACACACACACGCCAGACGGCGGTGGGTCAATCAAGCATGAAACAATCGTTTCCAACAGGCTCTCCAACCAGGACTGTTGCAGTTAGATGATGTATACCTGCATCTATATCCAAGAGGATCGATGGTAGATGTTCACAGTAAGGGCTCCAGCTGACAGGTGTTTGTAGTCATCCGACACAGGGGCCAGGATCACAGATGAGGGACCCGAGAAGAGGAGGATCTGGGCTGCTCTGTGCAAAACCTCTACACAGAGCAGCTAAGTATAACATGTTTGTTATTTTTATAGAAAAAAAAAAACGAGAATTTACAATCACTTTAAGTTCACTGGATCGCGACTACAATGCCAGGTTCCTGAACACTCTCCCTCCACACTTGCAGCCCATTGTGAAGTACAAGCCATCTGCCGCGGTGGAAGACGGGACGTGTAGTTCATTCATTCATGTGAATTCAAGTACCATTTTGTGATGCTAAGTAATTTGTATGGAATTTGTTAAAAGATAACAAGAAAGGCAGTAAAATTGATCCCCTGCAGACAGCAACAATAAATTCCCTCAGCAGCAATAGACCCCTGTAACAAAATACCCCCCAGCAGCAACAACAGATCTCCAGGCAGCCACAATCAAACCCCTCCCTCAAAAATAGATCTCTTCCAGCCAGGGCCGCTGATAAGGCAGTACAGCCAGCCCTCCTGTACTAGGCCTGGCCCCCATCAGTTCAAAAGGGGGGCCAGGGCACCTGCTCAGCAATAGGGCCAGCTGTACTGTCTTATTACAGACACCAACCCTCTTTTGCCTCTCCCTGCAGTACTGACAGCTTATCCCCCTTACCCTTCCTTCAGCTGCACTGCAGGCTGGATTGGTTCTAATAGATGCGCCTTTTCCATCTGCTAGCTGGGCCCCACCGTGTGCCCCTTTCCCCTGCAGCACTGCCAGCTTCCCTCCTCTCTGTCTGGCAGCTGCTTGGGGCACACAGGGGGATGTTTCAGGATGGAGGGCGGGGAAGGGACCAGTAAATGTGTCATTTACTGACCCCTTCCTTTCCTGAATGAATACACTGAGTGATCGTTACCAATCACTCCTGTGTCCATTCATCACCGAATCATAGTAAACTGTGTTCACTATGCTTCAGTTTGTGAATGAGCAGGAAGCCTGAGAGTGCCTCTTATCCATTCATCTGTGCAGCTGAGGCTGTAGAGACAGGAACTGATAAATCTATGTCCTCAGTCACTTTCAACCAGGAAGGGGGAGGGGGGCCCTGTCAGGTAGGCTGTATGGGGCCCCGTGATTTCTAACAGCAGCTCTGCCTCCAGCAACAATAGATCCCCAGCAGCCAGCATCAATAGACCCTGCAGCACCACTTGCCATTACATACAGTACATTGAGTGGTGGAGGTGCCGGAACTGCGTTCCCCTGCGTTTTCGCTGAAAAAAAGCCCTGATGGTAATAATAAATGCTCTGACAAATGATCCTTGTGCGAATGTTTGAATGAAAATCTAACAGTGTATGGTCTTCTTTAGGTGTCCCCATTGGAAGACTTCCCCTCTCTTCCTGTTCTGGTGACAACTGTAACATTTGGATTTGCAGTCACTTTCTGTCCAAGGCACACCAGGACCAATAGAGAGGGTGAATCCCTCCAGCAGTGACATAGACATGCTGACAATGCTGAGTCCGTAATATAATGGAGTGTGCTGCAGAGGAGGCTGTGTTCTCTATCATTGTGGCGGTGATATTTTGAAGTCCCCCCGGGGGGGATCATTTCCAGTTTGTGACGCTGGTGTCACTGAAAAATGATATTGTTGCTGTATATGGTGACAAATCAAGAAGATATTCATGCAGACTTGAAAAGTTACTGACAGGCACCCTGTAATGAAGGGGTTGTTCATTATTCGCTGTGTGGGAGCGCTCAGTGATGGATGGCGGGTCGGGGGAGTTTCAGGAGAAAGAAAAGTGCTGAACAAGAATGACAATATTTATTTACACTGAGTGAGCTGGAAATGTACAATAAACAGACACGTCTTTCCATAAGGCCCCTTTCACACTTGTGCGACTTTTCCTGCGCCGTTTGGACATCAGAGTCGCATGACAAGTTGTACAAGAGTCGTACCCCATGATTCCCAATGATAACCATTCATATCTGTGCGACTTCAAGTCGCAACCGACTTCAAAGTAGTCCCTGTACTACTTTGGTGCGAGTTAAGGTCCATAGACCTCAAGTTCACACAGACATTCCCTGAAATCGCTGCAAAATCGTGCAACTTTCAAGTCGCAACAGTGTGAAAGGGGCCTAGGGCTTGATTTATACCTATGCATTTTTTGTGCTTTTTTTGCATTTTGCTTTTTTGCACTACAGTCCATTTAACATGGTTTCCTATGGAACACGTTCTGTAGTGCAAATCTGCAAAACGCAAAAAGCACAAAAAATGCATAGGTGTGAATGAGGCTTAAAGTATCCATCCCGTAAGATCAGCCCCAGGGTGGAGATAGTGTACGGCCAAAAACGCACTATGACACGCCTACTCTGCCATTCCTGCAGGGCGGATGTCATTTCCTCTGCTTATAAAGGTGATCCGGGTAATCTCCCCATTCTGTATATAAGTGACACCTTCCCATCACATCTATAGATAACATCTCCAATTCATAGAACTTTTTTTTTCCTAATTCACTCCACCCAAAAATTGGAATAAAATAAAATAAACGATAAAAGATAAAATGTTGAAAAAAAAATGCGTTTTTCTTAATTTCTGTTATAAAATTCGCAAATAAATAATTGCTTTTCATAGATTTAGGCCAAAATGTATTCTGCTACATTTCTTTGGTGAAAATAACGCCAAATCAGTGTATACTATTTAACCAGGCCTATTTTTCAAACTTGTTGTTTACACATTAAAATCATTTTTTTTTTTGCTAGAAAATTACTTAGAACCCCCAAACATTATATATATTTTTTATAGAGACCCCAGAGAAAAAAATGGCAGTCATTGCAATACTTTATGTCACATCGTATTTGTGCAGCGGTCTTACAAGCGCAATTTTTTGGGAAAAAATACACTTTTTTGCATTAAAAAAAAGGGCAACAGTAAAGTTAGCCCATTTTTTTTGATATTGTGAAAGATAATGTTATGCCGAGTAAATTGATACCCAACATGTCATGCTTCAAAATTGCGCCCACTCGTGGAATGGCGACAAACTTTGACCCTTAAAAATCTCCATAGGCGATGTTTAAAAATTTCTACAGGTTACCAGTTTTGAGTTACAGAAGAGGTCTAGTGCTAGAATTATTGCTCTTGCTCTAATGATCGCGGCGTTACCTCATGTGTGGTTTGAACACCGCTTTCATATGCGGGCACGACTTACGTATGCGTTCGATTCTGCGTGCGAGCTTGTCGGGACGGGGTGCTTTAAATTTTTCTTTTCCTTTTTTTCTTCTTTTTATTTATTTTATTTTTTTTTAATTTTTTTACACTGTCCTTTGAAAAAAAAACATTTTGGATCACTTTTATTCCTATTACAAGGAATGTAAACATCCCTTGTAATAAAAAAAAAAAGCATGATAGGACCTCTTTAATGTGAGATCTGGGGTCAAAAAGACCTCAGATCTCACATTTTCACTTACATGCAATAAAAAATAAAAAATTAAATAAATGTCTTTTGAAAAAAAAAAAATTTAAAACAATTACCCTTTAAGACCATTGGACGGAAGTGACGTTTGACGTCGCTTCCGTCATCCAATGGTATGGAGCCGAGTGGGGGCCATCTTTCCCTCACTCAGTTCCATGCTACTGAGGGGATAGGATCGGATCATCTCCGCCGTCTCCGGTAAGAGGTGGATACGACCGGAGCACAGGCGGGAGGGGGGGGGCACCTCTCCCACCGCCGATAAAAGTGATCTCGTGGCGAATCCGCCGCGGAGACCACTTTTATCTGAAAGAGGACTGCCCGCCACTGAGGAAAATACCGGGGTATTGGCAGCTATCCTGGTATTCTACGTCAAAGTACAATGACGGTCGGTTTGCGGGAAGTAGTTAATCTGTAGGAAAGTTATAGACTCCACAAACTATGGTATCTGGAAATAGATCAATCCTGATGTACTGACTGGCCTATCTGATTTCTTGAGACCCTAAAATGTCAGGACAGTACAAATACCCCCCAAATGACCCCTTTTTGGAGAGTAGACAGTCCAAGGTATTTAGTAGGAGGCATGGCAGGTTTTTTGAAGTTGTAATTTTTTGTCATAATTTTTTGGTAAATAAAAAAATAAAAAAAAACATTTTCACAAAATGTGATGTGCAGTTTAGCGTCATCATACAACTGGTGTGGCGGTGATCAGGGACACTGACTGGTGATAGTATGAAAGAAAAATGTTATCATTTTTGTACATTTTTTTTTTATTACATTTTTTCTCTTTTTTAGGATTTTTTTTTAAACACATAGTAGCCATAGTAACAATGTACATCTCTGGGGAAGTGATCAGGATTTTTTTTTTTTAACACATTGGGGGTTAATTATGAAAGGCAAATCCGCTTTGCACTGCAAGTGCACTTGGAAGTGCAGTCTCTCTAAATCTGAGGGGAAGATCTGAAATGAGTGGAAGCTCTGCTGATTTTATCATCCAATCATGTGCAATCATGTGCAATATATCAGTGTATTACATTGCTATAAGCAATCATTTTACTGAATGAAACTGAATCATTCAGTCCGATTTATTGTAATTAGCTGTGATTGGTCAAAGCCAATCACATGGCACAGATGGGCTGTGATTGGCCCTGTCTGTGTACAGGCCTTAAAACTAGGTTCACACCTATGCATTTTTGAGTGTCTGCGTTTCTACAAAAAA
Organism: Lithobates clamitans; assembly: GCA_037952925.1. Lineage (NCBI taxonomy): Eukaryota > Metazoa > Chordata > Amphibia > Anura > Ranidae > Lithobates > Lithobates clamitans. The sequence continues at coordinate 706,668 of JBBGZY010001957.1, read as the reverse complement.
AGATGCATGCACCTTTTCAAAAACGCGGCCTCAGAGAAATCACATGGTCTTTTTGAGCATGCGATTTCCCTGCGGTTCCTGCATGTGCACTGAGACTTTACATGCGTGGGGCCACGCGTTTTCGCAGAGCAGTGCGTTTTCACTGTGGGTGGTTGAGGATGTGGGAATCGCTGTGGTTCCTGCACCAGCAGCCACACGCAGAAGTGTAAACCTTGGATAACTGATTGGATTGGTATGTTTTGTTGCTAAATATGATTCACCTCAGTAAAAAATGAAAAGTTGTATTTACAATATTGGTAGGTGACAAAGTCGACCTTGTAGAGATCTCATCTTCACTCCTGTTATGTTTTCAGGAACTATGTACAGCAACTTGCTAGGCCCTCCCACCAGCCATGATCTGCCTGCACTGCATAAAGAAGCACAGAGACCTCGTGATGACCTCACTGTGACCAGTGGCACCCCCTCCCCCCCAGTTGGTCATCCAGTCCCGCACTTACCCCATCTAGGTTGCGGGTGGGCAGCGCTCTTACGGGCGACAAGTGGCGGGCAGCAGCTTCAATCACTTCTCCTCTCCTCTGCCTCACGGCGGCTTCCGCTGTGCATCTCCTCCCTCCTTCCTCCTAGGCGTCCAATAGGTTTGCCTGTCCTTTCAGCCAATCAGGTGACAGGTGACCCGCTTCCTGATTGGCCAGGAGATGGATCAGTGTAGCAATAGCGAATGTTCATTCACTATTGTCACACAGCTGGGTGGGCTCGGAGTGCAGTGCTCTGCGCCCTGAGCCCACCCTTTTTTGAAGCCTATTACAGCCTCTGGCTCTAAACACGTGCTTCAAAAAAAAACACCCCCCCATTGGAATCCATGCGTCCGGTGCCCTGCATGTAGATCAGGGGGGGCGGACACATCAATAGGAGGGTGGCGCCTGTGCGCCCCTAATGGACGGGCTCTGCCACTGACGGGGACTAAATAAAGGTATGTAATGTCGTTTTTTTAATGTCATTAACACATGGTTCAGGGGCAAAGAAGGAACCAGGGAAGGTCAAATCTAAGGAGGTTAAACTTCAGCTTTATGTTGATTTAGGCAGAACTGCACCTCCTCCTGCACAGGACTAGCACAGGACTGTCATTAGTTGTCGGAGGCTGTATCATTGGAGACCCTGAATACGCTTCCCTGTTCCTGTGCACCCAGCTGCTGTATTTAGACCTTTATCTCCAAGTCATTGCTGAGATTGTCCAGGAACACAAACAACACTGCACTCCTATGACATCAATGTGTGTTCATATCTGTGGACACGGCTTCAGCGGACTCCTAAACGACACCAAACAAAGCACTTACAATGAAAGCACCACTCCAGACTATATTGTAGTTCTGGGTGGAGATGGAAGGATTAGTGTTTCATCTCAGTGCTGCTGATCTCCCACAGCCACTTTATAGCCACTTCCTGTCTACATGCACTCCACCAATGACTGCATGGGATTTTTCAGGAAGGGTTTCCTGAAGGTGACAACAGTGGACCATGTCTGCGAATATATTGTGACCCCGAAATCTAGCGAAAACGTTCTAACCTGTCCAATCAACATATACAATACCTACCACAAATGCTTGGATTTTTGCAGGTTTATTCAGGATATGAAAACGACTGGGAATTTGACCAATTGGATTGAAATTTGTGTGTGGGCACCTTTAGATGCAACCTGTCCACACCAGCTACTGAGGCACCACAAGTCCCAGCATCTCCTACAAGCTGTTTAGTGACAACCTGTTTTCAACGTTGTTACACCAATACTGTTTTCTTATCAGCTAATACGAGTACTGATACTTTCAGTCAAGTACTTGCCAATACTGAGTACCAATACCTTTACGGTGCGATTCGAACCCATACAAAATGAATGGCTCAAAAAGCACTGCAGAGAATCGCATGTGCCTTGAACAGGAATGCGATGCGATTCCTGTCCAAATCGCATACCGTGTCCCCTCACCTCTCCTGTGTGCACCCAGGCTGAAATAACTATGATAAGCCCGGGTTCACACAGGAATGGTGCGGGAAAACGCATTCGATTCGGACAGGAATTGCACCGCATTCCTATTCAAATTCCATGCAATTATTTGCAGTGCAATTTGAGCCCGTTCATTTTGTATGCGCTCAAATCGCACCGCAAAGGTATTGGTTTCGGGTATCAGAGCATTTTCACAAGTGCGAGTGAAAATACTCGGTATCGGCACCAATACTGATACCACTATCGGTATCGGTACAACCCTACTTGGCCTTGATCCCTCTTCCAGTCTAAGATTAGACAGTAAGGCTACTTTCACACTGCGGCTGCGGCCACATTGGCGATAAAGCGCCACACATTTTAGCGGCGCTTTACCATCGTTTTACTGGAGCTTTTCAGCCGCTAGCGGGGTGCTATTAACCCCCAAGAAGGGGTTAAGAAGGGGTTAAAAGCTCCCGTGTTGCGGCGCTTCCGAAGCATTTTTCAGGCGCAATCATTCCAATGGGCAGGGGGTGGTTTAGGAGCGCTGTATACAGATCTGTATACAGCGCTCCCAAACCACCCCAAAGTCCTCTGCTATAAAAGGACTGCAAGATACCAGGTGTAATGCAGGTACTTAGACACCAGGTCTCCTTCTCCCTTCCTGTCTTACAACTGAAAATGATTTTTTTAAACTAATTTCTAACCCAGTGAGAATTGAGCCCCCCTCCTCATACACACACAGATGTGCCGCAAATACCAAGATGGTTGTTTCCACCACAATCTGCACACACACACAAAGATGGCTATCAGGGAAGTCCCAAACCATCTTTGCGCATGCGCACAAAATCACCTGTGTGTGCGCAGATGGCCAGAAGGGCTCTGCCAGGAGCTGGTACAGAGCAGAACTAGAGTTCCACTTTAATAAATACGAAGTCACATTATTTTTTCTACCTAAAGTTCAGCCGAAAATCCAGATACTCTTCTTAACACAATGAACAAATCTGTATAAAAACCTTCCAAGCACAACTTATCCAACATGGGATATCAGTCCACTTCAGAATGACATCCAATCCACCGCTCTCTGTTATCAGCCATGTGACACAGGAAGTCAGCTGTGTACAGGAAAATGTCTTCCCCCTAGGACCCGGATTTTATCTACAGTTCTGACAAACGTCTAAACCTCCTTCTTTCGCTATTAATGGTCCTTCTTTATAAAACTGCCTTATGTTTGGGATTACCGGCCCTTTAACTATTTCTGGATCTCACCGTCCCTCAAAGGACATCAGAGAACAGCAAACCACAGCCTAAAATCAGCGAAAAGTCCACAAACAACAACACACCCAAAAAAAAACCTGAGACTCCAAAATTCCACCTACAAAACCGCACGAGAGAGAGGCCTGAAATGTCACCTTCGTCTGACTGCGCCATTGTTCACCAGAGAATCAGTCAGAGGGTGAATATCGCTCACCAGGAACTCACATACAAGGATCCCACTGGGGGGCTGCAGAACATCGCTACACACCCTGCATCAGATACATACTGCTATAATCTGCAGATTATTACATCACTGAACTCTCCGGAGATCCGCAGAAGATTGCTCCATCCCATCCCCCTCCTGACAGATACAGATTTATATCATCTGCAGATTATTGCTGACCTCTCCAGAGATCTGCAGAACATCGCTCAATCCCATCTACACCCTGAGAAATACATAACAATACATTCTAAAGATTATCCCATCACTTCCCTCTTTAGTGGTCTGCAGAACATCGCTCCATCCCATCTCTCTCCTGACAGATCCATATTAATATATTCTGCAGATTATTCCATCACTGAACTCCCTTGGGATCTGCAGAAGATTCCTCCATCCTATTTCCCTCCTGATAGATGCAGATTATTTTATCACTGGCCTCTCTACAGATCTGCAGAACATTGCTCCATCCCATCTACACCCTGACAGATACATACATAGTCTGCAAATGATTCCATCACTGGCCCCTTTAGAGGTCTGCAGAACATTGCTCCATCCCATCTCTCTCCTGACAGATCCATATTGATATATTCTGCAGATTATTCCATCACTCACCTCTTCAGAGATCTGCAGAACATCGCTCAATCCCATCTACACCCTGAGAAATACATAACAATACATTCTAAAGATTATCCCATCACTTCCCTCTTTAGTGGTCTGCAGAACATTGCTCCATCCCATCTCTCTCCTGACAGATCCATATTAATATATTCTGCAGATTATTCCATCACTGAACTCTCTTGGGATCTGCAGAAGATTCCTCCATCCTATTTCCCTCCTGATAGATGCAGATTATTTTATCACTGGCCTCTCTACAGATCTGCAGAACATTGCTCCATCCCATCTACACCCTGACAGATACATACATAGTCTGCAAATGATTCCATCACTGGCCCCTTTAGAGGTCTGCAGAACATCGCTCCATCTCATCTCTCTCCTGACAGATCCATACTGATATATTCTGCAGATTATTCCATCACTCACCTCTTCAGAGATCTGCAGAACATCGCTCAATCCCATCTACACCCTGAGAAATACATAACAATAAATTGTAGATTATCCCATCACTTCCCTCTTTAGAGATCTGCAGAACATCGCTCCATCTCATCTCTCTCCCATCCATATTAATATATTCTGCAGATTATTCCATCACTGACTTATCCAGAGATCCACAGAAGATTACTCCATCCTATCTCTCTCCTGACAAATCCATATTAGTATATTATGCAGATTATTCTATCACTGAACTCTCTAGAGATCCGCAGAAGATTCCTCCATCCCATCTCCCTCCTGACAGATGCAGATTTATATAATTTGCAGATTATTTTATCACTGGCCTCTCTACAGATCTGCAGAACATTGCTCCATCCCATATACACCCTGACAGATACATACATAGTCTACAAATGATTCCATCATAGGCCCTTTAGAGGTCTGCAGAACATCGCTCCATCTCATCTCTCTCCTGACAGATCCATATTGATTTGATCTGCAGATTATTCCATCACTCACCTCTCTAGAGATCTGCAGAACATCTCTCCATCCCATCTACACCCTGACAGATACATACTGATATATTCTTCAGATTATTCCATCATTGACCTCCATAGAGATCTGCAGAACATCGCTCCCTCCCATTTCCCTATTGACAGATACATACTGAAATATTCTGCAGAATATTGCAATATTGATATATTTTATCTGCATTTTTTTTTTTGCTTTCTGCTTACGGAGAATATTACAGCAGAATTGTCTCTTTGTTTTTCTCGCAGTGTTATCGGCGCCATCACCTGAACGCTCCCGATATTATTGCCCTTTATTACACTCCTGATTGACTTCCTTTTAATAAATCACATAGTAATTTGTTTAGCTGTTGGAGTTGATGTCTGTATACTTTCACTTGTGAACTTTTTCAGCTCATCACTAACGGCAGTCAGATGTATTCTACCAACAACACTCCGCAGATTTAAATCTGTTTCTAGTGTTGCTTGGAGCAGTTTTGTTTATAGAAGCTCTGTCAATTTTTTTTTAATGAAAGCCGTGTCCCCCTTGGAAAGATTTCCTCTTGTTTTCTGTACTGGTGACCCCAAAGGGAAGTGTAGGGAAGCCTTCCTTCGAGTAGTTTTCTGGCCAAAAGAGAGCTTCTTACCTTTCTTCACTCCATCCAAACCTAAAAAAAAGGTTTGGACTGGCAATGGGTGGGTGGGGGGTATGTGGTGATGGAGAATGCCAACCAGCAAGTCAGAATGAATACATTTCTGTTGTGTCACAATACACAGCAACAGTATTGTTATTCCGGAAAAGCTTCATCTGAAATGATATCATCAGTCTGCTGCAGGCAGGAGGAAGCATTTTCTCAGTCTCCTCTCCCCACCAGATCAGAGTGCAACATTGTAACAAGTAACAAATCACAAGGTTAGAGGCTGCAACAGGGACTGAACACTGATAATCTCTGAGCCAGTCTAAGAAGTAAGTGGTGACCATGGATGATACCTGCACAAAGATGGTGCTGTCCTTCTGGAGAGAAATGTAGATGAAAGCATTGTCAGAGGGAGTACTGTGATCTCTGTGAGAGGTAATAAATACCTGGAAGTGTTACACTGACACATTACTCAGCATGAAATATATACCTGATGACAGGTCCAGTCTAATAAATGTTCACTATTCCTCCAATGGCGTCTTTAGAATCTCTTTTGCACCCTCCAGCCCACAACTGATGACCGTTTCTAACAACCGCAAGTCGCCCTCTGAAAGCCGCAAAGCTCGCCCTGTTAAACAACAGCTGGAAGAGTTTTATTCCTCCAGTTTTGGGAAGATTTTCTTTGTTGACTTTGTTTCAGGTGAAAGAGGAAATCAGAAGGCGGATTTATCACTTCCCCCTTCCACCCGAAAAGGACGAATATATGGGCCAATCTGTGCTGAACGCCATTTATGGGGTCATCAATCACCTGCAGAGAGACAGGGAAACACCTGTGGATGGGGCTCGTCGTTATCACCATCTACATCTCTGTGGAGTTCTGTGTACGATCCACGACATGGAAACCTCCAACAACCTGAAGAGTAATAAAGGGAATGCAGGTCACTCTTCAGAGATGATGTCACATGACCAGCCTGGGCTTTCTACATCAGGCACTGCGATGAGTTCTGCTAGGAGCCCGAAAAACCCAAAACACAAATAACAATTTAAAGCGGCACTAAGTTCCGGGCTTCATTTATTCTGGTGCCAAGTTGTGTCAAGAATATACCCTGCCAAGCTACTGTAAGACCCCTTTACATCACACAGTCCCCCCTTTACATCACAGTCCTTCCTTTACATCACACACAGTCCCCCCTTTACATCACACAGTCCTTCCTTTACATCACAGTCCTTCCTTTACATCACACACAGTCCCCCCTTTACATCACACAGTCCTTCCTTTACATCACACAGTCCCCCCTTTACATCACAGTCCTTCCTTTACATCACACAGTCCTTCCTTTACGTCACAGTGCCCCCTTTACATCACAGTCCTCGTTTTAATTCACAGTCCTTCCTTTACATCACAGTCCTCCCTTACAAATCACAGTTCCCCTTTACATCACAGTCCTCCATTTACATCACAGTCCTCCCTTTACATCACAGTCCCCCTTTACCTCACAGTCCTCCCTTTACATCACAGTCCTCCCTTTACATCACAGCCCCCCTTTACATCACAATCCCCCTTTACATCACAGTCCTCCCTTTACATCACAGTTCCCCTTTACATCACAGTCCTCCCTTTACATCACAGTCCTCCCTTTACCTCACAGTTCCCCTTTACATCACAGTCCTCCCTTTACCTCACAGTCTTCCCTTTACATCACAGTCCCCCTTTACATCACAGTCCTCCCTTTACATCACAATCCCCCTTTACATCACAGTCCTCTCTTACAAATCACAGTCCCCCTTTACATCATAGTCCTCGCTTTAAATCACAGTCCTTCCTTTACATCACAGTCCCCCTTTACATCACAGTCCTCCCTTACAAATCACAGTCCCCCTTTACATCACAGTCCTCCATTTACATCACAGTCCTCCCTTTACATCACAGTCCTCCCTTTACATTACAGTCCTCCATTACAAATCACAGTCCCCCTTTACATCACAGTCCTCCCTTTACATCACAGTCCTCCCTTACAAATCACAGTTCCCCTCTACATCACAGTCCTCCATTTACATCACAGTCCTCCCTTTACATCACAGTCCTCCCTTTACATCACAGTCCTCCCTTTACATCACAGTCCTCCATTTACATCACAGTCCTCCCTTTACATCACAGTCCTCCCTTTACCTCACAGTCCCCCTTTACATCACAGTCCCCCTTTACCTCACAGTCCCCCTTTACCTCACAGTCCTCCTTTACATCACAGCCCCCCTTTACATCACAGCCCCCCTTTACATCACAGTCCTCCCTTTACATCACAGTCCTCCCTTTACATCACAGCCCCCCTTTACATCACAGTCCCCCTTTACATCACAGCCCCCCTTTACATCACAGCCCCCCTTTACATCACAGTCCTCCCTTTACATCACAGTCCTCCCTTTACATCACAGTCCTCCCTTTACATCACAGCCCCCCTTTACATCACAGTCCCCCCTTTACATCACAGTCCCCCCTTTACATCACAGTCCCCCCTTTACAGCAGTGTCCCCAGACTCCCCTTACATCAGAGTCACACTTCCTGCCCTCTGCCCTGCTGTGAGGATGGCAACAGGAAGCGGCAATGGAGGCAACCAGCAGCAGCACCCTGGAGAGGACATCCAGGCTGCTAAGTGGTGTGGAGTGGACAGGACTGTTACTCGGTTAGGTTCCAGACCATAGTCCACTATTAAGTGATAGTGTATGACCAGGTTTGCACAGACAAGTCCAACTCTTCCAGACAACAATCTGCACTAACAGTTACATTTTCAGGACAAGCTTTAAGGACTCTACTACCCCTTCTTCTCAATTCAAGCCGTATGAAGTATAAGAAGCAGGAAGAAGTATAGATCATTATCACTTGATTTTTTAAGAAGAAGGCGGTAGTAAATTTTGACCAAAAATGTAACTGTTGGTGCGTATAAGAAAAGCATCACAAACAGTCACAATCTTAGAAATTGTCTGTGCCATAATGTTTCTTCCTACAATTGCTCACCAATGACGCATTGTACTTTGACTATGTGTGGTACATGCGTACCGTGTATATTACAAATGTGTTCTAATGTCTTCTAACTTGTTTATTTGTCCTCTTTCTTTACAAAATAAATTAAAAGAAGTAAAAGAAAAATGGGAAGTATATAAAAAGCAGATATATATACAATTATAAAATCTGTCTGTGAGGTCCAGAAAAAGCACAAATCACTAAGACAAAGTGTAAAGTGGGCTATGGTGACTTTTATGATACAGGGGTCCTCAAGTGTGGCCCCTGACATCACCAAAGGGCCACATATTATATTCAGCAAATGTTATTCTACAAAAAAGCTGCCAGAGACTGAAAAAATGCAACAGGGGATGGTCAGAGACTGCAGACATATTACAGTAGAAGGTGAGTGACTGCAGGCATATTACAGGAGATGGTCAGAGACCTCAGATATACTACAAGAGATGGTTGGAGACTGCAGACATGATACAAGAGATGGAGATGAACAAGAACTGCAGACATATTAGAGGAAATAATCAGATATTGCAGACATATTACAGCTGATGGTCAGAGACTATAGGCATCTTACAGGATATGGTCAGAGACTAAAGACAAACTACAGGAGATTGTCAATGACAGCAAACATACGACAGGAGATGGACAGAGACTGTAGACATACTACAGGAGAGGATCAGAGATTGTAATGTAGACATACTACAGGAGATGGACAGAGACTGTAGACATACTACAGGAGAGAAACAAAATGTTACCCCAGCTCCACTGCCAATATGAAAGTCCACGAGCTGTGATCCAGGGCTCTAGCCAGGACGTTCAGGCCCCAAATACAATACTTGAACCAAAAAGGGCCGGCAACTCGGATGCTCTTGAATAAAAGTCCTTTATTGGTTACATGGGTACAGGCTATAACCTGACGCGTTTCGGCTAAGAAGCCTTCATCTGCTTTGATGAAGGCTTCTTAGCCGAAACGCGTCAGTGTATAGCCTGTGCCCGTGTACCCATGTAACCAATAAAAGACTTTTATTCAAGAGCATCCGAGTTGCCGGCCCTTTTTGATTCAAATACTACAGGAGAGGGTCAGAGATTGTATTGTAGACATACTACAGGAGATGGTCAGAGATTGTGGATATACTACAGGAGAGGGTCAGAGATTGTAGACATACTACAGGAGAGGGTCAGAGATTGTAGACATACTACAGGAGATGGTCAGAGATTGTAGACATACAACAGGAGATGGTCAGAGATTGTAGACATACTACAGGAGACGATCAGAGATTGTAGACATACTACAGGAGATGGTCAGAGATTGTAGACATACTACAGGAGACGATCAGAGATTGTAGACATACTACAGGAGATGGTCAGAGATTGTAGACATACTACAGGAGATGGACAGAGATTGTAGACATACTACAGAAGTTGGTCAGAGATTGTGGACAAACTACAGGAGATGGTCAGGGATCGACCATAAATCACAGGGATTGAGCATGAAAACACAGAATACTGCCTACAGGGGCCCAAAGGGCTGCACAAAAAGTGTCAAAGGGCCACATCTGGCCACCAGCAGGATGGGTACCAGGGATCTAAGGGGAGGCCCTGCTATCCCACTATTCTTGGCTATCAGTCCCAGAGAAAAGTATGGATACTTACCTGCCCCAGAAATGGAGGATAATTAAACATCTGGTCTTTGTCTAAATCAGAATGCAAATATTCATTGCCACCTTCTCACTCATCGTTCAACTCCGCTCACCCCAAACACCCTCCGACATCGCACAGTGGAGGCTCAATAATCTGTACATACACTGTCAGCCTTCCCTTCTGTGGGGGATGATTCCACCTGAATGAAAACTAGTCTGTAACATCAATATGGAAACTGACTATTAGAAAAATGTTTATAATGACATTCCAAGTGACTGATGAAACCGATACACTAATGAAATTATTTCCCATAGTTCTGATCCACATCCTAAATGTCCCGAAATTTCCTTCATGTGTCTGGCCACTTTATTAGATGTATTTATTCTCAGAGACCTCTTCATACTTCACATGTATCATGTTTTAATGTTCTTCTATAACACATTTGTCACCAGTCACTATACAGCAGCCAGCAAGAAGTTCCCTGGTGATAACGAACCTCCATAGTAATTCAGATGCGTCAAAGGCTCAACAATGTCCCCCACTGTCCCAGCTCCCCTGGAAAATGTTGTTTTTTGAGAGTTGCCTACCATGGCCTAACTGGAGGTGACACTATCATTCACATTGAAACACACAGAGCCCCTTCCCAGCCAACACACAGCAAATTCTACAAATTTTACAAATCACTTAATACCTTATTGTCCTGATTTTATCACAAGGCCAAAATTCACAGGATCCCATTTCAGGGCCTGGACAGAAGGGATAAACAATACTCACCTACCACCAATTTACTATAGAAAGTATATATGATATATCCGCCACCTACATTTATATGTACACACTACATCCCTCCAATACAACCTACGTTTTATACTATATCCCTCCTAATATATAAACAGTATATGTGTATATTCTGTACAGTCTTCCTTATATACTATATCCTTTCTCTTATATTCCTGGATTGGATAAATGGAAACAGGTCTTCAAAGTATTTACTCAGTAGCAAATTGTTCTTAAAAATGATTTTCATTTGTTGGCTATACAGAAGTCAATCCTAAAATAACTCAACACACATGCCCTGCTGTACATTGTAAACATTATTCTCTTCCTAAAATATACTGCTTGCATACATTACACAATATAAAGCACATTCTTCATGTTATTTTGCATACACCTTATATATTATATTTCTTGTATGTTAAACTTGTATGTTATAATCCCTGTATGCTTTACTATTTGTATGTTATACTATTTGTATGCTAAACTATTTGTATATTATACTCCTTGTATGTTATATTTTCTGCATAATACACATTCTGTATTTTACACTTTGTGTATTACATCTCTTGTTTTATACTTGTTGTATACTACACTCTTTGTATAATATACTTCTTGCATGTTATACTTTTTATATACCATACTCTTTGTAATACTTCTATTATGTTATACTTCTTGTATGCTATACTCTTGTATACTACACTTCCTGTACATTATATTTTGAGTATGCTATACTCTTAATATGCTAAACTATTTGAATAATATACTTCTTGTATGTTATATTTTTTGTATACTACACTTTTTGTATTTTACACTTCTTTTATGTTATACTTTTTGTATACTATACTTTTTTGTATATTTCGTGTTTTATACTTGTTGTGTACTACACTCTTTGTATAATATACCGTACTTCTTCCATGTTATACTCTTTATATACCATACCCTCTGTATACTTCTATTATGTTATACGCTTGTATACTACTGTTCACTCCCTGTACATAAAATTTCTTGTACTCTTTATTTGCTAAACTATTTAAATATTATACTTCTTGTATGTTATACTCTTTGTATACTATACTTTTTTTGTATACTTCTTGTTTTATACTTGTATACTACACTCTTTTTATATTATACTTATTGTATGTTATACTCTTTATATACCGTACTCTATGTATATTTCTATTACGTTAAAGTTCTTTTATGCTATACTCTTGTATGCTACACTCTCTGTACATTATATTTCTTGCATGTTATACTCTTTGTATACTATTCTTTTTGTACGTTATACTCCTTGTATGTTATACTCTTTGTATACTATTCTTTTTGTACGTTATACTCCTTGTATGTTATACTCTTTGTATACTATTCTTTTTGTACGTTATACTCCTTGTATGTTATACTCTTTGTATACTATTCTTTTTCTATGTTATACTCCTTGTATGTTATACTCTTTGTATACTACTCTTTTCGTATATTATGCTTCTTGTATGTTATACTTTTTGTATATTATTCTTCCAGTATGTGATACTCTTTGTAATCTGCACTCTTTCTGTACCATAACCCCTTTGAATACTACATGGCAGGGATCCAGCTTGTCCTTACGGGCTGCATATAGTGAGAATTTTGGGACAGTATTCTCATTTTACTTCATTCACTACTGTCTGTTAATTAGAGAAATGCTGAAAATGTGTCCGGGATTCCGCCCTCGGGGGCTGCAGCTGGACATCCTCCTGTACACCTTATATGTATATGGTGCTCCCTGTGTGCTTTATTCTTTGGGATTTATATTTCCACTATCCCTTGCATATTGTGTACTCCCTCCTGCAGTGTTGGAGACATCCCTGTAAGTGGGTGAGAAGTTTCACAATTCCAGTGGTTCCAGAACAAAACGCCACTTAATGAGTTCAGTACCAAGTCTGTGTTATTTGCAACAGCATCTGAACCGGAGACCCAGCGAGGATAAAGTGCCATCGCTCTAATACTAGGACAATCAACAAAGGATATTAGGAGACTGGGATGAGGCTGTCAGCCGGCAGCACACTCAGCAATTATCCACCATTCCCAGCAAAGTCCTAATTCCTGCAGGAAGTGCAGCTTCACCCTCCCAGGCCGCCCTGCGCATTTTATTTACTTTAATCGAAAATGCGTCCCCATCCTGATGAGCACATGTGCGGACTCAGAGCTCCGTTTCCCCATGCCCTCTGCAAATCCATAGGGAACTGAATTCCTGCAAAACACAGGCTCACTTCTTCTCTCAGCCAAACGAGAGGGGAAAAAAATGTTCCGTACTCACTAACTTTTCTCTAAAAATTCTCTGGCTAAAAATACAGTTTGAGCAATGTACAGACCCTGCTAGAGACATCTCCCTGCCCGGATGCTGTTCTCAGAGAGTTTTTCTTTTTCTGGACCTTTTCTCTATTTCACAGAAAAGACCCCAGCGGCAGCAGAAGATTCTTTTTTTTTTTTTTTCTTACATTTTGTTCTCTTTAGTTCTAGATGTCACCAGCGTCCCTTCCTCAGCCCCACGATGCTAAATGCCACATGAATGCCCTTTTTTGGTATTCTGGAGTTTTGTGCAGCGTTGCTCTCCCCGAGGGGGATGCACGGATCATTCTAACATCTCCATTATCACCTTAGAAATAGATACCACCAGCAGTCATCCAATGCATCATTCGGGTCCTCCGATAGCAGAGCTTGGAAATGTTTTGCAATATTTGAACAGTTTGCTCTGGTTGTGATGTCTAACACAGGCACTGCATGACTGGCACTGCGCCGCTTTTTCAGTGGTACCTTAGGTGCTGCATAATGCTTTTCGGGTAAAGGGGGGTCATGCATCATGTAATGGTTTTGGAAACTTTGCTCCTCACAACACGTTAAGCATCATAGCGTTGGGTGAATGTCATTTATTGTGTGATTGGAACTGTATTGTAATGTAGTGTACGCTTGTGCTGCCTCACAGAACAGGATGGAATGTAGTTTTTGTTTTTTATGTATTTTATATACAATAAAGTATATTTTTTAAACACAAAAAAAGAAACAAAAACACTCAGGCCCAGAGCAAAAAAAGCACCCCAGGACAATATTGCAGCCCTGAGGATCAGGAGAACTTTGGCTGCTTCAGAGGAACTCTGGCTAACAATCATTTCCATTACATCAGTTACACTCAGAAGCAAAGTTTACATTTTTTCAAGGTGGAAAATTTCTTTTTTTTTTTTTACTAAAAGATGGCATTTCAGCTTCAACTGTTATTTTTCCCTTGGTTTCAGATGACCATAATCGATGTAAAGGCATATTTTATTTAGATTTGGATAAAGTGGTGAGGGGTTACACCCACTGTCGGGTTTTTTTTGCTGTCTGTGTCCCTGTTAGGGAGACTACTTCTCCCCAATTATCCTGATCATTACAAATGAAAATGAGGATAAATCTCAAATTTGGAGTGGCCACCAAAACAGGAAAAGAGGGGAAATCTTCCAATGGGGACACTTGATTCCATAACTATCCAATAAAGATATCCCTCACATTGGAAAGATATCCTCTCACTTCATGTGGAGCTTACAGAATAGGAAGTAAAGGGACAGCCCCCTAATGAAAAAAAAATAAAAATTGATGAGCGATGTTAACCCTCTCCCTACACTATACAAAAAAAGATAGGATTTGGCTTTAACCACTTGACCTAGAGAGGATTTACCCCCCTTCATGATCAGGCTATTTTTTGCGATATGGCGCTGCTTTACTTTAACTGACAATTACGCGGTTGTGCGACACTGTACCAAAATAAAATTGATGTCCTTTTTTCTTACAAATAGAGCTTTCTTTTGGTAGTATTTGATCAACTCCGTTTTTTTTAAATTTTTTGCACTATAAACAAAAAAAGACCGACAATTAAAAAAAAAAAAAAACAATATTTTGTACTTTCTGCTATAAAACATATCCAATAAAAAAATAGAAAAAAAAAATCCAATTTCATCATCAATTTAGACCAATGTGTATTCTACTACATATTTTTGGTAAAAAAAAAATCCCGATAAGCTTATATTGCGTGGTTTGCACAAGAGTTATAGAGTTTACAAACTATGGGATATTTTTATTTGAATTTATTTCTTTATTACTAGTGATGGTGGCCATCAGCGACTTAAAGCGGAACTGTGATATTGCGGTGGACAATTTGGACACTAACTGACACTTTTTGGGGACCAGTGACATTATTACAGTGATCAGTGCTAAAATATATGCACTGATCACTGTACTAATGACACTGGCAGTGAATGGGTTAACATCAGGAGTGAGCAAAGGGTTAAATGTGTGCTTAGCCAGTGTTTGTCTACTGTGTGGGAGGAACTTTTACTATGAGAAGGCAGTGATCCATGTCCCTGCTTTGCAGAAACACAGGATCCATGCCTTCCCTACAGACAGAATGGCGATCTGCCTTGTTTACACAGAACATCGGCGGGTGCCTGCGGACATCGAGTCCGTGGTACCCACCGCTAGGCTCCCGCTGTGTATGATCACAGCGGGAGCGCCGGATCACGTAATATATATATGTGTGATCTGGCGCACAGGTGCCACCCTCTAGCAGTAAACCTGCTATAAGGCGGACCTGATTTGGTTAAATATACATTAGGGGCTTAAAGTGTTTGTAACCCTAAAAAAAAAAAAAAGGATCCTGTTTCCCTAAAGCATTTTATACAGCACAGTACTTGTGCTGTGTAATTTGGCCCCCTGTATCACCTGAAATACCTGGCTGATTCTGCCTGGTTCTTCCCTCCCCCCTGTAAACTGACCACAGTTTATCATGGCTGCTGAGCCCTGGCACCGTGGTCAGTTTACGTGCCTCTGTCATCTGCTGTCTCTCCTTGCTCCCTCTCTCCCCCCTCCCTCCCTGCCTGTCAGCTGTGTCATGGCCAATCGCTTCCCTCCTGCTGCAAAAATTATTGTTTTCTTGCTATAATCCCCTCTGTTATATTATTATAATATTATAATCTCCTCTTATAATATTATATTATATTCACTGGGGCACACACTGTAATATAAAAGAGGAGATTGTAGGAAGAAGAAAAGTGGCTTTACAGCCACTTAATTACAAATTTCACTTCATTGTTGACTTTGTCACCACCCTCCTGTTGGGGATCCTTCAATTTAAAAATGTAATAATGAAGACAGAAAGTTGTTGACTGAACAGCGGCTACATCCAATCAGATGCAGCCACTGGGGGGGAGATCTACTAAAACTGGAGAGTGTAAAACCTAGTTTTGTGCATAGAAACCAATCAGCTTCCTGGTTTTATCGTCAAAGCTTAATTGAACAAGCTGAAGTTAGAAGCTGATTGGCTACCATGTACAGCTGCCCCAGATTCTGAGTGCTCCAGTTTTAGTGAATCCCCCCCCCCACTGTTCAGTAGCCGCTGGTGCTGGTTGTCAGAATACAATATTTTAATTGTATGGATGTTTTATTTGTAGTGTAGTTTTAATTTTGTTATATCTGGTGTTAATGGCTGTTAGTGGTCATTTTATTTGCATCTTGTTCAGTCTATTGTTGTGATCTTGTGTTGTCTTGTGTCGTAAAAATTTCCCAATTTCTCTTTGGGATTAACAAAGTATTCTGTATTCTGTATAGCCGCAGCAGCCATCTGCGCTGTATAGTGTAGATGGAGGAAGCTGTTAGATTTTTTTAATTCACCCCCGCAGGCTGAACCAAAGGAATAAACATACCCTGTTTCCCCGAAAATAAGACCTAGCGTGATTGTCAGTGATTGCTGAAATATAAGCCCTACCCCCCAAATAAGCCCTACCCTGTTTCCCCCGAAAATAAGCCCTACCCTGAAAATAAGACCTACAAGGACTTTACCTAGGGCTTATTTGGTGGGTAGGGCTTATATTGCAGCCATCACCGACAATCACGCTAGGTCTTATTTTCGGGGAAACAGGGTAGTAGAAGACACCTGTAGTAATTCCCGGAGGTGGTGAGTGGTCGGTGCACTGGCTTGTAGTGTCCTCCTAGCACTAGAGCAAACATTTAGATAAAAGAAAGCCGACAGCTCGATCCTACGCAATGAATACATTTATTAAGCTAGGTGTGGTACGAAATAATGCAGGTCTTACGCGTTTCGGCTTGTAGCCTTAATCTACACCTGAATCTAAACCTGTATTATTTTGCACCACACCTGGATTAATGAATGTATTCATTGAGGAAGATCAAGCTGATTGCTTTCTTTTATCTACATGAACCAAAAGAAGCTAGCTGTGCTTGGCCAGGTTTTGGTAGAGTTTTGGTAGAGTGTACAAAGCAAACTACTGTGACAGCACCAAAATCCTGCACTGTGTACAAGAAGAAGGGATTGTTCGGCCAACATTGAGGGGTCTGCCAATGGATATTCTCACCACAGGGCAGGGATATGCAATTAGCGGATCTCCAGCTATTTCAGAACTACCCATGAAGTCCCATGAGGCATAACAAGACTCTGACAGCCACAAGCATGACACCCAGAGGCAGAGGCATGATGGGACTTGTAGTTTTGCAACAGCTGGAGGTTCTCTAATTGCATATCCCTGCCATAGGGGTTCCATTAGAAGTGACACATCCCAGAGTGATGTTTGTAAATATCTGCTGTAATCAGGATACAATCAGGTCAGGAAGCAATCACTAAAGAAAAACAATATACAATACGATCCCCAAATATTTTCACAGCTCAAAGCAAACCACTTTAAACAATCAGATTTTTTTTTTCATGTATTAAACTGTGAAAGTGAAATTAAGGTAACAACAGAGAGAAGCCAACAGGCTCTATTAGATCTGTTTGTCAGGCAGTGGATGTGACTTTCACCAAACAATCACTGTCATTTAAAAGACCTGGACCAGAAAGAGAAGGTTTGGTGAAAGTCGACATTCACTGCTTTATAAATAGAGCCCTGTGTGTGCGCAGGGCATGCCGTACAGTGCCGCACACAGATCTGCCCCTCTCTACACTCCGTTGTCATACTCCATTCACACGGAAGCTGCTGATTGGAAACAGAATTGGGAAAGTGAACGTCACATAAACAATGACTCCGCCACTAATGAATTTCACAAAGACCCGCAAAGTGAAGAACAACATTTGGAAAGTGAAATAACTGACAGGCACCTTTACTGATCGGCATGCTCTACTCACACTGCCAGAAACACGGAAGAAGAAAAGGCCGCGGACACCATAACATTTCAATTATATATATATACTGTGTGTGTGTGTATATATATATATATTTATATTTATTTTTAATTTTTTTCCCAAACATCGATACAGATCCCTTATACCGAATATTTCTTAATGCAGTTACACACAACGGCATTTTCGATTTAGTTTGAAGCACAACAGACAGAAGGAGCTCCACAATCTTCAGAAAGTGATTCGCATCATCAAAGCCCATAAATGAAGCCATAATAATATCGCGATTCTGTACCCCAAAACCTGGAACCCCAACACACAGCATGCCATCAGTACACAATACTGTGTGACACCAGCAACGAGGTGGAGCTAAGACCAGGACTCTACAATACAATACACTTGATATATCTTCATGTAGCTTAGTATAAGGTGTAAAAAGATTTCATGGATACTCTGACAGTTCTCAGCAGATGCCGTCCTTCCTCCTCCACAGGAAGTGGACAGCAACATATCACAGATTGCAACATAATATAATATAGTCCAGCGGTGTGGGGCCTGATAGCACACTGTCAGTAATAATCCGGGAGGGAGTCGGGGCACAGAGGTCACAGGTGTGATTGTAGTATCATACACAATAGGGGTGGTAGTACTGAGTATTATCATCCTACATCACTCATTCACCAGACATTACAACCGTGTTGTGTATAATGAACAGAGGGCAGAGAAATAACACTGCTGGGCTATTATACCTAACACAGTTTGTACTGTAATACTTAATATATCAGGATGCTACTACTACTACTAGTCTGTACTGTAATATCATATAATACACCAGGACACAACTACTACTAATCTGTACTGTAATATCATATAATACACCAGGACACAACTACTACTAATCTGTACTGTAATATCATATATTACACCAAGACACAACTACTACTAATCTGTACTGTAATATCAAATAATACACTGGGGCACTATTACTACTACTAATCTATATTGTAATATCATATAATACACTGGGACTGTACTAATACTAATCTGTACTGTAATTTCATATAATACACCTGGACACTATTACTACTAATCTGTACTTACATTTCACTGGGACACTACTACTACTAATCTGTACTATAATATCATATAATACACCTGGACACTATTACTACTAATCTGTACTGTAATTTCACTGGGACACTACTACTACTAATCTGTACTGTAATATCATATAATACACCCCAGGCACTACTATTACTAATCTGTACTATAATATCATATAATACACCTGGAAACTATTACTACTAATCTTTATTGTAATTTCACCGGGACACTACTACTACTAATCTGTACTGTAATATCATATAATACACTGGGACACAACTACTACTAATCTGTACTGTAATATCATATAATACACTGGGACACAACTACTACTAATCTGTACTGTAATATCATATAATACACTGGGACACAACTACTACTAATCTGTACTGTAATATCATATAATACACTGGGACACAACTACTACTAATCTGTACTGTAATATCATACGATACACCGGGACACTACTACTACTAATCTGTACTGTAATATCATATAATACACCGGGACACTACTACTACTAATCTGTACTGTAATATCATATAATACACTGGGACACAACTACTACTAATCTGTACTGTAATATCATATAATACACTGGGACACAACTACTAGTAATCTGTACTGTAATATCATATAATACACTGGGACACAACTACTACTAATCTGTACTGTAATATCATATAATACACTGGGACACAACTACTACTAATCTGTACTGTAATATCATATAATACACTGGGACACAACTACTACTAATCTGTACTGTAATATCATATAATACACTGGGACACAACTACTACTAATCTGTACTGTAATATCATACAATACACCGGGACACTACTACTACTAATCTGTACTGTAATATCATATAATACACTGGGGCACAACTACTACTAATCTGTACTGTAATATCATATAATACACTGGGACACAACTACTACTAATCTGTACTGTAATATCATACGATACACCGGGACACTACTACTACTAATCTGCACTATAATATCATATAATACACTGGGACACTACTACTAATCTGTACTGTAATATCATATGATACACTGGGACACTACTACTACGGTACTAATCTGTACTGTAATATCATATAATATACTGGGACACAACTACTACTAGTCTGTACTTTAAAACAATATAATAGACCTGGACAAAACTACTACTAATTTCTACTGTAAATGACGTAGACACTACCGGGGCACAACTACTACTAATCTGTACTGTAATACAGTATAATACACTGGGACACAACTACTATCAAACTGTACTGTAATATCATATAAAATGTCAGGATACAACTACTGCTAATCTGTACTGTAATAACATATAATACACCCTAGGGTGGATTTACCAAAATTAGAGAGTGCAAAATGTGGCGCAGCTCTGCAATCAGCTTCCAGGATTTATTGTCAAAGATTAACTGAACAAGCTGAAGTTAGAAGCTGATTGGCTACCATGTACAACTGTACCAGATTATGAGTGCTCCAGTTTTAGTAAATCTTCCCCAATGACACGACTACTATTTATCAGTACTGTAATTTCATATAATAGACCAGAGCACAATCGCTAATAATTTATAATGTAATATCGTATAATACACCGGGGCACCACTACTACCAATCTGGACCACAATATTGTATAATATACAGGGATACAACTACTACTAATCTGTACCGCAATATCATATAATAGACCAGGATACAACTACTACTAATCCATATCATAATATCATATTTTATACTGGGATACCACTGCTTCCAATCTGTGCTTTATTATCATATAATACACCAGGACACAGCTACCACTAATCTGTACTGTAATATCATATAATATACCAAGAAACAACTACTAATCTGTACCTTAATATCATATAATAGACCAGGACAACGATACTTCAAATCTGTACTACAATATTTTATAATACACCGGGCACAACTACTGTATGTACTACTCTGTACTGTATTATTAAATCATATACCAGGGCACAATGACCACTAACCTGTACTGTAATATAATATAATACGCCAGGTACAACTACTACTAATCTGTAATGTATTGATCATATAATACATGGAGACACAACTACTACTAATCTGTGATATTGTATAATACACCTGGACACTACTACTACTAACCTTTACTGTAATATCATATGATACCCCGGGACACTACTACTTTTAAGAAGTACTTTAATATATAATACAACAGGAAACAACTACTACTAACCTGTAATGAAGTATCATATAATACACCGGGACATGTTTACCACTAATCTGTACTGTAATTTATTATATACCTGGACACCACTATTACTAATCTATTGCAATATCGTATAATACATCAGGACATAACTACTACTAATCTCTACTGTAACATCATATAATATACAAGGACATGACTATTAATCTATATCGTAATATCATACAATACACTGGGATATGACTACGACAAGTCTGTACTGTAATACTGTATAATATACCAGGACACAACTACTGCTAATCTGTACTGTAATATTGTATAATACACCAGGACACAACTACTACTAATTTGTACTGTAATACTGTATAACCCGAGACACAACTACTACTAATCTGTACTGTAATATTGTATAATATACCAGAACACAACTACTGCTAATCTGTACTGTAATATTGTATAATACACCAGGACACAACTACTACTAATTTGTACTGTAATACTGTATAACCCGAGACACAACTACTACTAATCTGTACTGTAATATTGTATAATATAGCAGAACACAACTACTGCTAATCTGTACTGTAATATTGTATAATACACCAGGACACAACTACTACTAATTTGTACTGTAATACTGTATAACCCGAGACAAAACTACTACTAATCTGTACTGTAATACTGTATAATATACCAGAACACAACTACTGCTAATCTATACTGTAATATTGTATAATACACCAGGACACAACTACTACTAATCTATACTGTAATATTGTATAATACACCAGGACACAACTACTACTAATCTGTACTGTAATATTGTATAATACACCAGGACACAACTACTACTAATCTGTATTGTAATACTGTATAACCCGGGACACATCTACTATAATCTATAATTGTTGAGTGGACAATGTGTGCACAACTCCAGCAGTGTTCCTGTGTAAAGTTGTGATGTTGGTCCCCTTTAGACAATGTAAGAGGAGAGTTGCAGAGGTGTATAGTGTGTGGAGAAGCTGTGGGATGAGGATGTCTCCCCAGTAGTAGCAGGACACAGAGTGCAGGAAGAGTGGAGTTCTCCTCCAGTCTCAGCGGAGAAAGTTGTGTGAAGGATACAATGTCACCGGAGATAGGAAGGACATAAGTTGTGACACTTACCTGCTCCCTTGGAATACATGGCAAGGAGGTCCTCCGGTGGGCCCTTGTGCTGTTGCAGATTGGGGTCCCAGACATGTTAGCGGTGAGTGTGAGCAGACAGTCTGGGCTCAGTCAGATGTGGCTGCTGCATTCCTCCTTCTATCTGCTGCTTCCTGCTGCTGCTGCCTGTCTGTGCCCGGAATAGTGGAGCTGCCCCTGCACCAGCCTGCCCTCTGCCATCCTCCCCCCCACTGCACTACAACACACACTGTGCAATCACCATCCTCCGCCCGCCTGCCCGCCCGCCTGCTACACACAGCCTGCAAACTTCTCTTCTCCTCTCTGCGCTCCTCTCCCCATCATCCTGCCCAGCTGTGTGTGTGTGAGTGTGTGTGTGTGTGTGTGTGTGTGAGAGAGAAGAGTGAGTGCTGGAGAGCTCTGCTACACCCCCCAACACTCTACTGCCTGCCAGTCCCACATACACAGCTGGACAGGACTTGTGTCTTCCTCCTCAACTATATACACTGGACTCTATACACACTATATATACACCGCACTCTATACACACTATATATACACTGGACTATATATACACTGCACTCTATACATACACTGCACTCTATACACACTATATATACACTGGACTATATATACACTGCACTCTATACATACACCGCACTCTATACACACTATATATACACTGCACTCTATACACTCTATACACACTATACATACACTGCACTCTATACACACTATACATACACCGCACTCTATACACACTATATATACACTGCACTCTATACACACAATACATACACTGCACTCTATACACACTATACATACACTGCACTCTATACACACTATACATACACTGCACTCTATACACTCTATACACACTATATATACACTGCACTCTATAAACTCTATACACACGATACATACACTGCACTCTATACACACGATACATACACTGCACTCTATACACACTATACATACACTGCACTCTATACACACTATATATACACTGCACTCTATACACACTATATATACACTGCACCCTATACACTCTATACACACGATACATACACTGCACTCTATACACACTATACATACACCGCACTCTATACACACGATACATACACTGCACTCTATACACACTATACATACACTGCACTCTATACACACTATATATACACTGCACTCTATACACACGATACATACACTGCACTCTATACACACTATACATACACTGCACTCTATACACACTATATATACACTGCACTCTATACACACGATACATACACTGCACTCTATACACACTATACATACACTGCCCTCTTTACATACACTGCACTCTATACACACTATACATACACTGCATTCTATACACACTATACATACACTGCACTCTATACACATTATACATACATTGCACTCTATACAGACTATACATACACTGCACTCTATACACACTATACATACACTGCACTCTATACACACTATACATACACCGCACTCTATACACACTATACATACACTGCACTCTATACACACTATACATACACTGCACTCTATACACTCTATACACACTATACATACATTGTACTCTATATACACTGCACTCTTTACACACTATACATATACTGCACTTTATACATACACCACACACTATACACACTATACATAAACTGCACTCTATACACACTGCACTCTATACATACTATACATACACTGCACTCTATACACACTATACATACACTGCACTCTATACATACACTGCACTCTATACATACTATACATACACTGCACTCTATACACACTATACATACACTGCACTCTATACATACACTGCACTCTATACACACTATACATACACTGCACTCTATACACACTATACATACATTGTGCTCTATATACACTGCACTCTTTACACACTATACATATACTGCACTTTATACATACACCACACACTATACACACTATACATAAACTGCACTCTATACACACTGCACTCTATACATACTATACATACACTGCACTCTATACACACTATACATACACTGCACTCTATACATACACTGCACTCTATACATACTATACATACACTGCACTCTATACACACTATACATACACTGCACTCTATACATACACTGCACTCTATACACACTATACATACACTGCACTCTATACACACTATACATACACTGCACTCTATACACGCTATACATACATTGCACTCTATACATACTATACATGCATTGCACCCTATACATACACTGCACTCTATACACACTGCACACTTTACATACACTGCACCCTATACATACACTGCACTCTATACACACTATACTCTATACACAGTATACATACACTGCACTCTATACACACTGCACACTTTACATACACTGCACTCTATGCACACTGCACACCAGGAATGAGCCCAATGTTCGAGTCTAACATGAGTTTGACTCAAAAATCGGGTGTTCGCCTATTCACTGAACAGCGAACAATATGCGGCGTTCACTGCAAATTCAAAAGCCGCAGAACGCCGTTAAAGTCTATGGGACACTAATATGCTCATTTTAATAGCTTATGTGCAAGTTATTGTCATAAAAAGTGTTTGGGGACCTGGGTCCTGCCCCAGGGGACATGTATCAATGCAAAAAAAAGTTTTAAAAATGGCCGTTTTTTTCGGGAGCAGTGATTTTAATAATGCTTAAAGTGAAACAATAAAAATGAAATATTCCTTTAATTATCATGCCTGGGGGGTGTCCTTAGTATGCCTGTAAAGTAGCAAATTTTTCCCGTGTTTAGAACAATACCACAGCAAAATTACATTTCTAAAGGAAAAAATGTCATTTAAAACTACTTGCGGCTGTAATGTATTGTCGGGTTCCAGCAATATAGATAAAAATCATTGAAAAAAATAGCACTGAAATTTTTTTAAAAATTGCGTGAGGGTCCCTCCAAAGTCCATACCAGGCCCTTCAGGTCTGGTATGGATATATAGGGGAAACCTGCGCCAAAATTAAAAAAAGAATGGCGTAGGGGTCCCCCCCAAAATCCATACCAGACCCTTATCCGAGCACGCAACCTGGCAGACCACAGGAAAGTGGGGGACAAGACAGCGCCCCCCCTCTCCTGAACTGTACCAGGCCACATGCCCTCAACATGGGGAGGATGCTTTGGGGTCCCCCCCAAAGCACTTTGTCGCCATGTTGATGGGGACAAGGGCCTCATCCCCACAACCCTTAACTGGTGGTTGTGGGGGTCTGCGGGCGGGGGGGCTTATCATAATCTGGAAGCCTCCTTTAACAAGGGGACCCCCAGATCCCACCCCCCCATGTGAATGGGTATCGGCTACATTGTACCCCTACCCATTCACCAAAAAAGTGTCAAAATGTTAAAAATGACAGTAGAAAAAAAACTGTCCCGCGATATCCATTCATCTTCGATACATACACTGCACTCTATACATACACTCCAACTCCATACATACACTGCACTCTATACATACACTCCAACTCCATATATACACTGCACTCTATACGTACACTCCACTCTATACATACACTCCACTCTATACGTACACTCCACTCTATACATACACTGCACTCTATACATACACTCCAACTCCATACATACACTGCACTCTATACATACACTGCACTCTATACGTACACTCCACTCTATACATACACTCCACTCTATACGTACACTCCACTATATACATACACTGCACTCTATACATACACTCCAACTCCATACATACACTGCACTCTATACATACACTCCAACTCCATACATACACTGCACTCTATACGTACACTCCACTCTATACATACACTCCACTCTATACATCCACTCCACTCTATACATACAGTCCACTCTATACATACACTGCACTCTATACACACTATACATACACTGCACTCTATACATACACTGCACTCTATACATACACTGCACTCTATACATACACTGCACTCTATACATACACTGCACTCTATACATACAATGCACTCTATACATACACTGCACTCTATACACACTATACATACAATGCACTCTATACATACACTGCACTCTATACATACACTCCACTCTATACATACACTGCACTCTATACATACACTGCACTCTATACACACTATATATACACTGCACTCTATACATACACTGCACTCTATACAAACTATACATACACTGCACTCTACACATACACTGCACTCTATACATACACTGCACTCTATACAAACTATACATACACTGCACTCTACACATACACTGCACTCTATACATACACTGCACTCTATACAAACTATACATACACTGCACTCTATACATACACTGCACTCTATACACACTATACATACACTGCACTCTATGCATACACCGCACTCTATACATACACTGCACTCTATACATACAATGTACTCTATACATACACTGCACTCTATACACACTATACATACAATGCACTCTATACATACACTGCACTCTATATAAACTATACATACACTGCACTCTACACATACACTGCACTCTACACATACACTGCACTCTATACATACACTGCACTCTATACAAACTATACATACACTGCACTCCATACATACACTGCACTCTATACAAACTATACATACACTGCACTCCATACATACACTGCTCTTTATACATACACTGCACTCTATACACAGTGCACTCTATATACACACTGTACTCTAGTTATACACTGCACTCTATACATACTATACATACACTGCACTCTATACATACACTGCACTCTATACATACACTGCACTCTATACAAACTATACATACACTGCACTCTACACATACACTGCACTCTATACATACACTGCACTCTATACAAACTATACATACACTGCACTCTACACATACACTGCACTCTATACATACACTGCACTCTATACAAACTATACATACACTGCACTCTATACATACACTGCACTCTATACACACTATACATACACTGCACTCTATGCATACACCGCACTCTATACATACACTGCACTCTATACATACACTGCACTCTATACATACACTGCACTCTATACACACTATATATACACTGCACTCTATACATACACTGCACTCTATATAAACTATACATACACTGCACTCTACACATACACTGCACTCTACACATACACTGCACTCTATACATACACTGCACTCTATACAAACTATACATACACTGCACTCCATACATACACTGCACTCTATACAAACTATACATACACTGCACTCCATACATACACTGCTCTTTATACATACACTGCACTCTATACACAGTGCACTCTATATACACACTGTACTCTAGTTATACACTGCACTCTATACATACTATACATACACTGCACTCTATACATACACTGCACTCTATACATACACTGCCTTGAACAAGTATTCATAACCCTTAAAATTTTCCACATTTTGTCATTTTGCATTCCATACATACACTGCACTCTATATACACACTGCACTCTATACATACTGCACTCTATATACACACTGCACTCTATACACACCGGCGGTTATTTACTAAAGGAAAATCCACTTTGCACTGCAAGTGCACTTGAAAGTAAAGTCTCTGTAGATCTGAGGGGGACATGCAATGAAAACAAAAAACAGCATTTTAGCTTGCACATGATTGGATGATAAAATCAGCAGAGCTTCCACTCATTTCAGATCTACCCCTTAGATTTCTGGCAACTGCACTTCCAAGTGCACTTGTAGTGCAAAGTGGATTTGCCTTTTTGTAAATAACCCCCACTGTACTCTATACATACACTGCACTCTATGGGGTTGATTTACTAAAGGCCAATAGACTATGCACCTCTGCAAGTGCAGCTGCTCCAGAGCTAAGTAAATGAGGTAAAGCTTCACTTTTCAAAGAATACTCAATCACATGCAAGGAAAATTTAAAAAAACAGCATTTTTGCTTGCACATGATTGGTTGATGAAAGTCAGCAGAGCTTCTGCTCATTTACTAAGCTCTGGACCAACTGCTCTTGCAGCGTGCAACTGCACTTTCCAAAGTGCACAGTCTTTTTGCCTTTAGTAAATCAACCCCTATGTATACACTGCACTCTATACATACACTGCGCTCTATACATACAATGCACTGCAATACATATCATGTACACACAATGCACATTGTACACAGCTGGACTGTCTTCTCCCTGAACTATACTCTGCACACTATACACACACCACATACTATAGCCACTGCACACTATACACATCACACACTGCACACTATACACACTGTACACCACATACTATACAAACACCACACACTGTACACTATACACACACCGCATACTATATAAACACCACACACTGTACACTATACACACACACCACATACTATACAAGCAAGCACCACACACTGTACACTATATACACACACCACATACTATACAAGCACCACACACTGTACACTATATACACACACCACATACTATACAAGCACCACACACTGTACACTATATACACACCACATACTATAAAAACATCACACACTGTACACTATATACACACACCACATACTATACAAGCAAGCACCACACACTGTACACTATATACACACACCACATACTATACAAGCACCACACACTGTACACTATACACACACCACATACTATACAAACATCACACACTGTACACTATATACACACACCACATACTATACAAACACCACACACTGTACACTATATACACACACCACATAATATACAAGCACCACACACTGTACACTATACACACACCACATACTATACAAACACCACACACTGTACACTATACACACACCACATACTATACAAACACCACACACTGTACACTATATACACACTATATACTATACAAACACCACACACTGTACACTATACACACACCACATACTATACAAACACCACACACTGTACACTATACACACACTATATACTATACAAACACCACACACTGTACACTATACACACACCACATACTATACAAACACCACACACTGTACACTATATACACATACCACATACTATACAAACACCACACAATGTACACTACACACACACCACATACTATACAAACACCACACACTGTACACTATATACACACCACATACTATACAAACACCACACACTGTACACTATATACACACCACATGCTATACAAACACCACACACTGTACACTATACACACACCACATACTATACAAACACCACACACTGTACACTATACACACACAGGGCCGCCATCAGGGGGGTACAGCCGTCACAACTGCAAGGGGCCCGGGAGCCCAGGGGGCCCGCCCGGGCCAGAAGAAGGCAGGACGCGTAAAGGGAAGCCATGCTGTGCATTATAGAATCGATCTCGGTTCATTCTGCTCTCTGTGGCATTGAGCTCAGACATCGAGCTCTTTACTGCCACCTCTGGCTACTATGTGTATGTGCACCCCTCTTGTGATCTGTACTGTGCTTGTCAGCAACATGTCAGCTTTGTGAAAACGAGCTGGGACCTTCTTTACAAGTAGGGGCTGTGAGGGAAAAGGAGGGGGGCAATTTGTGTACAGGGAGGGGCCCGTTTGCTAGTAGGTGTCCCTCATTCCCATCTCAAAATGTTGGGAGGTATGTATATATACAGGTTTGTATGTGTGAGGGGGGCTGACATATATACAGGTGTGTGTGTGGGGGGGGGGGGGGGGGGCTGACATATATACAGGTTGGGGGCCCTGACATATATATATAGGTGTGTGTGTGGGGGGTGCTGACATATATACAGGTGTGAGGAGGGCTGATATATACAGGTGTGTGGGGGGGGGGTGCTGATATATATACAGGTGTATGTGGGGGGTGCTGACATATATACAGGTGTGTGTGGGGGGGGGGGTGCTGACATATATACAGGTGTGTGTGGGGGGGGTGCTGACATATATATAGGTGTATGTGGGGGGGGTGCTGACATATATACAGGTTTGTGTGGGGGGGGGGGGAGCTGACATATATACAGGTGTGTGTGGGGGGCTGACATATATACAGGTGTGAGGAGGCTGATATATACAGGTGTGTGTGGGGGGGTGCTAACATATATACAGGTGGGGGGGCTGACATATATATATATATATATATATATATATATATAGGTGTGTGTGTAGGGGGGCTAGCTGACATATATACAGGTGTGTGTGTGGGGCGGACATATATACAGGTGTGAGGGGGGCTGATATATACAGATGTGTGTGTGTGTGTGTGTGTGTGAGGGGGGTGCTGACATATATACAGGTGGGGGGGCTGACATATATATATAGGTGTGTGTGTGTGGGGGGGGGGTGCTGACATATATAAAGGTGTGTGTGGGGGGTGGGGCTGACATATATACAGATGTGTGTGGGGAGTGGGGCGGACATATATACAGGCGTGAGGGGGGCTGATATATACAGGTGTGTGTGTGGGAGGGGGGTGCTGACATATATACGGGTGGGGGGGCTGACATATATATATAGGTGTGTGTGGGGGGTGGGGCTGACATATACAGGTGTGTGTTGGGGGTGGGGCTGACATATTAACAGGTGTGTGTGGAGGTAGCTGACATATATACAGGTGTGTGTGGGGGGTGCTGACATATATACAGGTGTGTGTGGGGGGTGCTGACATATATACAGGTGTGTGTGTGGGGGGTGCTGACATATATACAGGTGTGTGTGGGGGGTGCTGACATATATACAGGTGTGTGTGGGGGGGAGCTGACATATATACAGGTGTGTGTGGGGGGTGGGGCTGACATATATACAGGTGTGTGTGTGTGTGTGTGTTGGGGGGGGGTGCTGACATATATACAGGTGGGTTGGCTGACATATATATATAGGTGTGTGTGTGTGTGGGGGGGGGTGCTGACATATATACAGGTGGGGGGTGGGGCTGACATATATACAGGTGTGGGGGGGATGACATATATACAGGTGTGGGGGGGATGACATATATACAGGTGTGTGGGGGGTTGTTGACATCTATACAGGTGGGGGTGGGGCTGACATATATACAGGTGTGTGTGGGGGGGGCTGACATATATACAGGTGTGAGGATGGCTGATATATACAGGTGTGTGTGTGTGGGGGGGGGGTGCTGACATATATACAGGTGGGGGGTGGGGCTGACATATATCTATAGGTGTGTGTGGGGGGCTGACATATATACAGGTGGGGGGTGGGGCTGACATATATACAGGTGGGGCTGACATATATACAGGTGTGAGGGGGGCTGACATATATACAGGTGTGGGGGGGATGACATATATACAGGTGTGTGGGGGGTTGTTGACATCTATACAGGTGGGGGTGGGGCTGACATATATACAGGTGTGTGTGGGGGGGGCTGACATATATACAGGTGTGAGGATGGCTGATATATACAGGTGTGTGTGTGTGGGGGGGGGGTGCTGACATATATACAGGTGGGGGGTGGGGCTGACATATATCTATAGGTGTGTGTGGGGGGCTGACATATATACAGGTGGGGGGTGGGGCTGACATATATACAGGTGGGGCTGACATATATACAGGTGTGAGGGGGGCTGACATATACAGTGGAGCAAAAAAGTATTTAGTCAGCCACCAATTGTGCAAGTTCTCCCACTTAAAAAGATGAGAGAGGCCTGGAATTGTCATCATAGGTATACCTCAACTATGAGAGACAAAATGTGGAAACAAATCTAGACAATCACATTGTCTGATTTTTGAAAGAATTTTTTTCCAAATTATGGTGGAAAATAAGTATTTGGTCAATATCAAAAGTTCATCTCAATACTTTGTTATATATCCTTTGTTGGCAATGACAGAGGTCAAACGTTTTCTGTAAGTCTTCACAAGATTGTCACACACTGTTGCCATATACCTATGCCATGTGTAAGCAATATATCATTTAGTGACAACTTTGTGTAAAAAAAAATACAGTGGGGCAAAAAAGTATTTAGTCAGCCACCAATTGTGCAAGTTCTCCCACTTAAAAAGATGAGAGAGGCCTGTAATTGTCATCATAGGTATACCTCAACTACGAGAGACAAAATGTGGAAACAAATCCAGACAAGCACATTGTCTGATTTTCGAAAGAATTTATTTGCAAATTATGGTGGAAAATAAGTATTTGGTCACCTACAAACAAGCAAGATTTCTGGCTCTCACAGACCTGTATTTTCGTCTTTAAGGCCCCTTTCACACGATCGGACCGTTCAGGAGTGTGTGTGGGGGGGGGGGGGTGCTGACATATATACAGGTGTGTGTGTGGGGGGAGCTGACATATATACAGGTGTGTGTGGGGGGGGGGGTGCTGACATATATACAGGTGTGTGTGGGGGGGGGGGGTGCTGACATATATACAGGTGTGTGGGGGTGCTGACATATATACAGGTGTGTGTGGGGGGTGCTGACATATATACAGGTGGGGGGGTGCTGACATATATACAGGTGTATGTGGGGGGTGCTGACATATATACAGGTGTATGTGGGGGGTGCTGACATATATACAGGTGGGGGGGTGCTGACATATATACAGGTGTATGTGGGGGGTGCTGACATATATATACAGGTTTGTGTGGGGGGGAGCTGACAAATATACAGGTGTGTGGGGGGGTGCTGACATATATACAGGTGTGTGTGGGGGGAGCTGACATATATACAGGTGTGTGTGTGTGTGGGGGGGGGGGTGCTGACATATATACAGGTGTGTGGGGGTGCTGACATATATACAGGTGTGTGTGTGGGGGGAGCTGACATATATACAGGTGTGTGTGGGGGGGGGGGGGTGCTGACATATATACAGGTGTGTGGGGGTGCTGACATATATACAGGTGTGTGTGTGGGGGGTGCTGACATATATACAGGTGTGTGGGGGTGCTGACATATATACAGGTGTGTGTGGGGGGTGCTGACATATATACAGGTGGGGGGGTGCTGACATATATACAGGTGTATGTGGGGGGTGCTGACATATATACAGGTGTATGTGGGGGGTGCTGACATATATACAGGTGGGGGGGTGCTGACATATATACAGGTGTATGTGGGGGGTGCTGACATATATATACAGGTTTGTGTGGGGGGGAGCTGACAAATATACAGGTGTGTGGGGGGGTGCTGACATATATACAGGTGTGTGTGGGGGGAGCTGACATATATACAGGTGTGTGTGTGTGTGGGGGGGGGGGGTGCTGACATATATACAGGTGTGTGGGGGTGCTGACATATATACAGGTGTGTGTGTGGGGGGAGCTGACATATATACAGGTGTGTGTGGGGGGGGGGGGTGCTGACATATATACAGGTGTGTGGGGGTGCTGACATATATACAGGTGTGTGTGTGGGGGGTGCTGACATATATACAGGTGTGTGGGGGTGCTGACATATATACAGGTGTGTGTGGGGGGTGCTGACATATATACAGGTGGGGGGGTGCTGACATATATACAGGTGTATGTGGGGGGTGCTGACATATATACAGGTGTATGTGGGGGGTGCTGACATATATACAGGTGGGGGGGTGCTGACATATATACAGGTGTATGTGGGGGGTGCTGACATATATATACAGGTTTGTGTGGGGGGGAGCTGACAAATATACAGGTGTGTGGGGGGGTGCTGACATATATACAGGTGTGTGTGGGGGGAGCTGACATATATACAGGTGTGTGTGTGTGTGGGGGGGGGGGGTGCTGACATATATACAGGTGTGTGGGGGTGCTGACATATATACAGGTGTGTGTGGGGGGTGCTGACATATATACAGGTGGGGGTGGGGCTGACATATATACAGGTGTGTGTGGGGGGTGGGGCGGACATATATACAGGTGTGAGGGGGGCTGATATATACAGGTGTGTGTGTGGGGGAGGGGGGGTGCTGACATATATACAGGTGGGGGGGGCTGACATATATATATAGGTGTGTGTGTGTGTGGGGGGGGTGCTGACATATATACAGGTGTGTGTGGGGGGTGGGGCTGACATATATACAGATGTGTGTGGGGAGTGGGGCGGACATATATACAGGTGTGAGGGGGGCTGATATATACAGGTGTGTGTGTGTGTGTGTGTGGGAGGGGGGGTGCTGACATATATACAGGTGGGGCTGACATATATACAGGTGTGGGGGGGATGACATATATACAGGTGTGTGGGGGGTTGCTGACATCTATACAGGTGGGGCTGACATATATACAGGTGTGTGTGGGGGGTGCTGACATATATACAGGTGTGTGTGTGGGGGGGGGGGGGTGGTGCTAACATATATACAGTGTGTGTGGGGGGCTGACATATATACAGCTTGTGGGGGGCTGATATATACAGGTGTGTGTGTGGGGGGCTGACATATATACAGCTTGTGGGGGGGCTGATATATACATGTGTGTGTGGTGGGGCTGACATATATACAGGTGTGAGGAGGGCTGATATATACAGGTGTGTGTGGGGGGGGGTGCTGACATATATACAGGTGGGGGGTGGGGCTGACATATATCTATAGGTGTGTGTGGGGGGCTAACATATATACAGGTGGGGGGTGGGGCTGACATATATACAGGTGGGGGTGGGGCTGACATATATACAGTGTGTGTGGGGGGCTGACATATATACAGCTTGTGGGGGGGCTGATATATACATGTGTGTGTGGTGGGGCTGACATATATACAGGTGTGAGGAGGGCTGATATATACAGGTGTGTGTGGGGGGGGGGTGCTGACATATATACAGGTGGGGGGTGGGGCTGACATATATCTATAGGTGTGTGTGGGGGGCTGACATATATACAGGTGGGGGGTGGGGCTGACATATATACAGGTGGGGGTGGGGCTGACATATATACAGGTGTGAGGGGGGCTGACATATATACGGGTCTGTGTGTGGGGGGGGGTGCTGACATATACAGTGGGGCAAAATGTATTTAGTCAGCCACCAATTGTGCAAGTTCTCTCACTTAAAAAGATGAGAGAGGCCTGGAATTGTCATCATAGGTATACCTCAACTATGAGAGACAAAATGTGGAAACAAATCCAGACAATCACATTGTCTGATTTTTGAAAGAATTTATTTGCAAATTATGGTGGAAAATAAGTATTTGGTCAATATCAAAAGTTCATCTCAATACTTTGTTATACCGTATATACTCGAGTATAAGTCGAATTTTTCAGCACATTTTTTTGTGCTGAAAGTGCCCCCCTCGACTTATACTTGAGTCAAGCACTTTTCAGCAGCAAAAAAATTCATTTTCCGAACCGACTTTGGGGCCCCGTATCTCAGGGCCACTTGGTGCTAGGAACCCCAAATTTGGTGTGCAAACCCAGTGGTACTGGTACCATAACATATCCAAAGATGAAGTTCCTAGCACTAAAACGGGGCCCCAAAATCGGTTCGGAAAATGTCATTCTCTGCTGAAGAAAAGTGCTTGACATTTTCTGAACCAACTTTGGGGCCCCATATCTCAGGGCCACTTGGTGATAGGAACCCCAAATTTGGTGTGCAAACCCAGTGGTACTGGTACCATAACATATCCAAAGCTGGGGTTCCTAGCACTAAGTGGCCCTGAGATACAAGGCCCCAAAAACGGTTTGGAAAAATGTCATTCTCTGCTGCAGAAAAGTGCTTGACATTTTCTGAACTG
Source organism: Lithobates clamitans (assembly GCA_037952925.1). Lineage (NCBI taxonomy): Eukaryota > Metazoa > Chordata > Amphibia > Anura > Ranidae > Lithobates > Lithobates clamitans. The sequence goes on along the minus strand of JBBGZY010001957.1, from coordinate 670,324 downwards.
ATATTTGGGGCCCTGTATCTCGGGGCCACTTGGTGCTAGAAACCCCAGCTTTGGAAATTTTATGGTGCTAATTCCACTGGGTTTGCACACCAAATTTGGGGTTCCTAGCACTAAATTGCCCCGAGATACGGGGCCCCAAATTCGGTCAACTGTGCCCATCTGCAGCAATGTCATTTCAGGACCCTTTGGGTTCAGAGACCCCAAATTTTGGCTGCAGCTAGGGGGCATCTAGGAACCCTTAACTGCCGAGTTTGAAGTTCAGGGGACCTATGGCTGCAAATAGGCACAGTGAGGCATGCAAATGGGCACAGTGATGCTGCAAATGGGCATTGTTGACCCTCTTTTCCACTTACAGTAGCTGTGCATTTCTCACCCTCGTCTTATACTCGGGTCAATAAGTTTTTCCCATTTTTTTGTAGTAAATTAGGGCCTCGACTTATACTCGGAACGACTTATACTCGAGTATATACGGTATATCCTTTGTTGGCAATTACAGAGGTCAAACGTTTTCCGTAAGTCTTCACAAGGTTGTCACACACTGTTGCTGGTATGTTGGCCCATTCCTCCATGCAGATCTCCTCTAGAGCAGTAATGTTTTGGGGCTGTCGCTGGGCAACACAGACTTTCAACTGCTTCCAAAGGTTTTCTATGGGGTTGAGATGTGGAGACTGACTAGGCCACACCAGGACCTTGAAATGCTTCTTACGAAGCCACGCCTTTGTTGCCCGGGTGGTGTGTTTGTGATCATTGTCATGCTGAAAGACCCCGCCACGTTTCATCTTCAATGCCCTTGCTGATGGGAGGAGGTTTGCACTCAAAATCTCACGATACATGACCCCATTCATTCTTTCATGTACACGGATCATCCTGTTCCCTTTGCAGAGAAACAGCCCCAAAGCATAATGTTGCCACCCCCATGCTTCACAGTAGGTATGGTGTTCTTTGGTTGCAACAGCATTCTCTCTCCTCCAAACACGATGAGTTGTGTTTCTACCAAACAGTTCTACTTTGGTTTCATCTGACCATATGACATTCTCCCAATCCTCTTCTGGATCATCCAAATGCTCTCTAGAAAACCTCAGACGGGCCCGGACATGTACTGACTTAAGAAGGGGGACACGTCTGGCACTGCAGGATCTGAGTCCCTGACGGCGTAGTGTGTTACTGATGGTAGCCTTTGTTATGTTGGTCCCAGCTCTCTCTAAGACCAACGTAACCAGCAGGTCATTCATTATGTCCCCCCATGTGGTTCTGGGATTTTTGCTCACCGTTCTTGTGATCATTTTGACCCCACGGGGGAAGGACTTGCGTGGAGCCCCAGATCGAGGGAGATTATCAGTGGTCTTGTATGTCTTCCATTTTCTAATTATTGCTCCCACAGTTGATTTCTTCACACCAAGCTGCTTGCCTATTGCAGATTCAGTCTTCCCAGCCTGGTGCAGGTCTACAATTTTGTTTCTGGTGTCCTTCGACAGCTCTTTGGTCTTCACCATAGTGGAGTTTGGAGTGTGACTGTTTGAGGTTGTGGACAGGTGTCTTTTATACTGATAACAAGTTCAAACCGGTGCCATTAATACAGGTAATGAGTGGAGGACAGAGGAGCCTCTTTCACATGAGGCGGACTCTGTTTCCACGGAGCCCGCCTCGGTCTGCCGGCTCAGCGGGAGATCTCTCCGTTGATCTCCGCTGAGCCGGCGGATGACAGGTCCCTCTCTGCTCACTAATCAGGGAGGGGCTTGCCAGGCGCCGCTGCTGCCTCTATGGAGGGATCGGATGAAAACAGACAGCATGTCCATTTTCATCAGATCTCACCTGATCCGATCCGCCAGCGACGGACCTGGACGTAGGGCCATCCGTCTGCTTTTTGCGGATCGGACCGGGTCGGATGTCAGCGGACATGTCTCCGCTGACATCTGTCGCTCCACAGGCTAACATGGAGCGCCGTTCAGGTCCGCCGTCAAAACTGACAGACGGACCTGAACGGTCCGATCGTGTGAAAGGGGCCTTAAAGAAGAAGATACAGGTCTGTGAGAGCCAGAAATCTTGCTTGTTTGTAGGTGACCAAATACTTATTTTCCACCATAATTTGCAAATAAATTCTTTAGAAAATCAGACAATGTGATTGTCTGAATTTGTTTCCACATTTTGTCTCTCATAGTTGAGGTATACCTATGATGACAATTACAGGCCTCTCTCATCTTTTTAAGTGGGAGAACTGGCATATATACAGGTGTGTGGGGGGGGTGCTGACATATATACAGGTGTGTGTGTGGGGGACTGACATATATACAGGTGTGTGTGTGGGGGACTGACATATATACAGGTGTGTGTGTGTGTGGGGGGGGGGGGGTGCTGACATATATACAGGTGTGTGTGGGGGGGGTGCTGACATATATACAGGTGTGTGTGGGGGGGGAGTGCTGACATATATACAGGTGTGTGTGGGGGGGTGCTGACATATATACAGGTGTGTGTGTGGGGGGGGGGGGGGTGCTGACATATATACAGGTGTCTGTGTGGGGGACTGACATATATAAAGGTGTGTGTGTGGGGGACTGACATATATACAGGTGTGTGTGTGGGGGACTGACATATATACAGGTGTGTGTGTGGGGGACTGACATATATACAGGTGTGTGTGTGGGGGACTGACATATATACAGGTGTGTGTGTGGGGGACTGACATATATACAGGTGTGTGTGTGGGGGGGGGGGTGCTGACATATATACAGGTGTGTGTGTGGTGTACTGACATATATACAGGTGTGTGTGTGTGGGGGGGGGGTGCTGACATATATACAGGTGTGTGTGGGGGGGGGGTGCTGACATATATACAGGTGTGTGTGGGGGGGTGCTGACATATATACAGGTGTGTGTGGGGGGGGGGGGGTGCTGACATATATACAGGTGTCTGTGTGGGGGACTGACATATATACAGGTGTGTGGGGGGGGGGGGGGTGCTGACATATATACAGGTGTGTGTGTGGGGGGGGGGTGCTGACATATATACAGGTGTGTGGGAGGGTGCTGACATATATACAGGTGTGTGTCGGGGGGACTGACATATATACAGGTGTATGGGGGGGTGCTGACATATATACAGGTGTGTGGGGGTACTGACATATATACAGGTGTATGGGGGGGGGTGCTAACATATATACAGGTGTGTGTGGGGGGGACTGACATATATACAGGTGTGTGTGTGGGGGGGGGGGTGCTGACATATATACAGGTGTGTGTGTGGAGGGGGGTGCTGACATATATACAGGTGTGTGGGGGGGTGCTGACATATATACAGGTGTGTGTCGGGGGGACTGACATATATACAGGTGTATGGGGGGGTGCTGACATATATACAGGTGGGGGGGGTGCTGACATATATACAGGTGTGTGTGTGGGGGGGGTGCTAACATATATACAGGTGTGTGGGGGGGGGGTGCTGACATATATACAGGTGTGTGTGTGGGGGGGGGGTGCTGACATATATACAGGTGTGTGTGGGGGGGGTGCTGACATATATACAGGTGTGTGTGGGGGGGGGACTGACATATATACAGGTGTATGGGGGGGTGCTGACATATATACAGGTGGGGGGGTGCTGACATATATACAGGTGTGTGTGTGAGGGACTGACATATATACAGGTGTGTGTGGGGGGGGCTGACATATATACAGGTGTGTGTGTGAGGGACTGACATATATACAGGTGTGTGTGGGGGGGGCTGACATATATACAGGTGTGTGTGTGGGGGACTGACATATATACAGGTGTGTGTGTGGGGGACTGACATATATACAGGTGTGTGTGGGGGCTGACATATATACAGGTGTGTGTGTGGGGGACTGACATATATACAGGTGTGTGTGGGGGGGGGTGCTGACATATATACAGGTGTGTGTGTGGGGGGGGGTGCTGACATATATACAGGTGTGGGGGGGGGACTGACATATATACAGGTGTATGGGGGGGGTGCTGACATATATACAGGTGTGTGTGTGGGGGACTGACATATATACAGGTGTGTGTGTGGGGGGGGGTGCTGACATATATACAGGTGTGGGGGGGGGGACTGACATATATACAGGTGTATGGGGGGGGTGCTGACATATATACAGGTGTGTGTGGGGGGGGCTGACATATATACAGGTGTGTGGGGGGCTGACATATATACAGGTGTGCGGGGGGCTGACATATAAAGGATTGAGGGGGGGGCTGCGTGCGTACAGGTGAGGTGGCCAGTGTGTGGAATCGCTAGGATGGCCCGTGGGCAAGCCCTGAGGAATGTTAGTGGTCAGGCTCGGGGGGCCCAGGCCTAAAGCTGTGTAAGGGGCCCAAAAATTTCTGATGGCTGCCCTGATACCACATACTATAGCCACTGCACACTGTACACTATACACATCACACACTATATACACTGCAAGCTATACACATCACACACTAAACACACTACACACTATACACATCAGACACTATACACACTGTACACTATACACATCACATACTATACACCACATACTATACAAACATCACACACTGTACACTATACACACACCACATACTATACAAACACCACACACTGTACACTATACACACACCACATACTATACAAACACCACACACTGTACACTATATACACACACCACATACTATACAAACACCACACAATGTACACTATACACACACCACATACTATACAAACACCACACACTGTACACTATATACACACACCACATACTATACAAACACCACACAATGTACACTATACACACACCACATACTATACAAACACCACACACTGTACACTATACACCACATACTATACAAACATCACACACTGTACACTATACACACACCACATACTATACAAACACCACACACTGTACACTATACACACACCACATACTATACAAACACCACACACTGTACACTATATACACACACCTCATACTATACAAACACCACACAATGTACACTATACACACACCACATAATATACAAACACCACACACTGTACACTATAAACACCACATACTATAGCCACTGCACACTGTATACTATACACACTGTACACTATACACATCACACACTATACACACTGTACACTATACACATCACACACTATACACACTGTACACTATACACATCACACACTATATACACTGCAAGCTATACACATCACACACTAAACACACCACACACTATACACATCAGACACTATACACACTGTACACTATACACATCACACACTATACACATACTATACAAACATCACACACTGTACACTATACACACACCACATACTATACAAACACCACACACTGTACACTATACACACACCACATACTATACAAACACCACAAACTGTACACTATATACACACACCACATACTATACAAACACCACACAATGTACACTATACACACACCACATACTATACAAACACCACACACTGTACACTATATACACACACCACATACTATACAAACACCACACACTGTACACTATACACACACCACATACTATACAAACACCACACACTGTACACTATATACACACACCACATACTATACAAACACCACACACTGTACACTATACACACACCACATACTATACAAACACCACACACTGTACACTATACACACACCACATACTATACAAACACCACACACTGTACACTATACACACACCACATACTATACAAACACCACACACTGTACACTATAAACACCACATACTATAGCCACTGCACACTGTATACTATACACACTGTACACTATACACATCACACCCTATACACACTGTACACTATACACATCACACACTATACACACTGTACACTATACACATCACACACTATACACACTGTACACATCACACACTATACACACTGTACACATCACACACTATACACATCACACACTATACACACTGTACACATCACACACTATACACACTGTACACATCACACACTATACACACTGTACACTATACACATCACACACTATACACATCACACACTATACACATCACACACTATACACATCACACACTATACACACTGTACACATCACACACTATACACACTGTACACATCACACACTATACACACTGTACACTATACACATCACACACTATACACATCACACACTATACACACTGTACACTATACACATCACACACTATACACGCTGTATACTATACACATCACACACTATACACATCACACACTATACACACTGTACACTATACACCACATACTATACAAACACCACACGCTGTACACTATATACACACCACATACTATAGCCGCTGCACACTATACACATCTCACACTATACACACAGTATACACACACTGCCCAGTATACACACACGTACTGCATACTTTACACACTGCACAAATAAACCACACAAATTTACACTACGCACCCTACACAGAATTCAGAGCTACATCTTTTCTAAATCCTCATAGTGAGGTGAATCGCTGCAGCAAAATGTCTCCTGCTGACAGAGTAGATACATTGTATTAAAGCCAGTACAGTGTGTAACTATACTACATACCAGATTAGCATACATGTTCAGTAATGTATCATTGTAACACTTCAAGGTATTTATTAACTCCCACAGAGATCACAGTACTCCCTCTGACAATGCCTTCATCTGTTTTCCCTCCAGAAAGACAGTGTAATCTTTGTTCAGGTATCTTCCAGGGTCACTTTTTACTCCCTGAATAGAGATGCTAAATTAGGGATGGCAAAATCATGTAAACCCTGGTGCCTGTTCAGTTCTTGGCTATGTTCACAAATGTTTGACACAGATCAGTCCCTGCTTCATGTTCCCACCTTGTGATTTGCTACAAACCTGGGAACATGGAACCTACAGCGACAGATGACATGATCTCAGCCTAGGTAAAGTCACTGGACTTGGTGCTCAAGGATGGCTCTTTATTGATAAAAGGTGGAGCTTATCTGAACAATGATACTGTTTTTGTATATTGTGGTATTTTAGGGATAAATTTATGCAGAACTGTTCCTGACAGCTCCATTTTAAACCAGTAGTAAACACCACTTGGACATTTGTACCTACAGGTAAGTTTATAATAAAGCTTACCTGTAGGTACAAGGAATATCTCCTAAACATACACCATTTAGGGGGTATTCCCTGTTTCTGTAGCTGGTGGCGTCACTGGCGCATGCATTCTGAAGGGACAGCACAATTATGCCATCCCTTCAGCATAGTTCCCAACTGTCCCTGATTTCGTGGGACTGTCATTGATTTGGAGGGACTGTCCCTGATTTGGAGCAATGTCCCTCTGTCCTTCATTCCACCTAATTTGTCCCTCATTTTGATCTGATCTGTATAGATGTATATAAAATGCACTTTTTATCTATCAAAAAGTGTTTTCCAGCACTAAACCTTTCACCTGATTTCTAAATAGCTGCATTTGTAAATTTCAAAAGCCAATATAAAGGAATAGTAGTGGTAAAAAAAAGCAATCTTGTTTTTTGCACAATTCCCCTTTAAGGGGGCGTGGCAAGGGGTGTGTCCTATGCCTGCATACTTTTGCTGATAGGTGTCCCTTATTCCCATCTCAAAAAGTTGGGAGGTATGCTGGATTGAATGTGAGTGATCTTTCTATTGTACCCATGTTTTCCCTTGAAACACTTTGATGAGGCCTTTTCTTCTGTACTGTTTGTAAATGATCATGCAGATTTACAAAAGAAACATGCTTTTTACATACAAAGTATAAAATTATTTGTATGATTTTGATGGCTTCTAATCAAGATGCAATAGTGATACAATAGTGGTGAATTTTATTGGGAACAGGCATAAAAGAGGTTAATTACTGCTGTGCTTCAACTTCCTCTCTGTGCAAGATAGATCAGATCGTCAGTAAGACTACTTTCACACTGAGGCGTTGTGGCGATTTACCGTAGTTTTTGTGGCGCTTTTCAGGCGCTTTTAACCCCCGCTAGCGGCCGCAAAGGGTTAAAACCAGTGGTGCTTTGCGGGCGGTTCGGAGGCGCTGCCCATTGATTTCAATGGGCGGGGGCGCTTTAGGAGCAGTGTATTCACCGCTCCTACAGCACCTCAAAGATTTAAATTTAATTTTAGTCATCATGATATAAAATAATGAATGTGGGGCCCTTTTGGTGGGCGTGTTTTTTTATTTTTTTTGGGGGGGGGGCAGCATTTCATTCTTGGTCCCAGGCAGCACCATGTCTTGGCCCGGTGTAACGTCACATATAGCGACCCATCACATTTGGCTTGCTTTGGCTCGCTTCACTCAACATAATTATAATCTGACAGCAGCAGGACCACTGTGGCAATGTGGTCTTACAACAGTGTTGGAACGCATATGGTGGCGTCGCGCATGCGCACTCCAGCGGGTAGCAAAATGTGATGGGTAGTCGAATGTGACGTGACACCAGCACTGAGTGCAGGTGACTGGAAGAAGGGGAATCCTGACTTCACTGCTTGTATTGTGAATTTTGAGATTTAATTACTCCACGGTGCCCGCACCTACAGAGCTCAGCGAAGACTACTTTTTTTTTACAGCTTATTTACTGCTTATTAATATTTAAATGTCCATAACCTGTTCACATATCTTCATTGCGGTTGCAGAGCGGCTTGCACAGGAGTGGTGTGCGTCTTTGGCTCAGTTTCAGGGCCGAATTCAGGCAAAAATTTGTCCCTGATTTGTCCCTGAAATGGAGGACAGGGACGCTGCTACAAGCCGCATCCATCAGAGGTGTCAACCCAGCCTAAAGGTTATTTTACCTTAAAGTAGAACTATACTATACTTATACTATATACTATATACTATATATAACTATACTTATATACATCTATACAGATCAGATCAAAATGAGGGGCAAAACTTTTTATTTCATTTTGGATAGAGTATTTTTTTTGCTATCTGTGTCCCATTGGGGAGATATACCCTCACTTTCTGTCCCATAGCCAAAACAGGAAGTGAGAGGAAATCCCTGCAAATGAAGGGATTTCAATGGGGCCCCCCAGGTCACCAGAACTAGTGTCCCCATTGGAAGATTTTCCCTCTATCTTTTTTTTGGGACAACCCAAAATTTGGGATTGTCTTTTTACTCTCGATGATAATGGTAAACAGGGCAAATAGAGTGGATACATCTCCCTAATAGGAGAACAGACAGCAACAAAAAAACCTTATAGTGGTTGTAAAGGCAGAAGGTTTTTTATCTTAATACATTCTATGCTTTAAGATAAAAAGCCTTCTGTGTGCAGCAGCCTCAGCCTACCTAATACTTATCTGAGCTCCCTCCAGATCCAGCGATGTGGCAGGAGAGACTCGGCTGTCCGGGACTCTCCCTCCTCATTGGCTGAGACAGCAGCGAAGTGCCATTGGCTCCTGCTGCTGTCAATCAAAGTCAGCCTGGATCCTCGGGTTTCCCACTAGTGCTCCTGGCCCCTCCCTCCTTTTGAGTGCCCCCACAGCAAGCATCATTGGCATAACTATAGAACTTTAGCCATATCAGCCCATGTGGCTACTATGGGGCCCAGGGTTGGGAAAGCAAGCATCATTGGCATAATTATAGAACTTTACCATACCATATCTAAAGTTCTATAGTTACTCCAATGATGCTTGCTGTGGGGGCACTCAACAGGAGGAAGGGGCCAGGAGCACCAGTGAGGGACCGGAGAAGAGGAGGATCCGGGCTGCTCTGTGCAAAACCATTACACAGACCAGGTAAGTATGACATGTTTGTTATTTCAAAAGTTGAGGAATGGGGCAGAGAGGTGACAAACCTCGGGACTTTTAAGGTGTTTAGGTTATAAGGGATCAAGAATCAACAGGTTGCATAAAATTCAAAACATTTTTTACTTAATAGAAAAATAAGTAAAAGCATGAAAAGGAAAATGACATCCGTATCAAAAGGTAACATTGAATTGATAACGCATATACAATTAAAGCACTACCACTCTCGACATGTTTCACTCAATAGAGTTTCTTCAGGAGATTGATGGTGTGACTTTTTTGTACTGAGAATGAAAAATATATAGATAAATGGAAATAGAGAGAACTGTGCATAGATTACTTGAAAGAGACCAAGATATCAGTAACACAAGGACATAGAAACACATGGACACACAGAAGAACCAAACCTTACCAATAATTGTTGTTATAACATGTTTGTTATTTAAAAAAAAAAAAACAAGACTTTAGTATCACTTTAATATGTTTTCTAATCCATCTCCACTCTGTCCAAAACTAAACAAAAGGTATTTCCTTTAGTTATACTCTAATGCAGGCATATGCAATTAGCGGACCTCCAGCTGTTGCAAAACTACAAGTCCCATCATGCCTCTGCCTCTGGGTGTCATGCTTGTGGCTGTCAGAGTCTTGCTATGCCTCATGGGACTTGTAGTTCTGCAACAGCTGGAGGTCAGCTAATTGCATATCCCTGCTCTAATGCATTCTTTGCATTAGGGTAAAAAACCTTTCATTGTGTGTTCCCCCCTCCCTAACACTTATCTGACACCTGTATATCCAGCGCTGTGCCTGGCTGCAGATCTTCTCTCCCTCTCATCCTGGTCTCACAGGATTTGCTAAGAACAGCAGAAGCCATTGGCTCCTGCTGCTGTCAGTCAAATCCAGTAAGCAGAGAGTGTGTGTGTGGGTGGGGGGGGCAGGGCCGAAACGCACTGTGTATGCCATCAAGGTAATTCCAGTGTCAGTCACCATGCCATTGTATTTCTACAGCGGTATTACAATACCTAATTTAGATTCTTATCTATTCAATTTAGAGTCTATGGTAGTTGCTCGCACCTTCTCTTCACCATGGCACACCATGTAGAGTGGTTTACCTCTCTCTGGGAAGCTCTGTGCAATACGCCCCAGCTACACGCAGTCCCACAATACCCCAGCTTCACCTGTTGGCCCTGGTCCCACATTCAACAAACCCCCATTGTCCATTATTCTCTATATGTAAGTACTTAGGATGGGCTCATTTGCCTTTGCTTGCTATCGCTAGTGCTTTACTAGATTAAGCATTCTGCTTTCTTTGGATACTTGGGAGCATCCGCCCCTGATGAGTGTGTAAACACGAAACGCGTCGGACAATCTAGGATGCCGACACACATCACCACCAGTAACCAACCAAGTCCAAACAATTGTGTTTTTACCTATTGATATCATGTCATTTCAATACATTATGCCGCTTTTACTAATGTGTTATATATATGGACTCATGGGAATTGCTCACTGATCTTTATTATTGTCATGTATTTGTAAGTTGACAACATTTCGCATCCTTGATGCACCATGTTAGATATATGCACTGCCATATTGTCATGAGTTTCCAAGTTGATATGATTATATGTCTCTTATGTTCATGCTATATTTGTACCTATGCACAATCCTATGACCCATATATTCATACACTTTCCATGCCAATAAACAAGTGATTTTTCAAACACTTCTCCACCATGTCTTGAATCTCATTCAAAGTCCCAAATCCCCTTTTTATTAATTGCACTGTGTATGTCTATGGGCACACATACAGCCTGGCTCGGGAGTAGCCCGCACATCTTACCCGATAGTGTAAGCTGACCAGACGTCCCCGTTTTCCGGGGACAGTCCCCGGATTGGGGACGCTCTCCCCGGACTTAATATGTCCCCGGTTTTGTCCCCGGATTGGCGTGGCAGCAGCCATGGCACTATTTTCGGCTGCTTAGTCTCAGGCACTTCCGCATTTTAGCTCCGGGAGTCAGGCTGTAGCACCTGTTGCTGCCCGTCCCATCAGCAGTATCTGGCTCCTCCCTCACTCCGCCGCCTGTCCAATCAGACAATCCGCCTTGAATTGGTGTCCGCCCAACCCCGCCCACACTCCAGCCTCCTGCATGCACTGTGCTCAGCCTACTTGTGAAAACGAGCCTGAGAGGGGAGGCATAATTGGTGAGTGAGCCATCCGCTCCATGAACAGCTCTCCTCTCTCACCAGACCTCTTTGCTTCTTTCCCTTCTTATTCCGTTCTCCCCCTTGTGCAGACTGGGGGGGGGGGGGGGATTGTGCAGACTTGGGGGGAAGATTGTGCAGACTTGGGGGGTTGTGCTGACTGGCAGGTATTGTGCAGACAGGGGGGGATTGTGCTGACTGGAGGGGGATTTTGCAGACTGGAGGGGGGGGATTGTGCAGACTGGGGGGGGGGGATTGTGCAGACTGGGGGGGGGGGGGATTGTGCAGACTGGGGGGGGGGGGATTGTGCAGACTGGGGGGGGGGGATTGTGCAGACTGGGGGGGGGATTGTGCAGACTGGGGGGGGGGGATTGTGCAGACTGGGGGGGGGGGATTGTGCAGACTGGGGGGGGGATTGTGCAGACTGGGGGGGGGGATTGTGCAGACTGGGGGGGTGGATTGTGCAGACTGGGTGGGAGGATTGTGCAGAATGGGGGGGTTATGCAGAATGGGGGGGTTGTGCAGACTGGGGGGGGGTGGATTGTGCAGACTGGGGGGGGGGGGGATTGTTCAGACTGGGTGGGAAGATTGTGCAGACTGGCGGATATTGTGCAGACTGGGGAGGGGGATTGTGCAGACTGGGGAGGGGGATTGTGCTGACTGGGGGGGGATTTTGCAGATTGGGGGGGAGGATTGTGCAGACTGGGGGGGGGGGATTGTGCAGACTGGGGGGGGGGGATTGTGCAGACTGGGGGGGGGGGATTGTGCAGACTGGGGGGGGGGGGGGGATTGTGCAGACTGGGGGGGAATTGTGCAGGGGGGGATTGTGCAGACTGGGTGGGGGGATTGTGCAGACTGGGGAGGGGGGATTGTGCAGACTGGGGAGGGGGGATTGTGCAGACTGGGGAGGGGGGATTGTGCAGACTGGGGGGGGGGGGATTGTGCAGACTGGGGGGGGGGGGATTGTGCAGACTGGGGGGGAATTGTGCAGGGGGGGGATTGTGCAGTCTGGGGGGGGATTGTGCAGACTGGGGAGGGGGGATTGTGCAGACTGGGGAGGGGGGATTGTGCAGTCTGAGGGGGATTGTGCAGACTGGGGGGGGGGATTGTGCAGTCTGAGGGGGATTGTGCAGACTGGGGGGGGGGGGGATTGTGCAGTCTGGGGGGGGATTGTGCAGACTGGGTGGGAAGATTGTGCAGACTGGGTGGGAAGATTGTGCAGAATGGGGGGGGGGGGATTGTGCAGACTGGGGAGGGGGGATTGTGCAGACTGGGGAGGGGGGATTGTGCAGACTGGGGGGATTGTGCAGACTGGGGGGGTTGTGCAGACTGGGTGTAGATTGTGCAGACTGGGGGGTTGTGCAGACTGGGTGTAGATTGTGCAGACTGAGGGTGAATAGTGCAGACTGGGGGGGGGAATTGTGCAGGGGGGGATTGTGCAGTCTGGGGGGGATTGTGCAGACTGGGTGGGAAGATTGTGCAGACTGGGGAGGGGGGATTGTGCAGACTGGGGAGGGGGGATTGTGCAGACTGGGGAGGGGGGATTGTGCAGACTGGGGAGGGGGGATTGTGCAGACTGGGGAGGGGGGATTGTGCAGACTGGGGAGGGGGGATTGTGCAGACTGGGGAGGGGGGATTGTGCAGACTGGGGAGGGGGGATTGTGCAGACTGGGGAGGGGGGATTGTGCAGACTGGGGGGGGGGGATTGTGCAGACTGGGGGGGGGGGGATTGTGCAGACTGGGGGGGAATTGTGCAGGGGGGGGATTGTGCAGACTGGGTGGGGGGATTGTGCAGACTGGGGAGGGGGGATTGTGCAGACTGGGGAGGGGGGATTGTGCAGACTGGGGAGGGGGGATTGTGCAGACTGGGGGGGGGGGGATTGTGCAGACTGGGGGGGGGGGATTGTGCAGACTGGGGGGGAATTGTGCAGGGGGGGGATTGTGCAGTCTGGGGGGGGATTGTGCAGACTGGGGAGGGGGGATTGTGCAGACTGGGGAGGGGGGATTGTGCAGTCTGAGGGGGATTGTGCAGACTGGGGGGGGGGGATTGTGCAGTCTGAGGGGGATTGTGCAGACTGGGGGGGGGGGGATTGTGCAGTCTGGGGGGGGATTGTGCAGACTGGGTGGGAAGATTGTGCAGACTGGGTGGGAAGATTGTGCAGAATGGGGGGGGGGGGGATTGTGCAGACTGGGGAGGGGGGATTGTGCAGACTGGGGAGGGGGGATTGTGCAGACTGGGTGGGAAGATTGTGCAGAATGGGGGGGTTGTGCAGACTGGGTGTAGATTGTGCAGACTGGGGGGTTGTGCAGACTGGGTGTAGATTGTGCAGACTGAGGGTGAATAGTGCAGACTGGGGGGGGGGGATTGTGCAGATTGGGGGGGGTCTGTGTAGACTGGGGGGAATTTTGCAGACTGGGCTGGGAGGATTGTGCAGACTGGGGGGAGGATTATGCAGACTGGGGGGGATTGTGCAGACTGGGGGGGGGTGTTGGGCTGACTGGGGGACAGGGATTGTGCAGACTGGCAAACTGGGGGATTGTGCAGACTTGGGGGGGATTGTGCAGACTGAGGGGGGTTGTGCTCACTTGGGGGGGGGTTGTGCTGACTGGGGGGGGGTTTGTGCTGATTGGGGGGGATTTTGTAGACTGGGCTGGGGGGATTGTGCAGACTGGGGGGGGGGGGTTGTTCAGACTGGGGGGCTACACAGTTCTCTGGATGGTGGTATGAGAGGAGGCCTGTAATGTGCACAGTGCTCTGGACAAAATGTGAGAAATAATGTATATATCATACAATCATTCCATAAACACATACCACATACACTGCATATATCATTTGAGGAAAATATGCTTACCAAATAGTTTACCATTTGCCAATAAAAAATAAATTTAAAAAAATGTCCCCGGATTTCATTTTGAAAATCTGGTCACCTTACGATAGTGGCAAACACCCCCCCCCTCGCGGGCGGTCCGGCACTTACCCGCTCCTGTGTCAGGGCTGTGGTACCCTCTCCTCCTCTTCTGGAGTGCGGGCAGTGGCCGCGGCGCCTCCAATGTCCGCTCCTCCAGTTTCCTCCGCCGCGTGTCTCCTCTTCTGCCAAATCACTAGGCATCCAATCAGATCGTCTGATGCTTTGGCCAATCCAGAAAAAGTCTCACAGACCTGCTTCCTGATTGGCGGGGAGGAACTTTAGTGTGATAATAATGAAAATGAATTTGCCATGGTCACACAACTGGGTGGCCACCCTTTTTTGAAGCCTATTATAGCCTGTGGCTCTAATCAGGTGCTTCAAAAAAACACCCCCCTCGCATTGAAATCCATGGTCTGGTGCCACTGATATGTAGATCAGGGGGCCGGACGCATTGATAAGGGAGGCGGCGCCCGTGCGCCCTCTCTGGACTGACCGCCACTGCTGTTTTTCTATTTTAATTTAAAAAAATCAGACTTTACAATCACTTTGTGTTTGAGTCAATGACAGGTTTACATTAATTTGATTGTTACAATAACTATTTTAACCCTAAAGCCTGGTACACACGATCGGATTGTTGGCCAACAAAACTGTGGACTTTTGTCCGAAGGGCGTTGATCAAAACATGTCTTGCATACACACGACACATAATTGTTGGCCAACAAATTCGAACGTACCGACGTACTATGTTGTTTTTCAGCTCTTTAGCGCCACCCTTTGGGCTCCTTCTGCTAATTTCATGTTAGTAGAAGTTTGGTGAGTGTTGATTCGTGCTTTTCATTTCACACTTTTCATTTTGCACTTTTCATTTCGTGCTTTTCAGTTTGTTTCTGAATGGCCGTTCGTTAACCAGACATGTTGCAGAATCGGAGGAGATAACGTGTTATTTATTATTGGCCTTGGAGTTATTGCTTTGACATTATTTTTTTGGTTGAATAATGATTTGATTTGCTATATTTTCTATATTTTTGGATGCAAAGAATGCACTTTTTGGTTATTTTCTATTTGCAGATAGCATGTCTAATTGTATTTGTTTCCTTTTTTTAATGCACAATAAAAAAAATTGTGGAGAATAATACTTGGCTATGTGTTTTACTTCAAATGACAGTTTGGGAGTAGGCAGTTACATTTTAAAAAATACAATGTAAAATTGACAAGGGACACCAACATAGTTGTATCTTTGATCTTAAAAACTACAGGATAATGGTGTTGCGGTAACTTGCACAAATAAAAAAAAAAAAAAAAAACATAATAATATTATTCTTGATATCATTAGAAAAAAAAAAGCCTTTGAAAATTCCTTTGCAATAACTCCATCAGTATAACCAGTAAAACAGCTTCATTATTATCCCATTAAAGAAGAAGAGAATGAATGAGAATCTGCCATTTTATAAAGCTACATATTTGAACTGGGGGGCGCTTCTTACATTTGATAAGATCTGGGGGGGATGGTTTGCCTCACCTCTCACTGTAACAGATTAAATTATATAAGTGTTTGTTATAATTGTTATAATTGTTATCCTTTCTCCCTTACTAGCAGGTGAGATATGCATATTATCCCTGAAGGAGCGGATATGTGGTTCTCCTGTGTTAAAAGTATTGTGGGTTTGATATCTTGTATCCTCTTGATGGAACGGGTGGAGGGTTTTTTTATGTTTTTTTTGCTTTGTTTTCTCATGAAGCATTATAATTTGGTTAAAGTATGTAAATGCGGGGTGCTGCATTTCGACATTTCATAATTTGCCGCGTCACGAATGTTAACTCTCCATTACGAACATCAGTAAATAAAGTGCTGCGCAATTCATAAGAGTCCATAAATTGATAAAAACACAAGTGGTGTTGGTGTAGATAAACTAGCAAATTGAAGAGCAAGTGACACGCAGGAAACAAATCTCAAAGACGGGTGTCAGTGATCCCTCCACCACACACAGATGGCCTCTCACCTCCCAAATTCGACCTGAAACAGGTTACACAGCGAGAGTCAGTGTAGCTGACACAGCAATCCAGGCAAACGATCCGGACATGCAAAAATGGGCCATTCGTCCGTTTACATCTGAGTTTCATCCGTTTTTCGTCCAATCTGTTTTTTTAACGAAATAGGGCTTTGATCTGTTCCAAAAAACAGATGTGGAGGGATGCTGATGTAAACGGATGTAAATGGATGATCCATTGAGATGCACTGATGTCCGTTTTTCATCTGTCAACGGATGGATAAAAAACAGACAAACGTTCCGCATTTGTGAAAGGGGCCTAGGGTTGCATTCACACTTGAGCTGAGCATCTTTGGTTGTTTTTACAGGCATTTTTGCAGGCATTTATGCTTGAGCATTTCTTATTCAAATTATTTTTAGCCAGTGGAAAGCTAGTTTCTTAAATAATTAAAAGCACAAAAAGGTATATAAGCTTTACAACATGACAAGATGTTTAAATAGAAAATGCTGCCACACACAGAATAGCCCTCAAAACCCCTTCATTCAGCACTATGCATGTATTGTAATGCAATGCAAAGGAGCTAATCCCGTTATGGGGTAAGAGCAGCATTCAAGGCTTTTCTCATATCGTTGGCTCTTCTTCAGGGGAATAACTACAATTCTTGGGTATCCCATGGCAAAATTTTGATGCCCCTCCCCCAGTCACCTCTATATGTGACACCTGGCAATGTCAATTGGGACAATAGTGTCATTGATCCTACTATAAAGTATATCTAGATCAAGGAGGGGCAGCAGGAAAACTGTAGGCATAGCCAGTACACTATTAGTGAGCAGAGCTGTGGGTAGAAGTTACCCGAGAAAAGATGGCAGCAGTGCAGGGAATTCACTTTCAGGGCACATGGCTGCCTATAGCACATGGCTGCCAGAAAATGAATCTGTATTTCCCTGCCTTGAAGCCACAGGTGATGGATACAGCCACCCATAGAAAGAAAAGGTTGTGTGTGGATACATGCTGGTACTGGAAACATCAACCTGGACATACAAAGCCATGTCTGTGTCCAGGGTCATATGTCCATATGCATGCATGTTTATACGCATATACCCATGGGCAGTTATTGCCTTCTATGGGGCACCTGTGAACCCCTGATGGGAAGATGCAGCCAAACTTTACAGCATACAGCCAGAGGTGGCCATGTTCATGAGCCCCTAATCTTAATTCTTCAAATAGCTGCTTAGTAGCATTTTTCATAAACTCATCTTCACCTGAATATAAAATATTGGGGATTGCATTTAAATTATAACCCCCCTCCCCCTAACAGATTCCTCCATCCATGCTAAAGAGTGCAGATGGACGGATCTGATCTGATCTAACATCTGAATGAATGCAGCAGCTGTTCAACTAGTACGATCAACTTTTGTCAAACAGAGCGGGGCCGACAGGGCCATCCACTGATCAGATTTAACATGGTCCATCAGGAACTTCACTCAGTCCACTCAGGGTATGGCCAGCTTTAGGCATACAAGCCCAGGATGACTAGAAGCTCTGAAAGCAATATATCTACTCATAGATGGGGGATGCAAAGGACATCTGTGACTTATGACAGCATAGTCCCAAAGCATGATTCTGTGCATCTGAGAGTTCTTCTGGAATGGAGACATCAGACAGCCTCCCATTTAGGGCCCCTTTCCCAACCCTGGGCCCCATAGTAGCCACATGGGCTGATATGGCTAAAGTTCTATAGTTATGCCAATGATCTGCTTCATCAAAATCTGAAGTATTCATGTGTATCCATGTGCATATATCTAAAGCAACTGAAGGGGACAGCCCTGTCTCCATTTAATGGGAGAGAGCAGTGTTGGGGATGTTCTGACTAGAATCCAAACCCACCAGGAAGCTGTCACCTGTACAGGCCAATCATCTGTGGTCAGGGCTTTCCTCGTCTTGCAGCTGCATATACACTTGCCCCTGGTATGGGAGCGCTGCTCTCTCCCAGTGATGAGCTTGGGAGTGCTCAGACTAGTATCCAAACCCATGTGTGCACATGGGAGATATGGCACAAATGGGTGCCCCCCTGGCAAATGAAGGAGCAACATTATTAAAAATACCAACATTATTAATTAGATTTAGAGATCACACTGATTAAAAAGATTCTCCTCTGTAAAACTGTGCCACACTGCATAGTCTGGTGGGTGAAACCATTATGCCCTATCACCATGTGTCACCTGCCAGCTTATTGGATGATGAATTGTTGAGTGATGATACCCATTTACAGTCCAATCACTGCTAGGGAGAGGAAGTTCCAAATCTACAGTAATAAGTAATGGAGTCACTTCTGTCATCAGTCATATGTTGCGCTTTATAGAGGATAATAATAACACAATGTCACATGCATGGTTTTGAGCTATGAATATATATGATGAGAACTGATCACATTCCTATACAAGTCCATGAAATCGTTCTCCAGTGTATACAGCCCAGGGGTAGGGACATGGTCGCAGCATAAGGGTTTGCAGGGGTCACAATCGCAACCCCGCCCCTAGCTCCAGGGGGCCCCTGTAGCCTCCCTATCATATTATCATATCCTCCACAAAGTCCAGCTCCGATCTGCCTTAGGGCTGGGCTTCCGCTTTGCCTTCCACAGTCCACACCCCTGTGTTCTTATTGGCTGGGGAGAAGCTGTGAGCCATTCCGTGAATGGAGAGGAGCATGGGGTGAGAACAGCCCAGGATGGGGAAGTGTCTGTGCTGTGTGCTGGCAACATGGAATGGTAACCGAGCTCAGCGAGTTAAGAGGAGGAGAGTGCCGTCCTGTAGCCATGATGGGACTGATGAGGTAAGACACTGCTCAGTGTCTTCTAGTCACTAGCTGGGATTCTGTGTACTCCCCCACCTGGGAATGTCTGCTTAACCCACTTTCCTGACACCTGAGGAAAAGACACGCACCTCCGAGAAGTGACCTTCCCCCAACACCTGCCAACACTGACAGAGAAACCTTCAGAAATTGCTAAAACAAATCCCCTAACACCTCCTGAGGGGCCCTGAGGGGCTGCAGGCTCCAGATTTCATGTCACACGTCTTTGCCCCCCCCCCATATCTAAATTTCGCCCCCCCCCCACGCCCCCTGACCTCCCCCTCCGCCCTGGATGCTATGCCCGCTGCTGACCTTCTTTCCCAGTAGAGCACTCTATACTGCTCCTCCTCTGCAGGGCTCAAAACACATTCCTTTACAACACAGCCAGTCAGCCATGATCTGCACAGGGTGTATCTGCCTACTGCAACTACACTGCCGTTCTGACCAGGAGATTTCACAGGTCAGAACGACAACATAAAAGCCAGTGACACCCTGTGAAGGCTGATAGACTGTGTGTAAAGGAATGTGATTTCAGCCCTGTGTATTGTGGGGGGGGGGGGGGGGGGGGGAGCTGTTTACAGTGCTGGAACAGGAAAGGAGCTCTGCCAAATGACCTGCGAGGGGTGATCCCTGTCCTCTGATTCTCCAGTAGTGATCCCTGTCCTCTGATTCTCCAGCACTGATCCCTGTCCTCTGATTCTCCAGCAGTGATCCCTGTCCTCTGATTCTCCAGCAGTGATCCCTGTCCTCTGATTCTCCAGCAGTGATCCCTGTCCTCTGATTCTCCAGCAGTGATCCCTGTCCTCTGATTCTCCAGCAGTGATCCCTGTCCTCTGATTCTCCAGCAGTGATCCCTGTCCTCTGATTCTCCAGCAGTGATTCCTGTCCTCTGAGTCTCCAGAGGTGATCCCTGTCCTCTAATGTAAGGAGGAACTCTTGGAACTCTAAACTCTTAAGCCACTTTGAGTATCTTGGCGTGCGGTGGGTGTATCTGCACACACGGTGGAAGTGGTGGGTGGTAGTGGGGGGGGCCCAGGTCAACTTTTGCATCGGGGCCCACAAGCTTCAAGCTACGCCTCTGGGTAGGGGTATTCCCCTTCAGTATATTGGTCATTAGTTTATTGTGGTTAGTTAGGTGTTTTGGATATCAGAAGATGAAGGCATGGATGGAGATACAATATTTTTGTTTATAGGAATCAGCCGCTTTACATCAAGATTATCTGATGATTGTGGAATACTGAGCGGCTAACACTGACCAGACAGCATCGTCCTCCACAAGTGACCACTTGTTAGCTCTAACGACAGAGCCGCGGGACGCCATCACCTGAGGCCACCAATATAAATTCTTCACAATCCAAACTGAGAGAAACTTCCAGAATGACCTACAACTGTACCAAAAATTCTTCTAATTCTACCCCTATATATCAGCCCTATGTACAGGACTGGTGCTGTGCAACTTCCGAACATACAGATTAAGAACAGATACTAAGAATTACATCCATCATACAGGACAAGAGAAGTAGTACTGTGCAGAGGGTGTGGCTGCTTGTGGAGCAGCTGAAGTCTGTGTGGTGCTGAGCTGCTCTGATGTCTGGTACAAGTCCAGGGTTGGGCTCCCCTGGGCGGGGATCTCTCTCAGGAGAGTCCCAGGCTTTCCGGCCTACACAAGGACTGTCAGGTGAAGCTGTGGTTGGTGGTAAAGCAGGAGTACAGAGCTCTGGGAATGGGAAGACACTTGCAGAGACTGTAAGTAGATGTGGAAATGTTTGTATGGAAAGTAACGATAATACTGATAAGAGGAAGTCTGGTGATGTTATTCAGCAAAAGAGTTCTCAATCCAGCCAGTCATTGCAGGCCCAGCACAGTGCAGCTCAGTCTGTTCAGCGACATAATATTATTGCTCAGCACAGTCCAAACTCTGAAAGTGCAACTCAAAGAACCCCGCAGAGTGGGGCTCATTCAGTTCAGCAACATACTAATACCACCCAGTACAGTCCAAGTTCTGGAAGTGTGATCCAAGGCAGTCAGCCATTGCAGGCCTAGCAAGCTCAGCAGAGTGCAGCTCATAGAGCTCAGAGTGGAGCAGAGACATCAGTTTCTCCCAGTACTCCTCGCAAATACACCAGAACTTCCTTAGAACAGAAAACCATTAAAGAGAACTTACAATAGTGTGCAATGATGGGCAGCGGCCAGGGATGTTCATCGCGCTCTAAGCTGCAGCAGAATAAAGAGGAGGGTGGTAATAATTTTCCACAATCTGCCCCAGTGAAACCATCTACACCCAGCAGAGACCCTCAGCCCAGCAATGGTAATGGGAAGGTGGACCAGAATTTCAAGCGTCCTGCAGCCACGAAGCAGAAAGGGTTAAAGTCTGAACCTGTGCTGCACCTGGCTGACAAGATTCCTTTCCTGGTAAAAAGAATGGAGACCCTGAGAAAAGCCAAGACTAGAATCCAGAAGCAGATTGGATTTTAAGGGGAACCCCACGGCAAAATGTAAAAAAAAACGGTGTGGGGTCCCCCCAAAAATCCATACCAGACCCTTACCCGAGCACGCAACCTGGCAGGCCGCAGGAAAAGAGGGGGGGACAAGAGAGCACCGTACCAGGCCACATGCCCTCAACATTGGGAGGGTGTTTTGGGGTAGCCCCCCAAAACACCTTGTCCCCATGTTGATAGGGACAAGGGCCTCATCCCCACAATCCTTGCCCGGTGGTTGTGGGGGGTCTGCGGGCGGGGGGCTTATCGGAATCTGGATCCCCAAATCCCGGCTCTCCCCCCTGTGTGAAATGGTAAGGGGGTACCCCTATCATTTCACAAAAAAACTGTCAATAATGTTAAAAATGACAAGAGACAGTTTTTGACAATTCCTTTATTTAAATGCTTCTTCTTTCTTCTATCTTCTATCTTCCTTCAGTTTCTTCCTCCATCTTCTTCTTCTTCTGGTTCTTCTGGTTCTTTCTCCGGTGTTCTCGCATCTTCCTCCGCTGCGTCTTCTTATCTTCTTCTCCTTAGGCCGCTCCGCATCCATGATGGCATGGAGGGAGGCTCCCGCTGTGTGACGCTTCTCTCTTCATCTTTTTCTCTTCATGTTCTTCTCTTCATATTCCAATTTTGAGGGCATGTGGCCTGTTACGGTTCAGAAGGGGGGGGGCGCTCTCGTCCCCCCTCTTTTCCTGCGGCCTGCCAGGTTGTGTTCTCGGATAAGGGTCTGGTATGGATTTTTGGGGGGATCCCACGCCGATTTTTTTTTTTAATTTTGCCGCGGGGTTCCCCTTAAAATCCATACCAGACCTGAAGGGCCTGGTATGGAATTTAGGGGGACCCCCCCACGTCATTTTTTTTTTTTGGTTCGGGGTTCCCCCGTGGGGAATTTCCATGCCGTTTTTATCAATGAACTTTTATGTGTATTGTCGGACCGGCAATTCATTAATAGCCACGAGTAGTTTTAAATGACTTTTTTTCCTTTGAAATGTCATTTTGCTGTCAGACTGTTCTAAACACGGGAAACATGCTCCCCTTTACAGGCATACTATAGACACCCCCCAGGTACGAAATTTAAAGGGATATTACACTTTTATTGTTTCACTTTAAGCATTATTAAAATCACTGCTCCCGGAAAAACGGCCGTTTTTAAAACTTTTTTTGCATTGATCTATGTCCCCTGGGGCAGGACCCGGGTCCCCAAACACTTTTTATGACAATACCATGCATATAAGCCTTTAAAATTAGCACTTTTGATTTCACCCATAGACTTTTAAAGGGTGTTCCGCGGCTTTCGAATTTGCCGCGAACACCCCAAATTGTTCGCTGTTCAGCAAACTGGCGAACAGCCGATGTTCGAGTCGAACATGAGTTTGACTCGAACTCGAAGCTCATTCCTACTGGCAGTCATCAATCTCCCTGACAGACAAGGTTATGATGTCAGCTTTAAGCTCATGTCTGACTTAGACAGGTTCTGGGCCAGCTTCAGTAGGTTGCGGGACAAAGAGGGTTGGAGGAATTTCATCTTTATTCCCATCTCCAAACCTGACACAGCAAATGTTAACATCATTTTCTGGAATGAGTCTGTGCCCCCCCCCAGGATATTGTCATCGGCTTAGAAGACATTGTGAAATGGTTTCTGAGTTGACAAAAACTAAAGACAGTGAAGGGATCTGGACTGGTGGTTGGACGGTTCTTGTTAAGTTGAGGCAAAGTAACAATGTTACCCATTACCTGCCAAACTCTTTTTTCATTGGGCGGGAGAGAGGAGTTTGCTTCTATGCAGGTCAGCCCAGGTTATGTTTTAAATGTGGTAAATCTGGCCATGTGGCTTATGTTTGTATGATCCTGAAGTGTAATCTTTGTGGAGAGGTTGGCCACATCAGTTCTACCTGTGAGAAGGTTAAGTGCAATCTATGTGGTGGGCTTGGCCATTTTCACAGGGATTGCCCCGAGGCCTTCCATAATAAGGATGGAGAATCTGCAGACAATGAATTGTTGGCTGCAGCAGAACAACTAGAGGAGGAAGCCTTAATGAATGGGGCTGTATTGACTAGGGAGGAGGTGGTCCCGGAGGTCCAGGAGACTACCCCCGGGCGGGCGGACAGTGTTCAGCGGGCTGAGGAGCAGCCGGCCGCACACTCTTCTTCTGTTCCAGTTCCTGTCTCTGTGAAGATCACTGGTCAGAAGAGGAGGAATTAAAAGATAAGTCTACCCATAAACCTGAAAGTGACTGGACATTAGTGCAAAAGCCAGGTAAAAAAGTGAAAGGGGCACCAGAAGTGGGTACGGCAGTTCCCACCAATAGGTATGAAGTGTTATCAGATTCGGAGGCTGACACCTATTCTCTGGAGGCCCAGGAACTGGAGCAGGAATTAAAAAGAGTGGAAAAGGAGTGTGATTGGCTCAGAGGATGACCTGCCCACTAAAAGACGTCCGCCCCCTGATCCTCCGCAGAATCTTATATGGAAACTGGTAGTCAGCAGAGTGACTCCGATTCTGACTTATAATGAAATGTTGGTGAAGTATAGACTTCTGGAAAGGAGTCTTATTGTCACATGACATTTATTTCCTATTAATGGCCTTTAACTGCTAAGTTTTTGACCTAAACAACATGTCAGTAATTGTTGTATTTATGTTATTTTCAGTCAGTTAGTCTGTTATTATGTATCTTGTTTGTTTTTACAAATAAAAATCTCCATACTTACAGAATAGGAACAGATACTGAGAATTAAATTTAGTATACAGGACAAGTGAAGTGTTACTGTGCAAAGTCCAAGCATACAGATTTAAAACAAATACTGATAATTACATCCATCATAAGGAACAGAAGTGGTACTGTGCAACGTCCATACATACAGAATAAGGACAGATACTACTCAGAATTACACCTAGCATACATGACAAGAGGAGTGGTACTGTTCAGAGGGTGTGGCTCCCTGTGGAGCAGGTTTAGTTTGTGTGGTGCTGATCTCCTCTGATGTCTGGTTCAAGCCCAGGGTCGGGCTGCCCTGGGCTGGGATGTCTGCCAGGAGAGTCCCAGGCTTTTCGGCCTACACAAGGACTTTCAGGTGAAGCGGTGGTTGGTGGTGAAGTAGGAAGAGGGAGTTCTGGGAATGGAAAGCAATCTACAGAGACTGTAAGTAGACATGGGAATGTTTGTGAAGGAAAGTTCAGTATGATATATGGATAAGAGGAAGCCTGTTCAGCAACATCTAAGTTCTGGAGGTTTAACTCAATCCAGCCAGCCATTACAGCTGTGGCAAGCCCAGCAGAGTGGGGTTCATTTAGCTTAGTCTGTTCAGCAATGTAATAATGTCACCCATTATGGAAGCATGATTCAAGGCAGTCAGCCATTGCAAGCCCAGCTGAGTGCAGCTCTCTCAGTTCAGAGTGGAGCTCATTCAGCGCAGTCTGTTCAGCAACGTAATAATGTCGTATAGCACAGTCCAAACCTTGAAAGAGCAACTCAATGCAGTCAGCCATTGCTGCCACAGCAAGCCTAGCAGAGTGGGGCCCATTCAGTTCAGTCACGTAATAATGTCACTCAGCACAGTCCAAGCTCTGGAAGAGCAACTCAAGGCAGTAAGCCATTGCCACCACAGCAAACCCAGTAGAGTGAGGCACAGTCAGTTCAGCAACGTAATAATGTCACCCAGTACTGTGCAAGTTCTGAAAGCATGATTCAAGACAGCCAGCCATTGTAGACCCAGCTCAGAGTGGAGCAGAGACATCTGCTGCTCCCAGTACTTCTCGCAAATATACAAGGACTTCTTTAGAACAAAAAAACATTAAAGAGAACTTACAACAGTTCATAATTGTGAGCAGTGTCCAGGAACATTCATCACGCTCTAAACTGCAACAGACTAAAGATGAAGGTGGTAAAAATTCTCCACAATCTGCCACAGGGAAACAGTCTACACCCAGCAGAGACCCCAGCCCAGTACTAGTGATGGAAAGGTGGATCAGGATTTCAAACGTCCTGCAGACACGAAGCAGAAGAGGTTAAAGCCGAAACCTGTGCTGCACCTGGCTGATAAGATGCCTATCCTGGTAAAGAGAATGGATACCCTGAGGAAAGCCAAAGCTAAAATCCAGAAACAGATTGACTCTGTCTATAGGCTCAAAGCTGCCAACCCCAAGAAGGAAAGCTTATATGACAGTAAACTAAACTCCCTGGGCATTGAACTGGTCAGTGTATCAAAGGGCATTGATGCTGTTCTGGAAGAACTTTGACCAGTGGCGGAGGTGTACCAGAATTGTGACTGAATTGAAGCGAGACTGAGTCTTCTTCAGAGTCAGATTCTGAGGATCTGGTCCAAATCACGCTGCCACCAAATGTGTCTCCTAAAGGGAAGACTCTGCAGCCTCTGGAGGACAATGAAGAGCAACACCAGGTTGGAGCTGATTTTCCTGCTGGACTTCCAGCTCTAAAGGATAGCAGAAACATCAGTTTGACAACAGACTTTCACAGTACAGGACACTCAGAGAAGTGACATGGTGGACTCCCACAATATGGATTGTGAGAACAGTGGTGCTGCCATTAATGCACATGGTGGGCTCCATGTTGGGGTAACTGGTGTTCATGATGGGAGTAATGCAGGGGTAACTAGTAATGATGTGGATAAGGTCAGTGCTGCTAGTAATCATGTAATGTGCAATGCTTATGTCACTAATACTAATGCTGGTAATTCTGAATGGGGTCATCAGCAGTCAGAGAGCTCTGAGAATGTGGTGATGGAGGAGTCAGTTCAGAATAACCCCCATGATTTCCCTCCTTTGGTGGATCCACCACCTGCCCCACAGGGGAATGCTGGTCCATCTGGTCATGTCCCACTTTGGAATGCCTGGAGCCATGGGGCCCCTTCTTTTTCTACCAGTAACAGTTATACTAGTGAGGCCTTTAAGAGGAGAAACATGGTCAGATTTAAGCATAGGAGTTCCAGAGAGGAGCTCCCATCTGCTGTGTCAGCAGATGGGGTTTGTGCCTGCAGACATACTGGCAGTCATCAATCTCCCTGATAGATAAGGTTATGATGTCAGCTTTAAGCTCATGTCTGACAGATTCTGGGCCAGCTTCAGTAAGTTTTGGGACAAAGAGGGTTGGAAGAATTTCATCTTCATTCCTATCTCCAAACCTGACACAGCAAATGTTAATATCATTTTCTGGAATAAGTCCGTGCCCCCTCAGGATATTGTCATCTGGCTTAGAAGATATTGTGAAATGGTTTCTGATTTGACAAAAACTAAAGACCGTGATGGGATCCGGACTGGTGGTTGGAGGGTTCTGGTTAAGTTGAGGCAAACTAACAATATTACCCATCACCTGCCAAACTCCTTTTTCATTGGGTGGGAGAGAGGAGCTTGCTTCTATGCGGGTCAGCCTAGATTATGTTTCAAATATGGTACATTCGGCCATGTGGCGAGTGTTTTTACGATCCTGAAGTGTAATCTTTGTGGGGAGGTTGGCCACGTCAGTTCTACCTGTGAGAAACTTAAATGCAATCTATGTGGTAGGCTTGGCCATTTCCAAAGAGATTGCCCGGAGGCCTTCCATAACATGGGTGAGAAGTCTGCAGATGATGAACTGTTGGCTGCAGCAGGAGGAGGCCTTCATGAATGGGGCTAACTTGACTAAGGAGGAGGTGGACCCAGAGATCCGGGAGACTAACCCCAGAGGGGAGGACAGTGTTCAGTGGGCTAAGGAGCAGCGGCTGGTTGTACACTCTTCATCTGTTTCAGTTGCTGCCTCTGTGGAGAACATTACCGGTCATAAGAGAAGGGAAAAAAAAGATAAGTCTACCCGTAAACCTGAAAGTGACTGGACCTTAATGCAGAAGCCAGCTAAGAAAATGAAAGGGGCACCAGATGTGGGGAGGGTAGTTTCCACCAACAGGTATGAAGTCTTATCAGAGTCAGATGCCGACTCCTGTTTTCTAGAGGCCCAGGAACTGGAGAGGGAATTACAAAAAGGCGTCCGCCCCCTGATCCTGTATCCGCAGAATCTTATATGGAAACTGGTAGTCGGCACTGTGACTCTGATTCTGACTTATATTGTCCATACATGCAGAATAAAAATAGATACTGAGAATTATACCCAGCATACAGGACAAGAGAAGTAGTACTGTGCAGAGGGTGTGGCTGCTTGTGGAGAAGCTGAAGTCTGTGTGGTGCTGAGCTCCTCTGATGTCTGGTACAAGCCCAGGGTTGGGCTCCCCTGGGCGGGGATCTCTCTCAGGAGAGTCCCAGGCTTTCCGGCCTACACAAGGACTGTCTGGTGAAGCTGTGGTTGGTGGTGAAGCCGGAGGACAGAGCTCTGGGAATGGGAAGACACTTGCAGAGACTGTAAGTAGACGTGGAAATGTTTGTATGAAAAGTACCGATAATACTGATAAGAGGAAGTCTGGAGATGTTAATATTCAGCAAAAGAGTTCTCAGTCCAGCCAGTCATTGCAGGCCCAGCAAGCCCAGCACAGTGCAGCTTAGTCTGTTCAGAGACATGTTATTATCGCTCAGCACAGTCCAAACTCTGGAAGTGCAACTCAAAGGACCCCTCAGAGTGGGGCTCATTCAGTCCAGGAATATACTAATACCACCCAGTACAGTCCAAGTTCTGGAAATGTGATTCAATCCAGCCAGCCATTGCAAGCCCAGCACAGTGCAGCTCAGTCTGTTCAGAGACATGTTATTGCTCAGCACAGTCCAAACTCTGGAAGTGCAACTCAATCTAGCCAGTCATTACAGTCAATGCAAACCCCGCAGAGTGGGGCTCATTCAGTCCAGCAACTTACTAATACCACCCAGTACAGTCCAAGTTCTGGAAGCGTGGTCCAATCCAGTCAGCCATTACAACCACAGCAAGCTCAGCAGAGTGCAGCTCATAGAGCTCAGAGTGGAGCAGAGACATCGGTTTCTCCCAGTACTCCTCGCAATTACACCAGAACTTGCTTAGAACAGAAAACCATTAAAGAAAACTTACAACAGTGTGTAATGGTGGGCAGCAGCCAGGGACGTTCATCACGTTCTAAGCTGCAGCAGAATAAAGAGGAGGGTGGTAATAATTTTCCACAATCCAAGCCAGTGAAACCATCTACACCCAGCAGAGACCCTCAGACCAGCACTGGTAATGGGAAGGTGGATCAGGATTTCAAGCGTCCTGCAGCCGCGAAGCAGAAAGTGTTGAAGTCTGAACCTGCGCTGCACCTGGCTGACAAGATTCCTTTCCTTGTAAAAAGAATGGAGTCCCTGAGAAAAGCCAAGACTAGGATCCAGAAGCAGATTGACTCTGTATATAGACTTAAAGCTGCCAACCCCAAGAAGGAAATGTTATATGACAGCAAACTGAACTCTCTGGGCATTGAACTGGCCGGTGTGTCAAAGGACATTTATACTGTTCTGGAAGAACTGGGACCAGTGGCGGAGGTGTACTACAATCGTGATCGATTTGAGGCGGGATTGAGTGGAAGGATTGAGTCTTCTACAGAGTCAGACTCTGGGGATTCGGTCCAACGCACGCAGTCACCACATGTGTCTCCTGAAGGGAAGACTGTGCAGCCTCTGGAGGACAGTGAGGTTGGAGCAGATCATCCTGCAGGACTCCCAGCTCTGGAGGGTGGTGGGGACATCAGTATAACCCAGCAGACATTCACAGTACAGGAGACTCAGAGGAGTGACATGGTGGACTCCCAGCACATGGATTGTGAGAACAGTGCTGCTGCCACTAGTACTCCTGGTGGGAGCCATGCTGGGGTGACTGGTGTTCATGGTGGGAGCCATGCTGGGGTGACTGGTGTTCATGGTGGGAGTAACACTGGGGTAACTAGTAATGATGCTGCTAGTAATGATGATATGAGGTGCAGTGATGGTGTCACTAGTATTGATGTGGTGAATAATTCTGATGTTATCAATGCTGGTATATCTGAATGGGGTCATCAGCAGTCTGAGGGCTCTGAGAATGTAGCGATGGAGGAGTTAGTTCAGAATAACTCTCAGGACTTCCCCCCTTTGGTGGATCTACCACCTGCTCCACAAGGGAATGCTGGTCCATCTGGTCATGTCCCTCCTCGGAATGCCTGGAGCCGTGGGGACCCTTCTTTCTCCACCAGTAACAGTTATACTGGTCAGGCCTTTAAGAGAAGGAATGTGGTCAGATTGAAGCATAGGGGTTCCAGAGAGGAGCTCCCTGATAGGAGGTTTGTAGTAAGGGAGTTGCTGCTGCTCCTGCAGACATACTGGCAGTCATCAATCTCCCTGACAGACAAGGTTATGATGTCAGCTTTAAGCTCATGTCTGACTTAGACAGGTTCTGGGCCAGTTTCAGTGGTTTGCGGGATAAAGAGGGTTGGAGGAATTTCATCTTTATTCCCATCTCCAAACCTGACACAGCAAATGTTACCACCATGTTCTGGAATGAGTCTGTGCCCCCCCAGGATGTTGTCATCTGGCTTAGAAGACATTGTGAAATGGTTTCTGAGTTGACAAAAACTAAAGACAGTGATGGGATCTGGACGGGTGGTTGGAGGGTTCTTGTTAAGTTGAGGCAAAGTAACAATGTTACCCATCACCTGCCAAACTCTTTTTTCATTGGGCGGGAGAGAGGAGTTTTCTTCTATGCAGGTCAGCCCAGGTTATGTTATAAATGTGGTAAATCTGGCCATGTGGCGAATGTTTGTACGATCCTGAAGTGTAATCTTTGTGGGGAGGTTGGCCACATCAGTTCTACCTGTGAGAAGGTTAAGTGCAATCTATGTGGTGGGCTTGGCCATTTCCATAGGGATTGCCCTGAGGCCTTCCATAATAAGGATGGGGAATCTGCAGACAATGAATTGTTGGCTGCAGCAGAACAACTAGAGGAGGAAGCCTTAATGAATGGGGCTGTATTGACTAGGGAGGAGGTGGTCTTATGTATCTTGTTTGTTTTTTACAAATAAAAATCTCCATACATACTGTACAGAATAAGACCAGATAGTGAGAATTACACTCTTTATATAGAACATGTGGTGTGAAGACCTTTATTGTTGGTCAGTGTAAAGTGTTCCCTGCTTACGTTTTTATTAGATTTGTTATGTTCATGGATCCATGTAACTGTGGACTTGTATCATTATATGACTCCAGAACTATGCAGTGTGCACTCTTTATGTCAAAGAATGGCTGCTTCCATCAGGGTTTAATCACACAGATGTGTCATTGTTATGCAAAAAT
The DNA here is from genome assembly GCA_037952925.1 of Lithobates clamitans. Lineage (NCBI taxonomy): Eukaryota > Metazoa > Chordata > Amphibia > Anura > Ranidae > Lithobates > Lithobates clamitans. The sequence continues at coordinate 638,957 of JBBGZY010001957.1, read as the reverse complement.
GTATAGTCTAAGTTAGGGTTTATTAGGTTTATTGAGTGTGTGTACTATTGGAGTTTTGGTTGTTCCTACCCACCTTTACACATAAATATCATTTGTCAATGAACTGACCTATATAGGGGATCCATCTCTATTCAATGGCGTCCCTAGGGGGGGCCAGAGGGGGCCCTGACCCCCCCCCCCCCAAAAAAAAAAACAAAATTATGCTGTGCCCCACCATGTGCCCCCCAATTAAAAAAAATATATTTATTTATTTATTTATTTTTACAAAAAGGCAATGTCTAAGAGGGAGAGCGTCCCCAGTCAGCTCCTGCGGGTGATTTCTCCCCCCTCCCTCTGCTCGCTGACACTGCATAATGCAAGCGCTCACACAACCACGGCAGCCCAATCTGCTCCTTCCCCTGCATCCTCATTGGCAGGAAGAAGAGCGAGTTGCAGGAAGGACTCCACCAGGACTCTCAGTTACTGAAAAAACAGACTGATTTCTCCCTTCCTTAAGAAAGGAGAACCAGCCTGTAAATTCCAAGAGATACCAGACCAGCGCTGTCAATAGCAGGGGCAGGACAGCAGGAGGAGGCTGGGGAACCCCACAGTGGCAGAACACCAGGGCCCGGTGGCAAGACAACCTTTGCAACCCTGATAGTTCTCCCACTGCTTTGGACCCTTATATTTTCTTAAATGCTGGTGACATATATCTCTTGTTTTCTGCCACCCTGGGGGGGGGGCAATACAGTAGGAAGGGAGCTCACTGCAGAACATGTGAAAGAGCCGTTGTGGGATCGTAGTAAAGGGCCCCAGGATAGATAGATAGATAGATAGATAGATAGATAGATAGATAGATAGATAGATAGATAGATAGATAGATAGATAGATAGATAGATAGATAGACAGACAGATATATAATTGCATTTTATAGTTGCCCCCCTACTTTTGTCCCTGTCCCCCCCATGTACCCCCCCTAAATATGAAAGCTGGAGTCGCCACTGTCTCTATTGACCACATGAGGTAGCTTGTTCCTCACGCTTCATGGCTGTCCTTCCTACTAAACTGAGAGGCCGCCTTTTCTCAGTTGCCATCCCAGGCTTGCTGACCGCTCACTAATCTCCTCACAAAGTGGAATTTACAGAGAATGATCAGATTCGGCTTCCCAGCTGTAGTGAAGATTTCAGACGGTTCAGGCGACGCTGCTGTTCGCTGTTCTTCCTCCAAAGCAATCACTAAATCGCCCACAGATCATTATAATTGTCTGTAATCCTTACCGTAAGCTCGCCAAAGCTGCATTCAATCAGACTGTAATCAACTTAGCTCGCAATAGACTTCTTGGGACAGTGCATGTCTCTTCCGGGAGAGAATTAGAGCGTAATGAGGAATGCACATCGCAGGCCACTGCCACTTTCCTCTGTGTATGAAGCATATATGTATATGAAGCCATCGTTCTGACATTCACCAAACATTTACTGCAGGTGGAACTTCCAGGTACATGTGTTTTTTAAATGACAGTGATTAATTCACCACCAGTGAAGTCACATTCACTGCTTTTTAAGGCCTGGTTCACAGCTGTGCATTTTTTAGTGCATTTTTAGTTTTGCAGAAACACACTACAGTTCATTTCACATGCTTTCCTATGGATGTAGTTCACATCTGTGCATTTTATGGAAAGGACCGGGGACTTTTTTCTGGTATTTGGTTCCATAGACTTCAATGGATCAAAATCGTGTATTAAAAAACGCAAAATGCACCTGGAATATGCAAACTGCAACCTGCATAGGTGTGAATCATGCCTTAATATGTGTTGTGTTGTGAAAACTGAAAACATTTGGAATGATTTTTTTACATGCCCCCATACAGCACAGCTGTTGGTACATTTTCTTGATCTGGACAGATCTCTATGTGCAGCTTGCGTAATTGTTTCTCAAGAGATGTGGTAGATGTGGTAGCTGCATTGGTTTTCTTTTCTAGGCTTTTTTCCATTAGGGTCCTTTCACACTAGTGCAATTTCAGCTGTGACTTGAGTGGCCCAGAATCGCATGACAATGGAAATCCCATTGTTTCAATGGCACCTGCTCACATCAATGCAACTCAGCACAGAGCGATTTTGAAAAAGGTTCCTATACTACTTTGATGCGATTCCAGCACAATTTTGGCCCCAGAGAATATGCAAACCACATCCAAGTTGTACTACATAATCCCACCGAAAAATCAAATCAAAATGGAATTGCAGCAGTGTGAACCTAGCCTTATTTTTACCTGTTGGTGCGGTCAGTAAATCTGTTATTTTTCAACTTCCTTTAACTACTTAAAGACTGCCCACCGCAGATGTACTGCGGCAGGGCGGCTCTATTGCATGAAACTATGTACCTGTACGTCATTTCATGCAATAGACAGCGGGGGTGCGCGGCCTCTGATTGGCCAGGGGGGAGCCGATCCGTGGGTCCGCTGGACGCAATGTCCGCCATGACCCGCCAAACGCTCCCCAGAGAGGCAGAACGGCGATCTGCCTATGTAAACAAGGCAGATCACCGTTCTGACAGGGAAGAACACAATGATCTTGTATCCCTGCTAAGCAGAAACATGGATCTCTATGTTCTCCCAGTCAGTCCATCCCCCACACAGTTAGAAAGCACCTCCTAGGGACACACTTGGTATTAACCCCTTCCCTGCCAGTGTCATTAGTACAGTAACAGTGCATATTTTTACCACTGATCACTGTATTAGTGTCAGTGGTTCCCAAAAAAGTGTCAAAAGTGTCAGTTAGGCGTCCAATTTGTCTGCCGCACTGTCGCAGTCCCGCTAAAATTCGCTGATCGTCGCCATTACTAGTAAAAAAATAAATAACTAAACATGCCATAAAAATATCCCATAGTTTGTAGAAGCTATAACATTTGCGCAAACCAATCATATACGCTTATTGGGATTTTCTTTACCAAAACTATGTAGCAGAATACATATTGACCTAAATTGATGAAGACATTCGTTTTTTTTTGTTTTTTTTTGACGGATGTGTTTTATTGCAGAAAGTAAAAAAATATATATATTTTTTTAAATTGTCTGTGTTTTTTTGTTTATATAGCGCAAAAAATAAAAACCGCAGAGGTGATTAAATACCACCAAAAGAAAGCTCTATTTGTGGGAAAAAAAAGGACATCAATTTTATGTGGGTACAGTGTCGCATGACCGCGCAATTGTCGGTTAAATTAACGCAGTGCCATATCGCAAAAAATGGCCTGGTCAGGAAGGGGGTAAACCCTTCCAGGGCTGAAGTGGTTAACAGACCAAGCTGTCCAGCAAAAATGGCTGTTAGAGGGTTGAGAGACAAACTATTTAACCACTTAACAACCGGCCCATAGCTTAACTCTGGGAGGGCGTACAGTGACGTCCTCACAGAATTCCACTCTTGCGCGCCCCCTGGGGTGCACACCCGAGAGCACTCGTGGACCCTGCGCATCACGGACCCCGGTAAATGGCCGCTAATCACGGGCGTTTACCATGTGATCTCTCCGTCGGTACCACACGGTACCGATCAGAACACTGTGAGCGGAGAGGGGGAGGGATCGGATGGCAGCAGCGCTGTGGGCTGCATCTGTAGTCCCCACAGCGCTGCTCAGTGACAACTGCCATCCATCCATCCATGCTCAGCCATCCCTCAATGCTCTGCAATACCCTGCACTACTCTGCAATGCCCTGCAATACCCCACAATACTCTGCAATACCCCGCAATACTGTGCAATACCCCACAATACTGTGAAATACTCTGCAATACCCCACAATACTCTGCAATACCCCGCAATACTCTGTAATACTCTGCAATACCCCGTAATACTCTGTAATACTCTGCCATTCTGTGCAATACTCTGTAATACCCCGAAATACTCTGCAATACCCCACAATACTCTGCAATACCCCGCAATACCCCGCAATACTCTGCAATACCCCGCAATACTCTGTAATACTCTGCAATACCCTGCAATACCCTACAATACCCCGCAATACTCTGCAATACACCGCAATACTCTGCAATACCCCGCAATACTCTGCAATACCCCGCAATACTCTGCAATACTCTGCCATATCCCGCAATACTCAGCCATACCCCGCAATACTCTGCGATACCCAGCCATACTCTACAATACTCGGTGATACCCAGCCATACTCTGCCATGCCCAGCCATGCTCAGCCATACTCGGCAATACCCTGCCATACTCTGCAATACCCCACCATACTCTGCAATACCCCACAAAACTCTGCGATACTCTGCCATACCCCGCAATACTCTGCCATACCCTGCCATACCCAACCATACTCTGCAATACCCAGCCATACTCTGCAATACCCTGCCATACTCTGCAATACCCTGCCAAACTCTGCAATACCCAAGCAATACTGTGCAATACCAAGACATACTCTGCAATACTCGGTGATACCCAGCCATACTCTGCCATACTCAGTCATACTCAGCCATTTCCTGCCATACTTAGCCATACCCTGCCATACTCAGCCATACCCAGCCATGCTCAGCCATACCCAGCCATGCTCAGCCATACTCGGCCATACTCGGCTGTACTCGGCCTCTGTGTGTGGCCAGGATGTGGAAGTCTCACACATGTGGTATCGCCGTACTCAGGAGGAGAAGGAGAATCTATTTTGGGGTGTCATTTTTGGTATGTACATGCTATGTGTTAGAAATATTGTATAAATGGACAACTTTGTGTTAAAAAAAAATGCGTTTTAACCAATTCCCACTCACCATGCATCTTTATAAATACCTTGAAATGTCTTCTTTCCAAAAAGGGTTCATTTGGGGGGTATTTGTACTTTTCTGGCATGTTAGGGTCTCAAGAAATTAGATAGGCCATCAGTACTTCAGGTGTGATCAATTTTCAGATATTGGCACCATAGCTTGTGGACGCTATAACTTTCACCAAATAATCAATCAATAATCAATCAAACACCAAATAATATCCACCGATTTGGGTTATTTTTACCAAAGATATGTAGCGGTATAAATTTTGGCCAAAATATATGAAGAAAAATTACTAATTTGCAAAATTTTATAACAGAAACTAAGAAAAATGCATTTTTTTACAGATTTTTCGGTCTTTTCTCTTTTATAGCACAAAAAATAAAGAACCCAGCGGTGATTAAATACCACCAAAAGAAAGCTCTATTTGTGTGAAAAAAAGGACAAAAATTTCATATAGATACAATGTTGCATGACTGAGTAATTGTCATTCAAAATGTGAGAGCACCAAAAGCTGAAAATTGGTCTGGTATTAAGGGGGTTAAGTGCCCAGTGGTCAAGTGGTTAAATTATAACTAAACGTAAAACTTTTTTTTTTTTTTTTTTTTTGAGATACGGCACTGCGTTACTTTAACTGACAATTGCGTGGTCATACGACACTGTACCTAAACAAAATTTATGTCCTTTTTTCCTCACAAATAGAGCTTTCTTTTGGTGGTATTTGATCACCTCTGCAGTTTTTATTTCTTGCGCTATAAATAAAAAAAGAGCGACAATTTTGAAAAAAAAAAAACAAAACAACATTTTTTACTTTATGCTATAAAACATATTCAATAAAAATACTGAAAATATTAAATGTCTTCATAAAAAATCCCAATAAGCGTATATTGATTGGTTTGCGCAAAAGTTATAGCATCTACAAGCTATGGGATATCTTTATTTATTTTTTTTATTAAAACTTTTTTACTAGTAATGGCGGCGATCAGCGACTTATAGCGGGACTGCAATATTGCGGGGGACAGTCGGGACACTGACACTTTTTTGGGGACCAGGGACACTAAAATAGTGATCAGTGCTAAAAAAAATGTGCACTGTCACTGTACTGACACTGGCAGGGAAGGGGTTAACATCAGGGGTGATCAAAGGGTTAAATGTGTGCCTGACCAGTGCTTTATGACTGTAGGGGAAACGCTTGTACTAGGAGAAGGATCGGTGCCCCTGCTTAGCGGAGACACAGGATGCCTGTTCTGCCTGTGTACCAAAGCATTGGTGGGTGCCGGTGTTCTGCAGAGAAAGTTCCGCTCGGCGTATAAGTTCCCCCCTCTACTGCGCCTGCGCAGTAGGTATCGGCGGAAATAGCCGAAGCAGAACAGCTGAAAATCAGCTGTACACGGCGCCTGTAAGAGGGCCCCTCGCGGGCTCGCTTCGCTCGCCACGCTTCGGACACGGCCTCGCTGCGCTCGGCACTTTTAGATTCCCCCTCTAGGTCCACTTGGATGGTGGGGAAGGAACCTGGACCCAGAGCGCAAGCGCCGTGTACAGCTGATTGAAGCATTTGAGCTTCGGCTATCTCCGGCGGCTGAGAGTAGTATGTACTGCGCAGGCGCTGCGCCTGCGCAGTACAGGTGGGGAACTTATCCGCCAAGGGAACATTCTCGGCAAGACACCGGCAGACATTGAGTCCACCGAGCAGGCAGCAGGCAGCACACACGTGTGCCCCAGACCCAGGCAGTGTAGGATCACGTATTAGGTATTAGGTCCTGCGCAGGAAAGCTGCTCTGCTGCTGTATATATACAGTATACGGTCAGCAAATGGTTAAAGAAGGATTAGAACACTTGTCAGGTATTTATTGCTGTCTATGCCCTCGTTAAAGAGGAACTGCAGTCTGCTCACATAATTTATAATAAAAACATCTTTGCCATTCTGAAGCTTCCCTCCAATCATTTTGCATATTATTTTATATATAGTGTGATTGCATACCTCCCAACTTTTTGGGATGGTAATGAGGGACACCTTTTAGCAAAAGTATGTAGGCATAGGACACACCCCCTGTCACCCCCCTTAAAGGAGAATTGTACAAAAAAATGATTACCGGTAGTTAAATTCCCAAGTGCTTCTTTTTACCACTACTATTGCTTTATACTGGCTTCAGAAATTTACAAATGCAGTCATTTTGAATTTGGATGAAAATGTAGCACTGGAAAACACCTTTTGAATGTTAAATAGTGCATTTTATATACAACTATATAGATCAGACCAAAATGAGGGACACATGAGGGGGATAGAGGGACAGAGGTATTTTGTTCCAAATCAGGGACAGTTGGGAGCTATGTGATTCTGTACTTGCCAAATATGCTGCAGAAATCTCCCTCCACTGACTGGCTGCAACCATTGTAACTGATCATTCTACTTCTACCTTACAATACTGGGGTGACTGGGGGGGAGCTACCAAAAGGGGATTTTTTTTAAAAGTGGAACTTTGATCAAGAAAAAAGTTTGTAAAGTAGCAAGTAAATAAATTAACAAATACACTATATTACCAAAAGTATTGGGACACCTGCCTTTACACGCACATGAACTTTAATGGCATTCCAGTTTTAGTCCGTAGGGCTCAATATTGAGTTGACCCATCCTTTGCAGATATAACAGATTCAACTCTTCTGGGAAGGCTGTCCACAACCTTTAGGAGTGTGTCTATGGGAATGTTTGACCATTCTTCCAGAAGCGCATTTGTGAGGTCAGGCACTGATGTTGGAGAGAAGGCCTGGCTCGCAGTCTCCTCTCTAATTTATCCCAAAGGTGTTCTATTGGGTTGAGGTCAGGACTCTGTGCAGGCCAGTCAAGTTCCTCCTCCCAAAACTCGCTCATCCATGTTTTTATGGATCTTGCTTTGTGCACTGGTGCACAGTCATGTTGAAACAGGAAGAGGCCATCCCCAAACTGTTCCCACAAAGTTGGGAGCATGAAATTGTCCAAAATGCTGATGCCCTCTGAATTCCTTTTACTGGAACTAAGAGGCCAAGACCAACCCCTGAAAAACAATCCCACACTGTAATCCCCCCTCCACCAAATGATTTGGACCAGTGCGCAAAGCAAGGTCCATAAAGACATGGATGACTGAGTTTGGGGTTGAGTCCTGACCTCAACCTGATAGAACACCTTTGGGATAATTTAGAGTGGAGACTGTGAGCCAGGCCTTCTCGTCCACATCAGTGCCTGACCTCACAAATACGCTTCTGGAAGAATGGTCAAACATTCCCATAGACACACTCCTAAACCTTGTGGACAGCCTTCCTAGAAGAGTTGAAGCTGTTATAGTTGCAAAGGGTGGGCCAACTCAATATTGAACCCTATGGAGTAAGACTGGGATGCCATTAAAGTTCATGTGCGTGTAAAGGCAGACATCCCAATACTTTTGGTAATATATTGTATATAATCACTGGAGAACACAAATTGCTAAAAGCATGTACACTCTGCTTTCCACGATTGTTGGGCTTAAAACACATGTGAAGGAGGAATGGGAAGACTAAAGCTTGCCATACAAGTTACGGTTTTTCTTGGTCAGCCTGCAAAAACCCCTCAATTCAGTCGAGAATTTTCTGCCTGACTCTATCAACAAAAGTTGATTAAAAATGGACTTTTGGGCCAGCCTCTTACGACCCAGGAGCCTCACCACGCTGTTTTAGAGGTTGCAGTCAGGAGGGTTTGTTTCTGCATACCTGGTGGGAATCTTAAAAAGAATGAAGTAATTGGTGCTGCACTGCCGGCCAATGTGTAAACAAGCAATGTAATAAAAGTGCAAAATCAGTACTTTCCAATGTGCAAACAAGTAATATAGTAGATATGCAAATTCAGTGTTGTATAAATAAATATAGTGCTAATTGTAATAATACGATTATGCAAATCAAACAATATAGTATATAAACACAAAATATAAAATGTAGAATTACATGCATGGCCCCCGATCATGTTGAAGGATTTTCAGTTTTCACCTCATCTTGCATTTTTTTTATTATTCTTTTTTGTTTTTCAGTCTGTTCATCTTTCACCACCTTCGCTGTAACATCACAACTTCCCTTGCCTGTCATCGATGAAATCAAGAAATCATACACACATGTCTATGACCACATCTGTGTTCAGCACGTTCGCTTCTGTTTTGTCAGCATAAGATGTTTCTGCAGTATCACCCAATGTCTATGGTATGTTTACAAGCTTAGTAAATCAGGTGTTGTGTATAGGGCAGTGATGGCGAACCTTGGCACCCCAGATGTTTTGGAACTACATTTCCCATGATGCCCATGCACTCTGCAGTGTAGTTGAGCATCATAGGAAATGTACCTTAGATTGTAAGCTCCTCGAGGGTAGAGACTAATGTGAATGTACAATGTATATTTAAAAGCACTGCGTAAATTGATGGCGCTATATAAGTACCATAAATAAATAAAATAGTTCCAAAACATCTGGGGGGCCAAGATTCGCCATCATTGGTATAAGGGTTCTGTAGACTGTAATGCCCCGTACAAACGATCGGACATTCCTACAATAAAATCCATGTTTTTTTTCCGACGCATGTTGGCTCAAACTTGTTTTGCATACACACGGTCACACAAATCTTGTCGGAAATTCCGAACGTCAAGAACGCGGTGACGTACAACACGTACGACGAGCTGAGAAAAATGAAGTTCAATAGCCAGTGCGGCTCTTCTGCTTGATTTCGAGCATGCGTGGGACTTTGTTTGTCGGAATTGTGTACACACGATCGGAATTTACAACAACGGATTTTGTTGTCGGAAAATTTGAGATCCAGATCTCAAAATTTGTGTGACAGAAATTCTGATGGAAAATGTCCGATGGCCTACACACGGTCAGAATTTCCGATAACAAGCTCCCATCAAACATTTTCTTATGCCCCGTGTGTATGGGGCATAAGAGTGACAGTAAAACTATAGAAAGTGTCAGTCTATAATATTCATCCTCTGCCATCTTATCCCACTGCCATCCCCTAACAAACAAAATGTATAAAACATATGCAGGCTTAAAAAGGCCATTTCTGTGAGTTATCCTGGGCTGTACTGTATATCATTATAGTACAGTCATTACAGAGACATATATATTATTATGGAAGAGAGTATATCATGTTAGAGCAGTATATATTTTAGAGCTATTTATATTATTATAGTACAATGTATATCATTATAGATCAGTATATATCATTACAGTGTGGTATCTAGCATTATAAAGCAGAGTATATTAATATAAAGCAGTATATATCAATATGATGTGGTATATATCATTATAGAGCAGTATATATCCTTATAGTATCATATCTATGATTATACTGCAGTATATGTTATTATATAGCAGTGTATATCATTAAAGTGCAGTATATACTATTATAATGCAGTATATATCATTATAAAGTAGCATATATGTAATATGTATTTATAATACAGTATAAATCATTATAGAGCAGTGTATATATCATAATGGGGCAGTATATATCATTGTTGAGCAGCATACACTCACCGGCCACTTTATTAGGTACACCTGTTCAATTGCTTGGTAACATAAATTGCTAATCAGCCAATTACATGCGGCAACTCAATGCATTTAGACATCTAAACGTGATGACAACGACTTGCTGAAGTTCAAACTGAGCATCATAATGGGGAAAAAAGGGGATTTAAGTGACTTTGAACGTGGCATGGTTGTTGGTGCCAGACGGGCTGGTCTGAGTATTTAAAAAATGGCTGATCTATTGGGTATTTCATACACAACAATCTCTAGGGTTTACAGAGAATGGTCCAAAAAGAGAAAATATCCAGTGAGCGGGAGTTGTGTGGATGAAAATGCCTTGCTGGGGAGAATGGGCAGACTGGTTCGAGTTGATAGAAGGCAACAATAACCCAAACAACCACTCGTTACAATCAAGGTATGTAGAATACCATCTTTGAACGCATAACAAATTGAACATTGAAGCAGATGGGCTACAACCGCAGAAGACCACACCGGGAGCTACTCCTGTCAGCTAAGAACAGGAAAATGAGGCTACAATTCGCACAGGATCACCAAAATTGGACAATAGAAGATTGTTTCCTGGTCTGATGAGTCTCGATTTCAGTTGTGACATTCAGATGGTTGGGTCAGAATTTGGAGTAAACAACATGAAAGCATGGATCCATCCTGCCTTGTATCAATGGTTCAGGCTGGTGGTGTAATGGTGTGGGGGATATTTTCTTGGCATGCTTTTGGCCCCTTAGTATCAATTGAGCATCGTTTAAACATCACACCCTACCTGAGTATTGTTGCTGACCATGTCCATCCCTTTATGACTACAGTGTACCCATCTTCTGATGGCTCCTTCCAGCAGGATAATGCACCATGTCACAAAGCTCAAATCATCTCACCACTGGTTTCCTGAACATGACAATGTGATCACTGTACTCCAATGGCCTCCACAGTCTCCAGATCTCAGTCCAATAGACCTTAGGGATGTGGTGGAATGGGAGATTCGCATCATGGATATGCAGCCGACAAATCTGCAGCAACTGCGTGATGCTATTATGTCAATATGGACCAAAATCTCAGAGGCATGTTTCCAACACCTTGTTCAATCTTTGCCACGAAGAATTAGGGCAGTTCCGAAGGCAAAATGGGGTCCAACCCGATACTAGCAAGGTGTACCCAATAAAGGGTCCGGAGAGTGTATATCATTACAGTTAATATTGTGCAGTATATATCATTATAGTGCATTGTCAATCATTATATAGAAGCATTTTTACTGTAGTGAAGTATATATTATTATAGTGACATATACAGTGCCTTGAAAAAGTATTCATACCCCTTGAAATGTTCCACATTTTGTAAAATCCCAATAAAATAAATTTACGTTTTTGGTTGTAACATGACAAAATGTGGAAAATTTCAAGGGGTATGAATAATTTTTCAAGGCACTGTACATCATTTCGATGCAGTATTTATCTTTATAGAACAATATATGTCATTATAAAGCAATATGTATCCTTATAGTGCATTCTATAGCATGATAGAGCAGTAAGTGTCAGTATGGTGCAGTATATATTGTTATAGAGCACTGTACACTATACAGTATATCATTGCAGTGCCGTATATAACATTATAGTGCTGTATATATCGTTATAGAGCAATATACTGTATATCATTATAGAGCAATATATATTATTATTGAGCAGTATATATCAGGGTTTTTTTAATATAAATCCAGGCTTTTTACTTACATGTCAAATTTAAAAGACACAAATTCATTCAGCTCCGTAATTAATATTATACATTCACATCAGTCCCTGGAGCTTCCAATCTAATTTGATCTTTTATTGGGTTAGTATTTTTTTTTTTCTTGATGGAGTTTTGCTTTAATGCTATCTGTCTTTCAGAGGCCTTTTTAAAGAACTTTTCCAACTTTTCCAGAATGCCCTTGTGAATGTATTCTAAATGCATATGTTTTCTAAGGTGAAGAATTTGTTCAGAATTCGGCCTGCAAAGTCATCTATAAGATGCCCCGAAATGTTTTTCATGGCAGTTTGTTGCATGCGATGATTCTGAGCATTGACCTAGTAATAACATTTGTACATTGTCATACCGCACAGGTAACACTCCTTCTGCACCTGTCGCACGATATCTTATCCCTTGTGGCGGTTTGTGTCGCGGGTGAGCGCTTTCCTCGTATCTTTCACTCCGCTCCTAATTGCCGCACACATTTGTTAACAAGCCTGTCTTGACTTCTTTTTTTTTTTTTGGGGCCTTTTTTGAAAACATAAAATTCGCATGTCATCGGCGCAGTAACAATGGCGCCCCTGTTCTGCAGAGTTTTATCTTGATTTCAGCTCACTTTGGCTAAACCGACATAGAGTGCAGTTTTGTTTCGGCAGAACTACAGGCTGATTTAACCCTCGGCGCTCCCGCGCTGTGTATGTTGGCTGCCGGTCAAATATCAGCACGGCAGACATAGGCCGCCCTTTGTTTTGCCTTTCAGAAGGAAGACTGGGGGAATGTTGATGTATTATACGTTGCCTCTTGTGAAAACAGCCAGCCCACCTATCTCCTTGTTCTCGTGGCTTTCGTCTTTATCCGCACGCCTTGGCTAAACAGGAAGCTCGCTTCACCCTCCAGAACTGTTTTTTCTCATTCGTAATGTCAAACTTACTCACAAAACTTTCCTCCTTCCCAGATTTCCACCATAAACAAAGTGACGCTGATAAGTGATGAAGATGATTTTTTTTTTTTTTTTTCGCCATTACGGGAAAGAGGTGACGGTAGAGGTTTTCACACCTCCCCAATTTTCTGAGATGGGAAAGAAGGACATTTACTGCTCCATCATCGTCTCTATTATCGATGACAACAAACACAAACAGCAGAGGGTGCATCCATATTTGTATGTGTTATAACCACATTTTTATGTACCGTATATACTCGAGTATAAGTCGTTCCGAGTATAAGTCGAGGCCCTAATTTACCACAAAAAAATGCGAAAAACTTATTGACCCGAGTATAAGACGAGGGTGAGAAATGCACAGCTACTGTAAGTGGAAAAGAGGGTCAACAATGCCCATTTGCAGCCTCACTGTGCCCATTTGCATGCCTCACTGTGCCCATTTGCAGCCATAGGTCCCCTGAACTTCAAACTCGGTAGTTAAGGGTTCCTAGATGCCCCCTAGCTGCAGCCAAAATTTGGGGTCTCTGAACCCAAAGTGTCCCGAAATGACATTGCTACAGATGGACACAGTTGACCGAATTTGGGGCCCCATATCTCGGGGCCTATTAGTGCTAGGAACCCCAAATTTGGTGTGCAAACCCAGTGGAACTAGCACCATAAAATATCCAAAGCTGGGATTTCTAGAACCAAGTGTCCCGGAGATACAGGACCCCAAAAATCGGTTTAGAAAATGTCAAGCACTTTTCTGCAGCAGAGAATGACATTTTCTAAACCTATTTTGGGGCCCCATATCTCGGGGCCACTTGGTGCTAGGAACCCCAGCTTTGGATATGTTATGGTACCAGGTCCACTGGGTTTGCACACCTAATTTGGGGTTCCTAGCACTAAGTGACCCTGAGATACAGGGCTCCAAATTCGGTTCAGAAAATGTCAAGCACTTTTCTGCAGCAGAGAATGACATTTTCCGAACCGATTTTAGGGACCCGTATCTCAGGGCCACTTAGTGCTAGGAACTCCATCTTTGGATATGTTGTGGTACCAGGTCCACTGGGTTTGCACACCAAATTTGGGGTTTCTAGCACCAAGTGACCCTGAGATACGGGGCCCCAAATTCGGTTCGGAAAATGAAATTTTTTGCTGCAGAAAAGTGCTTGACTCGAGTATAAGTCGAGGGGGGCACTTTCAGCACAAAAAAAGGTGCTGAAAAACTCGACTTATACTCGAGTATATACGGTATTTACATTTTATACTGGACTGGTGAAAAGTTGCCCAGATATGCCGAATTAAATTCAAGATACTAACTATAACTTACAAAGCCATCCACAACCTGGCCCCCAGCTACATCTCTAACCTAGTCTCAAAATACCAACCTAATCGTTCTCTTCGCTCCTCCCAAGACCTCCTGCTCTCAAACTCCCTTGTCACCTCATCCCATGCTCGCCTTCAGGACTTCTCCAGAGCCTCCCCCATCCTCTGGAATGCTCTACCCCAATCCGTCCGATTTTCTCCTACTTTATCCACTTTCAGACGATCCCTGAAAACTCATCTCTTCAGAGAAGCCTATCTGGCCTCCACCTAACAACTGTACATTTACCTTCTCAATCAGCACATCCCCCACAGTTATTACCTCTTGTATCTCTTGACCTTCCCTCTTAGATTGTAAGCTCTCTGATTCCTACTGTATTAAATTGTATTGTATTTGTACTGTCTACCCTCAAGCTGTAAAGCGCTACGTAAACTGTTGGCGCTATATAAATCCTGTATTATAATAATAATAATAATTTGCCACTATTACAACAAATTTGAAAATGGTTTGAACCCCTCCCAGATTTTTATGTCCTGTTTGTGTCCCATTGGGGAGAGTTTTCTTTATTTCCTGTCCAGGGGACACAACAGGAAGTGACAAGAAATTTCTTCATAGTGAGAGAAGTCCCATCTTAGACAACTGGTGTCCCCATTGGAAGATTTCTTCTCTGTTTCTGTTCTGGTAACAATTGTAACATTTAGGATTGATTTCTCATTACTTTCTGTCCCAGGGACATCAAGACAAATAAAGAGGGCGAATCTTCCCAATGGTGACACAAGGGGGTTGATTTACTAAAGGCAAATAGACTGTGCACTTTGCAAAGTGCAGTTGTACTCTTCAAAAGCAGTTGCTCCAGAGCTTAGTAAATGAGGTAAAGCTTCACTTTGCAAAGAATACCCAATCACATGCAAGGAAAAGAAAATGAATTTTTGCTTGCACATGATTGGATGATGGAAGTCAGGAGAACTTCTGCTCATTTACTAAGCTCTGGGGCAACTGCTCTTGCAGAGTGCACCTGCACTTTGCAAAGTGCACAGCCTATTTGCTTTAGTAAATCAACCCCAGAGGATCTAAGCCTTCCATACACATTTTTAAAAAGCTATGGTTAGATACAATTAAATAAACAGGGTGTGATAGTACAGATGACGGTGGGAGTTGTTGTTTTGTCACCAACAGCAAAAACAAAAAAATAGAAAAAGAACGCCGCAAAAACAACTTCTATATACCGTAATTTTTTAAACTGAACCAATGGGCTTTTCAAAAATCTTTGCAGGATATATATGTGAATGTTATCCAATTAAAGTAAACAATTGTATTTCTCTGTGTATAATATGTATATTTACCTGTACATTTGGCCATGTTTGCTTAATATATGTTCAGGATCTCCTCCGTGCTTGGTAGTGCTGTGCACTGATTGTACTTTACTAATCTCAATACCAACCCACCAGGCTGCTCACAATGACGAAGAAGGTCAGAGTTCCCAAATAGCTTGAAGGAGTTCTATAATCACAGCAGAAACTTTTATTTTAGAACGTCAGAACTGTAATAACAATACAAACAATAATGTTATTTGACAATCCAATATAGGATTACTTGAAAAATCTTCTTTCGTGTTGTGAGTTCTGCTGTCTCCTGGTCATCTCTTTCCACAACTCCGTGGATTCCCCGCGTGCTTTGCAGCTTCTCCTCTGCTGTTTACATTAAATTTCTAAGGACTACATATCCCATGGTACCTTGCTGCCTGAAAACAGTGATTCCTACACCTAATGAAACTCCTCATCTCAACACCTCTGTAGTTCAGAAAGCAGGTTCTGTGAAATGTGTGACACAGCAGAGCCTACGTCACACAATTCAAGGAAGTAAATGTGTGGGTATGTTCACAAAGTAAACTCACAAACTTCAAGATTATTCAGATTAATAGGAGAGGGCTGGAAATAATGAAAGTGATACTAAACACGCACTGTTCGATTTACATTGTCCCTTCTATTTCTGTATGTGGATGATGGCACTGTAATTATTTTAATTTAAAAAAAATTGAAGCACCTTTTTCCTAATCAATATACAGCTGTCACGTGACCCAGATCTTTCCCAGCCTGACTGCAGGGAAACATAAGCAGAAGGAGTTTCTTGATCCCTTGCTGCTGGTCACATGTTTAAAAAAACAGCCTTTGGAATACTCAAAATAAATAAATGATATAAATGAATTGTTTTAAATTGTCATACAAATATATATTTGAAATCAAATCTTTATTTTTTTGGCAATAATATGGTGTGGGTGGATTTCTGCCAGTCATAGTCTGTGTCACACCCCTTCAGCCTGTGTCTTAGAATAACAGGGAGATGAAGCCTCCATCAATCTACATGTAATATCCCGTCCCCATTGTGTTTAGCTGGGCATAGAAGACGAGGGAGGAGGTGGGCTGTCATTTACCAGTGTGTATACATCCACATGTGTGACTCTATAGTCACATGAGGTGCTCAAATGTTATAGGGAGGAAATGCTCAGCATAGAGACTCACTGAAAACTGAGCATGTGCAGAGCTGCCAACACTGTTCTGCAAAATCTATAGCTGAATTTGGGATTTGGACAGAAGAGGGAGATAGAGAGCAGCAGAATCAACCATTTTTTTTGCAGAATACAGTGAGTATGAACAGCATCTAATACACCATCTATTCAAAGTTGTTTATAATATGGGATTAGTGACACTTTAAAATACAATATGGAAATTAATATATGATTTTACATTTTGGCCATAGCTATGTTTCAAATTTTAAGAAACAGTTTACAAATGTGGAATTGGGATACAATAAAGTTATAGAGTGGAGATTGGGTGCAATAATAGAATTTACAGGGGATTGGGGTACAAAAGAGGGACAGACGGGGATTTGGGGTGCCATAGAGGGACAGAGGGGGGTTAATGTACAACAGAGGGCCAGATGGGGATTTGGGGTACAATAGGGGAACAGAGGGGGTAATGTATAACAGAGGGCCAAAGGGTTATTCTGGATACAATAGAGGGACATGTGTGTGTGTGTGTGTGGGGGGGGGGGGTAATGTAAAATAAAGGGACATCATAAGGTTATAATAAAACAAGGATGTGGGGTACAATAGAAAGACAGAAGGTGAGGGGTAGGGGTTAAATAGGGTTGGGGTAAAACAGAGGGAATTGGGGGTACAATGGAGGGACAGAGGGGAATTGAGGTACAATGGAGGGACAGGAGAGAGTGGAGTACTATGATGAGACAGTGGGGGTGGGCAATAGATGGACAGGGTAGATTAGGGTACATCAGTGGGACATTGAACATTAGCGTATAATAGAGGGAAAGGGGAAATTGGGGTATAATAGAGAAACAGAGGCATGATGAGGGTGCAATAGATGGATGGAGAGGAGATTTGGGGTACAATAGAGAGAGGAGGGATTGGGGTCCAATAGAGGGATGGAGAGGGATTGTGGTACAATAGTGGAACAAAGGGGGGATTGGGGTACAGTACAGGAGCAAGGGAGATTGGGGAAGAATGGAGGAACAGCGACAATAAGGATACAATAGAGGGAAAGGTGAAGTGGAGTATAATAGAGGAACAGAGGGGTGATTAGGGTATAATAGAGGGGACTTTGGGGTGCAATAGAGGGACACAGGGAGGATTAGAGTACAATAGACGGACACAGGGGTATTGGGGTGCAATGAAGGCACAAGGGAGATTTGGGTACAATAGATAGACAGAATTATTGAGTGAAATAGAGAGAAATGGGAGATAGGGGGAACAATGGAGGGACAGGGGGGATTTGGGTATAATGAAGGGGCACAGGGGATTATTGGATACAAAAGAGAGACAGAGAAGGGGTTTGGTGTCCAATAGAGGGAAAAATTGGGGGTTTCGTTTACACAAGATGGATGGTAGATGTAGAGTACAATGGAGGAAAAGAGGGGAATTGTAGTGCAATAGAGGGATGGTGGGTAAAGTACAATGGAGGAAAAAAGGGGAATTGTAGTACAATAGAGGGATGGTGGGTAGAGTACAATGGAGGAAAAAAGGGGAATTGTAGTACAATAGAGGGATGGTGGATGGGGTACAATGGAGGAAAAGAGGGGAATTGTAGTACAATAGAGGGATGGTGGGTAAAGTACAATGGAGGAAAAAAGGGGAATTGTAGTACAATAGAGGGATGGTGGGTAGAGTACAATGGAGGAAAATAGGGGAATTGTAGTACAATAGAGGGATGGTGGATGGGGTACAATGGAGGAAAAGAGGGGAATTGTAGTGCAATAGAGGGATGGTGGGTAAAGTACAATGGAGGAAAAAAGGGGAATTGTAGTACAATAGAGGGATGGTGGGTAGAGTACAATGGAGGAAAAAAGGGGAATTGTAGTACAATAGAGGGATGGTGGATGGGGTACAATGGAGGAAAAGAGGGGAATTGTAGTACAATAGAGGGATGGTGGGTAAAGTACAATGGAGGAAAAAAGGGGAATTGTAGTACAATAGAGGGATGGTGGGTAGAGTACAATGGAGGAAAATAGGGGAATTGTAGTACAATAGAGGGATGGTGGATGGGGTACAATGGAGGAAAAGAGGGGAATTGTAGTACAATAGAGGGATGGTGGGTAAAGTACAATGGAGGAAAAGAGGGGAATTGTAGTACAACAGAGGAATGGTGGATAGAGTACAATGGAGGAAAAGAGGGGAATTGTAGTACAATAGAGGGATGGTGGGTAGAGTACAATGGAGGAAAAGAGGGGAACTGTAGTACAATATAGAAATGGTGGGTGGGGTACAATGGCGGAAAAGAAGGGAATTGTAGTACAATAGAGGAATGGTGGGTAGAGTACAATGGAGGAAAAGAGGGGAATTGTAGTACGATAGAGGGTTAGAGGGAGTGGGGTACAATAGATGGACAGCAAAGATTGGGGTATATTATATGAATAGAGGAGGATTGGGGTATATTATATGAACAGAGGAGGATTGGGGTATATTATATGAACAGAGGAGGATTGGGGTACATTATATGAACAGAGAAGGATTGGGGTACATTATATGAACAGAGGAGGGTTAGGGTACATTATATGAACAGAGGAGGGTTGGGGTACATTATATGAACAGAGGAGGATTGGGGTATAGCGGTGAGGTAGCTGCACCTGCACTGGATTCCCGGGGTCAATGGCGTGCAAACACGAGCCTGTTATTGGAAGATTTCATTACAATAACAGTTGTTAAAGACTTTTACAGCTTCAGTGTTGGGCCGTTTGCTGCGCCAGATATCAACAAACATCAGTAAACGAAGAGTCCCAACAAAGAGCCGTATTCAGCAGAAAGTTGGATCGATTCCCCAGTTGTGAAAAGCTCTCCGGTAGGGGGAGGGGGTCACAATCGCTCTGAGATTTTATAGGGAAAATTCTCTATTTACTAGATGAGAGAATGTTTAAAAATGAAGCATCCAGCGAACAATTCCTCGGGGAGAGGGATGAGTCAGGATCCACCGAGAGCTGGCTGAAATAAAACACATGCTAATAAGCACTAAAAGACACATTAAAGGGGAACTCCGCTTACCAGGGTCTTAGGGAAGAATTGTTTAAGACAGTCTGTGTTGTGCCCAGCAGCCAATCAGAGTAATTGTTTATTCTAATAATATCCCAGGGAAAGTCAGGAACTGGTGGAGGATTACACAAGTCTGCAAAACTCCTTTGTTCAGGAACGTGTTTTTTTTTTTTTTTTAATTTGAAGAAACACTCTGCCTCTGCCAGACTGGGAGAATCAGAACCTTTACTAAATAGATCCATTGTGTGCAATGATGATCTGAATCTATAGTTTATATAGGCAGCTACAGGCTTTTTAAACAAAGGCAGGAACAGAACGCCTGGTAGATCCTCTATTGACTGTCACAGAACTATACATGCTCTTTGGCAATAGCATCACCCAAAAGCACTACTGAAAGCCTGCTAAATCTAGCTGTAATGGATTGCATAAAACTCTAAAGGTAAATGGAGAGTGTTTTCTGCCTATAGCATGGTTGCAGTGTTTGCTGGAGAGAAAAAGCAGATCACTGTAGTAGCTCTCTAATCTTCTTTATTTCTTATTACAATTGATAAGTAGCCAGGAAAAGTCCATAGCGAGTGGTTGTCACCCTGCGAGTTTTCCCATATTGGCAGCTATGACGTCGCCTTGATTTCTGTTGGTGAGTGGAGTGTGCCAAACTTGTGCCCAGCCTTGTGATACTAACGTTGGTTACAGGCGGAGTCGGCTCTTACCTGGTGCACACAGGGACCCTTTCACTATTGTCTGACTGCGCCCGGCCTGTCACTTCCTCCATGACGTCACCGCTAAATGTCTCACTACGACACCACAAGGACACTTTTCACTTGCTGTGTCTGTCACAGGAGAGCTTGTTCTTTCTACTTCTCCAGCTAAATAATTGTAAATATTTCCATTATTTTATGTAAGTTTTCTAAGGTTGGGTTCACGCCTGTGTGAGCTTTTCTTTTGCACATTTTGGCGCACATAGATTCCCATTTTAATATGCGTATCCAACGCATGTTTTCATGTGTTCTGTGTTTTTGATTGGGTAATAAAATCAATGCAAAGTTGAAGTTGCAAGGCGAGGGATATGTACGTTCACTAAAATGTAGGAAGGATAAATGGATAACACGTTTCCAGGCATGCATGTCCTCTTCTTAGTCCCAGATGAATGCTGGGTGCCTGCTCATGACTGTCTTCTCGGTCGATACGCTGAGTATCCAAGAAATGATAGGCAGCACTCCAGTAGCGCCACAAGAAGGACTTTATTCCGAATCCAAATAAGCTGTCACAACAGTCCGCTCCAACGCATTTCATCTGAATTGGCTTAATAGTAAGACCATGTCATTGCAGTAATGTGCGTGTTATAACACGCTTTTCTTCAGTCTGTGTACGTTAAGCGTGCTGGTTAGATGCAGTGTCATTCATTCTGAAAAGCATCCCAATGCACCTTCTGACAGACGCAGCATGTAAGGAAGCATGCACCATTTTTTGGCAGCACGTCACATCAGTGGTAGCTGGTGCTCCATTTTTGTGGGGGGGGCAGCAAACAAGCATCCCCGCCCCCCTCTTCGCTCAGTCGATCGCCCAAGATAGGGCCTATGGTGGGGTATGATCCCAGTCCCTCCCCCCAGTATATACCAGTATAGAAGAATCCAGCAGCAGCCAGTTGCTCAGGGCTGAGCCTGGTGTGTTGCGGACAGTCTTGGAAAGTCCCCATGCGGTTGGTCATGTCCAGTAGCTCAGGGTAGATGGCGGGTTCGTCTTTCTCCTGCTCTCGGGGCAGTCGGTTCAGCCTCAGCTTAGTGTCCGACCGGTAGGTCCGGTTGCTGGGGGATGGGGACGTTTCTGGGCTCGGTTCCCCAGAGGAAGGGACGGGTAGGGAAGTATTTGCAGTGCCCATATCAGGCCAGTCCCCGTGTTTCCAGCTCTGGAGCTCAGGAGAAGCACTGGACCCAGTGCCCGGAGAGAGGAAGCCAGCTTGGGTCAGGTGATGGGGGGACACCGAGCCCGAGAAGTCACTAGAGCAGAGGACGTTCTGGAAGAGACCGGAAAGTCGCTTCTCCTTCCGGCCAATCGGGTCTTAAGACCAGCTTCCTGATTGGCCAGGAGGAGAAACAGGAAGACAATTGCGAATATTAATTCGCTATTGTCACACAAGTGGGTGGGCTCACTGCGCCCAGAGCCCACCCATTTTGAAGCCAATTAGGCTCTAATCATGTGCTTAAAAAAAAAAAAAACCCATTGAAATCTATGTGCCCAGTGCCCTGCATGGAGATTAGAGGCCGGGAGCATGGAGATTAGGGGGGCAGCACCCCTTATGAGCGGCTGCCACTGCATCACATCACAACACACATTTGCTGAAATGCACAGGGTGCCTTTAAATGGAATAGCACTGAATTGCACCAATGCACATAACATGCGCGCAACATGGTATAAATGGACCCTAATAAAATGGACCTGCATTATTTTGCACAGGTGTAATCAGGTCCCATTGAAAATACTGGCAAAGATCTGGACATGTTATCACATGTAAATTGCATGGATATGAACGTGGCCTAATGGGCAGTTCTTAGCAGGGGGCTTAAAGCTGTCTGCAGCTCTGTCCCAGACTTAGCACCCTGCTGACATTCATCCAATCACCCCAAAACTTTAATGTGGATTTGAAGTTGAAAAGGGAAAATTTACTTTCAGAGAGTAGTGATTAATGATTCTTACTCTGAATGGTCTAAGGTTATCAGTGGTGTACCCCAAGGTTCAGTGCTGGAATCCTTACTTTTTAATACCTTTATAAATGATATAGGGTCTGGGATTAAAAGTACCATTTCTGTCTTTGTAGATGACACCAAACTATGCAGTGGAATAAGGTCCTTACAGGATGTCTCCAATTTACAAGCCGACCTCAATGCACTGTCTAATTGGGAAACTAAGTAGCAAATGCGGTTTAATGTTGATAAATGTAAAGTTATGCACTTGGGGACTAAGAATATGTATGCATCATACATACTAGGGGGAGTACAACTGGGGGAATCAGTGGTGAAGGATCTGGGAGTTTTGGTATATCATAAGCTCAATAACAACATGCAATGCCAAGCTGCAGTTTCCAAAGCGAGCAAAGTCCTTTCTTGTATTAAGAGAGGTACGGACTCCAGAGAGAGATATCATTTTGCCCCTGTAGAAATCATTAGTAAGACCTCATCTGGAATATGCAGTTCAGTTTTGGGCACCAGTTCTCAAAAAGGAGAAGGGCAACCAAACTGATAAGAGGCATGGAGGAGCTCAGCTATGAGCAAAGATTACAAGAGCTGAATTTGTTCTCTCTTGAGAAGAGGAGATTAAGGGGGGATATGATCAACATGTACAAATACATAACGGGTAAATATAGTGATCTTGGTGTTGAGTTATTCACTTTATGGTCATCACAGAGGACACAGGGGCACTCTTTACATCTGGAGAAAAAAGAGATTTCATCTCCAAATACAGAAAGTTCTCTTCACAGTAAGAGCTGTGAAAATGTGGAATAGTCTCCCTCCAGAGGTGGTTCTGGCCAGCTCAATAGATTGCTTTAAAAAAAAGTCCTGGATTCTTTCCTAAATGTACATAATATAACTGGGTACTAACATTTATAGGTAAAGTTGATCCAGGGAAAATCTGATTGCCTCTCGGGGGATCAGGAAAGAATTTAATTATACTTTTCTCTTGAATTCTTCCTGAAAATACACTATATTGCCAAAAGTATTGGGACGCCTGCCTTTACACACACGTGAACTTTAATGGCATCCCAGTCTTAGTCCGTAGGGTTCAATATTGAGTTTGCCAACCCTTTGCAGCTATAACAGCTTCAACTCTTCTGGGAAAGCTTTAGGAGTGTGTCTATGGGAATGTTTGACCATTGTTCCAGAAGCGCATTTGAGGTCAAGCACTGATGTTTGACGAGAAGGCCTGTCTCGCAGTTTTCTCTCTAATGCATCCCAATGATGTTCTATTGGGTTGAGGTCAGGACTCAGGAGGCAGGCCAGTCAAGTTCCTCCTCCCCAAACTCGCTAATCCATGTCCTTATGGACCTTTCTTTGTGCACTGGTCCAAATCATTTGGTGAAGGGGGGATTATGGTGTGGGCTTGTTTTTTAAGTGTTGGGCTTAGTCCCTTAGTTCCAATTAAGGGAACTATTAAGACATCAGCATACCAAGAAATCTTGGACAATTTCATGCTCCCAACTTTGTGGGAACAGTTTGGGAATGGCCCCTTCCTGTTCATACATGATTGCGCACCAGTAATTGTTAGGTGTGCCTAACAATATGTAATGTGTGTAGTATGTGCTGCGTGGCTGCTCTGTGTACAGAGCCCTGTGTTATTGGTAAACACAAGGCTTTGTACTGTGATTTGCTAAGCCAATCAGCAGGTCCCAGTCACAAATCATTGGCTGGGACCTGCTGACCAACTTCTCCTGCCCCCCGGCCACTCCGTTGCTGGAAAAATGTGTATATGTACATGGGGCGGTCCGCAAGTGGTCAATTTTATTCTGTAATTTAAGTTTTTTTTTAAATGTGGAGTTATCATATACATGCATATTTAGACACAATTTTCCATCATTATGATTATGTTTTATATTAATTATGTAGCCCTGATGAGGGGAGAGTGGTTTGGCCCCTGAAACATGTTGGCTGTTTTTATATGACCAACTTGTCAGCAAATTGATCATGAATGCATCCATACTTTGGTCTGGCTCCTTCTTTCTATCCTTTTTATTTTTGTTTGTAACCTCATTGGAAAGATTGTCACTATGACACCTGTATGGGAAATGAAGGGCACAGTTGTCATTAGGACAAGAAGGCAGAAACACAAATAAAAATGTTGTCATTGTTCTAACCCTTTCTTGCACCACTATGAATTTTTATTATCTGTGTTCCTATTAGAAAGACCTTCTTCCCTGATTGCACAGGGAAATTTAAGGCAAAAACGTTCCTCCCAATGAGATCCTTGTCATTTCAGCTGAGATGTGTCATGGTTAGCGATGAGCAGAGTGATTTTTGCGAAATCAAGATTATTGGCAAAATTTCAAAGAAAGCGGAAACTTTCACTGGAGCTCCTTAATTAAAATCCTGCTAAAAAAAAACAAAAAAATGGACCATTTTTTCCCTTCAATTAGAGGATGTGGAGTTGTTTTGGGGTGTGTATGTAGGGTAGTTTAGTTAGCCCCTTAACACTTGCTGCATGCATGTATGTGGCAGCACAGTGGTGGGCTTTAACACTGAGCTGAAAATATATGTGTGCTGCCAGTGTCGCTGTTCTGTGCTGGGATTGCACTTAGAGCTCCTTGTCACTGTTTGTGATCAGGAGAAGGTGGGATGAACTACCGATCATGTGATCACTGTGGCATCCATTTATGGTTATCACAAGACCAGGAAGTTCATGTAACACCTTCGGGCCATTGGCCCCGTGCAAGGTGGTGGAATGCGTCTTACTGCTCTGCCCAGAAAAAAATAGTGCTTTTCTGGGACATACCACTGCAACGCAGTGGTGAGAATCTATCAGTTGAAAGCCAAGGCATTCTATGAGACTGGCTGGAATAGCTGTCTAATGCAGTCCCATCACACCTGTTGTGAAGGGCTTGCTCCCACCATATGGAAAGGGTTAATTCATTTTTGTTCTTTTGTATTTGTGTTTTTAGTTTTGTTTGTGTATTGTTACCTTGTGTAGCACCCCCTTGTGGCTAGAGTGCTAATGTTAGGATTTTTGTTAGCGTAGGTAAATTCAGGCTTGGCTGGCAGCCAGGCCTGTGTGTTTTCTGGGTCAGTGTTGAGTTACTTGGGCAGGCTGGATGACTTAGCAGCAGCATCTCTGGTGACTCCTCCCTGCTTGCCGGAAACTTGAGGATGGTTCCAGAAGCAGTTGGGAGGGGTCTAGGAGTAGCTGGCCGGACTGTTCTGAGGGCCCTGACTAATCCCCAACAGAAGGGTTGGCAGGAAGCAGGCCCCTCGATAACTCTGAGTAAGCCTAGCTGGGACAGTGGAGTTTGGTGGAATATGGAGAGTATTAGGCTGTCGGAGGCCTTTGAGAGTAGCCCCCTGTCTCGGGGGGGGGGTCAATTCTGGCCTGGGCTCAGATGCGGAAGGTACCCCTCTTTATGACACACAGGGAGATCCTGACCAGGAGGCAAGGGAGCAAGGAGCGGACAGCAGGAGAACACTGCCTGGCAAATCTCCAGGGAAGAAGACAGCCATGTGGGCTGGTGAGTGTTACAGTGAGAAGACTGAGAGGCATGTCTGAAGGGACTGGGTGCAAGCAGTCTGAGATGGATGCAGAGTCAGTCTGGGAGGACTGTGGAGAAGTAGCCAGGAGGGCTAGTGAAAGGGGCAGCCAGACATGCTGGCAGTGTCTGCAGAGGTGGTACTGGGATCAGTAGCCACAGGAATCGGACAGCTAAGCACTAAAGAAAGACCTTTTTTTTCTGCTACACTACCAAAGGGGCCCTGCCTGCAAAGGGCATTTACTCTGGATCTGACTGAGTCAGTGAAGGATCAATTTGTCAGTGCTAGCTGTTCCTGGGAGATCTAGTTCTACAAGTTTGTGCTGGAGGTAGAAGAGGAGGAGATGTATATAGTTTGTGTCCCTGAAGAATCCTCTGCTGATCAAGTGGGCATCCCATAACAACCCTTACCCCATCCAAGTTCAATTTCCCCAATAAAATACAAAAAAAAAAAGGAATAATCGGAAGGACTGATTCCTGTCTCAGGAGTGAATGGAAAATGTGTGTGCCTGGCTGTGCAGGGTGGGAGATACCCATATTCACCAGCGGCTCCTGCGGTAATAGTGCTACACTTACATTTTTCAGCTATTTTTACATTTTTTTTTCTTTCTGTGGGTCTCTTTCATTGGCAGACCATTTCTACTGTGCTAGATTGAGAGACTGCAGAAGAGCTTTTAGTCAAGGTTGCACTTGCTGCTGCAGCCGACATACCACACAAGATGGAAGGGCCAAGTAAGGACAAGTACACAGCTATGAAAGCATTAACAATGAAGAATACAATGGACAGGAAACAAAGGAAGCTAAGATTGGACACTAAGCAGTTTACAAGACTTGACTAATAAGAGTAAGAGGGTGCCCATACATAGTATGCATTTGGTAATGTCTAGGTAGAGCCCATAGCAGAGTGGCAGTGGGGTAGAGAAAGAGTCACCGATTAAGGCATGGAGTAGAGTTTCCCTTGAGGGAGAAGAATAGTGATGACAAGCAGATAAGTGCCCAGATGGAAAGTAGCTGGCACAGAGGTGCTAACCTTACAGGTTCAGGCCTGTGTGTTCCGACCCCCCATCTAAGTTGAAACAGAGGAGGCTATATGACAGTATAATGCCTTGTGTCAGGAAACTAATACAGCTAATGCTCTTTCTAGTGCATGTTCGTGCATATATGCCAGCACACAGACGAGCTCGAGACAGTATCCAGCGTGCACTGACATGTTGTCGAATCTGTATACACCAGCACCCACGTCCACATCCACTGGCGTTGGCCTGCGCACACCCAATCCCGGGAATGGCACCAAGCTGCCTTTTTTTTTTTTTGATAAAAAAAAATAAGTTTTATTGAACCTATTGGGAAAAAAATGACATACAAATACAAAGTGCAACAGGCACTAATCATAAGGTGAAGGCATTGACATATTCGTGCTGTGGGTAAACTATAAAGGTAAAAAAACAAGGATTACCTGGATTTGGATATAGCATAGCTTATTGCACACATATGGAAAGCGTCAAGCAGTCTAGCACATAATAACAGGACCAAGCGAGCCCTAAGAGGGGGAGTATGGGAATAGAGAATATGGGGATAAGTGGACACAATATACTCACTCCTCAACAGTGCAGGTGGAAGCGTCCTTCAGCCACCTTTCCCAAATTTTGTAGTATTTATTCGGGCAACACCTATGTAAGTAGAGTACCTTTTTATAGATGAGGGTAACATTGACGGCCCTAATTCACTGTTGGATATTTGGAGGCGACTCTTTGATCCAGGTCTTGGCTATTTGCATTCTGGCCAGGAACAAAGATTCTTGCAAGAAGACATTTAAATATTTGTCCTCCTCAAACGCTGAGAAGAGGCCCAGTAGACATTGATTGGACCACAAAGTAAGGGAGAAACCCATATGGAATTTGACCACCTGTGACTAAAAGCCTTAAAGAGAGGGACAGGACCATATTAAATTATAAAATGTGCCTCCTGGATCTCCACACTTGGGGCATGCTGGACTGTGCTCCGGCCTATATTTGGAGAGCCAGATTGGTGTTAAGTAGGGCCTATGGAAAATGTAGAGGTGGGTGAGGCAGTCAGACAACTTAGGGGACACTAATTTGCAGGAAGCTAGCACCTCCTCCCAATCCTCATCTGTCACGTCTCCCAAATCCGACTCCCACAGGGACTTCAATTGCTGAGCCTGAGCAGTGGCTGCGGGTAACATAAGGTGGTTGTTGAACAGGGAGATAAGTTTCTTGGGGTCCTGGCCCGTGACCACATCCACCAAATATACCAATTCAAGGCTGGGAATAGAGTCACGGAATTGTGAGTGGAGGGCATGACGGAGTTGGAGGTAACGAAAGAACATATGGTTGGGTACATTATAACTATCCTTTAATGCTTGAAACGTTTTAACCGAGCTATTAGCTAAGACCTGTGAAAGAAATATAACCCCCTGAACAATCCATAGTTTAGGGTCTGTCAACAACTCGGGCAAACGCGGATTGTCCCACAGGGGAGTAAAGAGTCTAGGAGCCTTGGTGATGGTTATAGCCAGCTGCCAGATTTTACAGTGATGGAATAGCATATGGCTCCTATTGCCCATGTGAGACAACTTGCGAGTACCACAGAGTAAAATTTGAAAGCGGTGAGCCACCAAGTGGGAGGCAGGGGAGCATACAAAAGTGGAATACCTGATATTGTCCTCCTGACTAAATTAGAAAAAGTGGGATAGCTGAGAGGCAATGTAGTATAGGGCTAGGTCAGGTAGTGTGGTGCCACCCTGGCTGACAGGGCATTTCAGAGCTAACTTGTGAGGGGAGGGACCCCAAATGAACGTGTTTACAATGGACTCCATAGATTTAAATATACGCATTGGGATGTATAAAAGGGCATGCCAGAAAATATAGAGTCATTTGGGAAATAGTATTATTTTTTACCAAATAATACGTCCCATGATTCCAAGGGGAAGACAAGACCAGGTCTGGGTTTTGGTATTTAGAAGGTCATATAGAGGTTCAAGGTTAAAGTGATTGTAAAGGTAATTTAAAAAAAAAAAAAAAAATAACAAACATGTTATACTTACCTTCACTGTGCAGCTCGTTCTGCACAGAGTGGCCCCGAACCTGGTCTTCTGGGGTCCCTCGGCGGCTGTTTCGGCTCCTCCCCGCAAGCATTTACCACCTTAATGCGAGCTCCCTCGCACGGTGGTGAGTGCTTGCGGGCGCGCTCCCGTGATACAGCCGGTGTTCTGCCGAGAAAGTTCCGCTCGGCGGATTAGTTCCCCCCTCTACTGCGCATGCGCAGTAGAAGCCGGCGGAAATAGCCGAAGCGGAACAGCTGAAAATCAGCTGTACACGGCGCCTGTAAGAGGGCCCCCCGCGGGCTCGCTTCGCTCGCCACGCTTCGGGCACGGCCTCGCTGCGCTCGGCACTTTTAGATTCCCCCTCTAGGTCCACTTGGATAGTGGGGAAGGAATCTGGACCCAGAGCGCAGGCGCCGTGTACAGCTGATCGAAGCGTTTGAGCTTCGGCTATCTCCGGCGGCCAACAGTAGTACGTACTGCGCAGGCGCTGCGCCTGCGCAGTACAGGGGGGGAACCTATCCGCCGAAGGAACATATTCGGCAAGACACCGGCGGCTATAGCCGCTCGCTGTATCACTCGGCCCTGCCCCCTGGCGCGCCGCGTCATCGGATGTGATTGACAGCAGCGCGAGCCAATGGCTGCGCTGCTTTCAATCCATCCACTGCAGCCAATCAGCGACCAGGCTGAGCTGCAATGAGGACGAGCAGCGAAGATTCGAGGGGTCAGGTAAGTAAAACGGGGGGCTGGGGGCGGCGGTACTGTCAAAAGTTTTTTCACCTTAATGCATAGAATGCATTAAGGTGAAAAAATTTTTACCTTTACAACCCCTTTAAGGTCTATATAATCCATTAAAGAGTGGGAGATTTTAATGCCAAGGTATCTAATCTTGCTGGCTCTGACCACGGGAGTGTGGCTTGTACTGCTGTAGGGGCACCTATATCCAATGGAAGGATTTGGGACTTGGTCCAATTGATCTGCAAACCAGAGAACACCCTGAATTGCTTGATTATCTGTAAATCAACCTGCAGTGAAGGGCCTGCGTCCCTCAGGTACAAAAGCATGTCATCCGCGTATAGACTGATGACCTCGGTCACTTGTTCTGATCGAAGGCCTTTAATGTCTGGGTGAGCTCTGATAGCAATCGCGAGGGGTTCCACGGCCAAAGTATATATAGTGGTGGGGATATAGGACAGCCTTGGCGGGTACCACGAGAGAGAGAGAGAGAGAGAAAGACTCTGAGACCCTACACCAAGCTGCCTATTTAAAGGAGACCGTGGTGTATGCTAATTGCTGGATGGTCTTCAGATTTCCCGTTATCTGGGTTCCTCTGCTCCTGCTTTTGCTGACTAATCTCCCGTTGATGACCCGGCTTGTTCCTGAACTTTCTCTGTGGATACAGACCTCAGCTTGCCTCTGACTACTCTCTGCCTGCTTCCCCAGAAACTGACCTCAGCCTGCTACTGGACCTCACTCTGTTTGCTTCCCTAGTACTGACCTCAGCCTGATACTTGACCATGCTTATGCATTACTGTGTATGACCCCTTCTCACCTTGACTACATATATGATCCTGACAGTCACCTGCTACCAAGCTACTGACACCCGTGCTTCTTTGTGCGTTTTACCTCTGTCACCACAATCAGGGGTGCTTGGGAGGGGTGCCGCAAGGGAAGCCCTCTCGTCAGCTCTGCCTCCAACCAAGGTACGTGACACCCTGTCATGGTGTGAGAAGGGTTAAGACACACTCAGGTTTCTCCTTGATATGGGTTGAGGGGCTCAAGGATGCATGTTTGGTATAGAAGAAAGTGGTTTCTCAGTGTCCTCTGTGATTACTGAGTCATCATGGAGCATGGAGGCTTTGTAGAGACTTTGGAGGGATGAAGTCGCAAATGCTGGTCCATGTTTTGCCAGTAACAAGAACCCTAATTGGGCAGATGTGCAACGCTTATAAACTGGGTGTTTGCAATGGTTCAGGGTTTCTCCCCCAAGGGGTCTGTGTAGCTGCAAGGGAAAAGCAAGTATGTACATGCCAGACCTGTGTGATAGTCTTCTGGAAGCAAATAAAGAGACCTGAGATAACCAGCAGGCTGAAGTTAAGCATTTGTGTTGCTATGCTTGAGAGAGGCTAAAAACTCAAGGGTAACCCTCTTTCATGTTTTGTGAAACCTTCTTTTAAATATAAGTGGGCAAGACAGCCCTAAAATGTATTGGAAGCGCTACCTTGAACACAGTGTGTTTGTCCGTGCATTGCATTAGGGCAGTCTATTTGAATGAACTGGCTGGCAATGCACCAAATGTCCAAATACGGACATGTGCCAGCACACAACAACACATGGTAGTATGTTAATGTGCGTTGTAATGTGCTGCAATGCAGGCTTATTGGAGCTTAATTGCCTTAGTGTCTTGGGGTTCAATTCAAAATGAATGGCATCACAATACGCTAATGCAAATGCGTTGAGACAATGTGCCGCAGTGTTTTGGCTCTTAAAGCTCATTGCTTTAAAGAAAACCCCTTAAGGGCCAAATTACACTTTTGCTGCAGAGCATTGGTTAAGAAGGGCATTATTGCAACATACATCAACGCACATTATAAAGGAAATTTATCAAAACTGGAGCAGTTGTGCATGGCAACCAATCAATGTCTATCTTTAATTTTCAAATCTTAACTGAGCAAGCTGAATATAGAAGCTAATTGGTTTCCTTGCTGCTTCAAATTCTGTCTGCACCAGTTATGACAAATGACCTCCTACATGTGTTAACGTGTTCCGGCTCCATTTGTTTTGAAAGACATCCCAAGGCACTAAGGCAAGCTACAATGCACATGTGTTGTAGTCCACTGTGTTGCCAAAAATGGTGTGTATCCAATTTTTTGGATGTATTGGTGCTTTGCCAGCCCATTCATTTCAAGCGACTGCCGTAATGCCACACAAGCTATTGTACAGAAAAATGTAGGTTAGCGCATGTGTTTTAACGCAACACACTAGGACGCCAGGTTCCGCATAGGTCCTAGTTTCATATTCCCTGTTGACTCCAATGTGTTAATTTTGCCAAATTCTCCTGCTTTTTACCAAAAATGCAGGGGAAAGGTAAAACATTCCATCTGACCCATCCTTATTCATTATCCTGACAAATCTCTCTTGGCAGTGGCCATTGTTAGGGTCATCGGAATCCTGGCCGGGAACAGCTATGATAGAGAACAGACTCCGCTAATAAATGGATTGCAGATGGAGCTCTTCCTGAACAGGGGATTAAGGCAGCAGATGTTGGGATAGAGGGAAGATTCTGGAGGCTCCAGACCTGGATAATCCCATTTACAGGGTGTTATTCCAGCTAAACATGACACCAGGAATTCCCAGCAGAGAAATTCGGAGACTTTGGGGGTCCTTTTTGTAGCAAACAAAGCATGGGGTAACTTCAGTGAACTGATGAGGCTCTGGGCAGGGGTGCCTCTAGATTTAAAACAATCAAACCTGGAGCTGCTGAAATCATTAATTACCAGTTCTCTGTCCTTAGGGAACAACCACAGTGCCTGACACCCTTCTCCACAAATGGCAGCACAGCTAACCCCCATTACATCATTGCAGCTCAGCTTTTTTCAGGAGCTGCCACACAGATGTCCTCGTTTTTGAATCCTTCTACATCTGGCTAACTGTTAGCAGCATGGATTTCCCATACACACTTTAAAGCCTCGTACACACGATGAGAATATTGGACGAATGATCATGCAAATTTTTTTTTTTTTTGCATGCTAGTCTCATTTCAAAAATGAAGAGGTTACTCAGCCTCAGCATACGACAGAAAACAACTTTGAAAGTGATGTAATATGTTGATATGTATTGTAATGTTTTCTTTAGTTTCCGAGCATGCGTATTGCTGCTCTTCCGATTTTTTTTTTTGACAAAAACTGTACTAATTAAAAAAAAAAATGAGACGTTGTGTTCACGCGCAATAAAAATTTTCTAGCCTGCACTGTCAGTTTTTGTCAGTCAGAATCGGATGTCGAAAGCACTATACTAACGATCAGATAGTCGGCCGATTGTTTGTCGTACGGACATTTTCCTATGATTTTCTTATCGTGTGTACGGGCCTTAAGGCGATGCTAATGACTACGTTACATGTGCTCAGCAGAGTTCTGCTTCAAACTAAATGTCCATTCCAGATCATTCATTTCTGTGCCATAAGCTGCAGCTGTAACTGCATGGAAGTTAGGAATCAGATCCCAGCAGCTGAGGGGGGTTTCCCATTGAGTGAAGCTGCATTGTGTGTAATGGGAAGGTGTTGTCTGGAGAGAAATTAGAGGAGGACTTCTTTCCTGCTAGGAAGGCAGAGATCCAGCAATGGAGGAGCTTCTGTGGGGTTCTGATTGGGATTGGAGCCGCTGAGCTGTTAAGTGAGCTGCTAGGAGCTGATTTCTAACCTTCAATATTAATCCTCTCTTTCTTCTTAGGGAATTCTTTGTTTCAGTAATTTATCTTATGCCAGACAGCACAGCCAAAAACAGAGAGGAGAATCACTGAATTACATATAGAGTCTGGGGATCCTCAAAACGAAATCCGATGGTGGACATCTAGTTGGGGTAATTGGCGATCCTGCTGGTAGTGGTGGGATAAATTGAGGGAAGGGGACCAAATCAAGAGAACCCGTTTCAGAGCTGAAGATCCAACTAAGAAACGTCCATCACTGTGTCGGATCCAGGTTTGTGACATCACTTGCAGGGACACTACAAGGTTGGAGTTCCCTATCCTGGCTCAGAGAATGCCACTTTCCTCTGGAGGTTTCTCACACAGGTATCTGTAAAGGTGTCCATCCTGGGGGGTCAAGACTTCAAATGTGGTCCCTCAGATTTGATGTAGATTTCATAACATTTCTGAGGTCTGGAAGCAAACTCCAAACTGACAACCCAGTTTGCCAGGAAAAAACTGCTGACTGCAACATCCTGTCATATGAATCCAGCTGTCCAATCCCCTCTCTTTTAGATGTATGGGGGGAGAGCTGGAACCAGGGAACACCCTGGCTGCATTTTCCTGGGATCAGATTCAGTTCCATTCAGGAAAGTGGGGAAAAAATAGCTCTATCTATCTATCTATCTATCTATCTATCTATCTATCTATCTAGATATATCTCTATATATATATATATATATATATATATATATATCTATATATATATATATACAGTATATTTATATATATCATCCTGCCACATTTGCCCTTCCCATGGTGCACTTTGAATTCTATGAATAACACACTCTCTTCTCTGGCCGGTTTGCTGTGTGTATTCACCGGGCTTGTTGGGCCTCAGAACTGAAATTCTTCTGATTTCTCATGTAAAGTGCTGGTGGAGCTGCAGCCGGCTGAGATCAAACAGAATGGCCGAGTCCGATGCTAATGAGCGATAATATATTAATTAATGAGCAGCGCCGCTCCCCCTCCCCCTTCCGACATCTGTTTATTGCTGGCGGAGCTGAAGGGACGAGTGAATAAAAATATCTCAGAAACAGAAAACTTTACCCTAAAACAGACCTTTTGCTGTGTTTTTTCCAACGTGGGAAACTACACTTTTTTATATGAATCAATTGATGTTATCTATAGATTGTTTCACAGCATGGACTGTACTGAAGTTTTCAATGCATTTGGCATCAAATTGGTTCACAATCAGTATTCTGCAAGAATTACAATATGCAATATGATCAATGGTACGCATCTGCAGCAATATGCGTACCATCGATCATAAAATCTCTACCTTTTACCATTAATAAACTACCTTTGAGCCCTGGTCATTGACTATGCATAAACTGAGATGATGCCTTCAGTCTGCTGCAGGCAGGAGGAAGCATTTCTTCAATCTCCTCTGCCCCAGTGATTCCATACCTCCCAAATTTTTGAGATGAGAATGAGGGACACCTACCAGCAAAAGTATGCAGGCATAGGACACACCCCTGGCCACGCCCCTTAAAGGAGAATTGTACAAAAAACAAGATTGGTTAAACCGACAAATGCTTTATTTAACCACTACTATTCCTTTATATTGGCTTTTGGAATTTACAAATGCAGCAATTTAGAAATCAGATGAAAGGTTTAGTGAAAGGTTCAGAAACACTTTCTGATAGATACAGGTATATAGATCAGACCAAAATGAGGGACAAATGAGGAGGAATGAGGGACATTGCTCCAAATCAGCGACAGTCCCTCGAAATCAGGGACAGTTGGGAGCTATGTGATTACACTACAACATTGTAACTTTGCAGCAAGTCACAAAGTGAGAGGTTGCAGCAGGGGCCGATCTGAGTCAGACACTTGTGAACAAAAACAGAACAGACACCAGGATTTACATGATTGTGTCATCTCTGAGCCGGAATCTCAGGCCAGGAAGTAGATGATGATCCTGGATGGTGTCTGAACAAAGGACGATGGATCCATTGTTGAAGGTGACAGGTATTTGTGAGGGGTAATAAATACCTGGAAGTGTTGCACATGACTAAGCATGTATGAACGTAACTGAAAATACACATCTGGATCCATGTTTTATCTCTTAGCCACCAGGGATAGATGTCCTGTGTTTCCCGGCCATATACTCCAAAGTTGTCACTTGTTGGGTGGTCAGCTCTGATTTTAGCTGAATTTGTATTTTTCTGGAGTTAGTTATTAACT
This sequence comes from Lithobates clamitans, assembly GCA_037952925.1. Taxonomy (NCBI): domain Eukaryota; kingdom Metazoa; phylum Chordata; class Amphibia; order Anura; family Ranidae; genus Lithobates; species Lithobates clamitans. The sequence goes on along the minus strand of JBBGZY010001957.1, from coordinate 603,250 downwards.
ATCTGTCACTCCCCCATCTACACACAGAGCCAGCGGATTAATTATATCATGTTTTTCTTGTCCTCCTTCTGGGAGACCCCCGGATGGCCACACATCTCCAGACTGCTTCTAGAGCAAAATATCTGACATTCACCGAATTCTTCTGGCAGTCACCAAGTTCGGCATCAGTGATCCCTAGACCAGCCGAATATTGTGGATTGGCTGCCACGTTTACCATCATTCATTGTCAGTCCTTTGAGACCAACTGTGTCCCTAGAAAATAGTCAAAATTATTCACCAAAAATATTTCTTTCGCCTACTAGACATTTCTGATCAATTTCATCGAACTCAGAAACCTCCATCCAGCTCCGCCAGGCAAAGTATTTGGAAAATCTGCGTCTTACCGACATCTCCACAAACAAAATCTGATTTGAGCTGAAATCATAAAAGTGTGCGGTGACGGAAGTGTGTGTTTTCTCACTGGGCTCCTTATGGGAAATGTGTTTGGAAAACGTATTTCCTTTATGGTTTGTATTTAGAGTAGTTTAATATATATATATATATATATATATATATATATATATATATATATATATATATATATATATAATCTCTTTGGATCTCATATTGAGAGTTGACAGCAACAGATTCCAAATGCAAACAGCACACTTGAAATGAACTCTGGACCTTTTATCTGCTCCTTGTAAAAGGGATAATGAGGGGATAACACATACCTGGCCATGAAACAGCTGAGCAGCCAATTGTCCCATTACTTTTGATCCCTTAAAAAGTGGGAGGCACATATACAAACTGTTGTAATTCCTACACCGTCCACCTGATTTGGATGTAAATACCCTCAAATTAAAGCCGAAAGTCTGCAGTTAAAGCACATCTTGTTTGTTTAATTTCAAATCCATTGTGGTGGTGTATAGAGCCAAAAAGATTAGAATTGTGTCGATGTCCCAATTTTTATGAACCTGACTGTGAATATATATATATATATATATATATATATATATATATATATACTCATTATTTTTTTATTTTATTTTTTTACATTTGACATTTTTCCTTTTTTGTTTATTTGATTGCAAATCGTCTACTGTTACATTATACACTATATTGTCAAAAATATTGGGATGCCTGCCTTTACACGCACATGAACTTTAATGGCATCCCAGTCTTATGGCCCACACACACAATCCGAATATCGTACGAAAACGGTCCTCCAAGGAAGAATCGTACGATCTTCGAATCATGTGTACACTACTTTCGACAGCCGATCACGACCGTTCATCTGATATTATTCGATCGGGCATGCACGAAAATTTTCCTCGTACGATTCCAGATCGTACGATTTTTAGTTAGTCAGTATAGTTGTGGTCCGACAATACAATACAAATACATTACAACACATGACAGCACATTTTTGAGGTCATGGACCGTGCTCAAAGCAAGGTCCATAAAAGCATGGATGAGCGAGTTTGGGGTGGAGGAACTTGACTGGCCTGCACAGAGTCCTGACCTCAACCTTTGGGATGAATTAGAGCGGAGACTGCGAGTCAGGCCTTCTTGTCCAACATCAGTGCCTGACCTCACAATTGCGCTTCTGGAAGAATGGTCAAACATTCCCATAGGCACACTCCTAAACCTTGTGGACGGCCTTCCCAGAAGAGTTGAAGCTGTTATAGCTGCAAAGGGTGGGCCAACTCAATATTGAACCCTATGGATTAAGACCGGGATGCCTTTAACCACTTCAGCCCCGGAAGGTTTTACCCCCTTCCTGACCAGAGCACTTTTTACAATTCGGCACTGCGTCGCTTTAACTGTTAATTGCGCGGTCATGCAATGGTGTACCCAAACGAAATTTGCGTCCTTTTCTTCCCACAAATAGAGCTTTCTTTTGATGGTATTTGATCACCTCTGCCGTTTTTATTTTTTGCGCTATAAACGGAAAAAGACCGAAAATTTTGAAAAAAAATGATATTTTCTACTTTTTGTTATAAAAAAAATCCAATAAATTCAATTTTAGTCATACATTTAGGCCAAAATGTATTCGGCCACATGTCTTTGGTAAAAAAAATGTCAATAAGCGTATATTTATTGGTTTGCGCAAAAGTTATAGCGTCTACAAACTAGGGTACATTTTCTGGAATTTACACAGCTTTTATTTTATGACTGCCTATGTCATTTCATGAGGTGCTAAAATGGCAGGGCAGTACAAAACCCCCACAAATGACCCCATTTTGGAAAGTAGACACCCCAAGGAAATTGCTGAGAGGCATGTTGAACCCATTGAATTTTTTTTTTTTTTGTCCCAAGTGATTGAATAATGACAAAAAAAAAAAAAAAAAAAAAAAATTACAAAAAGTTGTCACTAAATGATATATTTCTCACACAGGCCATGCGCATATGTGGAATTGCACCCCAAAATACATTTAGCTGCTTCTCCTGAGTACGGGGATACCACATGTGTCGGACTTTTTGGGAGCCTAGCCGCATACGGGGCCCCGAAAACCAAGCACCGCCTTCAGGATTTCAAAGGGCATAAATTTTTGATTTCACACCTCACTACCTATCACAGTTTTGAAGGCCATAAAATGCCAAGATGGCACAAAACCCCCCCCAAATGACCCCATTTTGGAAAGTAGACACCCCAAGCTATTTGCTGAGAGGCATGTCGAGTCCATGGAATATTTTATTTTTTGACACAAGTTGCGGGAATGTGACAATTTTTTTTTTTTTTGCACAAAGTTGTCACTAAATGATATATTGCTCAAACATGCCATGGGCAAATGTGGAATTACACCCCAAAATACATTCTGCTGCTTCTCCTGAGTACGGGGATACCACATGTGTGGGACTTTTTGGGAGCCTAACCGCGTACGAGGCCCTGAAAACCAAGCACCGCCTTCAGGATTTCTAAGGGCATAAATTTTTGATTTCACTCCTCACTACCTATCACGGTTTTGAAGGCCATAAAATGCCACGATGGCACAAACCCCCCCCAAATGACCCCATTTTGGAAAGTAGACACCCCAAGCTATTTGCTGAGAGGCATGTTGAGTCCATGGAAAATTTTATTTTTTAACACAAGTTGCGGGAATGTGACAATTTTTTTTTTTTTTGCACAAAATTGTCACTAAATGATATATTGCTCACACAGGCCATGGGCATATGTGGAATTGCACCCCAAAATACATTTAGCTGCTTCTCCTGAGTACGGGGATACCACATGTGTGGGACTTTTTGGGAGCCTAGCCGCGTACGGGGCCCCGAAAACCAAGCACCGCCTTCAGGATTTCTAAGGGCATAAATTCTTGATTTCACTCCTTACTACCTATCACAGTTTTGAAGGCCATAAAATCCCAAGATGGCACAAAACCCCCCCAAATGACCCCATTTTGGAAAGTAGACACCCCAAGCTATTTGCTGAGAGGCATGTTGAGTCCATGGAATATTTTATATTTTGACACAAGTTGCGGGAAAGTGACAATTTTTTTTTTTTTTTTTTTTTTTTTCACAAAGTTGTCACTAAATGATATATTGCTCAAACATGCCATGGGCATATGTGGAATTACACCCCAAAATACATTCTGCTACTTCTCCTGAGTATGGGGATACCACATGAGTGGCACTTTTTGGGAGCCTAGCTTCATACGGGCCCCAAAATCCAATCACCGCCTTCAGGATTTCTAAGAGCGTTAATTTTTGATTTTACTCCTCACTACCCATCACAGTTTTGAAGGCCATAAAATGCCAAGATAGCACAAAACCCCCCAAAATGACCCCATTTTGGAAAGTAGACACCCCAAGCTATTTGCTGAGAGGCATGGTGAGTATTTTGCAGCTCTCATTTGTTTTTGAAAATGAAGAAAGACAATAAAAACATATTTTTTTTTTCTTTTTTCAATTTTCAAAACTTTGTGACAAAAAGTGAGGTCTGCAAAATACTCACTATACCTCTCAGCAAATAGCTTGGGGTGTCTACTTTCCAAAATGGGGTCATTTGGGGGGGGTTTGTGCCACCTGGGCATTCCATGGCCTCCGAAACTGTGATAGGCAGTGAAGAGTGAAATCAAAAATTTACGCCCTTAGAAAGCCTGAAGGCGGTGCTTGGTTTTCGGGGTCCCGTGCGCGGCTAGGCTCCCAAAAAGTCTCACACATGTGGTATCCCCGTACTCAGGAGAAGCAGCAGAATGTATTTTGGGGTGTAATTTCACATATTCCCATGGCATGTTTGAGCAATATATCATTTAGTGACAACTTTGTGCAAAAAAAAAAAAAAAAAAAATTGTCTTTTTCCCGCAACTTGTGTCACAATATAAAATATTCCATGGACTCGACATGCCTCTCAGCAAATAGCTTGGGGTGTCTACTTTCCAAAATGGGGTCATTTGGGGGGGTTTTGAACTGTCCTGGCATTTTATGCACAACATTTAGAAGCTTATGTCACACATTACCCACTCTTCTAAGCACTTGAAGACAAAGCCCTTTCTGACACTTGTTGTTTACATAAAAAAATAATTTTTTTTTGCAAGAAAATTACTTTGAACCCCCAAACATTATATATTTTTTTAAAGCAAATGCCCTACAGATTAAAATGGTGGGTGTTTCATTTTTTTTTTTCACACAGTATTTGCGCAGCGATTTTTCAAACGCATTTTTTGGGGAAAAAACACACTTTTTAAAATTTTAATGCACTAAAACACACTATATTGCCCAAATGTTTGATGAAATAAAAAAGATGATCTTAGGCCGAGTACATGGATACCAAACATGACAGGCTTTTAAATTGCGCACAAACGTGCAGTGGCGAAAAACGAAATACATTTTAAAAAGCCTTTAAAAGCCTTTACAGGTTACCACTTTAGATTTACAGAGGAGGTCTACTGCTAAAATTACTGCCCTCGATCTGACCTTCGCGGTGATACCTCACATGCATGGGGCAATTGCTGTTTACATTTGACGCCAGACCGACGCTTGCGTTCGCCTTTGCGCGAGAGCAGGGGGGGACAGGGGTGCTTTTTTTTTTTTTTTTTTTTTTTTTTTTATTAATTTTTTGATTTTTTATCTTATTTTTAAACTGTTCCTTTCATTTTTTTTTTTTTTTATCTTTTTTATTGTTATCTCAGGGAATGTAAATATCCCCTATGATAGCAATAGGTAGTGACAGGTACTCTTTTTTGAAAAAATTGGGGTCTATTAGACCCTAGATCTCTCCTCTGCCCTCAAAGTATCTGACCACACCAAGATCGGTGTGATAAAATGCTTTCCCAATTTTCCAATGGCGCTGTTTACATCCGGCGAAATCTAAGTCATGAAATGCTCGTAGCTTCCGGTTTCTTAGGCCATAGAGATGATTGGAGCCATTCTGGTCTCTGATCAGCTCTATGGTCAGCTGGCCGAATCACCGGCTGCATTCTCAGGTTCCCTGTTGGGACAGGAGAGCCAGAGAAAAACATGGAAGACGGTGGGGGGGGGGGGGGAATCCCTCCCACTGCTTGTAAAAGCAGTCTAGAGGCTAATTAGCCGCTAGGATTGCTTTTACATGAAAGCCGACCGCTGGCTGAAAAGAATGATACCAAGATGATACCTAAACCTGCAGGCATCATTCTGGTATAACCACTCAAAGTCCAGCAACATACCAGTACGTTGCTGGTCCTTGTATTGTAAACTTTTTTTTCATGCAGCCTGTGGGCTGAACGAAAAAAAGATATTGATCGGTGGGTATGCCCACCATTAGAATACCTCCCTTCATCCGCCCACTTCTAATGATGGGCATACATGCACCATTTATATATGCCGAAGCATGGGGGCATCCTCCCGCAAAAGGCAGGAGCAAATTGCTCCTCCACCCACTACTGCCCCCACGCTTCGGCATATATGCTGAAGTATGGAACTGTGGTGGTGAAATCACCTCCGACAGCGCTGGAGTCACGGCTTTATATATCGTGGGAGCAAACGCTGTTGCTGTCAAGATAAATAAATCCGCGCTGCAACTGAATGGCGTACCTGCTAAGCAAAAAAACAAAGTAACATTACAGTATAACAGTAATACTTACCATACCTGCAAAGCAAATACAAAAAAAACATAGTAAAAAATAAAACATTTAACGCAACCTGTGCCTACCTAAAATATATATATGCCGAAGCATGGGGGCATCCTCCCGCAAAAGGCAGGAGCAAATTGCTCCTCCACCCACTACTGCCCCCACGCTTCGGCATATATGCTGAAGTATGGAACTGTGGTGGTGAAATCACCTCCGACAGCGCTGAAGTCACGGCTTTATATATCGTGGGAGCAAACGCTTTTGCTGTCAAGATAAATAAATCCGCGCTGCAACTGAATGGCGTACCTGCTAAGCAAATGATGGTTAACAAAAAAACAAAGTAACATTACAGTATAACAGTATACCTTACCATACCTGCAAAGCAAATACAAAAAAAACATAGTAAAAAATAAAACATTTAACGCAACCTGTGCCTACCTAAAATATATATATGCCGAAGCATGGGGGCATCCTCCCGCAAAAGGCAGGAGCAAATTGCTCCTCCACCCACTACTGCCCCCACGCTTCGGCATATATGCTGAAGTATGGAACTGTGGTGGTGAAATCACCTCCGACAGCGCTGGAGTCACGGCTTTATATATCGTGGGAGCAAACGCTGTTGCTGTCAAGATAAATAAATCCGCTCTGCAGCTGAATGGCGTACCTGAAAACAAAAAAGTGGTTAACAATAAAAAAGTATAAAAAAATTGCATACCTATAAAGCAAACATGATAAAAACATAACAATAAAACATTGCAGTATAGAATACAATAAAAAAGAGCAGAACAATAGAGAGAGAATAGAGAGAGAGAACAATAAAACGACAACTATTTTTGGTTTTTTTATTTTATATTTTTTTTGTATTTTTATTTTTTTATTTATTTATTTTTTTTTTAACACTTTTTTTAGTAACTTTAACTTTTAACTGTAACTGTACCAGGTTTGGGTCTCTCAAAATGCGATGGCATCTTGGGAGACCCTGTGTTAGTGTGCCTAGTCTGTGCCGTGCTGAACCCTACGCTAATACTCCACTAGTGTATGGTAGCGTTCAAAACATTCACCAATGCATAGACCAGGATTGTCAGGACAGGAGGGACAACAATACCGGGTGTCACGCCTAAATCCGCGCTTGCTGCAGACACGACATCTTTTTTGGGGGGCTCGTTGGGTAGGGGTACTCTGGAGGACATAAGGAAAATGCCTCCCATGCAGCCGGCTTACTGCATTTGGATTGGGAAGGTGAGGTGGAGCACCATCTGGAAACAGAAGGGCTCTGACGATCTCTTCCTGGAATTTAAGGAAGGATCCAGTCCGTCCTGAAGCTCTGTATAGCACATGAGCATTCAGCAAAGCCAATTGAAATAAGTAAACAGACACTTTTTTGTACCAGCGTCTGGCCTTACGGGCAACTAAGTACGGCGCCAACAACTGGTCGTTGAGGTCCACCCCTCCCATATTAAGGTTGTATTCGTGGACACAGAGGGGTTTCTCCACAACACCAGTCGCCGTAGTAATTTGGGTCGTCGTGTCTGCATGAAGGGAGGTGAGAACGAAAACATTCTTCTTATCCCTCCACTTCATAGCGAGCAAATTATTATACTGCAAGCAGGCTCTCTCCCCCAGCCTAAGACGGGACTCTACAAGCCGCTGGGGAAAGCCCCGGCGATTAGGTCGCACGGTGCCACATGCTCCAATCTGATGATCAAACAAGTGACTAAAAAGTGGCACGCTCGTATAATAATTGTCCACGTACAAGTGGTACCCCTTTCCGAATAAGGGTGACACCAAGTCCCACACTATCTTGCCAGCGCTTCCTATGTAGTCAGGGCAGTTTATCGGCTCTACGTGACTATCTTTGCCCTCGTAAACCATAAATCTACATGTATAGCCTGTGGCCCTGTCACAGAGCTTATACATCTTGACCCCGTATCTGGCACGCTTGCTGGGAAGGTACTGTTTGAAGGACAAGCGGCCAGAAAACTTAATCAGGGACTCATCAACGCAGACAACTTGATGGGGGGTAAACAAGTCTGCAAAACGTTGGTTGAAGTGGTTTACGAGGGGCCGAATTTTGTAGAGCCGATCGTATGCAGGGTCTCCACGAGGACGACAGAGTTCATTGTCGTTGAAGTGCATGAACCGCAAAATCTGCTCGTATCGTGCCCTGGTCATGGAGGCAGAGAACACGGGCATATGGTGAATTGGGTCAGTGGACCAATATGACCGCAACTCACTCTTTTTGGTTATGCCCATGAGGAGGGAAAGGCCCAGAAAGATCTTAAATTCGGAGACCGTAATTGGTCTCCAATCTCTGGCAAGGGTGGACTGGGGAATAGTGGCGATGTGTTGACCAGCGTACAAATTGCTTTGGTCCACAATAGATCTATAGAGATCTTCGGTGAAAAACAGCGAATAAAAATCCAGTGGCGTAAAGTCAACTGTTTCCACCTGAATTCCGGGTTGGCCAGTGAAAGGGGGAAGTACGGGTGCTGCAGAAGTGGAAGGTTCCCAATTCGGATTGGCCAATGCAGCAGGAAGGGCACTATGGGCACGACGGGCCTGTCTTTGTCTTCTTGGTGGCAGCGGGACACTACTACTGCTTGCCACCTCGCCAGCTTGAACTGCACTTATGGGACTCGCCACGTCACCACGTGATACTGCAGTGCTGGATGTACGACCAGGGTGTACTAGGCCGCTGGTGCTTGCCAGTTCACCAGAAGGAGTAGCGGCACTAGTACCTCTCTGCTCCCTACGAGAGCCCTGCGGTTCATGCACTTCAAGGACAGCATAAGTTCGGGGTCTGGTACGCCTGACCCTAGCAGGGACCACAACTCCGTCGTCAGAGCTATCTGTCATGGAGCCGCTGTCCTCTACAGGTTCGTATTCTGAGCCTGAACTTGACAGATGAGTGACTTCCTCTTCACTATCTGTCATACTCAGAATCCTGTAGGCCTCTTCACTAGTGTACCTTCGATTTGCCATTTTGGCCTCTAAATTTAGGGGTACACTAGTGAGACTCACAGGCAAAAAAGCTCCTGACTGTTAGCGACTGATTCAAAGCGCTACCAAAAAACTGTTAGCGATCGCAGGGATCAGGCCTGACTCTGCGACCGCTGCAGTTGTGTGCTTAGTGTTTTGTAAGTGTCAGTTATCGATCGATACTGCACTTGGGTGGGCTGGGCTGGGCTGGGCGCAGGGGCAAAACGCAGGTGCTAGCAGGTATCTGGGCTGATCCCGCTAACACTGTGTTTCAGGGAACCCTAAACTGCTGGGGAGTATAGATCTGATCGGATCAGATATCGATCCGTTCAGATACTATAGCACTAAGGGAGGTGTATGCTGCGTGCGTGGGTTTTAGCGGTACTAGCGCTAACCTGACGCTGCCTGGGGCGACGCAGACCTTATCAGATCCTAAAAACTTAACTTCTATCACCGCCGGGCAATTAGGGGGTTAAACCTTTATAAGGTAATAAACGGCGGGTGCCCTAAAACTATAATAAACTATAATAAACTGTAATAAACTATAATAAACTACAAAAAACAAACTATCTAACCAGCGTCACCCGTAACACTTATACGGTGATCGCTGATGAAAGGATTAACTAGGGGGCAATCAGGGGGTTAAAACCTTTAGCAGGTAGTATATGGGGGTCCCTGTCGCTATAAAACACTGACAGCAAACCTATATACTCACCTCCCTAACTAGCGTCACCTGTGTCACTAATACAGCGATCAGAAAAACGATCGCTTAGCAACACTGGTGACGGGGGGTAATCAAGGGGTTAACTTTTATTAGGGGGGGGTTAGGGGGTACCCTGGACCTAAGGGGGGGTACCCTAGACCTAAAGGGGGCTAACCTAACTGCCCTAACACTTATAACTGACAAACTGACACCAATGCAAAAAAAAAAAAAACACTGCTATTGGTGTCAGAGTGACAGGGGGTACAGGGGGGTGATCAGGGGGTGATCGGGGGGTGACAGGGGGGTGAAAAGTGTGCCTGCGTGTTCTACTGTTAGTGTAGTGTTGGTGCACTTACTTGGATGTCTTCTCTCCTCTGCGCCGGACGAAAAGACCGCCTCGAGGAGAGATGACATCACTTCCTTTCCCTCTGTTTACATTACAGAGGGAAAGGAAGCGTTTTCATTCGCCGGGAGCGATCGGGAGGGGGTGGCCATCAATGGATGGCCTCCCCCTCACCTCCCATCGCCCGCGAACGAGAGCCGACCGTCTATGGCACCGGGGGGGGGTCCGATCGGACCCCCCACCCGCGGAAGGCAGATCACGTACGGGTACGTGATTTTGCCTGTCCGTGCCACTCTGCCGCAGTATATCTGCGTTAGGCGGTCGGCAAGTGGTTAAAGTTCATGTGCGTGTAAAGACAGGTGTCCCAATACTTTTGGTAATATAGTATATTTGTTAATGTATTTACTTGCTACTTTTTTCTTAAAATAAAGTTTCAGGTTAAAAAAAATCCTCTTTTGGTAGCCCCCCCCCCCCATCACCCCAATATTGTAAGGTTCTATTGCTAACTTAGTCCAAGGGTAATGGGGTAGGCAGAATTATCTTGTTCCTCCATGCCGTAGGATTCCTCCATAATAATTGACTAGTTCTAGAAAGCTGCTCCTCTTCACCGGGGAGGGAGGATACAGATGGTGCAGGAAATGAAGAAATGTAGAGGATGCAAAGAAAGAAAGGAATGCTGGGAGGTAAGGGGTGCAAATTGGAAAGCAATTCAGGGGAGGCAGTGAAGGAAAAGGATAAAGGAAAAGAAAAAGGGAATGTAGGGGATGCAGGGAAGAAAGTTGCACAGGGGGTGCAGTGCAGGAAGGGGAAACAGGAAAGTGGAAGCAGTTCTGGAAGGAGTATAAGTGAGACAAGGAAGGAGGGGGATGCAGGCAGAGAAGAGGTGCAATGAATCCAGGGGGAAGGGCATGCAGGGAGAGAAGGGGCGCATGGGGTCCAGGGGGAAGGACATGCAGGGAGAGAAGGGGCACATGGGATGAAGGGGGAAAGGCATGTAGGGAGAGAAGGGGTGGATAGGTTCCAGGGGGAAGGGCATGCAGGGAGAGAAGGGGCGCATGGGATCCAGGGGGAAGGGCATGCAAGGAGAGAAGGGGTGCATGGGATGAAGGGGGAAAGGCATGTAGGCAGAGAAGGGGTGCATGGGATCCAGGGCGAAGAGCATTCAGGGAGAGAAGGGGTGCATGGGATCCAGGGGGAAGGGCATGCAAGGAGAGAAGGGGTGCATGGAATTCAGGGGGAAGGGCATGCAGGGAGAGAAGGGGTGCATGGGATCCAGGGGGAAGGGCATGCAAGGAGAGAAGGGGTGCATGGGATCCAGGGGGAAGGGCATGCAAAGAGAGAAGGGGTGCATGGGATGAAGGGGGAAAGGCATGTAGGGAGAGAAGGGGTGCATAGGTTCCAGGGCGAAGAGCATTCAGCGAGAGAAGGGGTGCATGGGATCCAGGGGGAAGGGCATGCAAGGAGAGAAGGGGTGCATGGGATGAAGGGGGAAAGGCATGTAGGGAGAGAAGGGGTGCATAGGTTCCAGAGGGAAGAACATCCTGGGAGAGAAGGGGTGCATGGGTTCCAGGGGGAAGGGCATGCAGGGAGAGAAGGGGCGCATGGGATCCAGGGGGAAGGGCATGCAAGGAGAGAAGGGGTGCATGGGATGAAGGGGGAAAGGCATGTAGGCAGAGAAGGGGTGCATGGGATCCAGGGCGAAGAGCATTCAGGGAGAGAAGGGGTGCATGGGATCCAGGGGGAAGGGCATGCAAGGAGAGAAGGGGTGCATGGAATTCAGGGGGAAGGGCATGCAGGGAGAGAAGGGGTGCATGGGATCCAGGGGGAAGGGCATGCAAGGAGAGAAGGGGTGCATGGGATCCAGGGGGAAGGGCATGCAAAGAGAGAAGGGGTGCATGGGATGAAGGGGGAAAGGCATGTAGGGAGAGAAGGGGTGCATAGGTTCCAGGGCGAAGAGCATTCAGGGAGAGAAGGGGTGCATGGGATCCAGGGGGAAGGGCATGCAAGGAGAGAAGGGGTGCATGGGATGAAGGCGGAAAGGCATGTAGGGAGAGAAGGGGTGCATAGGTTCCAGTGGGAAGAACATCCTGGGAGAGAAGGGGTGCATGGGATCCAGGGGGAAGGACATGCAAGGTGAGAAGCGGTGCATGGGAGCATGGGATGAAGGGGGAAAGGCATGTAGGCAGAGAAGGGGTGCATGGGATCCAGGGCGAAGAGCATTCAGGGAGAGAAGGGGTGCATGGGATCCAGGGGGAAGGGCATGCAAGGAGAGAAGGGGTGCATGGGATGAAGGGGGAAAGGCATGTAGGGAGAGAAGGGGTGCATAGGTTCCAGAGGGAAGAACATCCAGGGAGAGAAGGGGTGCATGGGATCCAGGGGGAAGGGCATGCAAGGAGAGAAGCGGTGCATGGGATGAAGGGGGAAAGGCATGTAGGGAGAGAAGGGGTGCATAGGTTCCAGTGGGAAGAACATCCTGGGAGAGAAGGGGTGCATGGGATCCAGGGGGAAGGGCATGCAAGGAGAGAAGCGGTGCATGGGAGCATGGGATGAAGGGGGAAAGGCATGTAGGCAGAGAAGGGGTGCATGGGATCCAGGGCGAAGAGCATTCAGGGAGAGAAGGGGTGCATGGGATCCAGGGGGAAGGGCATGCAAGGAGAGAAGGGGTGCATGGGATGAAGGGGTAAAGGCATGTAGGGAGAGAAGGGGTGCATAGGTTCCAGGGCGAAGAGCATCCAGGGAGAGAAGGGGTGCATCGGATCCAGGGGAAAGGGCATGCAGGGAGAGAAGGGGTGCATGGGATCCAGGAGGAAAGGCAAGCAGGGTAGGAAGGGGTACAGAGGATACAGATAGAAAGAAGATGGAGAGAGGTAAGGGGTACAGGTAGTGCTAGTATGCTGCAGGCCATAGCAATTGAACAGATATGTCAGTGGTGGGATTAGCACATTACCTAAAGCGGTATTAAACCCAAAACCAAAAATGTATTATATAGCAGATTACCACTAATTAGCTTTCGTGGTTCCATTCGTTTTCTTCTCTTTGGCCTTTATCCCTGTGTTTTCACCTGGTGATCTGGCCAGTAACACACCTCCTGTATTACTGAGAGACCACTCTGAATGAATAAGCACAGAAGGCACAGCAGAGAGCATTGTTGTCAGTCGGGGTGGTGGTGGTGGTGGTGGGGGGGTTCTGGGTAGTGTTAAATGTGTTAGCAGATTTAAGTACACTAATAAATTGGATCCAAACTTCAACTCAAACAATATAATCAGTTACAGCAACAATTTTTTTCGTTTTGGGATAAAGGTTTTACATTAATAAGTTAAAACCAATCATTTTAATCACCCCTGCCAGTGTTAAATGGTTTGTGACATCCACATAGCTTGTGCTTTTGAAAAACAAGATTTGCTGACTGGATCATCAGAAAAAAAAGAAGAAAGAAAGCCTAAAAAGGAAAACTAATACAGCCATGACATCTAAGAATAGGAAAGCTGCAATATAATAAATGTTTGCTTTTGGGTTTAATATCTCTTTAACCTTGTTAGCAGTGGCGTCGCTAGGGGATGGCTTTTGGGGCTATAGCCCCGAATCTCGTGCCCATAGCCCGAGTCTCTGCAGGGGTCCCCAAGGGGAGGGGAGGCTCTCTGGGGACCCTGATTTAAGGGGGCGGCTCTCTGGGAACCCTGATGCAAGGGGGAGGCTCTCTGGGAACCCTGATGCAAGGGGGAGGCTCTCTGGGAACCCTGATGCAAAGGGGGCTCTCTGGGGACACTGATTTAAGGGGGGGCTCTCTGGGGACCCTAATTTAAGTCTGAGGCTCTCTGGGGACCCTGATTTAGGGGGAGGCTCTCTGGGAACCTTGATGCAAGGGGGGGGGCTCTCTGGCAACCCTGATGCAAGGGGGAGGCTCTCTGGGGATCCTAATGTAGGGGGGCTCTCTGGGGACCCTGATGTAAGGGGGGGCTCTCTGGGGATATATATACACACACATGTATATTATATACATGTGTATGTCCGCCCAAGCGTATGACTTTCTTAACTACGTTGCTATGGGCTCTAGCCCCAGATCTTTTGTAGACCTAGCAACGCTCCTGCTTGTTAGTAAATAGCCTCTAGGCTAGGTAATAACAGTGCATCTTTTCTCCTTCCTCTCTTTATTTCACCCCCACAAGAGAAACACCACAAAGTTATCGTTATTCAGGCAACGAAAATAAATAAAACAGACAAATGCTTCTTTCGTTCAGCGCTGATTGCTCCATTTTAACTGAATTTCCCAGGCAATCTCTGACTCTTCTTTCATAAATTCCTGAAAGTCAGGATGAGCCAGGTGTAAGGCTGGCAGAGAGCCCATTCCTGCACTGCCGCAGGTCCCCAAGGGATCCAGAAAGGAAGAACCTGCTGATGGAGCACCTGCTGTGTGATAGAGTGCCAAACGCCGCCCACTGCTATGCTAGGGAGGAAGCCGGCTTATATAACGACATGTAACAGCACACTTTGTGCACTAAATAATTGCTGCCTTACCCTAAAGCCTCATACACACGATTGGATTTACCGCAGACAAAACCTCAGACTTTTGTACGAAGGGCGTTGGCCAGGAATTTGTCTTGCATACAAACGGCAAGGAATTGTCGGCCAACAAACACAAACGCAGTGACGTACTACATGGTTTTTCAGCTCTTTAGCGCCACCCTTTGGGCTCCTTCTGCAAATTTCATGTTAGTAGAAGTTTGGCGAGTGTTGATTCACGCTTTTCATTTTGCGCTTTTCAGTTAGTTTCTGAACGACCGTTCGCCAACTAGCCATGATGCGGAATCGGAGGAGATAACGTGTTATTTATTCTTGGCCTTGAAGTTATTGCTTTGACCCAAGTCTAGTCCAGGAACAGGAGGAGGATTTCTTGGACCAAAAATTGGTTGCTTTATTAATCATGACCAATTATGTCATATGCCGTTGCTGCGGGAGCTCCAGGAGAATAATCCAGATCATTTTCGGAATTATCTCCTGATGACGGACCCCTGCTTTCACCAACTCTTGACAATGTTGATCCCCTATATTAAGAAGCAGGACACATGCATGAGGCTTTTATTTTAAGTTTTGGTTGAATAATGATTAGATTTGGTATATTTTCTATATTTTTGGATGCAAAGAATGCACTTTTTGGTTAAGTTCTATTGGCAAATAGCATGTCTAATTTTATTTGTTTTCTTTTTTTAATGCACAATAAAAAATTGTGGAGAATAATACTTGGCTATGTGTTTTACTTCAAATGAAAGTTTGGGAGTAGGCAGTTACATTTTAAAAACTACAATGTAAAATTAACAAGGGACAACAACATACTGTAGTTGTATCTTTGATCCTAAAAACTACGGGATAATGGTGTTCTGGTAACTTGCACCAAAAAAATAAAAATAAATAAATAACAAGCATAATAATATTATTCTTGATATCACTGGAAAAAAAAGCCTTTGAAAATTTTTTGCCATAACTTCATCAGTATCACCAGCAAAACAGCTTCATTATTATCCCATTAAAGAAGAAGAGAATGTGCGCCGCATTTCGAGATTTCGTAATTTGCAAATGTTAATTCTCCATTACGAGCGCTAGTTTACAAGACCGACCACTTCTGGCTCATACTTGCTTCCTAGCACACATGTTTGTACTTTGGACTTTTGTCTGATAGACTTGTGTACACACGCTTGGAAAATCTGACAACAGATCTCTGTCCGTGGAAAATTTTAAAGCCTGCCATCCAACATTTGTCCGCAGAAAATCCGACAACAATTGTCCAATGGAGCGTACAAACGGTCGGATTTTCCACCAACAGCCTGTCATCACACAATTCCCGTCGGAAAATCCGATCTTGTGTACGAGGCTTAAGTGTCCAGTGTGCACTGGAGAGTACACTGTGCTTCTGTTTACTGATGACAGTCTTCTTGCTTCTTAAGCCCCATACACACGATAGGACTTTGTACAAACTTTCCCTTGGATTTTTGTACAAAGGGCGTTGGCCATAAGTTTGTATTGCATACAGACGGCAGGACTTTTCCAGCCAGCTTTCACCAAATCACGTGGTTTTTCAGCTCTTTACCACCACCCTTTGGTCAGCTTCTGTATTGTTGTCTGATATTGTGTCAATCACGCCACTTTTATCGGCGAGATTGACACCTTGCGAGCCGGGTTCACACTGGTGCGGGGATCCGACTTGGATCCCCGCCAATGCCAGGCACTGTGTTTGGTATGAATCTTGAGGGGGAACTCTCCAAATTTTAAATAAAAAACCGGCATGGGTTCCCCTCCAGGGGCATACCAGGCCCTTCGACTTGGTATGGATTTTAAAAACGGCGTGGGGGTCCCAGACCCTTATCCGAGCACGCAGCCAGGCCGGTCAGGAAAGGGGGTGGGGACGAGTGAGTGCCCCCCCCTCCTGAGCCCTACCAGGCCGCATGCCCTCAACATGGGGGGTGGGTGCTTTGAGGGAGGGGGCGCCCTGCGGCCCCCCACCCCAAAGCACCTTGTCCCCATGTTGATGAGGACAAGGGCCTCTTCCCGACAACCCTGGACGTGGGTTGTCAGGGTCTGCGGGCGAGGGGCTTATCTGAATCCGGGAGCCCCCTTTAATAAGGTGGCCCCCAGATCCCGGCCCCTTCTCCCTCTCTCCGGTGTCGTCTCCGCATTCTCTGGTTCTTCTCCGGTGCCTTCTTCCTTCTGGCGGGCTCCTCCGCTATCTTCTGCTCTTTTGCCGCTCTTTTGCTAGTGGAGGAGCCCAGTCTTCACAGATGTCTTCTTCCCTCTTCTCTTCCAGAGATGTTGACACAACGCTCTCTCCGGCTGTAATGCTGTCTGGACGCTCCGCTATGACTTATATAGGCGGTGATCCCGCCCCCCTATGACATCACAGTCCCGGGGCATGCTGGGACTGTGAGATCATAAGGGGGTGTGGTCATGTCATCTGATGACCACGCCCCCTTATGAGATCACAGTCCCAGAATGCCCCGGGACTGTGACCTCATAAGGGGGCGGAGTCACCGCCTATATAAGTCCATTGCGGAGCGCTCAGAGAGCATTCCAGCTGGAGAGAGCATCGTGTCAACATTGGAAGAAGAGAAGAGGGAAGAAGACGATCCAGAAGTCCGGGCCACCGCTAGCAAAAGAGTCGCAGAAGATAGCGGAAGAGTCGGCAGAAGATCCGGACACCGGGAGAAGATGCCGGAGAGACCCCCGGAGTCGGAATAAGACCCTCAGAGTCAGAAGAAGACCCCCGGAGTCGGAAGAAGACCCCCGGAGCTGCCGAATAAATTACTTTAAAAAACGATACATCGTACCCCTACCCATTTACCTAGGGAAAAAAGTGTCAATAAAAAAACACAGTACACTGGTTTTTAAAGTAATTTATTCGGCAGCTCCGGGGGTCTTCTTCCGACTCCGGACATCGGAAGACATGACCACGCCCCCTTAAGAGGGAAGAAGACGTCTGTGAAGACTGGGCTCCTCTGCTAGCAAAAGAGCGGCAAAAGAGCAGAAGATAGCGGAGGAGCCCGGCAGAAGGAAGAAGGCACCGGAGAAGAACCAGAGAACGTGGAGACGACACCAGAGAGAGGGAGAAGAAGCCTGAGAGACCCCCGAAGTCGGAAGAAGACCCCCGAAGTCGGAAGAAGACCCCCGGAGTCGGAAGAAGACCCCCGGAGTCAAAAGAAGACCCCCGGAGTCAGAAGAAAACCCACGGAGCTGCCTAATAAATTACTTTTAAAACCTGTGTACTGTGTTTTTTTATTGACACCATACTCATTCACAAAGGGTGGGGGGCCGGGATATGGGGGCCACCTTATTAAAGGGGGCTCCCGGATTCCGATTAGCCCCTCGCCCGCAGACCCTGACAACCAACAGCCAGGGTTGTTGGGAAGAGGCCCTTGTCCTCATCAACATGGGCCCCCCTCCCCCAAAGCACCCACCCCTCATGTTGAGGGCATGCGGCCTGGTATGGCTCGGGGGTGTGCTCGCTCGTCCCCACCCCCTTTCCTGACCGGCCGGGCTGCGTGCTCGGATAGGGTCTGGTATGGATTTGGGGGGGACCTCCACGCCGATTTTTTGGCGTAGGGGGTTCCCCTTAAAATCCATACCAGACCTAAGGGCCTGGTATGCCCTCAGAGGGGAATTCCCTCTCACGCTCGCCGCAATAGGAAGATGTGTTTTTCCTATTGCAGCCAGCGCGAGATGTACAGTACCCTGTCGCCGAGAACCAGCACGATGGGTTCGCGCTGGAAACATTCTCGCGGCCACGTACTGTAATTTGTACAATAGTCCGATGCTTTTGTGTACACACGATCGGACTTTGCTCCATCAGACTTTTGTTGCCGGAAAGTTTGTCCGTTCGCACAGCCAACAAAAGTCCGATGGAAACAGAAAAAGTTTGTCCAATGCAGCGTACACACGGTCGGATGTTGCTCCAAAACAGCTAATTTGCATGTTTTTTGTCAAAAAGTCCGATCGTGTGTATGGGCCTTGAGATTGAAACACACAGCAGACCAGCACAAGCCCATCATTTAAGGGCCCATTCATGCTTAAGCCCCAGAAGATTTGACTGCTCAATGACCAGGCCATTTTTTTTGATACAGTACTGCGTCGCTTTAACTGACAATTGCACGGTCGTGCGGCATTGTACCTAAACAAAATTGATGTCCTTTTTCCCACCAATAGAGCTTTCTTTTAGTGGTATTTGATCACTTCTGCGTTTTTTTATTTTTTGCGCTATAAACAAAAGAAGAGAGACAATTTTGAAAAAAAAAAACAAAATCTTTTACTTTTTGCTATAATAAATATCCCACATTTTTTTTTTTAAAAAAGCAAATTTTTTCTTAGTTTAGGCAGATATGTATTCTTCTACATATTTTTGGTTAAAAAAATCACAATAAGTGTATATTGATTGGTTTGCACAAAAGTTATAGCGTCTACAAAATAGGAGATAGATTTATGGCATTTTTATTATTATTTTTTTTTTTTTAGTAATAATGGTAGTGATCTGCGGTTTTTATCGAGACTGCAATATTGTGGCGGACAAATCGGACACTTTTGACACATTTTTTTGGGACAATTATGCAGCTATCAGTGCTATAAAAATGCACTGATTACTGTACAAATGTCACTGGCCGGGAAGGGGTTAACACTAGGGGGCAATCAAGGGGTTAACTGTGGTAGCTAGGTGTGTTCTAACTGTAGGGGGGATGGGACTGTCTAGGAGGAGAGAGAGATCGGTATTCATACTTGGTATGAACACACGATCAGTCTCTACTCCCCTGAAAGAACCGGGATTTGTGTGTTTACACACACACAGATCCCGGTTCTCGCTCTGTCATGAGCAAACGCGGGTGCCTGGCGGTCATCGTGCCCTCCGGGCACTCGCATCGCCTCCAGGCACACACTGCGGGTGCACCCCTAGTGGCCAAAAGGAAATGTGACGTAGGGTAACTTTGATTTACCCAGCCGAGCCAACCTGCCGCCGCAAAACTGCGGCGGCTGGTCCGGAAGTGGTTAAAGTAGTTGTAAACCTCTGACGTGAAATATGAACAAAACAAAACCTTTATTAGTGTGTACTTGTGTCTTTTCTGTTTGCTGCCTCGTTCCTCTGCTAAAAGCATGAGTCACTTCTGACAAGTTTTTCTGACACCAAAAGGGAAAAAGGTGACAAGGGATGGAGCTCCAGCAGCCTGTGATTGACAGCCTCAGCTCTTTTTCTGAGTGCTGTGTGAAGGTGGGGGTCCCTTCCCTTCCCTCCAATCAGCTCTCATTGATCTCTGCAGAGTTTACCATTTCAACCCCCCTCCCCATAAATACTGCACTTTGAACAGCTGTAGAGAGGACAAAAGATAAACAGGTACAACTTATGTAAGAGGATTTGTTTAATCTCATGCCAGTCACCCTTACTGAGTATATGTAAGGGTTTATAACCACCTTAAGCTTTCCATTGAGGTGTGATAATGCACAGGCATTAATGTGCATTAATGCATGTGTTAACAAGTGTTGCGGTAAGGCAGCCATTCATTATGAATGTGTTGGCAGCACACAAAAAAAACAAAACATATATGCCCATTTAAAAAAAAAAAAAATGGCACACCAAAATGAACCTTGAACCCTACTATACAATGCATTGGGGTGCCTATCACAATGAATGTCATCACAACACACCACACATGAAACAGGTGCATTGCCATGCATTGTGGTAACATGCATTATTGTGTGTCTGTTTTAGCATGCATTGACAAAAAGTACAAGTGCGAATGAGCCCTCAAAGTAGGTGTAAACCCCTAGATTGATAACATTGGGTTTGCACTATGCACAGTTTATCATAAACAATTGGCGTGTTTTTAATCCTGTGGTTCCCCTTTTTTTCAAACATCTCAGTGCTTATGATTTCCTGCAGCCTTTTTGGTACATACACTCCGTGATGGCTGCATGGCATTACTCAGGACAGGTTTCCTGATGGTGACAGCAATGGAACGTGCCTCCGTAATGTGTGCCGAAAGAGCCACTTGTAGTCTTTATCAGACGTATATGTGACAGGGTGACAACATAGTAGAACAACTGGGAGATGGGGTAGAGCAAGCATTGTCAGCCATTAACAGGATTTGCCTGAAGAAGGACATTCAGGACATTATTCAGGAGCTTATTTTAATAAAATCTTTAACTACTTACCGATCGCACTATAGTCGAATGACAGCTACAGCGTGGCCAGCCAGTTCTGGGAGGGCATCATATGACGTCCTCCTTTGATCTCACCCGCTGCAGTGAGCTCTGTGATCGCAGTGCTGGTCACAGATTGAGGTAAAGAACCAATTAATGACTCTTTACCACGTGATCAGCTGTGTCCAATCAGTGATGCCAATCAGTGCCCATCAGTGCTGGAATCAACGGTCATCAGTGCCTCCTTGTCAGTGTCACCTATCAGTGCCTCCTACCAGTGCCCATCAGTGCCATCTATCAGTGCCCATCAGTGAGGCCTATCAGTGCCACCTATCAGTGCAGCCTCATCAGTGCCTCCTCATCAGTGTCCACCAGTGCCGCCTCATTAGTGCCCATCAGTGCAGCCTATCTGTGCCCATCAGTGCAGCCTCATCAGCACACATTAGTGATGGAGAAAAATTACCTGTTTGCAAATTTTTATAACAAACTATGGAAAAGTTTTTGTGTTTTTTTTTTCAAAAATGTTGGTCTTTTTTGTTTATTTAGCAAAAAAAAAAAAAAAAAAAACAAAACAAAAGAAAGCTCTATGTGTGTGATAAAAAAAACAATGTAGTTTGGGTACAGTGTTGCATGTCCACACAATTGTCATTCAAAGTGTGACAGCATTGAAAGCTAAAAATTGGCCTGGGCAGGAAGATGGTAAAAGTGCTCAGTAGGCAAGTGGTTAAAAAGGACTCTATTGTGAAAAAAAAAGGAATCTAAGCTTAAAAATTAAAGACAATTTAATAAAAGAAAAAAAAACTCCTGATTTCCTAGTTGTGCTGATGTTTTAGCTTCAATACTTTCCCTTATTGAAAACAGATAACAGATAACAAATTCTGACTCTTGTAATTTCCCGCATGCTTGTTCGGAATCAGTACAGCCAGGCAACTAGCATTTTCAGAAAAAGGCCTGCAATAACAGTTCCTCTATTTCTCCCACAACAGAAGAGACACAGCTCCGAATGTCTCCAGATACGTTATATATGTGTCACCCTCGCCCTTGTCTGTAAGATTTACATCCAATGGAAAAGTGGTTTCTGATTGTGTGATTAGAATGATTGTTTATAGCGAACGCAGAGTGGAGTGGATGACGCACTGCGACGTCTGCTCAGTATAACATACTGCGTGTTCCTTATTTACAGATAATTGTGTACTGGAACCACTGCCATTCGCTTGCCATAAAATCAGAATTAAATTTGGTCCTGGAATACCTTTTTAATGTAGAATTTTTTAATGACGTTGTAAATCTAGACGATAGCATAAAAAGTCTGCGCTAGTATAAATTCAAAAAAATCAGCAGTACAATGCAGAATCCTCAATACAAATTTAAGCCCTTGACGGTGTCTTTTTTAGATTAAACGCGCAGGGCGGAGCATGAGGAGTACTGGCGTCAGATGCTATGGGGGAGATTTACTAAAACTGGAGCACTCAGAATCTTTTGCAGCTGTGCATTGTAACCAATCAGCTTTATGCTCAATTAAAGTGGTTGTAAACATATACCCAGTGAAGTGACTGGCCTCAGGTGATACACAGAGATAAAATAAATCCTCCAACATAAGATGTACCTGTTTATCTGCAACCCTCCTCTTGTCTACATCTATTCAAAGTGCTGGAATATAAAGCTTGTCTGAGAGTTTGCAAAAAAGGGGGCAGAGAGCTGAAGTTACACACTGCAGAGCTCAGGGAGGAGATCTCTGAGAGCTGATTGGAGGTCCTCCACACAGCACACAGGAACAGAGCTGAGGCTGTCAATCAGCTGTCATCATTTTTCTTTTGAACACTTGTCAGAAGTGATTCATGCTGAGAGCAGAGGAAGGAAGCAGCAGACAGAAATGACACTTTGTGCTCTTTATTGAGACAAGTACACACTATAGAGGGATATGCTTTGTTCATATCTCATGTCTGAGGTTTACAACCACTTTAAGCTTTGACAATAAAAACCTGGAAGCTGATTAGTTTCTATGCAATGCAGCACCAGATTCTCATTTGGTGGTAGCGTTCCTATGTAGTGTTCATTGGCATTATACTGTATGCTTTTCATAAAGGTTTTTAGATGTTATTTGCACTATTGGTGTTCCATTCTCCTCTTGACATGGGACATTCATTTGGGAGCTGATCAAATCACTTGGTGGATATAGACACACTTTATAGCAGTATACAGTAAATACTACTTTCAAAACAGCTGCTGGGGATCAGTGGAATTTTACAGAATTAGGTGAAGTCCATTGACCTGGTAAATGACCTTTTTCAGTTTTTGGATGGAGGCTACATTTCAGGTCTGCCCTCCCAGCTGATTTTATTGCAGCGGGAATGTGTCTGACTTTTTTTTTGGAAACACATCACCTGGCTACTGAGCGTCTGCCATTTTTGAACCTGGCATTCATCTGCTGTTCCTGGCTGCCCGGCTAACAACATCCCTTGGGCTGCTGTTCTCCTGATATTCAGGGAATCTGAGCACCAATATCTCTTTGTACTTGCAAAAACATAAGACTAGAGTCCAGACAGGAGGATTGTTTACATATGCAGTTCAATTCCTGCTCACCCACAGTATCTGCTAAAAAAAAAAATGCTTGTAGCATTAAAGTAAACTAAGGTGTAATTTAAATTATTAGTGAAAATAATTTAAAAAAAATTCAAAAATTATTAAAAGTCACTACTTAGTTAAAATTAAATTAAACTGCATCATTTAAGTGGAAGTAACCTTACAAGTCTGCATGAATCAATTCTAGACTTGTATATAGTAACAGTGTCTTTTTCAGAAAAGCGCCACCTTTTTATTTTTAAAATTCCATCCCTAAACTCCAGTCAGTCAATATGCCTAGACTGAGATGACGTCATCAGTCTGCTGCAGGCAGGAGGAAGCATTTCCTCAGTCTCCTCTTCCCCATTGATCAGACTGCAACATTGTAACTTTGTAGCAAATTACTAGTCTGCAGCAGGGGCTAAGCTGGAAATACACTCTACAATTTGACTGGTCAACTTTACACTGATTACTTAGCATGCTTATACAATATATCTGATGACAATCCACTTTGGATAACTAGTAAAAAAAAAACCTCAGCCAGCGCAGCAAGGACCCTTTAACATGGGCCGGATCTGGTTTTTCTCAGCAGGAAATCCATCTGCTGATCCCATGCTAAGTTGAACTGAGTGGGTCGGACGGATGACAGGTAGGTGTCCGCTCCGTTTATGCAGATCGGACACAGACACAGCCCAATTTGCTTTATGGGCAGGCGGATGTAAATGGACCGGCTGTGTTTATACCCGACTGCCCTCCGATCCGGCCAGATGGAGGGGAATGGATCCCCTTCCGTTTTTTTTTTTTTGGCCGGATCGGTTCTGACCCTGAGGTAGCCATGTGTAAATGGACACAAGTCCTTTTACATCTGACTGCTCATAGAGGAGAATGGAGGGTCCAATCAGGTCCGGCTGAAAAATGTACAGCCAGACCTGATCGGACCTCTTATGGGAAAGGGGCTTTAAAGGCTTACCTGTAGCTACCCTGGATATCTCCTAAACCTGCACGGTTTAGGAGATGTCCCCTGTATCTGCATGTGCTTAAGTCATTGGCACATGCGCACTGAAGCAACGGTGCGTACGTTAGTGTGCTGTTACCGGCGGCTCCCGCGCACATGCTCGGGAGTGATGTCATCGAGGCTCCGGCCAATCACAGCGCCAGAGCCCGCGATACTCGGAAGTAACTCCGGGAGCAATGCGGTGAACGAGGACCGCTGTGGGGGCTTTAATCTAAGGTAAGTAATTCATAATGAGCTAGTATGCTATGCATACTAGCTCATTATGCCTTTGTCTTGCAGGGTTTTTTTTAGTTAGTGGGTTTACAACTTTTTTAAAGTGGTAGTAAACTCTTTTCGCCTATTCTTGCCTACAAGTAAACTTATAATGATGACCTTTTGGATCATTTTTTGCATCTACTCCTGAAGAAGTGAAAATGAATCCATGAAACACGTAAAGGATGTCAAGAAATTTGTGGATCGTTATGAATTTTGCACTTATGCATTTCCATTTGCCATAATCATGTATCTCAATCAAACATCATGTATATAAACATCTATAATTTTTATGAATTTACTATGTTTTTTATGACCACTTCATATGGATCAGCTCAATATATACTTTTTTTATTTTGGATATTTTATTATGTCTATCCAATTGTTAACATGCATTTTACTATTATGCAATAAATTTGTAATCATGTTTATTATTCTGTTTTCAAATGTTTAGCTTTATTTAAAGTCCCGTGACCATGTTCTCGTATTTGTATATATGCAGGTAAATTTATAACAAAGCTTACCTGTAGGTACAAAGAATACCTCCTAAACGTACATTGTTTATGAGATATTGCAGTGAGCAGCAGCCAGTGACATCACCGACGCATGTACTCTGAAGGAATGGCATAACCGTGCGGTTCCTTCAGAGCCCTATGCCATAAACGGTGACTCCCGTGCGCATGTGCGGAAGTCACGTCATCGCGGCTCGTCCATTCAAGCAGCCGTATCCCGCGAACCCGAAAGAGAGGCTGCGTGAAGATGGAAGCCTCCGCAGCAGTGGCAGCGCACCGCTGGAGGGCTTTGTTTTAAGGTAAATCTCTCATAATGTGCTGGTATGCGGAGCACATTATGATCTTACCTTTCATGGAGATTTTATTTTTATTTCTATTCGGAAACTTCACTATCGCTTTAAGGTTTATTTGTGTGACTGTGAGATTTTCCGTTAAACGTTAATTCTAAAGATTGTAGTTTGGGACAGAAGAACCTGGGAACGGACAGCACAGCACGAGGAGAAGCGTTGAGAATATTTATCAGACAAAGTACAGAGATTCTATTTATATACGGCCGGCCCTGACACAGCTCAGCGCACAGGAAAACGTGTGAGGAAACCATATACACTCTATAGAATATTTATGTTTTCCGTGAAAAATGATCCCGCAAAGACGCATTACAGCCCGGAGGAAGTGCCGCTATCTCCGCACAAATTCCACAGAGCCTTCCAGAAGTGTAAATCGGATCAGGGTGGAGGGAGGACTGGGCAGGCAATGTTCTTTATCATCCAAGAGGTCAGGGATCTTCACCGACTTTTACTTACAGATTTTGATTGGTTTCAATAGGTCACTGCCATTTACATCACAACCTGCATCATAATAAAGAAACATTCACCTGTCCCGGACCCGTTTTTTATTGGTCTCATTATTTTACCTATTTGTTCCCGAAAGAAAAAAAGAGACAGCAAAAAAGTAAAATAATACTTTTAAAGTGACATATACACCAGTAAATACACCAGTACATATGACCACAACAATTGACTCCAATCAAACGGTGGTAAGAGGGAAAAGAAAAGGTTCGGGATCTCATAGAGGACGTTACAAGGAGAGAGAAAAAGACAGTGAGAAACATTTTCATGAAAAATCTGTATTGATTAATTTTGGAGAATAGGGATATCATTAAAGTGACACTAAATGATTAGAACAAATAGTCAATGTTAGTTGTGGTCATATGCATAGTACTATACATCTCTGAAGCGAGCAAAAGAGGGGGGCCGCTTTCCTTTATACAGTAGGATCATGGAGTGAATGAATGAAGACACTTTTTAACAGGAAATCAGATCACAACAGCAAAAAAAAATAGAAAAAAAGGAATTTGGAGGAGGCTGAGAGCAACAGAAGGTACTTTTTTGAGTTTAGAATACATATTTAAATACATTTTTTTTTTCTTTTAACTACTTGCCCCCTGTCCTTTACCCTGCAGTAGATGTACGTGGGGCGGTCTGCGAGCAGTTAAACCAGAGTTTAGTGTTACTTTAACCAGTTCCTGCCTGCCCACAGTACATTTATTGTGGGTGGGCGGTACAGGCAGGCTGGATCACGTACATGTATGTCATCAGCTGATGGTCCACCGGACACAGCGGTTTGTGGCTCCCAGTACCTGCCTGCTATAACGTGATCATTATGTGATCACATGATCACAATGTAAACACAACTGTTATGAATTGGTTTTAATTCATAACAGCCGTGCTTAGTATTGTGATGCTATGATTGGCCCGCAGCTATCACATGGAATCTGGGCCAATCACAGCACCCCAAGAAAAAAAATGTTAAAAAAAGAAAAAAAAAATTGGACAAGAAATTATAAAAAATTGAATCAATCTTCAAATATATCCCATAGTTTGTATACACTGTAACTTTCACACAAACCAATTAATATACACTTATTGGGATTTTTTTTACCAGAGACATGTAGCAGATAATAATATGGCATACATATATGAAGAAATTTGATTTTATTGGATATGTTTTATAACAAAAAGTAGAAAATATTTTTTTTTCTTTTTTAAATTTTATTGCAAAAAATAAAAACCCCAGTGCTCTATTTATCTGAAAAAATATATAAATGTAATGTGTGTACAATGTTGGATGACCACGCAATTGCCAGCACAGTGCTGAATAGCAAAGGTCAAGTGGTTAAAGGAACAGTACACAAACAGGAATCACAAAAAATCACAAATACAAAGAAAACTAAATAAAATAAATTGTTCTAAACACACCCTAAAAATAACCCTCTGAGGAAATTTTAAAAAAAGTTTGTTTTTTCTTTTAAGCAGATTTCACCTAACCAGCTCAATGGACTGAACTAAGAGTATCTGCTTCTGCTGATGACAAAACCTGTAATTTCACAGCAAAATAAATTTCACCAAAATAACTCCAATCATCCATACCAGCAGGGGCAGACTGATAACTCATGGGGCCCCCGGGCAATGGGAGATTATGGGGCCCCCAGCCAATCAGAGATTATGGGGCCACACAGTATACACACACACAATATACAATCACACAGTATACACATACATGTACACACAGTATACACAGACAGTTGTAAAAAAAACACAGATTTATACATACTGTCCTTGGTTTTACTGAGGCTGGCAACCCTGATGGGGCCCCCTAGTGGCCCAGGGCCCTCAGGCAGTGCCCGAGTGGCTCAATGGTCAGTCCGCCCCTGCATACCAGTTTGTATATTATAAGCTATTTGCCTTTTTTGCATCACAGCTAAACAATCTACACTGATGTTTTCTGAATGCTAAGCAAGAAATCGCCAAACCACCCAGCGGGCCCTGCTCTTCCCCATTGTATGCTATATAGGGGGCAATGCTTGTCAGTCTCCAGTGCTGATCTACTGATAGGTCCTCTTCTTCAGTGTGTGTGTAAGGGGGAAGGCAGGTCATGTGCAGTCATAAGAAAACCGTCTGTCTGCAGTGTTGAACCTCACTTCCCTGGGGATCCTTCCCCAGACCCTGCCCCCGAGGATCACCAGATTCCTATCCCTGCTCTATACAAGCTTTCCTTTCTTAGAGACATCATACAATCAAGGTGGAGTGTTGTTCCTGTAATGCACAGAACCCATCTTTGTTGCTGACCATTAAAACAGAACTAAACCCATTGTTTTAACGATTTTCGCAAAATAGATACATTTGAGGCATGCCCTAAATGATAACTGTTACAGCTGCTTTTTCTCCTAACCGAACTGTCAAATGATCAAATGACTTGTGTAAGAAATGATGCATTTGTGCAGCACCATGGTAACCACAGATCAAAAAGAGGCTAAGATGGCAGCTTCCTTGGCTGTAAAGGAGAGGGTTTAGTTCTGCTTCAGGTCTAAGCATCTTCAACATAAGAGTAGGTGCAGCTGCAAAGCCTGACCCTTCCCTGCTCCTGCCCAATCACAGAAGTCTTTGTAATATATGAACTAATTCATAAAATACAAAGGCTTCTGTGAATGGGCAGCAGAGGGGGGGGGCATAGTTGCCTTTCTCTCCTCTCTCACGGCTCTGAGTGTCAGAGCATGCTCTGGCAGAGCCATGAACATGTCAGATATCAATAATAGAGATATGTTCAGGAGATGTCAGCCACCTCCTTGGACTTAACTCATAGCGTGCCTGCATTTTTTACAAACTGGATGAAATTCAGCTTTAAAGCTTCACTTCAGGATAAAATCCTCCCCCCGCCCACTCCCCTTTAACAGCTATATTTAAAAAAAAAAACACACAACCCTAACCAAAGGTTCTTTTTACGTACCTGTAACCAAGGTCATGTGATGCTCCAGCCCCAAGTCTTCTCCTCTTCTGTTTAGTTCCTGACTTGGGGCATTTTTTGGGTGTCCACGTTTATGCCTCCTTCAGTTAAAAGTGGATGTGATAGAGGGCTGGTAAAAATGTTTTTTGCCCAGAATTTGGCTTTAGGAGTAGATAATTACAGGGCTCTTTAACCACTTCAGTCCCGGAAGGATTTGCCCCCTTAATGACCAGGCCATTTTTTGCGATACGGCACTGCGTCGCTTTAACTGACAATTGCATGGTCATATGACGTTGTACCCAAACAAAATCAATGTCCTTCATTTCTCACACATAGAGCTTTCTTTTGGTGGTATTTGATCACCTCTGCAGTTTTTATTTTTTGCTCTATAAACAAAAAAAGAGAGACACTATTGACAAAAAAGCAATATTTTTTACTTTTTGCTATAATAAATACCCCCCCCCAAAAAAAAAATAAAAAAAACAATTTTCTTCCTCAATTTAGGCCGATATGTATTCTTCTACATATTTTTGGTAAAAAAAAAATCACAATAAGCGTATATTGATTGGTTTCCGCAAAAGTTCTAGCATCTACAAAATAGGGGATATATTTATGGCATTTTTATTATTATTTAATTTTTTCTACTAGTGATGACGGCAATCTGCAATTTTTATTGCGACTGCGACATTGCAGCGGACAGATCGGACACTTTTTGGGATCACTGACATTTATACAGCGATCAGAGCTAAAAATAGACACTAATTACTGTATAAATGTCACTGGCAGGGGAGGGGTTAACACTAGGGGGTGATCAAGGGGTTAAATGTGTGTCCTAGGGAGTGATTCTAACTGTGGGGGGATGGGACTGTCTGAAGGAGGAGACATATCACTGTTCATACTTAGTATGAACAACAGATGTGTCTCCTCACCACTGACAGAACGGAGATCTGTCTGTTTACATTGACAGATCTTCGTTCTGTGCCTCTCAGGAGCGATCATGGGTGCCTGGCGAACATCGCGGACGCCGGGCACGAGCATTGGCTCCGTCTTCACGCTCCCTAGTGGTCTTAAAGCGGCTGATGTATACCCACGGCGATTTGCCCAGACGAGCCAACCTGCCGCAGTATACCTGCGGTGGCTTGTCGTCTAGTGGTTAATGGTGCTATCATGCCCTCTCAGGAGCTGGGTAACAGTGTAGGTCAGGCAGTTGACAGATCAGCAACTGTAAGGCTACTTTCACAATGTAGCAGCTCCACCTTAGCAGTAAGGCGCCGCTAATTTTAACAGCCCTTTTAACTCCCGCTAGCGGCCGAAGAAAGGGTTAAAATTCACCTAGCAGTAAAAAGGTTTGCTGGTTCGAATCCCAATCACGACACCACCTGCCTGGAGTTTGCATGTTCTCCCTGTGCCTGCATGGGTTTCCTCCGGGTACTCTGGTCTTCTCCCACACTCCAAAGACATGTTGGTAGGTTAATTGGATCCTGTTTAACCACTTGCCGACCGCCGCACGACGATGTACGTCGACAGAGCGGCACGGGCAGGCAAAAGGGCTTACCTGTACGTCCCTGCCTGCCCGCGGGTGGGGGGTCCGATCGGACCCCCCCCCCGGTGCCTGCGGCGGTCGGATCGAGGTCAGGGTCGATCAAAGGTGAGGGGGAGGCCACTCATTCGTGGCCCCCACCTCGCGATCGCTCCTGGCCAATGACAGACTTCCTCGGCTTCTGTGAATGTAAACAGAAGCAGAGGAAGTGATGTCATCTCTCCTTGAGCCGGTCTTTTCGTCCGGCGCCGAGGAGAGAAGACATCCAAGTAAGTGCACCAACACTACACATACAGTAGAACACGCAGGCACACTTGTCACCCCCCTGTCACCCCCCGATCACCCCCTGATCACCCCCCTGTACCCCCTGTCACTCTGACACCAATAGCAGTTTTTTTTTTTTTCTGATTTTTTGCATTGGTGTCAGTTTGTGACAGTAACAAGTGTTAGGGCAGTTAGGTTAGGCCCCTTTAGGTCAGGGGTACCCCCCTTTAGGTCCAGGGTACCCCCCTAACCCCCCTAATAAAGTTTTAACCCCGTGATCACCCCCCGTCGCCAGTGTCACTAAGCGATCGTTTTTCTGATCGCTGTATTAGTGACACAGGTGACGCTAGTTAGGGAGGTAAGTATATAGGTTCGCTGTCAGTGTTTTATAGCGACAGGGACCCCCATATACTACCTGCTAAAGGTTTTAACCCCTTGATTGCCCCCTAGTTAACCCTTTCACCAGCGATCACCATATAATTGTTACAGGTGACGCTGGTTAGTTGGTTTGTTTTTTGTAGTTTATTGTAGTTTATTACAGTTTTAGGGCACCCGCCGTTTATTACCCTATAAAGGTTTAACCCCCTAATTGCCCGGCGGTGATAGAAGTTAAGTTTTTAGGATCAGATAAGGTCTGCGTCGCCCCAGGCAGCGTCAGGTTAGCGCTAGTACCGCTAAAACCCACGCACGCAGCATACACCTCCCTTAGTGCTATAGTATCTGAACGGATCGATATCTGATCCGATCAGATCTATACTCCCCAGCAGTTTAGGGTCCCCCCAAAAAACGCAGTGTTAGCGGGATCAGCCCAGATACCTGCTAGCACCTGCGTTTTGCTCCTCGGCCCAGCCCAGCCCAGCCCACCCAAGTGCAGTATCGATCGATAACTGACACTTACAAAACACTAAGCACACATAACTGCAGCGGTCGCAGAGTCAGGCCTGATCCCTGCGATCGCTAACAGTTTTTTGGTAGCGTTTTGATACAGTCGCTGACAGTCAGGAGCTTTTTTGCCTGTGAGTCTCACTAGTGTACCCCTAAATTTAGAGCCCAAAATGGCAAATAGAAGGTACACTAGTGAAGAGGCCTACAGGATTCTGAGCATGACAGATAGTGAAGAGGAAGTCACTCATCTGTCAAGTTCAAGCTCAGAATACGAACCTGTAGAGGACAGCGGCTCCATGACAGATAGCTCTGACGACGGAGTTGTGGTCCCTGCTAGGGTCAGGCGTACCAGACCCCGATCTTCTTCTTCTGTCCTTGACGTGCAAGAACCGCAGGGCTCTCGTAGGGAGCAGAGAGGTACTAGCGCCGCTACTCCTTCTGGTGAACTGGCAAGCACCAGCGGCCTAGTACACCCTGGTCGTACATCCAGCACTGCAGTATCACGTGGTGACGTGGCGAGTCCCATAAGTGCAGTTCAAGCTGGTGAGGTGGCAAGCACAACTAGTGTCCCGCTGCCACCAATAAGACAAAGACAGGCCCGTCGTGCCCATAGTGCCCTTCCTGCTGCATTCGCCAATCCGAATTGGGTACCCACCACTTCTGCAGCACCCGTACTTCCCCCTTTCACTGGCCAACCCGGAATTCAGGTGGAAACAGTTGACTTTATGCCACTGGATTTTTATTCACTGTTTTTCACCGAAGATCTCTATAGATCTATTGTGGACCAAAGCAATTTGTACGCTGGTCAACACATCGCCGCTAATCCCCAGTCCTCCCTTGCCAGAGATTGGAGACCAATTACGGTCTCCGAATTTAAGATCTTTCTGGGCCTTTCCCTCAACATGGGCATAACCAAAAAGAGTGAGTTGCGGTCATATTGGTCCACTGACCCAATTCACCATATGCCCGTGTTCTCTGCTTCAATGGCCAGGGCACGATACGAGCAGATTTTGCGGTTCATGCACTTCAACGACAATGAACTCTGTCGTCCTCGTGGAGACCCTGCATACGATCGGCTCTACAAAATTCGGCCCCTCGTAAACCACTTCAACCAACGTTTTGCAGACTTGTTTACCCCCCATCAAGTTGTCTGCGTTGATGAGTCCCTGATTAAGTTTTCTGGCCGCTTGTCCTTCAAACAGTACCTTCCCAGCAAGCGTGCCAGATACGGGGTCAAGATGTATAAGCTCTGTGACAGGGCCACAGGCTATACATGTAGATTTATGGTTTACGAGGGCAAAGATAGTCACGTAGAGCCGATAAACTGCCCTGACTACATAGGAAGCGCTGGCAAGATAGTGTGGGACTTGGTGTCACCCTTATTCGGAAAGGGGTACCACTTGTACGTGGACAATTATTATACGAGCGTGCCACTTTTTAGTCACTTGTTTGATCATCAGATTGGAGCATGTGGCACCGTGCGACCTAATCGCCGGGGCTTTCCCCAGCGGCTTGTAGAGTCCCGTCTTAGGCTGGGGGAGAGAGCCTGCTTGCAGTATAATAATTTGCTCGCTATGAAGTGGAGGGATAAGAAGAATGTTTTCGTTCTCACCTCCCTTCATGCAGACACGATGACCCAAATTACTACGGCGACTGGTGTTGTGGAGAAACCCCTCTGTGTCCACGAATACAACCTTAATATGGGAGGGGTGGACCTCAACGACCAGTTGTTGGCGCCGTACCTAAT
The DNA here is from genome assembly GCA_037952925.1 of Lithobates clamitans. NCBI lineage: Eukaryota > Metazoa > Chordata > Amphibia > Anura > Ranidae > Lithobates > Lithobates clamitans. The sequence continues at coordinate 569,965 of JBBGZY010001957.1, read as the reverse complement.
TGCCCGTAAGGCCAGACGCTGGTACAAAAAAGTGTCTGTTTATTTATTTCAATTGGCTTTGCTGAACGCTCATGTGCTATACAGAGCTTCAGGACGGACTGGATCCTTCCTTAAATTCCAGGAAGAGATCGTCAGAGCCCTTCTGTTTCCAGACGGTGCTCCACCTCACCTTCCCAATCCAAATGCAGTAGGCCGGCTGCATGAGAGGCATTTTCCTTATGTCCTCCAGAGTACCCCTACCCAACGAGCCCCCCAAAGAAAATGTCGTGTCTGCAGAAAGCGCGGATTTAGGCGTGACACCCGGTATTATTGTCCCTCCTGTCCTGGCAATCCTGGTCTTTGCATTGGTGAATGTTTTGAACGCTACCATACACTAGTTGAGTATTAGCGTAGGGTACAGCACTGCACAGACTAGGACACACTTCCACAGGGTCTCCCAAGATGCCATCGCATTTTGAGAGACCCAAACCTGGAACCGTTACAGTTTTAAAAGTTACAGTTATAAAAAAAAAAAGTAAAAAAAAAAAAAAAAGTAAAAAAAAAAAAAAATACACAAAAAAAATATAAAATAAAAAAACCAAAAATAGTTGTCGTTTTATTGTTCTCTCTCTCTCTATTTTCTCTCTATTGTTCTGCTCTTTTTTACTGTATTCTATTCTGCATTGTTTTATTGTTATGTTTTATCATGTTTGCTTTTCAACATTTTTTTGTTTTCAGGTACGCCATTCAGCTGCAGCGCGGATTTATTTATCTTGACAGCAACAGCGTTTGCTCCCACGATACATAAAGCCGCGACTCCAGCGCTGTCGGAGGTGATTTCACCACCACAGTTACATACTTCAGCATATATGCCGAAGCGTGGGGGCAGAAGTGGGTGGAGGAGCGATTTGCTCCTGCCTTTTGCGGGAGGATGCCCCCATGCTTCGGCATATATATATTTTAGGTAGGCACAGGTTGCGTTAAATGTTTTATTTTTTACTATGGTTTTTTTTTGTATTTGCTTTGCAGGTATGGTAAGTATTACTGTTATACTGTAATGTTACTTTGTTTTTTGTTAACCATCATTTGCTTAGCAGGTACGCCATTCAGTTGCAGCGCGGATTTATTTATCTTGACAGCAACAGCGTTTGCTCCCACGATATATAAAGCCGTGACTCCAGCGCTGTCGGAGGTGATTTCACCACCACAGTTACATACTTCAGCATATATGCCGAAGCGTGGGGGCAGAAGTGGGTGGAGGAGCGATTTGCTCCTGCCTTTTGCGGGAGGATGCCCCCATGCTTCAGCATATATATATTTTAGGTAGGCACAGGTTGCGTTAAATGTTTTATTTTTTACTATGGTTTTTTTTTGTATTTGCTTTGCAGGTATGGTAAGTATTACTGTTATACTGTAATGTTACTTTGTTTTTTGTTAACCATCATTTGCTTAGCAGGTACGCCATTCAGTTGCAGCGCGGATTTATTTATCTTGACAGCAACAGCGTTTGCTCCCACGATATATAAAGCCGTGACTCCAGCGCTGTCGGAGGTGATTTCACCACCACAGTTACATACTTCAGCATATATGCCGAAGCGTGGGGGCAGAAGTGGGTGGAGGAGCGATTTGCTCCTGCCTTTTGCGGGAGGATTCCCCCATGCTTCGGCATATATATATTTTAGGTAGGCACAGGTTGCGTTAAATGTTTTATTTTTTACTATGGTTTTTTTTTGTATTTGCTTTGCAGGTATGGTAAGTATTACTGTTATACTGTAATGTTACTTTGTTTTTTGTTAACCATCATTTGCTTAGCAGGTACGCCATTCAGTTGCAGCGCGGATTTATTTATCTTGACAGCAACAGCGTTTGCTCCCACGATACATAAAGCCGTGACTCCAACGCTGTCGGAGGTGATTTCACCACCACAGTTACATACTTCAGCATATATGCCGAAGCGTGGGGGCAGTGGGTGGAGGAGCAATTTGCTCCTGCCTTTTGCGGGAGGATGCCCCCATGCTTCGGCATATATAAATGGTGCATGTATGCCCATCATTAGAAGTGGGTGGATGAAGGGAGGTATTCTAATGGTGGGCATACCCACCGATCAATATCTTTTTTTCGTTCAGCCCACAGGCTGCATGAAAAAAAAGTTTACAATATATGCCCAACAAGGACCAGCAACGTACTGGTATGTTGCTGGACTTTGAGTGGTTATACCAGAATGATGCCTGCAGGTTTAGGTATCATCTTGGTATCATTCTTTTCAGCCAGCGGTCGGCTTTCATGTAAAAGCAATCCTAGCGGCTAATTAGCCTCTAGACTGCTTTTACAAGCAGTGGGAGGAAATGCCCCCCCCCCCCCACCGTCTTCCATGTTTTTCTCTGGCTCTCCTGTCCCAACAGGGAACCTGAGAATGCAGCCAGTGATTCGGCCAGCTGACCATAGAGCTGATCGGAGACCAGAATGGCTCCAAATATCTCTATGGCCTAAGAATCCGGAAGCTACGAGCATTTCAAGACTTAGATTTCGCCGGATGTAAACAGCGCCATTGGGAAATTGGGAAAGCATTTTATCACACCGATCTTGGTGTGGTCAGATGCTTTGAGGGCAGAGGAGAGATCTAGGGTCTAATAGACCCCAATTTTTTCAAAAAAGAGTACCTGTCACTACCTATTGCTATCATAGGGGATATTTACATTCCCTGAGATAACAATAAAAATGATTTAAAAAAAATAAAAATGAAAGGAACAGTTTAAAAATAAGATAAAAAATCAAAAAAATAATTAAAAAAAAAAAAAAAAAAAAAAAAAGCACCCCCGTCCCCCCCTGCTCTCGCGCAAAGGCGAACGCAAGCGTTGGTCTGGCGTCAAATGTAAACAGCAATTGCACCATGCATGTGAGGTATCACCGCGAAGGTTAGATCGAGGGCAGTAATTTTAGCAGTAGACCTCCTCTGTAAATCTAAAGTGGTAACCTGTAAAGGCTTTTAAAGGCTTTTAAAAATGTATTTAGTTTGTCGCCACTGCACGTTTGTGCGCAATTTTAAAACATGTCATGTTTGGTATCCATGTACTCGGCCTAAGATCATCTTTTTTATTTCATCAAACATTTGGGCAATATAGTGTGTTTTAGTGCATTAAAATTTTAAAAAGTGTGTTTTTTCCCCAAAAAATGCGTTTGAAAAATCGCTGCGCAAATACTTTGTGAAAAAAAATCAAATACCCACCATTTTAATCTGTAGGGCATTTGCTTTAAAAAAATATATAATGTTTGGGGGTTCAAAGTAATTTTCTTGCAAAAAAAAATAATTTTTTCATGTAAACAAAAAGTGTCAGAAAGGGCTTTGTCTTCCAGTGGTTAGAAGAGTGGGTGATGTGTGACATAAGCTTCTAAATGTTGTGCATAAAATGCCAGGACAGTTCAAAACCCCCCCAAATGACCCAATTTTGGAAAGTAGACACCCCAAGCTATTTGCTGAGAGGCATGTCGAGTCCATGGAATATTTTATATTGTGACACAAGTTGCGGGAAAAAGACAAATTATTATTTTTTTTTTTTTTTTTTGCACAAAGTTGTCACTAAATGATATATTGCTCAAACATGCCATGGGAATATGTGAAATTACACCCCAAAATACATTCTTTTGCCTCTCCTGAGTACGGGGATACCACATGTGTGAGACTTTTTGGGAGCCTAACCGCATAGGGGACCCCGAAAACCAAGCACCGCCTTCAGGCTTTCTAAGGGCGTAAATTTTTGATTTCACTCTTCACTGCCTATCACAGTTTCGGAGGCCATGGAATGCCCAGGTGGCACAAAACCCCCCCAAATGACCCCATTTTGGAAAATAGACACCCAAAGCTATTTGCTGAGAGGTATAGTGAGTATTTTGCAGACCTCACTTTTTGTCACAAACTTTTGAAAATTGAAAAAAGAAAAAAAAAATACGTTTTTCTTGTCTTTCTTCATTTTCAAAAACAAATGAGAGCTGCAAAATACTCACCATGCCTCTCAGCAAATAGCTTGGGGTGTCTACTTTCCAAAATGGGGTCATTTGGGGGGGTTTTGTGCCATCTTGGCATTTTATGGCCTTCAAAACTGTGATAGGTAGTGGGGAGTAAAATCAAAAATTTATGCCCTTTGAAATCCTGAAGGCGGTGCTTGGTTTTCGGGGCCCCGTACGCGGCTAGGCTCCCAAAAAGTCCCACACATGTGGTATCCCCGTACTCAGGAGAAGCAGCAGAATGTATTTTGGGGTGTAATTCCACATATGCCCATGGCATGTTTGAGCAATATATCATTTAGTGACAACTTTGTGCAAAAAAAAAAAAAAAAAAAAAAAATTGTCACTTTCCCGCAACTTGTGTCAAAATATAAAATATTCCATGTACTCATCATGCCTCTCAGCAAATAGCTTGGGGTGTCTTCTTTCCAAAATGGGGTCATTTGGGGGGGGTTTGTGCCATCTGGGCATTTTATGGCCTTCAAAAATGTGATAAGTAGTGAGGAGTGAAATCACAACTTTACGCCCTTAGAAATCCTGAAGGCGGTGCTGGGTTTTCGGGGCCCCGTACGCGGCTAGGCTCCCAAAAAGTCCCACACATGTGGTATCCCCATACTCAGGAGAATCAGCAGAATGTATTTTGGGGTGCAATTCCACATAAGCCCATAGCCTGTGTGAGCAATATATCATTTAGTGACAACTTTGTGCAAAAAAAAAAAAAAAATGTCACTTTCCCGCAACTTGTGTCAAAAAATAAAATATTCCATGGACTCAACATGCCTCTCAGCAAATAGCTTGGGGTGTCTACTTTCCAAAATGGGGTCATTTGGGGGGGGTTTGTGCCATCTTGGCATTTTATGGCCTTCAAAACTGTGATAGGTAGTGAGGAGTAAAATCAAAAATTTATGCCCTTAGAAATCCTGAAGGCGGTGCTTGGTTTTTGGGGCCCCGTACGTGGCTAGGCTTCCAAAAAGTCCCACACATGTGGTATCCCCGTACTCAGGAGAAGCAGCAGAATGTATTTTGGGGTGTAATTCCACATATGCCCATGGCATGTTTGAGCAGTATATCATTTAGTGACAACTTTGTGCAAAAAAAAAAAAAAATTGTCACTTTCCCGCAACTTGTGTCCAAATATAAAATATTCCATGGACTCAACATGCCTCTCAGCAAATAGCTTGGGGTGTCTACTTTCCAAAATGGGGTCATTTGGGGGGGTTTTGTGCCATCTTGGCATTTTATGGCCTTCAAAACTGTGATAGGTAGTGGGGAGTAAAATCAAAAATTTATGCCCTTTGAAATCCTGAAGGCGGTGCTTGGTTTTCGGGGCCCCGTACGCGGCTAGGCTCCCAAAAAGTCCCACACATGTGGTATCCCCGTACTCAGGAGAAGCAGCAGAATGTATTTTGGGGTGTAATTCCACATATGCCCATGGCATGTTTGAGCAATATATCATTTAGTGACAACTTTGTGCAAAAAAAAAAAAATTTGTCACTTTCCCGCAACTTGTGTCCAAATATAAAATATTCCATGGACTTAACATGCCTCTCAGCAAATAGCTTGGGGTGTCTACTTTCCAAAATGGGGTAATTTGGGGGGGGTTTGTGCCATCCTGGCATTTTATGGCCTTCAAAACTGTGATAGGTAGTGAGGAGTAAAATCAAAAATGTATGCCCTTTGAAATCCTGAAGGCGGTGCTTGGTTTTCGGGGCCCCGTACGTGGCTAGGCTCCCAAAAAGTCCCACACATTTGGTATCCCCGTACTCAGGAGAAGCAGCTGAATGTATTTTGGGGTGCAATTCCACATATGCCCATGGCCTGTGTGAGCAATATATAATTTAGTGACAACTTTTTGTAATTTTTTTTTTTTTTTTTTGTCATTATTCAATCACTTGGGACAAAAAAAAAAAATATTCAATGGGTTCAACATGCCTCTCAGCAATTTCCTTGGGGTGTCTACTTTCCAAAATGGGGTCATTTGTGGGGGTTTTGTACTGCCCTGCCATTTTAGCACCTCATGAAATGACATGGACAGTCATAAACTAAAAGCTGTGTAAATTCCAGAAAATGTACCCTAGTTTGTAGGCGCTATAACTTTTGCGCAAACCAATAAATATACGCTTATTGACATTTTTTTTACCAAAGACATGTGGCCGAATACATTTTGGCCTAAATGTATGACTAAAATTGATTTTAATGGATTTTTTTTATAACAAAAAGTAGAAAATATCATTTTTTTTCAAAATTTTCGGTCTTTTTCCGTTTATAGCGCAAAAAATAAAAGCGGCAGAGGTGATCAAATACCATCAAAATAAAGCTCTATTTGTGGGAAGAAAAGGACGCAAATTTCGTTTGGGTACAGCATTGCATGACCGCGCAATTAGCAGTTAAAGCGACGCAGTGCCAAATTGTAAAAAGTGCTCTGGTCAGGAAGGGGGTAAATCCTTCCGGGGCTGAAGTGGTTAAATTGACCATAGTATGTATGAATGTGAGTTAGGGACCTTAGATTGTAAGCTCCTTGACGGTAGGGACTGATGTAAATGTGTAATATATATGTAAAGCGCTGCATAAATTGACGCTGCTATATAAGTACCTGAAATAATAATAATAATAAAAGCGCGCGTGCTGCAGCGCTGCCGAAGTGCTTTGTAAGGACTTCGGCAACGCTGCCCATTCATTTCAATGGGCAGGGCGTTTTGGGAGCGGTGTATACGCTGCTCCCAAACCGCCTCAAAGATGCTGCTTGTGGGACTTTTCAGAACGTCCCGCAAGCGCACCGCCCCAGTGTGAAAGCAGCCTAAGGCTTTTGGTGACCTCTGACCCCTGGCTCTCAAGGGTCAGACACATATAAATGTTACACAAGTAATCCTGTACAACTACAACTAAATATGAAGAAACGTGTGATAAAAATGGTACGGAGGATAGCGGGATGTCAAGTTTCACAGCGCAGTGTTGGAGGCGACGTCCTTCCATGAGGAGTACGAAGAATTCGGTACAAACAGTCCGCACAGACATGATGTTAGTGGGAGCTGTCACCTCCACTTCAAATAAACTGCCATCAGTACAGGAGAGGATGATGAACGCTATAAACTGAGCAGACGTTGCAGGGTGTCGCTGATGGCCGGTACAGAGAGCCCAGGGCACCGCCGCTGGAATATCACTGTGTATAGGCGGAGTATGCTGGCACCGGCCACACAGATCTAATATTTACTGCCCATCTCCACAGAAACTTCACTAACACAGAAAGAGAGGCAACAAACTCCTGAAATTGTTTTAATAATAGACTCAACCTGAACACCAGAATCCACTCTGCAACAATTGAGCAAACAGCAGTAGATACAGTAATCTGTATTTCACTCACCCCAAACCAATCATCATACACACAACAAGCACAAACAACATCCACAAACAACAGGATGCCATCACAGACAAATTGCCACAACTAGCAGAGATTACACTGCAAAAATGTCCCCTTTCCGGGGTCATATTGTCCCCCTACTTCCAAGGAAGGACAAACCAAACCTTATTATCCAGCATGCCAACAGAGAGCTGGCAACTAAAAATAGCTTAAAGCCTATTGTTTACCTGGTACAAAATCCTTCCATAACACCTCAACACCTCCACAGACACCTCAACAAATAAGGGGTGAGCCATCTGTCATAGATAGTAAAGACATTGGGAGGAATTCAATATAGCACTTAAAACACTTTTCTGGCAGCATTTGGTAGCCTTGCGGAAATGTGTCACAGATACCCTATATTGTCAAGTATTGGGACACCTGCCTGTACACGCACATGAACTTTAATGGCATCCCAGTCTTAGTCTGTAGGGTTCAATATTGAGTTGGCCCACCCTTTGCAGCTATAACAGCTTCAACTCTTTTGGGAAGGCTGTCCACAAGGTTTAGGAGTGTGTCTATGGGAATGTTTGACCATTCTTCCAGAAGCGCAACTGTGAGGTCAGGCACTGATGTTGGACGAGAAGACCTGGCTCACAGTCTCTACTCTAATGCATCCCAAAGGTGTTCTATCAGGTTGAGGTCAGGACTCTCTGCAGGCCAGTTAAGTTCCTCCATCTCAAACTCCTTCATTCATGTCTTTATGGACCTTGCTTTGTGCAGTGGTCCAAATTATTTGGTGGAGGGGGGATTATTGTGTGGGAGTATTGTTTTTCTGGGGTTAGTCTTGGCCCCTTAATTCCAGCGAAGGGAACTGTTAAGGCATCAGCATACCAAGACATTTTGGACAATTTCATGCTCCCAACTATGTGGGAACAGTTTGGGGATGGCCCCTTCCTGTTCCAACGTGACTGTGCACCAGTGCATAAAGCAAGGTCCATAAAGACATGATGAGCATGTTTGGTGTGGAAAAACTTGACTGGCCTGCGCGGAGTCCTGACCTCAACCCAAAAGAACACCTTTGGGATGAATTAAAGCAGAGACTGCAAGACAGGCCTTCTCATCCAACATCAGTGCCTGACCTCACAAATGCACTTTGAGAAGAATGGTCAAACATTCCCATAGACACACTCCTAAACCTTGTGGACAGCCTTCCCAGAATAGTTGAAGCTGTTATAGCTGCAAAGGGTTAGCCAAGTCAATACTGAACCCTACGGACTAAGACTGGGAGCACATTAAAGTTCATGTGTGTGGGGCCGGCATCCCAATACTTTTGACAATATGGTTACACACAGTTACACAGTAGGCGAGGTTGAAAAAAGATACAAGTCCATCAAGTCCAACCTATGTGTGTGATTTTATTTCAGTATTACATTGTATATCCCTGTATGCTGTGGTCGTTCAGGTGCTTATCTAATCGTTTTTTTAAATTATCGATGCTCCCTGCTGAAACCACTGCCTGTGGAAGAGAATTCCACATCCTAACCACTCTTATGCCCCGTACACACGGTCGGATTTTCCGATGGAAAATGTCCATCGGAGCTTGTTGTCGGAAATTCCGACCGTGTGTGGGCTCCATCGGACATTTTCCATCGGATTTTCCGACACACAAAGTTTGAGAGCAGGATATAAAATTTTCTGACAACAAAACCCGTTGTCGGAAATTCCGATCGTGTGTACACAAATCCGACGGACAAAGTGCCACGCATGCTCAGAATAAATAAAGAGATGAAAGCTATTGGCCACTGCCCCGTTTATAGTTCCGACGTACGTGTTTTACGTCACCGCGTTCAGAACGATCGGATTTTCCGACAACTTTGTGTGACCGTGTGTATGCAAGACAAATTTGAGCCAACATCCGGGAAAAAAATCCTAGGATTTTGTTGTCGGAATGTCCGAACAAAGTCCGACCGTGTGTACGGGGCATTACAGTAAAGAACCCTCTACGCAGTTTAAGGTTAAACCGCCTTTCTTTAGTTTTAGTGAATGGCCGCGTGTCTTCGGCAAAATCTTATCCCCTCTCAAGCGTCTCCTCTCCAGAGAGAACAAGTTCAGTGCTCGTAAACCCATCCTCATAGCTAAGGTCCTCCAGTCCCTTTATTAGTTTTGTTGCACTTCTCTGGACTCTGTCCAGGTCTAGCACATCCTTCCTGAGGACTGGTGCCCAGAACTGGACAGCATACTCCAGGTGCGGCCAGACCAGAGTCTTGTAGAGTGGGAGAAGTATTGTTTTATCTCTGGAGTGAATCCCCTTTTTAATGCATGTCAATATTCTGTTTGCTTTGCTTGCAGCAGCTTGGCATTGCATGCCATTGCTGAGCCTATCAACTACTAGGACCCCCAGGTCCTTTTCCACCCTAGATTCCCCCAGAGGTTCTCCCCCTAGTGAGTAGATTGCATTCATATTTTTACCACCCAAATTAATTATTTTACATTTTTCTACATTAAACCTCATTTGCCATATAGTTGCCCACCCCATTAATTTGCTCCATTTATGTAGTGTAGTTCTTAATAGCAACACTTTTACAATCTGGAACTCTGGCTGCACTAAATTCAAAAAGAATTACCTCCAGTTAAATAACAAAACTGGAAGCAATTAACACCAACTCTAAGCTGGTGTACAGAGACAGGCAGAGTGCCTGTCTCTGAATGCTGTTGTATAACAGAGCAGCATGTTTGCCGATACTACCCCTTCCCCTATCCACCTGTCACTGGTTGTCAGAGACAATGTTGGCTTCACAGCAGACAGGATCCTAGCAACCGGTGACACTTACAGTGGATGGAGCCTGATGGGGAAGTGAGGGACTAGTTCCCTATCAGGTCCTCTCTCTTCTTGACAGAAGGCAGTGGGCATATTCCATAGCCAATAACAGGCTGTCTATTGGTTATGAAATCCACCCACTACCTGCTATCAATCAGAAAGGGAGTGGTCCTAATAGGAAACTAGTGTTGCCAAATCCCCATTAGGGTTATCCATTCAGTTAAAAAACTCTTCTGCCACTGTGCTGTCTGTGTGACAGCGGCAGGGAGGTAGCACAGCTGCACTGAGGACAGAGTATCTGTATTGACATTTTTACCTCATTGCGCTTCCGAACACAGTGCTTGCCCCAAATTCACATACCTGTTTTCAACTGGTACATAAATCAATTGCCTACAGTGACATTTGTCTTGCAGAGGCCTGATTGAATACAGTAAACACGCTTTATGAATTCCCCAAATTGTGCCCTGGATCTGACACAAACCATATGCAGACCAAAGCTCACTACACACATACTGAAAGTTGGTCGGTTCAGCATGAAATGGCTTCTGTTGAACGGTCTTGCAGGAAAACCAGCATTCAATCAGCGCTTGTATCCAATGGCTGCAAGCGTTGATCATTGTATTCTAATGGGGGGGGGGGCAAGTTCCACTTTCAGAATAGAATATGCAATAGCACAGCAGGAAAAATCCCAGCATCATTGTTTTGATGTGTGGATTTGTCAGTTTTTTTCTCAAAACTGTACATGTATACCCAGCTTCACACAATAATATCCTCCCAAAAAGACCCCAAACCTCATGAATAAACCAAAACAGCAACAATACTCTCAAACCAAACACAGGGCCACACGGATGGCAGGAGTGGGAGAAACCACGCATCCTAAGATGGACATCAAGACCAACACAGGGCAGGGATAAGGACTCTCGTCTGCACATTATGTAACAATCTAATGGGACTAGTCTCTAGTGTAATCATTCCCAAGAATACAACTCTAGTTATCTCCTCTTAAATAGTGGACGGCTGGTCGTGGGTCTGGGCTCAGCAGCTTTTTCTTTGCGGCAAAAGAAGATGGCAGAGGAGAGCAGAAGAGGCACAGGGCTTGGACAAATATGGATGGCTGCAGAATAAAGAGGGACAGGTGACTTCAGCGCTAGCTATAACTGTCCCATGTGAATGCCTATAAATTGGTCTTCAGCCTGGGGTGGTGCTACAGCTATCACTGAGAGAAATAAAAATTTAATTTTATTTAAAAACCACTGCAAAGATTTGAATAAGAGCACATGCTATATGCACTGGGCCCCTTAGGGGATTTAACAAGAGTTTTAAATTCCAAAAAAGCCTTTGATTCAGTGTTGCACTCAATATACTGGAGAGTGGAACAGGGGGGGAAACATATTATATCTTCAAAAGCTCATATAAAGAAAAAACCTGTAGCGTAAAGAAAAATGGAAAAGGCACAGGCAGCCACATGGCTGTAGCCTAAATCCAATGTTCTTCAACAAATGAATTAGTTGCAGCTCTAGAATCCTTCTCAGCATCAGGACTGTACAATGACACTGAGGTGAAGTTCCTGCTGTACCAGGCCAGGCCAAACCGTGCAGCCTGCAAGTGGTGTTAAAGGAAAACTCCACTTACAAAAAAAAACAAACAAATAATAATATAGCATAAAAAATTGCTAAACAAGCCATTTTGTAATTTATTATTATTAAAATTATCTTTCCATTTAAATTTGCAGCAGCTATAATTCTGTACATCTATAAAGAAAACTTTATGGCAACTTGAAGGCGTTGTGTAGTCCATTGGTATACTGTAGAGCATGTCCTCAGAAATGTAATGTCCTACTTCTGTGATTGGCCCACTGACTTTCTTAGAAGTCTTCACTAAAATATAAGTTGAATTTTAGACATCCCCATAATTGAAATTTAAATTTTGGTGAAATACTCCTTAGGGATTAACTATTGATCTACTACTAAGGGATGCAAACTCGGAAGTTTTCCTCAGAACACTGAGATTTTACCAGCTGGTTTAGGAGCCAGTCTAGAGAGGACATGATGAAACAGAAATGTCTTCAAAGCAGAACAAGGTAGGAATCTGTAATGGTGTTTAGTAAATTGCCATTTATATATATCATCCAAATGGAGTTGTTTTTTTCTCAAGAGTGAAGTTACACTTTAAACCACATGATGGTCCCATCTATCTCTTGGGGACTCTGCTGGTGAGATCCCTGCAATGAGTTCCTGGCACTGTACACCTGCTGTGCCCATTAAAGTTAAACTAAAGGCAAGAATACTTACCTTAATTCCAACTTACAATGGCCTGATGCTTATCAGGACCCTCTCCAGCGTCAGCATCTAATCCCCAGCTTCTACCGGGTGTCTTCGGCTTTCTTGCTTGGCTGGCATGGGTTAACATCACTCCCACGCATTGGCAGGAGTGCAGTCATCCCATCACACTGACAGTGTGCTGGAATGTAGAAAAAAAGGAGACCTCTATCATGTCAAATCCAGAGTGTGGTAGTCCCATCCCTATTGCACTTGAACAAAAGGAAATACCCCCTAAGTGGGACTTTGAATGACCACCAACTCTGATGTAAAAATGAATAACTTTAATAATATTGCATGTTTAATACAAATAGATAAAAAGATGAATAGCATCTATACAATACATACATGATACACAAAAAAAACAAAACACAAAAGAAAAAAGCAATATATCATGGTATGAACATCAATACTCTCTAGTGTACCCCGATACCCGTCCAGTCTTTTTAAAAAAAGCACCTTCATCAGGGATAGAGAGTGAAGTATACTCAGATAAATGTTAATTCAATTTGAATAATTCCATGTTCAAAAATAGCAGGCAGCTGTTATGAAAACCACTCAAATGATACACTGATACATATACACCGCGCTTCACGCAGGATCTTGCTGTCCACAGGACATATGAGATCGGGCACCTACTGATCCTACTGGCTCATGGAGCAACTACATTTGTAGTTTTGGAGATATCCAGCTCCGGTCCCGCACCGGTGACATTACATACATATGTTGCTACCACTTACGGGTGAAGCCTGATTGCTGTCAAGCACATTTACTGCTACACATTCTTTGGGAATGCATTTCATGCATCCAGCTACCCGGTACTGGCATCTATCTGTGTGTTTATCATAACAGCTGCCTCCTATTTTTGAACATGTAATCATTCAAATTGAATTAACATTTATCTGAGTATACTTCACTCTCTACCCCTGATGATGGTGCTTTTTTTAAAAAGACTGGAAACGCGTCGGGTATCGGGGTACACTACCCATTGGAGAGTATTGATGTTCTTTTGTATACCATGATATATTGCTTTTTTCTTTTGTGTTTTGTTTTTTTGTGTATCATGTATGTAGTGTGCTGGAATGTAAGCCGAGCTGTACATGTGCAACTCAGTGTTCATTCTACAGAGGGTTGCAAACTAATGCTTAATCTTTCTGCAATAAAGAGCCTGCTTGTTTGCAGTTTTTTATTTTTCAACTTTAGTCCCACTTTAACCATGTCCCGCGCAGCCTTATTGTAAAATGGCGGCCAGGCGGGAGCTTCCTTATCCTGGGTGAACATCATATGATGTCCTCTTTGTTCTTTCCCTAATGCGCGCCCTAGGGGCAGTGTAGCAGCGCAATATGTCACCCTCTGTATCCACCGTCCAGATCGTTGTAATAGGCAGCCCTTGTATCATGTGATTGCTGTGACCAATAACAGTGATCACATGTCAATTGTACACATTGGCTTTCATTCATAGCCATTCATTTTATACTATTGTGATCTCTTTGTTCACAGTGATCACATGGTACATGGGTCAATTACAGAGGACCTGTACCATGTGATAGATGTAACCAATTACAACTATCACAATAGTACACAATGGCACATGAATCCATGCAATTGATACAAATGATTTCTCATAACAATGATCAGATAATCACTTTAATAAGCATTCATAGTGAATAAATAATCATAATCAAGCTCCAGAGAGCACAGTATGTAAAAAAAATTGTAAAAAAAAGAGGAGAAAATTGAAAAAATGATTCATTTTTAAATTTTGTTTACATACTGTCACATGATCACGCTGTACTGCTCTAGTGACGATAAAAAAAAAGAAAAAAGGTGAAAAAAACTAATTTTATTAAAATTCTTCATCTTCAAAAAAACTGTGATAAATTACAACTTTAAAAAATTCACTATGCCTCTTGCTAATAACCTTGGACTGTCTACTTTCTAAAAAGGGGTAATTTGGGTAGGGCGTTATACTGTCCTGGTATTTTAAGGCTGCAAGAAATTAGATGGGCTATCGGTATTGGATTGAATTTTCTAATATATATACCATAGTTTGTAGACTCTATAACTTTACACCGACTAACTAATTTACATTTTAGTAATGATTTGGGTTATTTTTACCACAGAAATTTAACAGAATATATTTTGACCTAAATTTATGAAGAAAGATAATTAATTTGCAACATTTTATAACAGAAACAAACTTTTTTGTTTATATAGTAAAAGAATAAAACAAAATTCAACGGTGATTAAATACCACTAGAAAAAAAAGCGCTATCTGTCTAAAAAACAAGATAAAATGTCATTTGGGTACAGTGTTGCAGGACTGAGTAATTAGCATTTAAAGTATGACAGCACTGAAAGCTGAAAATTGGCCTGGGCAGGAAGGTGGCGAAAGTGTCCAGTTTTAAGGTGGTTAAGAGGGGTTTCCAAGTCAATGCTGAAGAAATATAAATAGTTTCTTTTTGTGTGTGGCCCATTGGGTCTTGTGTATAACTGTTATGTTAAAAAGCTATAAATAAAACTTAAAAAAAGAGGGGTTTCCACCATCCCTGCTGGGTTTTTTTAAATATAATAAAGATTTTAAAAGTAGGTATGGGAACACACAAAGGTGGGCGAAACCTGGAAAGGAGGTCACATTAATGAAGATCCCAGAGGTGTAAGAAACTCACTCAATGGTCCACACTGTCCATCTTCACCTATAACTGAAATAATGCTTTTGAGTGTCAAAAAAAAGGTAATTTTAATAACAATGGATTAAAAAATGCCTTGTGTAGTTTTGGATAAAGTGGAAGAACTCTCAACCTCTTGAACTGACTACTCAATGGGGTTGATTTACTAAAGGCAAACAGACTGTGCACGTTGTAAGTCAAGTTGCACACTGCAATGGCATTTGAGCCAAAACTTAGTAAATTAGGTGAAACTTCACTTACAAAGAATACCCAAATACACACACGGAAAAAAAAGCTGTATTTTTTGATTGCAAATGATAGGATGATGGAAGTCAGCAGAGTTTGCATTCATTCACTCTGGAGCAAATGCCCGTTCAGAGTGCATCTGCACTTGCAAATTGCACTGTTTATTTGCCTTTAGTAAATCAACCCAAATGTTTGATTGTACAACAACGTTGTCTAGATTTGCCAAAAACAAGTGGGAGGGATGACCCAACTGTATGTAAATTGTAGAACGCACACCTATTAATAGGTGAAAGACATGTGTAACATACTAAATTATTTTTGCAATGAGAATCACCCCTTTTGATATCAATAAATAAGGCACAAAAAAGAGCAAAGTCAATAACCTGCAGACCCCACACAACACAGACACTCTGGGGTCACTAAAAGAATTCTGTGTGTCATACAGATTGTCCTCTCACCTTCAGATCATTTTGGGGTTTCATCTGCAGATTTTGCAGAATTTTAAACAGCAGTGGACGATGATCTGGAGCTTATTTTTCTGACATCACTCCACCCATAAATCATCTGGAAGGTATTTCATTATATATCCTGCATCTGCTCCGCTCTCTCTTATCTTATGTCAAATATTGGAATTGCATTTGCGTCAGAGGAGTTGGGGGGGGGGGGGGTCTGTTCTCCTGGAGTTCCCTCTCTGGATATTACTCCGAAGTAATATGCAGGGCATAAAATCCTCATTATAATTAGACAGACTCAGTATGGACACAATACAGGTTGCTCTTCCCCAATTTATCACTGTCTGATACCTACGCGTTGCTCAGATACCATTTGAAGCATGGACGATGGATGGCAGATAATCACTTTTATTTAGTCTGAGATCCCCCCCACTTCACTTCTGTCTTCTCTTTACAGCAGCATTCACGCATTACCCCACCAGAGATACCCCAAGAATGTGGATATACCCAGTGCCCCCTTGTGTCAGTGTAGTGAAAACTGTCAGTCTAATGGTGTCATACGATTGCTCAGAGCCAATGTAGTGAGAGCTGTAAGTCTAATGCCCCGTACATACAATCAGACTTTCCAACAACAAAACCGTGGATTTTTGTTAGAAGGATATTGGCTCCAACTTGTCTTGCATACACACGGTCACACAAATGTTGGCCAACAATTACGAACGTAGTGACATACAAGAGGTTAGTGATATCTCCATTATGAACGCTAGTTTTACAAGACTGACCGCTTCCGGCTCGTCCTTGATTCAAAGCATGTGCTCGTGCGACGGACTTGTTTACACATGATCGGAAAGTCTGACAACAAAGATTTGTTGGCGGAAAATTTGAGAACCTGCTTGCCAAAATTCCGACAACAAATGTCCGATGGAGCATACACACAGTCGAACTTACCACCAACAAGCTTACATCCAACAAATCCAATCGTGTGTACGTGGCATTATAATAATATAGTGAGTGACCACACACTGTCAGTCTGATGGCATCATGTGATTGCTCAGAGCCAGTGTAGTGAAAGCTTTCATTCTAATGATCTCATATGATCACACAAGGCCAGTGTAGTGAGAGCTGGCAGTTTAATGGTGTCATGTGATCACTCAGAGCCAGAGTAGTGAAAGCTGTCAGTCTGATGTCATGTGATCACTCAGAGCCAGTGTAGTGAAAGCTAGTGAAAGCTACCTGTCTAACGATGTCATGTGATCGATCAGAGCCAGTGTAGTGAAAGCTACCTGTCTAACGATGTCATGTGATCGCTCAGAGCCAGTGTAGTTGTTCAGTTGCGCAGTTGCACTGCTGGTCATATTTTTTACGGGAACCTCTGCCCGTAACAGGCATTTATGGGCAGCCCAAAATGGGCTGAAATTTACAGGCTGCCTGTAAATTAACGGGCGGTTGGCAACACTGGAGAAGTTCTGTCCTCTCTGTTGATGACTGCTGAGACAAGATGGGGGCAGATACAGTATCTCACAAAAGTGAGTACACCCCTCACATTTTTGTAAATATTTTAAATATTTTATTACATCTTTTCATGTAACAACACTGAAGAAATTACACTTTGATGCAATGTAAAGTAGTGAGTCAAAAACAACTCAACACACAGCCAATAATGTCTAAACCGCTGGCAACAAAAGTACAAGTACAAGTACAAGTGAGTAAAAAAACACACCTCACTTTTTTTTCAAGGTAAATCACCACAACACAGTGAGGTTTAACATTTGTGGGTTGTTATGGTTTGGTATATAAATGGTATCCACATGCTACATGCATTGTGGTATGCTGTGGTGCACTGTACATTGCGTCGTGCTGTACAATACATTAAGTACATAGAACAGATGTGTTGCCACACATTGCGGCAACACATTTTAACTCATGTTGTCACAGAGTAATGAAGAGAAATGATCCTGCTGTACCGTGACTGATCCCTCTCTAAATTCCGCAATGGGATATCTTTAGGAAAATCCAAGAAATTCCTCTCATCCCCTATTGTATTTGTCCAGTAGGAAGGGGACGCAGTGGCTGAGTGACATATGAATAGCTTCCCTGCAGACCGCAGTCTCCATTGTGTGAATTCTTACGCAGGTCCTCGTCACGCTGCGCTTAGCCGGAAGCTCACAATGTTATCTTGGCCTGGGACGGGGCGGGAAATACACATTCTAAATTGTGAAAATTATCTTAAAACAACATTGAAGGAAAATAATGTTTGTGACTGGCCATGAAATATGGAAGAAGTTCGTCTGTGAGTTTCCTGAGTGCCAACGTTTGTAGCAAGCTAACACCGTGCCAAATCCGAGGGCAAAATAATCTTTGGAAACAAATTACTTATTACCATTATTAATCATAATCATTTATCACTTGTGGGACAAAAAACATTTTGTTTATTATTATTAATATACATTTTTATAGCTCTGACAAATTCCGCAGTGCTGTACAGAGAGCACTGAGTCAGCCACATCACTCTCTGTACCAGAGGAGCTTACATTCTACTGTCCCCACCACAGTTACACACAATTGTTATTAATATTACTATTTTATTTTTCTATAGCTCTGACATATTCCACAGTGCTGTACACAGAACACTGAGCCAGTCACCTCATTCTCTGCACCGAAGGAGCTTACATTCTTATGGCTCACCAGTCCAGTTAGACAATATTAATATTATACTGTAACTTATTCAATAGTGCTGTACAAAGCACACCGAACCATTCACCTTAAATCTCTGCACCAGAGAAGCTTGCACTCTGATGTCCCACCACTGTCGATAAATTATTATTATTATTATTATATTAATTTATAAAGCTTTGACATATTCTGCAGTGCTGTACAAAGAACACGGAGTCATCCATACTACTTTTCTTGGTTTCACCTTGTTACATCTGCTAATGATCTATGGTTTACCCTCTCCTATTTTATGTGAATTGCGGACAGCTGCAGCAAACCTGTCAGTGACTCTGAGAGGATGGAGGTTTCAATCACATGATTGGGTAACCTAAGAGAGATCAATACTACTTCAACCATCTAGTAGTAGTGTTTTTGTTTTTTTTACTAAAATATTTGGATCCTTCTATTGTATATGCGCTGAATATAGTGGGAACTACCTATGTTATCACAAAGAACCTAGCTAGTTCTCATCTTGGATTACAGAAAGATTAGCCTTTATGTCGAGATCTGAGAGTGGGAGTGGTTGAGTAGTTTCGCAAAAGATGAATGGGCAGGGCTGACACCACTCAGTCTGTGTGTTGCCAGCTCACAACAGGACTTAAGCTGGGCACAGATGATTTTTATTTTTTTTTCAGTTCAGCCAGCAGGCTGAATAAATTAAAAAAAAACAGATTCTTCCATCCACAAAAAAGAGGAGAAAGGAGAAATCCCCCCCCCCCCTGGAACATTGTATTCTGTCAGATGCTCCCGGTGCTGTCAGAATACACTGATCAGTGTCTGCTGCCCATTGCCTGCAGTCACTGATCAACAACAGTTTTCTAGCGTGTCCACTAGATTGACTTCTGTCAAACATGGTGGGCCACACATATCCAAATTCAGCTGATCCCTGCTAAACCAGCCATAATTCGATCTGTCTATACTCAGCTTTAAGCAGGCCATAGATAGTTTTTTTAGGTGCAGCCAGTGGGTTGATCAAAAAACAAAACTAACATATTCCCTCATCCACGTTTTCCACCACTGGGACATATTCTGACAGTGACTTGCACTAGTGATCAGTGGCTGCAGCCTATTGACTGCAGCCACTGATCGAGAAAAGTTTTCCAACATTCTCCTTCGACAGAAGATGATCAGACAACTTCTGTCAAGTAGGGATGGTTACATACTGATTGAAGTTCAGGGGGACCCTGCTGAACTGGCCAAATTTTGATCTGTGTATGGCTAGAATATGGAATTGAGTGCATATCTGGTACCTTAAAAGAGGGTATTACTTGCAGGGTCTTTAAAGCAAGATTTAGGTATGATTTTTATAGCATAGTCCAGCTTGGACCAATGTTAGTATGCATATCTCATACCTGACTGTTGCTCGTGTAAACTGAAAATCTTGGTAGTAGTCGCTGCTACAGTGAAAGCAGCAGTCTTCCGGGTTCTGTGCTGAGTGGCTGCCCTTCTGCATAGTAACCACAGGGGGTTGCCTGCTCGGCACTGCCATTCATAGAAAGCCTTATATTATTTTCAGTGAATACAAGGCATTCTCTGATGGACGAGGTGGAGAAGCGGGGCTATGATGTCATAATCCTCACCTCATCCTATCAGAGTGAAGAAATGTCACCAGCACACCAAAGATTCCTCAAAATGGGTCCAAAGCTTTATTTTTGAGGTCACATGGTAAACACAAGGCAAGGTTTCAGAGCCACGCAGTTGCCTGACAAAGGGCCCTGCGTGGCTCCAAAATGTTGCCTTGTGTTTACCATGTGGCCACGAAAATAAAGCTTTGGAACGATTTTATGGAATCCTTGGTGTGCTTGGTGACATTTCTTCACTTTTATTCAGAAAAATACCAAGAAATACAATTGGGAGTTTTGAGATGCAAAAAATAAATCAAATTGATATTACAAATGTCATCATTTTATTTAAACAAACATAGTTAAAAAATGAATAAAGTTTAACCATTTGCCATCCAGCCGCCATCATTATACTGCGGCAGGTCGGCACGATCCCGCGAACCGTCGTAGCTATACGTCGGTCCTTTTAAGCGGGATAGCAGGCGCGCACGCCCACTGCACAGTGGGGGTGCCGATGCTCATGACCAGCGGTCGGAATGACCGCCTGCCACGAGCGATCGCGGGCAACACATACATCCCAGTTCTGTGAGGAGAGGAGAGAGAGATTGTGAGTTCCTACAAGCTGGGAACCACGATCTCTCATCTCCTATAGTAAGTCCCATCCCCCACAGGTAGAACACACACATAGGGAACACAGTTAACCCCTTGATCGCCCCCTAGTGTTAACCCCTTTCCTGCCAGTGACATTTATACAGTAATCAGTGCATGTTTATAGCACTGATCGCTGTATAATTGTCAATCGGCCCAAAAAAAAAAAGTTTCAAAAGTGTCCGATGTGTCCGCCATAATGTCGCAGCCTCGATAAAAATTGCAGATCGTCGCCATTACTAGTAAAAATAATAATAATAATAAAAATGCCATAAATCTATCCCCTATTTTGTAGACGCTATAACTTTTGCGCAAACCAATCAATATACGCTTTTTGCAATTTTTATTACCAAAAATATGTAGAATACATATTGGCCTAAACTGAGAAAAGAATTTGCTTTTTTTTAAAAAAAAAATATGGGGCTATTTATTACAGCAAAAAGTACAAAATATTATGTATTTTCAAAATTGTCGCTCTTTTTTTGTTTATAGCGCAAAAAATAAAAACCACAGAGATGATCAAATACCACTAAAAGAAAGCTCTATTTGTGAGAAAAAATAGGAAATCAGTTTAGTTTGGGTACAGCGTTGCACGACCGCGCAATTAGTTAAAGTGACGCAGTGCGGTATCGCAAAAAATGGTCTAGTCATTGAGCACCCAATTGTTCTGGGGCTGAAGTGGTTAAAACCAGAACATGAAAAGTCATGCGGTCACAATACAAAAGTTGGTTGCCTCTACATGGCTTCTTCTGGAGCTTTTGTAGGACCTTTATACAATGTCACTAAAAGAAATGATGAACAATAAATTTTAATAAATACAAAGAAAAAAGAAAAAGAAAGAAAAAGAAGAAGACACTAGTACACAGAAAGACCCCGAGGGGTGTATCAAATTTACAATTCATATATTCACATGGTTAGAGTATTATATAGATCGCCTGATGGATGCACTCTCACCCCAAACGTGATCAAGGTTCCAAACAACCCTAAGGGCCCACCAAGAGGTCCAATGAGGTATCAGTGTGCCATAAAGGGGGACAATAGCCCTAAATTCACACCTGCAAAGGCATATAGTTGATTAAGATAGTACACCACACTTATTATCACTTAAGCCAATCATTTGACCATAATATAGTCCAACTTAGACCTACCCTGTTGTGATAAGAAGTCAAGGAATTCACAGGCTGATAATTATATAACTCCTATAACGTATATTTCATATACGTGTATAGTAAGCTTCAAAGGGACTGTGCCCTCTAAAGAAACACATAAATCATCACAGAACTTTCCTGCAAATTTAAGATTTTTCTAGATAGATGTTGTAATAAATTTAGCAGGCTCCTCTTACCTAAACACTTCCTCGTTGAGAATAACCGTATTCCTTTCCTTAGTATCAATATGATACCATTGAACCAGGGAAGATCAATGTTAATTAATCTATCCCAAAGTATCCCCTACGGAGGAATAATAGGTTAGTGTCAAAACCGTGGCTTGTTTAGCAATAAGCTGAAATCAAATTGCCATAATCTCACACAAGATCAACGTACTTTTCACCTTGGATTTGAAATCCTGCAGGTACCATACAAGGTGATTGGCCACAGCAACATCGCCTGTACTCTGAGGGTCTTAAGTATCCCCTTTACCCCGGCGGCGTCTGACGTCACCACCAGGATACGAACGCCTATTGGTTGGTCCCGAATCCCACCAGCTGTCTCCAGTCAAGGAGGAGATGAGGAGTCACTCGCGGCGGCGTTCCGCGCATGCGCGAACCCGCCACGACCATTTTCGAAACTCCATTTTGCCTTACTACCTTACTTTCTCCCCTTCACTCGCGGCTGTGTTCTGCGCATGCGCGAACCCGCCGTGGCCATTTATGGAACTCCTTTTTCTCTTACTTCGGTGCCCATGCATGTGCAATAGGACCAGGATCGTATTTACAACACCGCCTAATGTTCAAACCTGCACCGCGCTGATCTTAAAACTAGGGAGGGGAAGAAAAACTATAGTGAGGACACCCAGAGAGACTTACTCATCTCACTAATCAGACACCCACCAGATGTCAAAACTGCCAGACAATAGATCCAAATCCGGATATCTCAGCAACAATTAGACAATGTTCAATCAGTGCAGGTCACCTGGGGGGGAAAAAAAACCTTTGGTGGCAGCAGCCTAATGATTAGCTTATAACAAAAAATATATAATTAATTGAATCAAACAACATACACCCTAACCAAAATTAATTTTAACGGGGCAGAACAACCATGAAAACAAAAATAAAACAGCATCAAATTGGATGTAATCCAGAAATGGATATCATAACACAGGCGAACAAACTGATTACCAAAAAGGAAAACAATGTAAAAAAAGGAAACAAGGGCGCCGCCCGAAAGCAGGGCCACACACCTAAACTGACCACCTACTCCCCCGGGCCAAACCCAGGCCACAAAGGGACACCAAAGACCCAAACCACATCAAGAATCAGAGTGACACACCATCAGAAGAACTGCACAAAAACAATTTAATAAATTTGTACACTTTAAATGAAGATTAACCATTGCCTTAATTCATAGGTATAATAATAATGTTTGGCAAAGGAAATAGAGAACCAAGACACATTAGGGCGACAAATCATTCCAAGAGGTCATGGTTAACCCTACAAAAACGGCTTGAAACTTAGCACATCATTTAGCCTTGGATATTTGGTAGCAGAAAGAGTAAAAATACATTTTGTTTCTCGTTGTAGAAGCAATTTGTCTACATCAACCCCTCTCTCGTTTACAGGGGGTGTATTCCAAGGCAAAAGAACTCATCTTTGTGGCATCAAATTGGTGGTAAAGCCCCATGTGGCAACTTATAGGACTCTCAAATTTCTTTGCATTTACCAATCCCATGTGATCCCTAATCCTATGGAAAAAAGGCCTCTTGGTCTTTCCAACGTAGAACATGCCACATTGGCATTCCATAGAATACACGATGCCTACCGATTGGCATCGTCATCACTATTGTTGTCTACAATTGCCAGCCTGTGGTCATTACCTCATCCAGTAATACCAAATAGCCATTTTCAAGAATGTGTGCGTGGGGAATATTGGGTTTGGACTACTACTACAGTGATTTACAGATTACATAGTGATTGTTTAGGTATGAGATAGAAGTACATTAAGTCAAGCTGGACCAATAAAACTATGCTAATAAAATCACACCTAAACTTTAGCTTTAAAGTGATACAACATGGGAACATGTGTATCGTAGACAAGTACTGCATATGTTTTTTGCCTTGACCTATGCTGTAAAGGTAAAGGTTCTGGGTCATCACAGTCCTTAGTGAGTTCCTGACCAGGATCAAGTATGTATGGATGGCAGTTCAGTCTTTTTTAAATTATTCACTTGTCGCATGCTTGTTTCAGGTCAGTGATTTAGTGACAGATTATCGCTGTGGGAGGAGCTTGGCTACAGCTACTGCTGATAGAGTCATTTGAATATAGAGTATTGTGTACATCGTTCAAGAATTTGTATCAGCCTGTGGCCAATCTCATTTTCTCTGAAAACCAACAAACTGATGCATCACTACAGATTGACCACTTAGAGCCCATTCTGAATCCCTCAGTAAGCTATGTGTCTGGCAGCATGTAATATAACAGAAGTGTGTGGTGGTTGGCGCAGCATCTGCTGTTTATAGCAAAGGATGAGGGATTGGCTGTCAGAGACACAGATAATTTAGATGCTGAAGTGTCTGTAAACCTCTTGTGAAACTTAATCCTGTCATAAGAGAGCACGTGCTGTAAGAATGATCCCGCCATTGTTCTGCGTCACATCCACTGCAGCGCATTTATTTTAGTCACGTGGAGACCTCACTGTCAGGGGATTCACCGACACACCTCATTGCTCTGTCACACATCATACAATCTCTGCAACACAAAGTCAAATATCCAAGCCCTCAGATTTGGCACAAAATGCTGAATTTTACAAGAATGTCTACCATACCAAGGGGGTAATTATGGAAGGAACTGTCCCTGAGGTAAGGAGATCAGAGGGGCCCCGTTTGACTGTTGCACCCCCTTACATCTCAGTTGGGAGTTTGTCCCCTTCTTAGCAGTGTAGATCAAAATAAAAAGTTCCAATCAGGATAAATTCCTGTGTCTGGGTGTGATGTTATTTGTTGCCATATTAATGGGAGTTTTCTGCACAAGGTGAGGACAGTGAAATCAACAGTGCTGATGACTGTAGAGAAACTTCAGAAACTTCTATACACTCCCAGCTCACCCCAACCCCTCAACTTGCAACCCTGACCCCTATGCTTCTAACCTTGACCCCTTATCTGATCGGTCCTGAAACCTGACCCTTCCAACCCCTCAACCCCCACAACCCTGACAGTCACCTTCCCAGCCTCTCACCTTTCAACTCTAGTTAGTTGGAGCTGGAAAGGTAAGGACACCTTCCAACCCCTCACCTCCAACCCTTCCAGGCCTCACCCCTCTGCTCTCCAACGCTTCACCTTCCAAACTTGACCGCTCACCTCTGTTACCCCAAACCTTTCATCTTAAAACTACAACTTATCACTTCCCCAACCTCTAACTCAGGGTTTCTCAAGCAGGGTTCCATGGAACTTTAGGGTTCCTCCAGGGGTTGCTAGGGGTTCCTTGAGCAATGAGCATTTTTAGGCCTCCCAGATAAGTTTCCACTTACACCATTGATCTGTTTAGCTATCTGTAAGGGAGTAAATCCTCCCTATGTCCACAAGTGTACGGAGCATTCTTCCCACTGACAATCACACTAATGTATCATGAGTTGCAGATATAATGATTTTTAGCAGGGGTCTTTTAGAATCTGGAAAGTTATTTCAAGGGTTCCTCTGTGTTGAAAAGGTTGAGAAGGGCTGCTTTAACTTTTCCCCTTCCCCACTCCTCAACTTCCAACCCTGACCCTTTACTTCCCTAGCTCTGATCCCTTCCCAAACCCTCATTTAAAACCTGGACTTCTAAACTCCCACTCTTTACCTCCCATACCCTGGCCCTTCATTTTCTAACAACTCTTCACTTCCCAATCCTGAATCCCCATTTTGCAAACCCGGTCCCTTCACTCTCCAACCATTAACATTCCAAACCTGCGCCTTCATGATCCTTCACATCCCCAATATTGACTGCTTAGCTTTTGACTCTGACCCCTCACCTACCAACCTCCCACATCCAGAACACTGACCCCTCACCTTACAATCCTTCACCTTCCAACTCCAACCCTTCAGCTTTCCAACTCCGACCCCTGACTTTCCAACCCAGACCCCTTCCCTTCCAAAACCTGACCCCTGACCTTCCCAACCTTTATACCTCGCCTTCCAAGCCTTCACCTTTACAACCCTGACCCTCTTCCCTTAAAACCCTGACTCCCACCTTCCAGGTCCAACCCCTGATCTTCCAACCCTAAACCTTAATCTCCACAATCCCGACCCTTCCCTTCCAAATCCTGACCCTTCATCTTCCCTACTATTAACATCCTAAAATCTTACTCTCACCCAGAGGCGTAGCTTGAAGCTTGTGGGCTCTTATGTAAAAGTTGACATGCCCCCCCCCCCCCCCCACTACCACCCACCACTTCCATCTTGCGTGCAGATATACCCACCACATGCCAAGATACTCAAAGTGGCTTAAGAGTTTTGAGTTCCCAGAGTTCCTCCTTACATTAGAGGACAGGGATCACAGCTGAAGAATCAGAGGACAGGGATCACCGCTGGAGAATCAGAGGACAGGGATCACCCCTGGAGAATTACAGGACAGGGATCACCCCTGGAGAATCACAGGACAGGGACCCCCTGGCAGGTCACTTGGCAGAGCTCCTTTCCCATCTCAGCACTGTATACAGCCCCCCCCCCCCCACACTACATAAGGCTGGAATCACATTCCTTTACACACAGTCTATCAGCCTTCACAGGGTGTCACTGGCTTTTATGTTGCAGTTCTGACCTGTGAAATTCTCTGGTCGGAACGGCAGTGTAGTTGCAGTAGGCAGATACACCCTGTGAAGAACGTGGCTGACTGTCTGTGTTGTAAAGGAATGTGATTTCAGCCCTGCGGAGGAGGAGCAGTATAGAGTGCCATAATGGGAAAGGAGGCCAGCAGCCCGGCATAGCATCCAGGGTGGAGGGAGTGGTCAGGGGGCTTTGGGGGGGGGCGCAACTTAGATCTGGGGGGGGGCAAAGCCATGTGACACAAAATCTGGAGCCTGCAGCCCCTCAGAGGTGTTAAGGGATTTGTTTTAGCAATTTCTGAAGGTTTCTTTGTCAGTGTTGGCAGGTGTTGGGGGAAGGTCACCCCCCCAGAGGCGTGTGTCTTTTCCCCAGTTGTCAAGAAAGTGGGGTAAGCAACATCTCCGGGTGGGGGTACAAAGAATCCCAGTTGGTGACTGGGAGACACTGAGCGGTGTCTTACCTCACCAGTAACATCCGTCCCATTGAGGCTACAAGACGGCACTCTTCTCCCCTTAAATCGCTGAGCTTGGTTACCATTCCATGTTGCCAGCACACAGCACAGACACTTCCCCATGCATTCTCACCCCATGCTCCTCTCCATTCAGGAAATGGCTCACAGCTTCTCCCCAGCCAATGAGAACAGAGGGGTGTGGACTGTGGAAAGCAAAGTGGAAGCCCAGTATTGGAACGTGGCTGTGGGGCCCAAGGGCAGATCGGAGCTGGACTTTGTGGAGGAAATGATAATATGACAGGGAGGCTGCAGGGCCCCCCTGGAGCTAGGGGCGGGGTTGCGATTGTGACCCCTGCAACCCCTTATGCTACGGCCATGCTCTCACCTACCAACTCATCACTTTCCGCTCTCCAAATCTGCAAAAGTTAGGCAGGGGCATTCTCCCCAGCACCTGATGCTGTTCTGGGAAGCAAGGGGGCTTACCTAAAACCATTGGGCTGAATGTTGACAGAATCACTTCCACGGCAGTGGACACACCACAGACTGAAATAAAATCAACTGCTGTTGTTATTTTGGGCATTAAAAAGACTTATGCCATGTATACACGGCCGGACTTTTCGACCAAACTTGTCTGACGTAATGATTCCGTTGGACAATTTGACCGTGTGTGGGCTTGATCGGATCTGCAGCGGACCTTTTCTGTCAAAAATGTGATGGACTTTAGATTTAGAACATGTTTCAAATCTTTCCGACGGACTCGAGTCCGGTCGAAAAATCAGTTCGTCTGTATGCTAGTCCGACGGACGAAAACCGACGCTAGGGCAGCTATTGGCTAATGGCTATGAACTTCCTTATTCTAGTCCGGTCGTACGTCATCACGGTCGAATCCGTTGGACTTTGGTGTGATTGTGTGAAGACAAGTCCGAAAAGTCAGTCGAAAGTCCGTTGAAAAAAGACGTGATTCAGTCTGTCGAGAGTCTGGTCGTGTGTACACAGCATAAGAAGCAATTACATAGGAATTTGAACAGTTTAATGTAATAATATTACCAGACAGTGTTGATGTTTTATGTCCCTTGTTTCTATGTAAAGTGTGTAATAAAATGTATTAATTAAGGTTGTGCTGATGTCACTTCCTGTGTTTCTGCTGGAGTCCACTGACGCAAAAGAAGTGTGGGCAGAGCTCCTCCAATGCAGAGCACATGCCAATCCTATCCTCCTCATCTAACATAAACTATTTCTATAATACCTTATGGAGAAGGAAATGATGCCACTGTAATTTCCTAAAATCACACATAAAGACAAACACATCTTGGAGGAAATGTTGACCTGTATAATTCCCTGTTCACAGAAGGGTGACCCACCTGGCGTAATTAAAACATAGAATAGACTGCCCATAAATAGACAACAACAAACCCTACTCCACTCACCTCTCCCTCTGTGCCAACCTCTGTACTGTCTAAGGCCTCGATCATACAGGGAGAGATAATCCATGTCCGGTGCAGGGCCACATTTACCGGAATGGGGATGCACACGTGCTGAGTGCATCCCCGTGCAGGTAGTCTCATTGCTGTCAATTGGGATGCAGCAGTTGCACAGACACAGGCACTGCTCCCAATGTAACAACCATACAGGTGCGGGTGCACTGTACCAAATGCACCCTATCATGATTACCCACTTGTTGATCATGTACTCTAACAATTGTAGCATACAGTGCCTTGAAAAAGTATTCATACCCCTTGAAATGTTTCACATTTTGCCATGTTACAACCAAAAACATAAATGTATTTTATTGAAATTTTATGTGATAGACCAACACAAAGTGGCACATAATTGTGAAGTGGAAGGAAAATAATACATGGTTTTCAATTTTTTTTTTTTTATAAATGAATATGTAAAAAGTGTGGTGTGCATTTGTATTCAGCTCCCCTGAGTCAATACTTTGCAGAACTACCTTTCACTGCAATTACAGCTGCAAGTCTTTTTGGGGATGTCTCTACCAGCTTTGCACATCTAGAGAGTAAAAATTTTGCCCATTCTTCTTTGCAAAATAGCTCAAGCTCTATCAGATTGGATGGAGAGCATCTGTGAACAGCAATTTTCAAGTCTTGCCACAGAGTCTCTAATGGATTTAGGTCTAGACTTTGACTGGCTCATTCTAACACATGAATATGCTTTGATCTAAATCATTCCATTGTGGCTCTGGCTGTATGTTTAGGGTTGTTGTCCTGCTAGAAGGTGAACCTCCTCCCCAGTCTCAAGTCTTTTGCAGACTCTAATGCCGCGTACACACAGTCGGACTTTCCGGCATACTTGGTCCGGCGGACCAGAGTGTGCCGGACAATCCGCCCGTGTGTAGGCACCGGCGGACTTTTCCCAAAAGCCCGCCGGACCTAGATTTGAAACATGTTTTAAATCTTTCCGTCGAACTCAGTTTCGGACGGAAAGTCCGCTCGTCTGTGTGCTGGTCCGACGGAAAGCCCGCTCGTGTGTATGCTGGTCCAAAGGACCAGATAAGACGCGAGGGCAGGGTATTGCATCTCACGCTCGCTGCAATAGGAAAAACAAATTTTCCTATTGCGGCGAGCGCGGGGCATACCAGGCCCTTAGGTCTGGTATGGATTATAAAGGGAAGCCCTACGCCGAAAAACCGGCGTGGGGTCCCCCCTAAAATCCATACCAGACCCCGATCCGAGCACGCAGCCCGGCCGGTCAGGAAAGGGGGTGGGGACGAGCGAGCGCCCCCCCGAACCGTACCAGGCCGCATGCCCTCAACATGGGGGGTGGGTGCTTTGGGGAAGGGGGGGCGCCCTGTGGGCCCCCCCACCCCAAAGCACGTTGTCCCCATGTTGATGAGGACAAGGGCCTCTTCCCGACAACCCTGGCCGTTGGTTGTCGGGGTCTGCAGGTGGGGGGCTTATCAGGATCCGGGAGCCCCCTATAAGAGGGCCCCCAGATCCCGGCCCCCCCACCCTATGTGAATGAGTATGGGGTACATGGTAGGGACCCCCGAAGCCGGAAGAAGACCCCCCGGAGCTGTTTAATAAATTATTTTAAAAACCTGTGTAGTGTGTTTTATTATTGACACTTTTTCCCTAGGTGAATGGGTAGGGGTACCATGTACCCCATACTCATTCACATAGGGTGGGGGGGCCGGGATCTGGGGGCCCTCTTATAGGGGGCTCCCAGATTCCGATAAGCCCCCCGCCCGCAGACCCCGACAACCAACGGCCAGGGTTGTCGGGAAGAGGCCCTTGTCCTCATCAACATGGGGACAAGGTGCTTTGGGGTGGGGGGGCCCGCAGGGCGCCCCCCACCCCCAAAGCACCCACCCCCCATGTTGAGGGCATGCAGCCTGGTACGGTTGAGGAGGGGGGGGCGCTCGCTCTTCTCCACTCCCTTTCCTGACCGGCCGGGCTGCGTGCTCGGATCGGGGTCTGGTATGGATTTTAGGGGGGACCCCACGCCGGTTTTTCGGCGTAGGGGCTTTCCTTTATAATCCATACCAGACCTAAGGGCCTGGTATGCACCGTGACGGGGCTCGCAAGGTGTCAATCTCGCCGATAAAAGCGGCAAGATTGACTTCCTTTTCTAGTACCGTCGCACCTGAGTCACGTTCAAAATGAACGGACTTGTCCATGTGTGGGCAAGTCCGTTCATTCTGAAAGTCCGCCGTAACTCCGGCGAAAGTCAGTCGGAAAGACGGGCGGACTTAGCCCGCCGGAAAGTCCGGTCGTGTGTGGGCAAGTCCATCCGTTTTAAAGTCCAGCGCACTTGGCGGACAAAGTCCATCAGAAAGTGTGCCAGACCAAGTAGGCCAGAAAGTCCGACCCTGTGTACGCGGCATAACAGGTTTTCTTTCAAGATTGCCTTGTATTTGGCTGCATCCATCTTCTCATCAACTCTGACTAGCTTCCCTGTCCCTGCTGAAGAAAAGCATCCCCACAACATGATGCTGCCACCACCGTGGATGTTCATGGTGATGTGAAGTGTTTGTTTTCTGCCACACATAGCTCCTTCTTCCACATGTTTGCTGTGTCCCCCAAATGGCTTCTCGCAAACTGCAAATGGGACTTCTTATTGCTTTCTTTCAACAATGGCTTTCTTCTTGCCACTCTTCCATAAGCCCGGTTTCACACATGTGCGGTGCGAATTGAAGCTCAGGTTTCACTGGGGAGATAAAAATCTCCTGTTCAAAGGAATCACTGCGTTTTAGCTCAGGATCAGTGAGCAGGGAGAGGGGGAGGGAGGGGGGGGGTGTAGTGAGGAGAAGTAGAAAATCCATGTTCAGAACGCAGATGCATTTCCATAGAAGATAACGCACACGTTTTTTGTGCAATGCGCAGTGCGAATGCAACGCACATATGTGAACCAGATGCATTCATATGAATGTATTTTAAAATGTCCTGGGAATTAGATGCGGTGTAAGCCGCATCTAATTCGCATAGGTGTGAACCCGGGCTAAAGGAAAGATTTATGGAGTGCACGACTAATAGTTGTCATGTGGACAGATTCTCTCACCTGAGCTGTGGATCTCTGCAGCTCCTCCAGAGTTACCATGGGCCTCTTGGCTGCCTCTTTGATAAATGCTCTCCTTTCCAGGCCTGTCAGGTTAGGTGGACAGCAATGTATTGGTAGGTTTGCAGTTGTGCCATACTCTTTCCATTTTCGGATGATGGATTGAACAGTGCTCTATGAGATGTCCAAAGCTTGGGATATTTTTTTATAACCTAACCCTGCTTTAAACATCTCCACAACTTTATTCCTGACCTGTCTGGTGTGTTCCTTGGCCTTTATGTAGCTGTTTGTTCACTAAGGTTCTCGAACAAACCTCTGAGGACTTCACAGAACAGCTGTATTTATACTGAGATTAAATTACACACAGGTGGATTCTATTTACTAATTAGGTGACTTCTGAATGCAATTGGTTCCATTAGATTTTAGTTAGGGGTATCAGAGTAAAGGGGGCTGAATATTTATTTATCATTTTCCTTCCACTTCACAATTCTGTGCCACTTTGTGTTGGTCTATCACATAAAATCCCAATAAAATACATTTACGTTTTTAGTTGTAACATGACAAAATGTGGAAAATTTCAAGGGGTGTAAGTTAAAGTGTTACTAAATCCACAACATTAAAATCCATCTGTATATGCAGTAAAGCATTCTTGTTATGCTCACTGTGGAACCTGAGGGGTTAATCTACTGCATTGTGTATAAATGCTGTGTGATCCTGTCTTCTTTGATCCTTCTCTCCTTAAACGACTGCAACCCATCTCGTGATAGAACCAAGCATTAGGAGCCAGGCTGCACATGCTCAGTTTGGTGTGTATTGCTAGTGAGTTGTTTTTTTTTCCTTTGAAAAGTGCATGTGATCAGTACAGGGCCAATCTGCACTGTCCAGACAGAGGATCAGGGAGAATGAAAACTTTGCCTACAAGCTTTAAGCAGAGACTGATACAAGTCACAAAATTGCTATATACTGCTGATGAGAAAAGGTATTTAGCACTTTATATTTATGAAAATAATTGCATTTCCATGTTCTGTGTATTGTGGGAGACCAGATATAGTAAATTCAGGTTCTGGGTTTGGTAACACTTTAAGTACTTAACCATTTACGGACTGCCCGTCATCGTTATACATCGGTACTTTGAAGAGGGGTATCGCTCTTATGTCAGCAGCTAGCTACCATAACCCTCGTATCCTTTTCTTCAGCAGGCGGTCCGCTTTCAGATAAAAGTGGTTTCACTGGCAGATTCGCCGCAAGATCACTTTATCAGCAGTGGGAGACGGCCCTCCGTCCCGCTATACTCCGGTGCCCTTCGCTGCTTACCGGAGCCGCCGGTGGAGGCGATCAGGTCCTTTCTCCTGTTAGGTATGGAAACGAGTGAGGGGAATATGGCCCCCACCTGTCACCATAACATTGCAGGGCGAAAGTGACGTCAAAATGTCACTTCCACCCATAGCTCTTAAAGAGACTTTTTTTTTTTTTTTATTGCATTTTAGTGTAAATATGAGATCTGAGGTCTTTTTGACCCCAGATCTCATATTCAAGAGGTCCTGTCATGCTTTTTTTTTTCTATTACAAGGGATGTTTACAAGGGATGTTCAAACCACACATGCGAGGTATCGCCACGATCGTTAGAGCGAGAGCAATAATTCTAGACCTCCTCTGTAACTCAAAACAGGCAACCTGTAGAATTTTTAAAACATTGCCTAATGGAGATTTTTAAGGGTAAAAGTTTGTTGCCATTCCACGAGCGGGCGCAACTTTACCGTTGTCTTATTTTTGAATTCAAAAAACTTTCCAAAAAAAAGTGCGCTTGTAAGACCGCTGCGCAAATACGGTGTGACAGAAAGTATTGCAACGACCGCCATTTTATTTTCTAGGGTGTTAAAAAAAAACCAATATATAATGTTTGGGGATTCTAAGTAATTTTCTAGCAAAAAAACTGTTTTTAACTTGTAAACAACAAATCTCAGAAATAGGCTCGGTCCTTAAGTGGTTAAGTAAGAGCTTATGTACACCTGTGTGAACAAGGCCTTACTTACACCTGACTCCTGCACTCTGTGTGTTACACAATCTTGAGAACAGAGTAGGCTCAGGTTTTTTATTAAGCCCCTCTCACTGACAGTACAATTTGGCCACACCCGTTATTTGACACGGTGTGATGCTACTAGCCCATCCATTCCTCGGTAGAGTTTCCATGGATTTCTTTTTGAATCGCTGTTCACTTGCTTGCTATGGGGGCACTTGTGCGGTCTCTATCCTTGGCTGGGATGTGTGTATTGACAGCGCAGCTCATTGCTGGATCGAGATCAGGCTCAGATAAGTCTTTAGGAGAAGCTGGAGGGGGCTGATCACAGAAGGTTTTTTTTACCTTAATGCTGAGAAAGGTAGATACCTTCTGCCTTTACAACCATTTTAAGGATGAGCTGAAAGATAAAGAAAGAAGTTCCTACAAACTTGGATGATCTTGTCTCTCTGGTCATCCAGATTGACTTTCTTTTCTAGGAGTGTACCCAAGACAGGGCCCACCAGCACAAAGTTTCAGCAATTGACAGAACCGTTTTAGCTTCTGGACACGTTCATTTTCTTACCTCCTCCATCAAGATGACTGTGAGGTTACTACTCCAACAAATGAGTATTGCTTTCCTTTTACTGCCCCAAGCTTCCTCCAAGCACATCCTGGGTATCCCTTGGCTTAAAAAAGGAACTCAACACCCTTCCTTTGAGATTTTTATGAACATTTTATGAACTACCTATGCTACACAAGCATATCTTTACATTTATCTAGAGGGGTAGAGGGGGCTAACTCATGTGGATGGTGCATCAGCATTTGTTTGTGCCACAATTTCAATTGTTTTTTATCCCTTGGCTTAAGCAGCATTCTCCAGTGTTGGATTAGGTCTGTGTCTCTGCAGCCTCTCTTTCCCGTTTCCTTTATGGGTGTGTCTCTGTAGGCTCTGTCCCTCCTCTCTCCTTTGTGTCTCCGCAGACTCTCCTCTCTTGCCTTTTCTATGTGGGTGTGTCTCTGCTGCTTCTCCCCCCTTCCCCCTGCTGTGTGGCTATTTCTCTGCAGCCTCTCACCCTTCTACTTTTCTCAGTGGGTGTATCCCTGCAGCCAGCGGCGGCCCATCCATAAAGGGTGCAGGGGCGTCGCCCCCCTAATCTCTATGCGCCTGGCCCCTAATCCTCATGCAGTTCTATTTTTTTTTGTGAAGCATGTGATTAGAGCCTGAGTCTCTAATTGGCTTAAAAAGGGTGGACTTGGGGCACAGAGCACTGCGCCCTGAGCCCACCCACTTGCGACAATAGCGAATCAACATTCGTTGTTGTCTTCCTGCTTCTCCTCCAGGACAGGAAGCAGGTTTTGAGACCGGATTGGCCAGGAGGAGAAGCAACCGAATTGGCCGGGAGGAGAGGCCACCGAAGTCACCAAAGTAGCCCGGGACCTGGATGGGGAAAGTTCGGGGGCTGGTGGGCTTGTTAGCTGGCAAGCTCTCCCTTCTCCTGTGTGGTTGTGTCTCTGCTCCCACTCTCCCCTCTCCTGTGTGGTTGTGTCTCTGCAGCCTCCTCCCCCTGTGTGGGTGTGTCTCTGCAGCCTCTCTCCTCCCCTCCCCTCCCCTCTCCTGTGTGACTGTGTATTTGCTACCTCTCCCTTCTCCTGTTTGGGTATGTCTCCGCAGCCACTCTCTCCTCCCCTCTTCTGTGTGGTTGTGTCTCTGCAGCCTCCTCCCTCTTGTGTGGTTGTGTCTCTACAACCGCTCGCCCCTCCCCTCTCCTGTTTGACTGTGTTTTTGAAGCCTCTCTCTTCTCCTGTGTGGTTGTGTTTCTGCAGCCTGTCTCCCCTCCCCTCTCCTGTGTGACTGTGTCTTTGCTGCCTCTCCCTTCTCCCATTTGGATGTGTCTCTGCAGCCACTCTCTCCTCCCCCCTCTTCTGTGTGGTTGTGTCTCTGCAGCCTCCTCCCTCTTGTGTGGTTGTGTCTCTACAACCGCTCTCCCCTCCCCTCTCCTGTTTGACTGTGTTTTTGAAGCCTCTCTCTTCTCCTGTGTGGTTGTGTTTCTGCAGCCTGTCTCCCCTCCCCTCTCCTGTGTGACTGTGTCTTTGCAGCCTCTCCCTTCTCCTGTGTGAGTGTGTCTCTGTAGTATCTTCCCCTTCCCTCTCCAGTGTGGCTGTGTCTTTGCAGCCTCTCCCCCTCTTTTCTTCTAAAGGGTTTAGCGCAGTGTGGCAGAATAACACACTCAGTCCCAGTGCAATGAAAGAACTTGTATTGAACACTTACAGTTCCAACAGCATGTAGAGAGGAGGATTCAGCCGAACTGATGTCTGTAGAGAGGGGAACAATGCGGCCTGGCCCTCTTTTGCTCAGCAAGTAAGTGTCCAGAGAAGTTGTGAGCCATGCGCTTTCGCTCGTCCGGAAATTTTCCCTGCCACTAATACTGTCCCTACCACCTGTCCCTGCTCTACAAACTCGCAAATGTGCTCCAAACATGGGAGTCGGGGCACTAAAGAGGCTCTGCCAGACCCCAGATGGCTGCTAGAGGTGGCAGCATCCAATTGGCTGCTTCCCAATTCACCCAAGAAACCATAAGGAAACTGTGTTCCTCCTGACTTCCTCTCCAACTGTAGTGCTTGTTGTATTGGAGAAAGTAGACTGCACCTATCTACATGGGTATGGGTCTGCAGCTATTTAGCCTTCCCTCTCCTGTGTGGCTGTCTCTCTGCAGCCTTTACTTTTTGTGTGAGTGAGCCTTTGCTGACTTTCCCCTCTCCTGTGTGGGTGATGTGAAGGGGACAGAGGAGATACTGGTGCAGGGGGACAGTGGGGGGGGGGGGGGTTGTGATGAGAAATGGACAGAGGACATTGCTTTGGGGGATGGGGAGGCAGATACAGAACACTACAGTGGGGGGGGGGGGGGGGGGCAATGTGAAGGGGGTAGAGGATACAACATTGGGGGTAAAGGACACTATTGTGGGGGGAGGGGGCTTTTTGCCAAGAGGAATGTGCAGCTTTACCATCTGAGAAGATAAAGAGCCTCATCCACAAATACCACAAAAGTCTTCAAGCTGTCATTGTTGTTAAAGTGGGCAATACACGGTATTAAGAACTGGGGTATGTAAACTTTTGATCACGGTCATTTGGGTAGTTTCTGTTGCCATTATGATTTAAAAAGAGTAAACACAGTTGATTGATAATAAATGGCTTCAGCCAAACACTAAGCACGAGTGAAAGAAAAGTTTTTGTGTTATCATTCATATTCTCTGAAAAATGCCCAAGAAGTGCCAGGGTATGTAAACGTATGAGCACAACTATATATATATATATATATATATATATATATTTTTTTTTTAAATCTTACTGCAAAGTCTACTAGACAGGGTCTGTCTGATTGGAAAAAACCTGGCCTCCCAGGCTTTAAGATACCCGATGGAGCTCAGGAGTAGCCATTCTAATCCCTGGCAGCACAAAGTGACTTGTCATCCAACACCAGAGTGCACAAAACAGCTACAGAGTGACTTTTAGATCCAAACTTCCTGAAGACGGACCTGTGTGTATTCTGGAGGTCTCCTGTTCTCCTACTACATCTGCTGGGAGTCCACACCTTGCTTCCACTACTCTCCCTGTGTGCTGCCTCTCTTGCTGGGAATTCTTGTTCTTTTTCTCTCCTCCCTGACTGGCCAGATGCCTCTTTATTCCATTTAAAGCTGTTTGTAGCGAAATCTCAGTAAGTTGCTGACTACGTCCGTGTGTTATTCAGGGCCTGAGGTCACCCCCGGGCCCTGCGCTTCCATCTTAGGAAGACAGCTTGACATGTCCTGACCCCGTGGGGTTAAATAAATGACAAATCCTGCGAGACACAAGATACAAACATCTCAGAAAAAGGCAGCTGGAGTTCTGCAAACAGGCAAGACATTTCTGGACCAGAAATATACACAGATAAAAACATAAAACAATCTAGCAAAAGTATGCAGTCCTGAAGTTCTATACAAATCAGATGCTAAAAGCAGTGCTCCTGTCAGTCTTTTTTCACTTGACCGGCATTCATATAAGAGTTTATATATGAGAAAGACGGATGAACATGGTGAGTACAGCTCTGAAGACAGATGGTGTTCCTAGTAGATATTAATTTGTGCACCAGTCCACTCATGTCCACCTCACGTTAGTCACTCTCCCCAATGGGGTTTACACTCACCAGAAATCCGCAAATCACACGCCTTGAAATAGCATATTTATCCACTATATGACTGGTCAGGGCTGCAGATCACTCAATGTGTATGTCATAAAAATTTGTATGTATGTATGTATAAAATTTATTACAATGCCCCAACCCCTATAGGTTGCACTTACAAGCAGTTAAGTGCTCTGCTGGATAGGAGTGCATAGGATAGGATAAGAGTGCATCAATCCCGGTTTAACAATTGCGTTATTTCCCCAGGTTGTCTCTCTCTATCTGTGACACGCATGGGTCACTTCCGGTCACCGTAAGGTCATGTCCTGACGCGTTTCGTAATTTCCGACCTTATCTGAGGGCGTGACTTGATGGCGTGGCATCCCTTCTATATATCAGCCCTTCTCTCAGCATATTAACCCATTGTGTGCTTACCCACTCAATCTTCATTGGTGCACATCAGCGGTAAAAGCGGTGCTCAATGCTATCTGGGGTCTTTGCATTTGCAATCATTTTAATTCATTCTGTCTATGTATTGAGTTTGATTGTTCCATATCCAGAGTGTGGAGGTGATGTAATGATTATACCGTAACCCGTACAATGTAGCAATTGCTCTGCCAGCATCATATTGTATATGGGCTGTCAGTGAGATTGTTAGGGAAGTTTAATTACCTACATCCACAGATTCATGTCGATATATAATGTGGATGTAGGGTGAAGGAAGTGTAGTTATAACCAATATAATACAAATAATCATAAGCCGTTTTTAATTGACCGTGTAATTGACATATACTATTTATTGTATTAAAGTCACTTATGAAACCCGATCTTGTCAGCATTAGGCTATACACATTGAGTGCCGCTTTTACCGCTGATGTGTATGTCAGAAACCATGAAATCAGGCCGAGACAGAAGTACAGTTAAATCACACTTGTTTAATAGTAAAAAGAATAAACATAGTCAAAACAACAGCCAAAGTTCAGTACCTGGAACAGATAGTGAGCCAAGCCAGAGGTCAGGAATCAATGTAGTGGAACAGCAAGCAGGATCTGGAGCCAGAAGGGATGTCAGCAAAGCAAGTCTTGAACAGGATCGCAGGAGATAGTTTCTGTGATGTTGACCAAGGCGAAGGCAGAGCTCCTCTGGACTGGATGGCTTAAGTAGGCAGGACTGACGAGCAGGATATCATCAACATCTGAGTAACTGTGGAGAGATAGGAGCTGGCAATTAGCTGACAGCTGAGCAGCCAGCTCAGAGAAGGAAAGGCTGAGCCCAGCCCTGACAGTGCATCAGTGAAGATTGAGTGGGTGAGCACACAATGGGTTAATATGCTGAGAGAAGGGCTGATATATAGAAGGGACGCTGCGCCGTCAAGTCACGCCCTCAGACGAAGTCGGAAATGACAAAACGGGTCAGGGCGTGACCTTACGGCGACCGGAAGTGACCCATGTGTGTCACAGATAGAGAGAGATAACCTGGGGGAAATAATGTGATTGTTAAACCGGGATTGATGCGCTCCTATCCAGCAGAGTGGTGATTACAATTAATGCAGATATTATTTTATACTATATATTATTTTAACTGCTTGTAAGTGCAATCTGTAGGGGTTGGGGCATTATAAATTGTATACAGGATTACACTATGTAGCGCTGGTAGATTTTCTATCTACCGCTGATAGGTAAATTTAGTGGGTCGCTTATTATAGGAAGTTAGATTCACCTCTGTTCCAGCTTGGCTGACGTTGCATGCAGTTCCGCATTGTGCCGGTGGGTGTTGTTGTCACCATCGGCAGGTGTTGGCAGGTGAGTACTCCTCTGTCCCGGAGATAACTCGGTGGATGTGGTCCTCCGAGTTGCATTCTGAGAGAGGGTATTTATGGGACAGACGCCATGTTTTAGGGTTCGTTTTTCAGCCACCTGCTGGCCCTCCTGGCCGACGGGGGTGCACTGGGAGTGCCACTTCGTGATCCTCCGTTCCGGAGGCCCGTGTCGCTATGGCATGTGGGTGGGCCCAGAAGCCTGTCTGGGGCCTACCACAGCAGCGGAGAAAAGAAGCTGGACAACCGAGGAGATCCAAGGGGAGGACCCTTCATGGAAGGATCATGCAGAGTGCTGGTCTGGAGAGGGGCCTGGTGACTCGGTTGGAGGACGCATTCCGAAGTAATCTTACAGTATAGTACTGCCGGGTTGGTTTAAAGGTTCAAGTACTGTATCTGACATTCATCACAAACCAATACATCCTGTGGCAGAGGATCGTACGGGTTTTACTCCAGATAAGTCTGTGGCAGAGACTTTTGTTCGTGCTACGTGCTGGCTGCTAGGCAAGTGAGAGATGTCTATCCAGGTGGGCAAAGATTGAATCCTACGAAAGGGGGACTATTCAATTGCAAGTGTTCAATTACAAAGAATGTTTTGAAGAAATATAACAGAAAGGTATTTGAGCTTCCCTGCAGCTTTCCTACGGCCTCTTTCCTGCTACTTCCCTCATTTGTTCAATAAAGCATTGGAAAACCCGCTCAAGTGTTTGGTGCTTATATCGTCCAGAGGTAAACTCAAGGGAACCCTAGACCAGGTGCCGGTAAAACAGAGGTGTTGAGAGTGACGGTAACAAGCCTGCTTAAACCAGCAGCTCCACCGAGAGTTATTGCTACAACTATGTGGATTTTTCTTTTTTATGACATACACATTGAGTGATCTGCAGCCCTGACCAGTCCTATAGTGGATGAATATACTATTTCAAGGCGTGTGATTTGCAGATTTCTGGTGAGTGTAAACCCCAATGGGGAGAGTGACTCACGTGAAGTGGACATGGGTGGACTGGTACACAAATTAATATCTACTAGGAACACCATCTGTCTTCAGAGCTGTACTCACCATGTTCATCCGTCTTTCTCATATGTAAACTCTTATATGAATGCCGGTCAAGTAAAAAAAGACTGACAGGAGCCGTGCTTTTAGCATCTGACGTGTATAGGATTTCAGGACTGCATAATTTTGCTAGATTGTTTTATGTTTGTTTCTTTTTTACAGCAGCTGTTATTGTTGATCACAAGTGATGTGAAATTGTTTTATGGACAGTGATGTACTCATTCATTTTTTCAATGTACTGTATATTTGGAGGCTTTGAGTAACATAGCGCTGAGTAGTGTTGATAGGCCAGTTATACACTTTCTTTTATTTAGAAATATACACAGAACATGGAAATCAATACTAATAATAAACATTTATATTACTTTGACCTATTACACACTATTTGTACGACAGCCGCACACTATTGTATATTTATATAGCTCTGATATATTCCATAGTGCTGTACAGAGAGAACTAAGCCATTCACATCAGTCTGAGCAGCAGACGAACTTAACCACTTGAGCCCCGGACCATTATGCTGCCTAAGGACCAGAGGTCTTTTTCCAATTTGGCACTGCGTCGCTTTAACTGCTAATTGCGCGGTCATGCAATGCTGTACCCAAACGAAATTTGCGTCCTTTTCTTCCCACAAATAGAGCTTTCTTTTGATGGTATTTGATCACCTCTGCGGTTTTTATTTTTTGCGCTATAAACGGAAAAAGACCGAAAATTTTGAAAAAAAATGATATTTTCTACTTTTTGTTATAAAAAAAATCCAATAAACTAAATTTTAGTCATACATTTAGGCCAAAATGTATTCGGCCACATGTCTTTGGTAAAAAAAATGTCAATAAGTGTATATTTATTGGTTTGCGCAAAAGTTATAGCGTCTACAAACTAGGGTACATTTTCTGGAATTTACACAGCTTTTAGTTTATGACTGCCTATGTCATTTCTTGAGGTGCTAAAATGGCAGGGCAGTACAAAACCCCCCCAAATGACCCCATTTTGGAAAGTAGACACCCCAAGGAAATTGCTGAGAGGCATGTTGAACCCATTGAATATTTATTTTTTTTGTCCCAAGTGATTGAAAAATGACAAAAAAAAAAAAAAAAAAAAATATTTACAAAAAGTCGTCACTAAATGATATATTGCTCACACAGGCCATGGGCCTATGTGGAATTGCACCCCAAAATACATTTAGCTGCTTCTCCTGAGTATGGGGATACCACATGTGTGGGACTTTTTGGGAGCCTAGCCGCGTACGGGGCCCCGAAAACCAATCACCGCCTTCAGGATTTCTAAGGGTGTAAATTTTTGCTTTCACTCTTCACTGCCTATCACAGTTTCGGAGGCCATGGAATGCCCAGGTGGCACAAAACCCCCCAAAATGACCCCATTTTGGAAAGTAGACACCCCAAGCTATTTGCTGAGAGGCATATTGAGTCCATGGAATATTTTATATTTTGACACAAGTTGCGGGAAAGTGACACTTTTTTTTTTTTTTTTTTTTTTTTTTCATAAAGTTGTCACTAAATGATATATTGCTCACACAGGCCATGGGCATATGTGGAATTGCACCCCAAAATACATTTAGCTGCTTCTCCTGAGTATGGGGATACCACATGTGTGGGACTTTTTGGGAGCCTAGCCGCGTACTGGACCCCAAAAACCAATCACTGCCTTCAGGATTTCTAAGGGTGAAAATTTTTGATTTCACTCTTTACTGCCTATCACAGTTTCGGAGGTCATGGAATGCCCAGGTGGCACAAAACCCCCCCAAATGACCCCATTTTGGAAAGTAGACACCCCAAGCTATTTGCTGAAAGGCATGGTGAGTATTTTGCAGCTCTCATT
The DNA here is from genome assembly GCA_037952925.1 of Lithobates clamitans. Lineage (NCBI taxonomy): Eukaryota > Metazoa > Chordata > Amphibia > Anura > Ranidae > Lithobates > Lithobates clamitans. Next base: position 527,432 of record JBBGZY010001957.1, on the reverse strand, counting down.
TGTTTTTGAAAATGAAGAAAGACAAGAAAAAACATTTTTTTTTTCTTTTTTCAATTTTCAAAACTTTGTGACAAAAAGTGAGGTCTGCAAAATACTCACTATACCTCTCAGCAAATAGCTTGGGGTGTCTACTTTCCAAAATGGGGTCATTTGGGGGGGTTTTGTGCCACCTGGGCATTCCATGGCCTCCGAAACTGTGATAGGCAGTGAAGAGTGAAATCAAAAATTCACGCCCTTAGAAAGCCTGAAGGCGGTGCTTGGTTTTCGGGGTCCCGTACGCGGCTAGGCTCCCAAAAAGTCTCACACATGTGGTATCCCCGTACTCAGGAGAAGCAGCAGAATGTATTTTGGGGTGTAATTTCATATATTTCCATGGCATGTTTGAGCAATATATCATTTAGTGACAACTTTGTGCAAAAAAAAAAAAAAAAAAAAAAAATTTGTCTCTTTCCCGCAACTTGTGTCGCAATATAAAATATTCCATGGACTCGACATGCCTCTCAGCAAATAGCTTGGGGTGTCTACTTTCCAAAATGGGGTCATTTGGGGGGGTTTTGAACTGTCCTGGCATTTTATGCACAACATTTAGAAGCTTATGTCACACATCACCCACTGTTCTAACCACTTGAAGACAAAGCCCTTTCTGACACTTATTGTTTACATGAAAAAGTTTTGTTTTTTTGCAAAAAAATTACTTTGAACCCCCAAACATTATATATTTTTTTAAAGCAAATGCCCTACAGATTAAAATGGTGGGTGTTTCATTTTTTTTTTTCACACAGTAATTGCGCAGCGATTTTTCAAACGCATTTTTTGGGGAAAAAACACACTTTTTTTAATTTTAATGCACTAAAACACGCTATATTGCCCAAATGTTTGATGAAATAAAAAAGATGATCTCAGGCCGAGTACATGGATACCAAACATGACATGCTTTAAAATTGCGCACAAACGTGCAGTGGCAACAAAATAAATACATGTTTAAAAGCCTTAAAAAGCCTTTACAGGTTACCACTTTAGATTTACAGAGGAGGTCTACTGGAAAAATTACTGCACTCGATCTGGCCTTCGCGGTGATACCTCACATGCATGGTGCAATTGCTGTTTACGTTTGACGACAGACCGCCGCTTGCGTTCGCCTTAGCGCGAGAGCAGGGGGCGACAGGGGTGTTTTTTTTTTTGTTTTTTTTTTTCTTTATTATTTTTTTGCTTTTTTAATCTTACTTTTAAACTGTTCCTTTCATATTTTTTTTTTTAATCATTTTTATTGTTATCTCGGGGAATGTAAATATCCCCTATGATAGCAATAGGTAGTGACAGGTACTCTTTTTTGAAAAAATTGTGGTCTATTAGACCCTAGATCTCTCCTCTGCCCTCAAAGCAAATGACCACACCAAGATCGGTGTGATAAAATGCTTCCCCAATTTCCCAATGGCGCTATTTACATCCGGCGAAATCTAAGTCATGAAATACTCGTAGCTTCCGGTTTCTTAGGCCATAGAGATGTTTGGAGCCACTCTGGTCTCTGATCAGCTCTATGGTCAGCTGGCTGAATCACCGGCTGCATTCTCAGGTTCCCTGTTGAGACAGGAGAGCCAGAGAAAAACACGGAAGACGGTGGGGGGGGGGGGGGCATTCCCTCCCACGGCTTGTAAAAGCAGTCTAGAGGCTAATTAGCCGCTAGGATTGCTTTTACATGAAAGCCGACCGCTGGCTGAAAAGAATGATACCAAGATGATACCTAAACCTGCAGGCATCATTCTGGTATAACCACTCAAAGTCGTGAATGGCGTACCTGAAGACAAAAAAATGGTTAACAATGGTTAACAATAAAGCACAGTAAAGTGTAAATAATTACACACCTGAAAAACAAACATGATAAAACATAATAACAATAACAATAACAATAACAATCAATAACAATAACAATAAAACATTGCAGAATAGAATACAGTAAAAAAGAGCAGAACAATAGAGAGAGAGAATAGAGAGAGAGAGAACAATAAAACAACAACTATTTTTTTTTATTTCATATTTTTTTTTTTTTTACACTTTTTTTGTAACTAACTTTTATAACGGTAACCGGTTCCAGGTTCGGGTCTCTCAAAATGCGATGGCATCTTGGGAGACCCTGTGAAAGTGTGCCTAGTCTGTGGAATGCTGTACCCTACGCTAATACTCAACTAGTGAATGGTAGCGTTCAAAACATTCACCAATGCAAAGACCAGGATTGTCAGGACAGGAGGGACAATAATAGCGGGTGTCATGGCTATATCCGCGCTTGCTGCAGACACGACATCTTTTTTGGGGGGTTCGTTGGGTAGGGGTACTCGGGAGGACATAAAAAATGCCTCTCATGCAGCCGACTGCATTTGGTTGGGGATGTGAATGGGGGAAGTACGGGCGCTGCAGAAGCGGTGGGTTCCCAATTAGGATTGGCGAATGCAGCAGGAAGGGCACTATGGGCACGACGGGCCTGTGTTTGTCTTTTTGGTGGCAGCGGGACACTACTTGTGCTTGCCACCTCACCAGCTTGAACTGCACTTATGGGACTCGCCACGTCACCACGTGTTACTGCAGTGCTGGTTTGACTACGACCGGGGTGTACTAGGCCGCTGGCGCTTGCCAGTTCACCAAAACACTACCAAAAAACTGTTAGCGATCGCAGGGATCAGGCCTGACTCTGCGAACGCTGCAGTTATGCGTTTAGTGTTTTGTAAGTGACAGTGATCGATCGATACTGCACTTGGGTGGGCTGGGCTGGGCCGGGCGGAGGGGCAAAACGCAGGTGCTAGCAGGTATCTGGGCTGATCCCGCTAACACTGCGTTTTTGGGAACCCTAAACTGCTGGTGACGCTAGTATAGATCTGATCGGATCAGATATTGATGCGATCAGATACTATACCACTAAGGGAGGTGTACAGTGCGTGCGTGGGTGTTAGCGGTACTGGCGCTAATCTGACGCTGCCTGGGGCTGGTGCTTGCCAGTTCACCAAAACGCTACCAAAAAAACTGTTAGCGATCGCAGGGATCAGGCCTGACTCTGCGAACGCTGCAGTTATGCGTTTAGTGTTTTGTAAGTGTCAGTGATCGATCGATACTGCACTTGGGTGGGCTGGGCTGGGCCGGGCGGAGGGGCAAAACGCAGGTGCTAGCAGGTATCTGGGCTGATTCCGCTAACACTGCGTTTTTGGGAACCCTAAACTGCTGGGGACGCTAGTATAGATCTGATCGGATCAGATATTGATCCGTTCAGATACTATACCACTAAGGGAGGTGTATGGTGCGTGCGTGGGTGTTAGCGGTACTGGCGCTAACCTGACGCTGCCTGGGGCTGGTGCTTGCCAGTTCACCAAAATGCTACCAAAAAAACTGTTAGCGATCGCAGGGATCAGGCCTGACTCTGCGAACGCTGCAGTTATGCGTTTAGTGCCTTGTAAGTGACAGTGATCGATCGATACTGCACTTGGGTGGGCCGGGCGGAGGGACAAAACGCAGGTGCTAGCAGGTATCTGGGCTGATCCCGCTAACACTGCGTTTTTGGGAACCCTAAACTGCTGGGGACGCTAGTATAGATCTGATCGGATCAGATATTGATCCGTTCAGATACTATACCACTAAGGGAGGCGCATGCTGCGTGCGTGGGTGTTAGCGGTACTGGCGCTAATCTGACGCTGCCTGGGGAGACGCATATCACCGCCGGGCGATAGGGGGGCTAAACCTTTATTCGGTAATAAACGGCGGGTGCCCTGACACTATAAAAAATAAACGAACTAACCAGCGTCAACCGTAACGGTTATACGGTGATCAGTGGTGAAAGGGTTAACTAGGGGGCAATCAAGGGGTTAAAACATTTATTAGGTAGTATATGGGGGTCCCTGACGCTATAAAACGCTGACGGCGAACCTAAATATTTACCTCACTAACTAGCGTCACCAGCGACACTAATACAGCGATCAGAAAAATGATCGCTTAGCAACACTGGTGACAGGGGGTGATCAAGGGGTTAAAACTTTATTAGGGGGGGTTAGGGGGGTATCCTAGACCTAAAGGGGGGTAATACACACTGTCCCAACACTGTCACTGTCACAAACTGACACTATGCAGTAATCAGAAAAAAAAAAAAAAAAAACTGCTGGTGTCAGTTTGTGACAGGGGGGGGGGGATGATTGGGGGGGGATCGGGGGGCGATCGGGGGGGGGGATCGGGGTGATTTGTGTGCCTGGCATGTTCTACTGTGTGTGTAGTGTTTGTGCACTCACATACTTGTCGTCTCTCCTCGGGCCGGAACGGAAAATACCGACCCGAGGGGAGATGACATCACTTCCTTTGCTGCTGTTTAGCATACAGCAGCAAAGGAGTGTTCTCATTGGCCGGCGGCGATCGCGAGGGGGGGGCCACGAACGGATGGTCTCCCCCTCATCACCGATCGCCGCTGGACAAACGACGACCGCCTCGGGCACCGGGGGGGGGTCCGATCGGACCCCCCACCCGCGGAAGGCAAATCACGTACCCTGTACGTGATTTTGCCTGTCCGTGCCACTTTGCCGACGTACATCGGCGTGAGGCGGTCGTCAAGTGGTTAAGCTATGTTTACATCCAGGCGTTGCTATTTTACAAGTTTTTTTGGGGCGTTTTTGCAGAGTTTTGCAGCGTTTTTGTACAGGCATTTTCAAGGTTAAAAGGTCACCAATGTAAAAGCAGTAAAACGTCTGTAATCTGCCAAAAAAGAAGCATTTTTGGAAAGAAGATTTGTCTTGTTGGGCGTTTTTAGAGCTGAGGCTTACAGCAGAAAAATGCCCAAAAATGCCTAGGTGTGAACAGAGCCTTACACTCCAATGTCCCCACCACAGTCACACAATATTATTATACATCTATATTATTATTATACAGGATTTATATAGTGTCAACAGTTTGCGCAGTGCTTTACAATGTTAGGGCAGACAGTACAATTACAATACAATTTAATACAGGAGGAATCAGAGGGCCCTGCTTGTTAGAGCTTATATAGCACTGACATATTCCAGAGTGGTGTACAGAGAGCACTGAATTAGTCACATCAGTCCGTGAACTAAAGGAGCTTACACTCTAATGCCCCCACCAGTCACACATTATTATTATATATATATTACTATTACACAGTTATATACAGTGCCTTGCAAAAGTATTCACCCCCCTTTAGCTTTTTACCTATTTTGTTACTTTACAGACTTTAGTTTAATGTTTGTTTAATCTGAATAATATGTAATGGATAAGCAACAATAAGTCACATGCTCCATAGAGTTGGGCTTTATGACAGAGTGGCTAGAAGAAAGCCATTACTTTCAGCAAAAAACAAAATGGCACGTTTTGAGTTTGCGAAAAGGCATGTGGGAGACTCCCAAAATGTATGGAGGAAGGTGCTCTGGTCTGATGAGACTAAACTTGAACTTTTTGGCCATCAAAGAAAACACTATATCTGGCGCAAACCCAAAGAACACCATCCCCACTGTGAAACATGGTGGTGGCAGCATCATGCTGTGAAGATGTTTTTCAGCAGTCGGGACTGGGAAACTGGTCAGGGTTGAGGGAATTATGGATGGTGCTAAATACAGGGATATTCTTGAGCAAAACCTGTACCACTCTGTGTGTGATTTGAGGCTAGGACGGAGGTTCACCTTCCAGCAGGACAATGACCCCAAACACACTGCTAAAGCAACACTTGAGTGGTTTAAGGGGAAACATTTAAATGTGTTGGAATGGCCTAGTCAAAGCCCAGACCTCAATCCAATAGAAAATCTGTGGTCAGACTTAAAGATTGCTGTTCACAAGAGTAAACCATCCAACTTGAAGGAGCTGGAGCAGTTCTGCAAGGAGGAATGGGCAAAAATCCCAGTGATAAGATGTGGCAAACTCATAGAGACTTATCCAAAGCGACTTGGAGCTATGATAGCCGCAAAAGGTGGCTCTACAAAGTAATGACTTTAGGGGGGTGAATAGTTATGCACATTGACTTTTTTCTGTTATTTTGTCCTATTTGTTGTTTGCTTCACAATTAAAAAAAAAAAAAAACATCTTCAAAGTTGTGGGCATGTTCTGTAAATTAAATGATGCAAATCCTCAAACAATCCATGTTAATTACAGGTTGTGAGGCAACAAAAATGCCAAGGGGGGGGGGGGTGAATACTTTTGCAAGTCACTGTACCTCTGGCATATTACACAGTGATGTACAGAGAACTCTGAGCATCAGTCTCTGCACCAAAGGAGCTTACACTCTAATGCCCCCACACACCTATCACACACACACTTATTATTCCACAGCAAATGCCCCTCACAGTCATTTTTGCCCGATTGTCAGAAGAGACTGAGGCTTTGCTCTCCAGGATTGCTATATTTCTCTCCTGCTCGGAGCTGGTTGTTCTGGGTGACTCTGTACGATCTTCCTGCCAGCAGTTCTCAGTTTGGTCACAGGCGGCTGATTGGAGCTTTATAGACAGATGGGACGACTGATGAAAAGAGACAAGCCAGAGAGCGGGTGCAATATTTATCCGGGGGGGGCCCGCACATCTTATACAGAAGTCTGGCTGTCACATTTTAACTTGCCACCATGTTTCTTTCTTCTGTTTTTATCAATTCCAAACCTAAGACCAGGAAAGAGAATGTGAAGGAAATAAATTCTACTTCATTCATTTTAGAGTGTAAATACATAGCAGGATATGGTAGGTGTGTGGGGGTCCCCAGATCTCAGGGGCCCAAGAAGAGATGTGCTGTACCATGTTTTGAGAAATAAAGAAAACATTTCCTGCTCATATTCCTGCCAGTGGGAATCGGATACGTCTTCATACTATGGCTTAAATCAATTAGAATCATCATTTTCCTTCTCCTAATTGGATGAATGGAGATTATCCCAGTAAACCAAATTCATTAATGATAATCCAGTATAATCCTCCAAAACAGCTTTATATTAATAGACGAGTTTATGAGACGAGTCCCAATATACCGCCAGCAATAATCGGGGTCATTCACTGGGTATGAGAGAATGAAGGGTTAATGGTCATGTGACTGAATGTACAGCTGTCTGTGTATATTATATGTGAGCACATACTGGTATATAAGTGTGTGTGTTAGAATAAAGGAACGGGATGGTCAACACTCAGCATGACATCCAAAATAGTCTTCCTTTATTAAATGCATGTACAAAACTTTAAAATATCCTACGCGTTCTGGACGTTATATTGTGTGTTGATTGCTAAGATAACTAAACAGATCAATACAATCTATAATAATTGTTCCTAACTACCTAAGGTGATTATAGCTATACTAGTGGAATTGTTTTTTTTTTTTTTACGAACAGTTAATTTTTCAGGATAAGCTTTTGGAGGTTCTGCTCCAAAACTATTGGTGGTGGGCTGCTTTAAAGGCGTTGTAAACCCTCATGTTTTTTCACCTTAATGCTTTCTATGCATTAAGGTGAAAATACTTCTGTCACTCAGCAGCCCCAGCCCCCCGAGCCCCCGTTATACTTACCTGAGCCCTGTGTTTCCCACCATGGGAACGAGCACGCCAGCTCCAGCCAGTGTCTCGTGTCCTGATTGGATAGATTGATAGCAGCGCAGCCATTGGCTCCCACTGCTGTCAATCAAATCCAATGACGCGGGTGCCGGGGGGCGGGGCCGAGTCCTGATTTCTGTGTCAATAGACACAGAAGCAGGCCACAGGAGCGCGCCCGCAAGGGTTGTCTATGAAGGAGAGCGCTTCTCTGACAGGGAACTTGAGAAATGGAGGAGCGCCGCTGAGGGACCCCAGAAGAGGAGGATCGAGCCACTCTGTGCAAAACCAACTGCAGAATGGAGGTAAGTATGACATTTTTGTTTTTGTTTTTTTTAAAAACCCTGAACCTTTACAACCCCTTTAAAGATGACCTGTAAGTAACTTTAAAAGCCTTCATGAATATATCCCTAACATGTCACAATATATAGCAGCAGTATCACTTTTCAGCAATGCTCTACCTTTTTAGCAATAAAAACTCATTCTTGAGATCTATTCAGTGATTTTGCCTATAGGCTGAGCTGATGTCATCAGTCTCCCTTCCCTACGTGATCCGACTGCAACATTAAAAGTTTGTGGCAAGTCCAAAGGTGGGAGATTGCAGCAGGGGCTAATGAGTGTCAGACATTTGTGAACACTACCAACAACCAGGCACCAAGGTTTACATAATTGGTGTCACATTACAGGAAGTAGATGGTGAACTAGAATGATGCCTGAACAAAGATTGTGTCGTCTTTCTGGAGAGAAAAGCAGATGAAGGCGTTGTCAGAGGGACGTACTGTCATCTCTGTAGGAGGAAATAAATACCTGAAAGGGTTACACTAACTATCGTGTGATTGTTTGCTCTGGGTTATAGCTCAGTGGCCTGTCCTGAGTATGATAATAACTTGTACCCAAAAGCTTCCATCCTACAATTCACTCATTTCATGTGTTGCTTGGCATTGGTGGAGGAAGCCGAGAAAAGGGCTGCTCAGATTTACCTAAAACTGAATTCCAAGATTTCAGACAATGAAAATGAAGGAACACTGTGAGTTATGTCCAGGGAACTGCATGACATCTCCTGGGTTTAGCTCTATTATGTACATTTGACAACTTGCTCTGCTGGAGAGACACTTCGGGGATCTTAGAGGACAGAAACACATAGAGCAGCTATGTCTGCCCCATCCCCCCTTCTGCCCATTCACAGAAGCCTTGATATTTTGTGAATGTGTTCACATAATACCAAGGCTTCTGTGATTGGGCAGGAGGAGGGGAGGGCAGGCATAGCAGCTGCAGTGACACTCCCATCATTGATGGGCACAGAGTCCCATCCCAGCTCAAAAAAAGGCTGCTTTTACAGGCATTTGAGCTTTTATTTCAGCTTGAAGAAGCTTTTAATTTAATCTATGTTCTGAATTATATCCTACATTTCTCCAATGTCACTTTCCTATCTTTGAGATGCTATTAATTCATATTCCACCTTATTCCTCCTCTTTCTATAAAGTCTGTTCTATTATTGCACAGTTCACGTAAGCAAAAAATCATAAAGTGCTTAACCAAATGTACCCTCCATGTTTCACCGCAAACAGTGGCTTCGTCAGGGTTATACAGTGCTCTTGTGGAAGTGCATAGGACATACATGACAATTTAAACAGTTATAAAGGTTATTTCAGTATTCAGTGAGTAAAGTGCTGTATGCATCTATTTTTGTGAAATATTTCAACATTGGAAACCTGAATAAGATATAATAAGGTTATGTGACTGTGGAGAGACATTAGAGTGTAAGCTTCTCTGGTGATGTTACTGACTTGTGTTTTCTGTACAGCACTGCAGAATATGTCTATGGCTATATAAGCTCCTCTGGTGCAGAGAATGATGTGAATGGCTTAGTGTTCTATGTACAGCACTGTGGTATATATTAAGAGTTATAAATGTATAATCATAAAAATAGTGTGTGACTGTGGTGGGATATTAGAGTGTAAGCTCAATTGGTGCAGAAACTGGTGTGACTTGCTCAATGTTCTTTGTACAGCACTGTGAAATATGACTTTGCTACAGTTTATAAGTATATTATAATAGTGAGAAAAGATGGTCCGCAACTCCTTACTTGCTCTTTAACCACTTCCCGCCCGCCATATAGCAAAATGACGGCTGGAAAGTAGTTTCATTATCCTGACTGGGCGTCATATGACGTCCAGCAGGGTTAAGCTGCTAGTGCGCGCCCGCGGGATCGCGGAGTGCGGCGATCGGTGGTGTGGTGTGTCAGGCTGACACACCGCATTTCCGATCTAGGTAAAGAGCCTATGACGTAGGCTCTTTCCATGTGATCAGCTGTGTCCAATCACAGCTGATCACAGTGTAAACCGGAAGAGCCGTTTATCGCCTTTTGCTCCATTCTACTGAAAGGCACAAGTAGAGGCTGCTCTCCTGACAGGGGGGGTCTGCGCTGATAATCAGCACATTGATTATCAATGCAGACCCATCGAGGATGCCCACTTCAGACCACCAGGGATGACAACTTTAGACCACCAAGGATGCCCACTTCAGACCACCAGGTGAGCCCACCAGGGTGCCAATCAGTGCCCATTAGGATGGCACTCTGTGCCCATCAATGATGCTTGCCAGTGCCCCTTGATCAGTGCTGCCTATCAGTGCCATCTATCAGTGCCACCTATTAGTGCCACCCATCAGTGCTATGATTGGCTTTCAGTGCCACCTATAAGTGCTCACCAGTGCCACCTATTAGTGCCCATCAGTGCCGCCTATGAGTGCCCATCAGTACTGCATATCAGGGCCCATCAGTGCTGCATATAAGTGCCTCATCATCAGTGCCCATCAGTGCCACCTCATCAGTGTCAATCAGTACTGCCTCATCAGTGCCCATCAGTGCAGCCTCATCAATGCTCATCAGTGAGGAGAAAACATACTTATTTACAAAGTTTTGTAACAGAAATGAAAAAAAAAAATTTTTTTCAAAATTTTCGGTCTTTTTTTATTATTATTTTTTTTTTTTGGTGAATTCTTTTTATTAAAGGTTTTTTAAACATAGAAAAAGATACATACAAACAATGAACATAATAAACATTCAGCACTACAATGCCCAGCACCAGTGTACAATGCAACTCCCATACCAACTAATAATAGACATCAGAAGTCCTTCCATATTAAACCCTAGTAAAGGGGAAGAATAAAAACCCCAGTAGTGATCAAATACAATCAAAACAAAGCTCTATTTATGTGAAAAAAATTATAAAAATGTTGTTTGCGCACAATATCTCATGACCTCGCAATTTTCATTCAAATTGCGACAGCGCTGAAAGCTGAAAATTGGCCTGGGCAGGAAGGGGGGAAAGTGCCCTGTATTGAAGTGGTTAAAATCTTCAAAATGTATTGAGTCTCCATAAAAGATACAGGAACAGACATTTACATTTGCTGTCTGTTACTGTGTCTTTTGTGGAGAATTAATACATTTGGAAGTTTTTAAAGAGCAAGCAAAGAGTTGCGGACCATCTTTTCTCATGATTGCCATTGCAGCTGTGTGACTGCCTTTCCACACCCAGGTAGCTCTGAAAAAAACATTCTAATCTTATTGGGTAGTAGCACCCTACCTCTGATTTCTTCTAATAATAGTGTGTGATTGTGGTGGGACATTAAAGGGTAAGTCCACCTTTACAGAAATTTCTGTAAGGTGTATTTACACAGTACACACTCTGGGGTTGATTTACTAAAACTGGAGAGTACAAAATCTGCTGAAGCTCTGCATGCTACCCAATCAGCTTCTAACTTCAGCTTGTTCAATAAAAGTGGATGTAAACCCAATGTCATCCTTTCTAAACTACTGCCATAGGGGTTATCTATAAGGATATATATGCCTCCTACATGTATCTTTACCTGTCAAATGTCTCCCCTCTGTCTGTTATGAGACCCGAAAAACTGCAGATTCTGTGGGTGGGTCTGTTGTCTGGAGCTCGGTGGGTGGAGTTGTGATGTCAGTAGACTCCCCGCCCACCTCTACACTCCCCTTGTCAATATGCATTTTCTCCTGTGTATTTCTTACACTGAACTTCTGCTATGATCTCTAACATCCAGTGAAAAGACAGGAAAGTAACCACATGACTTCAGCACGCCCAATCATGCTGAGGTGTGGAACAGCCAATCCTTGCAGAGCTGCTGAAGAAAGGAGTGGGGGAGGGAATTAAAAAATAATGCATGTCTCTTAGGCTAGTGCACAAGATATATAAATCACCTGTCACTCACAGCAAGGGGGAGGATTTGACAAAGTTTTTCTCTGTTTGTCAAGTTTTATCTCACTGAACAATAAAAGAGGATTGCTCAGAGATGGATTAACTCTTTGTGACAAGACTGGGCTCAAATGATAGGAAATCTTATACTCTACATTATGACATAAAAAAATCGGGTTTACATCCACTTTAAGCTTTGACAATAAAACCTGAAAGCTGATTGATTTTTATGCAGAGCTGCACCAGATTTTGCACTCTCCAGTTTTAGTAAATCAACCCCACAGTATAGAGGGATATGCTTTGCTCATATTTCATGTCTGAGGTTTACAACCACTTTAGCTGGCCATAGATGGGTGGAATCTTTCAAACAAAAATTCTTAGGAAAAGAATGTTCTAAAAAAGTTAATTCGTTTTTCAGTAGCATTAGTGAGTCAAATCGACGTTTATTTCTGACCACAATCACGAGAAAATTTGAAGCAGGATGGAACTTTTTTTTTAAATTAACACATTTCTAGGTGTTTTTATGTTTCGGTAAAGTCTATTCATTCCAAAATCAAATGTTAAAAGCAAATGAAGTCTTTTGAATGACACTGGAATGTTCTGAGAATATTTGTATGAATTTTCTTAAGACGTTTCCCAAGAATTTTCATTTGATATTCTATCCATCTATAAGCTCCTCTGATGCAGAGACTGATATGACTGGCTCAGTGTAGTTTGTACTGCACTTCAGTATATGTTGGCGATATATAAATGTAGTCATATAGTGATCCACGTTGTCGCCTGTCCAGCATGTTCCTGGCTCTTGTGGCCGGTCGCCGTGTATTGAGGTCATATTATTCTGCATACAATGAAGCGGGCGGATTGGCGCTGCGGACACAATGTGTTGTTGGTGAGCGCTGTGCGTTTCCCAGGGCCTGTTACTCAGCGCTCTGATAACAGGCACAATCTCCAGCCAAAATCGCTAGTATGAGCGGAGTTCCACTGATTAGAAATACGTTCTTTTGTAAGCGGAGATTAATGAATCTCTCCAAAACGGGAAATATTCTGCCAGTACCGGTGACTCATAAATCTGGACACTGACTGCCGGAGACGCACAATGAGCTTCCAGGAGAAAAGCGTGGGAGGATTATTTAATAAGAACTCCACACAGAACCCTGTATGTACTGTAAGTCAGCAGCAAAACATACTGCAAAAGTGGAGGTATAATCAGTCTGGGGGAGCGCTGTTTTGTTATCCTCTAGGTACATGTGTAGAAAAACAATTGCTATCTCTCGCTAAAGTGAGGGGATTCTCCGCTTACAGTAGTCGCCTGAACAGGTGTTTTCATTGGAAGATTTGCACCTTATTCCTGTTCTGGAGACAACTAGAACATTTTGGATTTCCCATCACATTCTGTCCCCAGTGACTCTAGGACAAATAGGGCGAATCTCCCCTGCAGGGACAGATACAGCAATAAAAACCTGACAGGTGTTCTAACACTTCATTCATTTATCTGAAATTAAAAGTTTGGGCTATAGATATACCTTAACTGAGGATATTTGAACAAGAAAAAGGCTCTTGTGTAGGCAGGTGTCTACAGAAGAGGTAATGTTTTTCGCTGTGCTCTGTCTTTGAAGGTGGCTGTTTTGCAACTAAAACTGTTATGCCCCGTACACACAATCAGACATTCCGACAACAAAATGCATGGATTTTTTCTGACAGATGTTGTCTCAAACTTGCATACACACGGTCACACAAATCTTGAAATTCCGAACGTCAAGAACGCGGTGACGTACAACACGTACGACGAGCCGAGAAAAATGACGTTCAATAGCCAGTGCGGCTCTTCTGCTTGATTCCGAGCATGCATGGAACTTTGTGCGTCTGAATTGTGTACACACAATCGGAATTCACGACAACGGATTTTGTTGTTGGAAAAATTGAGATCCAGATCTCAAATTTTGTGAGACGGAAATTCCGATGGAAAATGTCCGATGGAGCCTACACACGGTTGGAATTTCCGACAACAAGCTCCCATCGAACATTTTCCGTCGAAAAATCCGACCGTGTGTATGGGGCATTACAATGTAGATGTGTGATGGATCTGGGGAATTGATTGGCTAGATTTCCTGCCAATTTTCTTGAGATCCACATAAAAAGCGCTAACTGGAATGCCCCAAGATAGCTGCTGGGAAACACTGCCAAGATGTAGGCTTTTACTATTGTGTTCTGTTTCCCCATCTGGGGGCCCAGTCGAGGTTCCTTGAGGGGCTAGGAACCTGAGGACCTTATGGACTCTTAGCTGCCAGCTATAGACTTATTACCTTTATGGATTACTGTCAATCATAGATTCTTGCCATTAAAGGACTTTGTACTTGCTGCTACTTAGATATGATTACTGAATTGGCACTAAAGAACCTCTGTACAGGATTTCATGTTAGAAGTTGCTTTGCAAAGACTGCTCTTCTGCAGCTACAAAAAGTGTAGCTGCTGACTTTTAATGAACAGACACTCACCTGTCCCAGGGTCCAGCGATGCGGGCTCACGAAGTTTCGCTCCTTTCCACCGGCACTGTAACTGTGGGCACCTGGCTGTGGCTTCACAGCCAGGCATGCACTGCGCATGCGCGCGCCGCGATACACGTTGTGAATTTCCAGTCAATCTTCTGGGACCTGTGACGTGTCCCAGAAGATTGCAGGGAGGGAGGGGGAGAGGTGAACTTCCTTCCAGCGCCGCAGCACCAGGGGAGGAAGTGGGAGCTGGGTGCCTGTCAAAACTGGGTACCCGCTCCCCCCCCCAAAAAAAAATGACATGTCAAATTAGTACTCAAAGCGGAAGTTCCATTTTTGGGTGGAACTCCGTTTTAAGAAGATTCATCCTCTCTATTTATCCTGTTTACCATTATCATTACAAGTGAAAGTAGAAGAAAATCACATATTTTGACTTGTCCCCAGAAAAGTAATAAGGGGAAGTCCTCCAATGGGGTCACTGGGGGTCCCCAAGGAATTCCCTTAATTCGCAGAGATTTCCTCTCACTTCCTCTTCGGGACAGGAAGTGAAGGGAAATCTCCCCAATGGGACACAGATAGCAAACAAAAATCTGACAGAGGTTATAACCCTCCCTTACTCTATCCAAAAGGAAAAATAAGGTAGTGCACTTATAATTCTACTTTAAGTGCCTGGTCTAAAGTCTCTCTAAGTGGTGTGATTCAGCACATTTTAGTCCAGTATGTAGTTTGCAGTCTAGTGTAGGCTATTGTGCCATTGCTAGGGGCGGACGTACATGTACCATTGCTTAAAGAGGAAGTAAACCCTAATGGGTTTTACTTCCTCTTTGTTTCCCTGCAAAGGTAAAGCATAATGGGCTACTATGCATCGCATAGTAGCCCATTATGTGACACTTACCTGCATGAGAAGCCCGCGATGTCCCCGTCTTCCGCGCTAGCAGCGAGCGTCCATTCTTCACCCCTCTTCCTTCCGGGGCTGCGAACTCCAGCTCTGTGACCGGCCGGGGTCGCGTGACATCACTCGGGAGTGGGAGCCTCCAGTCACGGCATGACCCAAGCTAGAAACGGCACAGCGTGCCCTTTCTAACTCTGTGCATGCGCAGAAGACATCGCTGTACGGCGATTTGCAAATATCTGCTAGACCGTGTAGGTCTAGCAGATATTTCAAGCACCTACAGGTAAGCCTTAATCTAGGCTTACCTGTAGGTTAAAGTGGTCTGTGAGGGTTTACAACCACTTTAAGTCAACCAACCAGCCAAGGAA
The DNA here is from genome assembly GCA_037952925.1 of Lithobates clamitans. Lineage (NCBI taxonomy): Eukaryota > Metazoa > Chordata > Amphibia > Anura > Ranidae > Lithobates > Lithobates clamitans. Next base: position 511,936 of record JBBGZY010001957.1, on the reverse strand, counting down.
TGTGTGACTTGACGTAGGGTGGTGGTTACTCTCGTAATGAAGGCGTTTAAGTGCTTGGCACCTTCACTTGTGGCTGGTTCCCCACCTACTGGAATTGGACCCATGGCACAGCATACCTAGGGAACTAGCCTGGAAGTCAAGTGAGAGTTATGGTATGTAGAGAGGGGGCCCCTGAGAGAGAAATCAAGAACATAGTTACAGAGCAGGTGTCCGGAAAAGCATGACCATAGTATGGATGGAGGTTCACGGTGCACGCATATGCATATGCGCCGGGCAGATGCCCATAGTCATTGACTTGTGCATGCATGTGCATGCGCACTTGTACATCGGCGAACGTGCTGCGCACTTGCACTTAAATGCATGCGCCCGTCACTAATGCTGGCACCAGGCGGGCTATTTAAAGGGGCTTCTGTGTGGACTCATTGCTGTTTGGTCTGCAGCTTCTGTGTGTTGTTCCTGATTCCGTGTGATCTCTGATCTTGATCCAGCTTACCTCTAACCTGTGCTTGTCTGCTACAAACTCTGAACCTGGCTTGTCTTTGGACTGCGCTTCTGCCTCCTGATTCTGCTTGATTGATCTCCTGGTACCGACTTGGCTTGTGACCCAACTATCCTACGATCAACCGTTTATGTCTGATCTGCCTGACTATTACTAACCCGACTAGTCTGACCCTGCATCTCACTCATCCAGCCTGCTACCAACTCTCAGTTCAGCGAAATCATCTGGTTCTTGCTTCCAGCTGCCTACTACAGTCTGCCAAGCTCCGTGCCATCTCTTCCACTATCAGCCTTCCTGCTGCCACATCCACCGGCTCACTACTGCCTCGCAGACTACTGGACTGATTACAGGCACTCCTACATCACTGTTCTCTTGTGGCTGCTGTTTCACTATCAGTGGTCCCTGAGTGAGAGCTGTACAAGAGGCCCTCCTCTACACGTCAGGCTCACCAACCAGGTACGTGACAGCGGGGTTCATTTCTTGCATCCATTGGTAGTCTTGGACATGTCACTGGGAAGGAGGTAACAGGTATATGCAGGGCTTTTTTTCTCAGAGAATAGGTGCAGGAACTCCTCTCTTCCGGGACACCCCTTGACTCTGCCCCCCACCCACCTCCAAGCCCCACTCCTTGGCCCCACCCCTTACCCACCTCCCAGTACCACCCCTTTCAGAACTAAGTATCATTTTGTGGTGCTTTTTTGTATGGAATTTGTTAATGATAATGAAAGCAGTAAAATAGATCTAACAACAATGGACACCCAAGGGAAAATAGATCCACCCCAGCAACAATGGTCTACCAACAGCCAGCATCAATAGAACCCTCCCTGAACAGTAAATCCCTCCCTCAACAGTAAATCCCTCCCAGCAGCGATTGACCAGCTGCAACATAAGACCTACATCAGCAACAATAGAATCCCCACCAGCAACAATATACCTTCCCAGCAACAATAGTCCCCCCTAAAAAAATAGATCTCCTCCAGCAACAATAGATTCCCCAGTAGCCAGCATTAATAGACCCTCCAGCAGCCAGCAACACAGACCCCTCCCTCAACAGTAGACCCCTCCCAACAACAACTGACCCCCCTAGCAACATAAAACCCACTCCAGCAACAAATGATCCCCTGGAGCAAAATAAGACCTCCGCAGTAACAATAGACCCCCTTACTCTGCATAAATAGATGCCCTCCAGCAACAATAGATTCCCCAGTAGCCAGCATCAATAGACCCTCCAGAAGCCAGCAACACAGGCCCCTCCCTCAACAGTAAATCCCTCCCAGCAGCGATTGACCACCTGCAACATAAGACCTGCATCAGCAACAATAGATCCCCCATCAGCAACAATAGACCTCCCCAGCAACAATAGACCCCCCTGCAACAATAGACCCCCCTGCAAAAATAGGTCCCCTGCAGCAGCAATAGATTCCCCAGCAGCCAGCATTACTAGACCCTCCAAAACATCCCAGCACCCCTTGCCATTACATAAATTCAGTTCTGGAGGTGCCGGAACTGCGTTCCCCTCATTCCTGCTGAAAAAAAAGCCCTGGTTATATGTATTGCTGGGTTGGTGGATGGCGATGCAGGCTCTGTGGCACCGGTTCCTAAATACTGCGCACCTGTGAGTTGCTGTTCTCTAACTGTAGTAGTGTCTGGAGTGCTTAGTGTTAACACTACAGTACAGCAAATTTGCTTTGGGTTGCTAGAGGGTTAACTGTGTTTATTGTGGCTCCTTTCTAAGTCTGGAGTTGCGCCTTAATGTTGACTTTGCATGACCGCAAGCTGTTTCTGCCTAGAACTTAGGTAATTAGTGAGTGTAGTTCTTGGTGCCCCCCACTAGGGTGCTTAAACCCCACCCACACTTGTTTTCCTCAAGGTGTAACTGTGTATTAGGACTTCTCTGGCATCTTTTTTTCTTTTCAGATGCAAAATACTTTGTTTCAGCAGCTCTGATATCAACCCTTGGATTGCAGCACCAGTCTAGGCCACAAGATGGACTGAAACACAAGCACAGCACATTTGTCTGTCCCTGGGCCCCTGTGCTGGCTTCTTCTAATTTCCCAGCTGACATTGGGGTTGATTTACTAAAGGCAAATAGACTGTTCACTTTGCACGTGCAGTTGCACTCTGCAAGGAACTTTGCTCCAGAGCTTAGTAAATGAGGTGAAGCGTCACCTTCAACGAATACCCAATCACGTGCAAGGAAAATGAAAAGAAAAAGCATTTTTGCTTGCATATGATTGGATGATGTAAGTCAGCAGAACTTTACCTCATTCACTAAGCCTTGGGAAAAATTCCCTTACAAAGTGAACAGACTATTTGTTTTTCAGCTAACACAAAATTGATACTATCACTTCGAAATCAAATAGTCCGCTCTGCACTTGTAATGTGGAACACTTATGCCGCATACACATGATTGGACTTTACGGCATACTTGGTCCGGTGTACCGGATTTCGTCGGACAATTCGATTGTGTGTGGGCTCCAGCGGACTTTGTTTTCTCAAAAGTTTGACGGACTTAGATTTGAAACATGTTTCAAATCTGTCCGACGGACTCGAGTCCGGTCGAAAAGTCCGCTCGTCTGTATGCTAGTCCGACGGACAAAAACCGACGCTAGGGCAGCTATTGGCTACTGGCTATGAACTTCCTTGTTTTAGTCCGGTCCTACGTCATCACGTACGAATCCGTCGGACTTTGGTTGATTGTGTGTAGGCAAGTCCGTTCATCCGCAAAGTCTGCCGTAAAGTCCGCTCGTGTGTACGCGGCATTAGGAGTCTGTATTTTGCACCATGCCATTTTCCTTTGTCACATTCTCCCTGGCATCTGTGACCATACTGTCCCTCCTCCATAATCCTCCCAACATCTTTTCATGTTTGACTGCATTTGAGAGAAGCCTTTTCCTTTATTGTGTTTGGTAGATTTTGTTCAACGCCTGGATTTCTGGTGGTCTGCTCTTGTGACCGCATCCAATGGAGAATCCAGCGAACGTGTTTCTCAGGTGTCTAAATATGCCTTGTGGGAAATGATGTCCAAGGCCACATTTGGAACCAAATTATGTGGGTTTTTTTGGTCAGAAATGGCATAGAAAACTACAGCGAAAAAAACTGCAGGGAAAAAAAAACTCCACTGTAGCAGCAGATGCACAGTAACTGTGAATAGATGTTCATGAACACCTGTGAGTGCCTCAAACCTCCTATGAGTCTAGGTGAAAGCAACTCTTGTTACAGAGGAGTTGGGGACAGGCGGTTGGGTCATGCAAGCCTCTTACTTCGCTCACCACCGTCTCGCTCGCCAGTCTCACTTACTCTCCTTTATTCTCCATCTTCCTATCATGTGTAAAATGTTTCATGAAATCTTTAAAGGCTGAGAGGAACCAAGTGACCTAATTTCTGGCGGGCGGCTGGAGAATTACGCAGTAAACGAGGAGCTGCGGGGAGGGGGTGCTCTGCCCTTGATTTGAGATTGTGAAATGTTTCACATTGATTTTCTGTCTGCTTGGACTCGGTGCGATGTATGAACGGCCCCCGAGTCATTAGGAGGAATTACCCCACATAGTGATTGTCATTCTGATATATCTGGGTTATTAGGAGGATCCAAAAGCTCGGTCAGCGCTTCCCTCCTGGGAAGCAGGATTATGGGTGGAGTGGGCGATATCCTGGTTGCAGGTGGGGGAAGTGAGCTGTGTGCGATTCCATCCCCTGCCGCCCCCGTTATGACTTCACAAGGCAAAAGTTCTTTTCAGAGACTCCACTGAATAATGCTCCAACCTTTATTTATGGAATAAATTAGAAATCAAAGAGGGGTCATGTTTTGGCACCAGCTTTGCGCCATGTTCATCTGGCTATTGTATGGTTCTAGTTAGGGGTTCCATTAAAGAGAACCTGTATGACAGACAAGAGCAAATCAACAGTCAGACTGCACAGCATGTGCGAGAAGACACCAGCTGCTACTGACCCCCACCCCACCCTACTGCCTCATCTGCCATTACAGAAAAAATCGGAGTATTTGCTATGCCTGCACATCCTATCACCAGATCCCAGCGCTGTCATGTGAGGCTTGGTGTAAACACTATCTTTCAGAAGGGAAGGGTTCCTGGGGGACTCTGCAAGCAGATTTGGGGGCAAAGTATAAGCTGACAAGGCATGGTGAGCCTGATGGTGATGGTGGCACCCAGGGTGGATTTGATTTTAATCAAGTCGATTTAAATCACAATTTAAATCATGATTTAAATCACTAGTAAAAAGGCTTGATTTAAATGATAATTTTAAAAGAGCAACTGTCATCTCTGTACCGCAGCAGCTCCTCCTCTGAGCCGCTGTTGACTCACCGACAGTCCCATTCACTTTAATGGGATGGCTGGTGACGCGGCAGTGACACAACAAGGTGAGGGACGTGGCAGCAGCAGGTGAGTGGATGCCCGCTAACAGGCACTGCCATGATGGATCTATAATTACAGGTGCTCTTTAAATGTAAGGACTTATTCTTGCTGGTAGTTAGATTATTTAATGTTTGAAAACAAAATGAAGGCTTCCTATTTGGAATAATAAGCTGTCAGGTTAGTAAAACAGCAATACCCTAACCGATTTTAGGTTAATCACACATACTTGTAGTTGGAGAACTACTCAAATTTATTTATTTAACTAAAACAATAGCATTGCCAGTGCATATTATCTCAGCTTGAAGAGCTTGGATTGGTTGAATGAGTTTACCAAAAAAATGTAAATATTGTAGAATATACAGCCTCCTGCTACATAATTAAGCTCCATTTCATGTGGAATAAACTAAATTATTAATGTAGCCTAAAAAGAACTATCTTTAGATAGTAGAGTCATATGAGGAACATGGGGTTCGTTTGTGTCAAGGAGGTTTAGTGCCCAGAGAGACTCTGGGGTTGATTTACTAAAAGGAAATAGACCGTTCATTTTGCATAGAAAGTTTCACTTTGCAAGGGAATTTGCCCAGAGCTAAGTGAATGTGATAAAGTTTCATTTTGCAAAAAATGCCCAATCACGTGCAAGGAAATAAAAAAACAAAAAAAAACATTTTTGCTGGCACATAATTGGATGATGGAAGCCAGCAGAGCTTTATCTCATTTACTAAGCCCTGGGGAAAATTCCCTTGCAAAGTGAACAGCCTATTTGCCGTTAGTAAATCAAACCCTCTGAGTCAAAAGTTACAGTACCGTTCTCCTTCCACAGATCTTCTGTATGGACCATGTGGAAATTCGTCCAGTTACTGCTGAGTTTCGGTATGCGTGTATCATGTACCATTGTCTGTTCAACAGAAGCCGATCTAATGACCAACGTCTATTGAACCGTCCTGCTGGAAAACCAGTATTCGATCAGTGCTTGCAGCAATGGCTGCAGCGCTGATCTGTGTATTCTGACTGATGGCGTCCCCGCTGTCAGAATACAATAGTATGGTGGGGGAGATCCCTGTATCTACATCGCTTGTGTGGGTGCAGACATGTGTGAGTTTTTTTCGTTCATCCCGTTGTTTGAAAAAAAAAAACGATCTGCAAATACAGGTTCTCTTTGAAGTCCACCTGGAATCAGACTGCAAACTGATACGTGTTAAAGGGAATATCTACTTTACCCAGAGAATTGGCCCATTCCCTCTTAAACCTACTTCCAGATAAAAGTCCCAAACCCCTAACAATTTAGGTTTTCATGTAACCACATTCTCCTGCGTTGTCATATGGGCATCCATTGAAGTCTACAGTTGGCTGTAACAATACATTACAAAGGCAAGGTCCACTGTTGTCACCATCATGAAGTGGCTGCAAAACATGTGTAGGAGATCAGCAGCACAAAGATGCAACAAAGGAGGAAAGAAGGTGAAGACAGGCTTTTATTTTAAAAAGTTACAATTTTCTTATGATACACAGCAAACAAAATGTCATCCACTTAGTACTTTTTCATCTACTTTAATGCTCTTTATAGATCCATATTGAATATATGATGATTAGAATCTCTGAAGTTGGTTGTTTCAGGAGAAATTTGAAGAGCCGGGCCTGTTTGAGAAGCCCAGGGACAGCTGTCAGTTATGTGTCTAGTTATTTGTTGGCCATCAATATATTTATATGTTTATTTTGCTTCGTCTTACTCTCCCACATCAGCGAAAGAAGTGAGGTCACGGCATAAAAGTGGAGAGTTTGGCGCCATATAGTGCCTGCCCAGCGCTCGCTGACATCTATAAGCAGACTCGGCGGAGGGTCCTGGCGGTCCCCCTCATGCCCTGGCATACAAGGCCTGCACTCCTTTCTCATTAGTTTGTAATGTCATTAGTCGAGACCTGCAGGCCTGGCAGAGACAGCCGTTCCGCCTCTTTGACGTCAGTGCAGGCGCACGCTGTTTCAGATAGCGGTGAATTCTCTGTGTCAGCAGGGCCTGGAAGTGATTCAGCTGTCTGCTATGGACACATGTCCACTTTCACAATCCCAAACCGGGCAGGCTTCTCTCTTTGAGCTTTTTATGGAATTTTCTGACTTCTAATAAAAGCTGCGAGCGAGGGAGAGGGATTCGGGGATAAGAGAAGTTTTTATATTTTTGGATAGGAAGGGTTTGTCTTGTCATCAGCAGTCAAGGCTGTTGTGCGTTAGCTGGAGATCTGCGCAGGAGAAGATACCACAAGAGCCCGTTCCCACCGAACCAGCCAATAAGTCAGTTTATAGAGAGAATCGCCAAAACTTTGCTGCCGTCAGATTTTCTACAGAAGTATAAAAGTGAGAAGAGAGATGATGGAAGGGAGGAAGTTGAGCATTAAAGCACCAATCACTAAAATCGCATAAATCTTTAACATGTTACTGTCATTTCAAAAGTCATTTCCAATCTCTTTAAATTTGCGGCTTTTATTAAAATAATCCTTGATGATCTTGCCATGAAGGTCCTTGTCTCAGCCTTTTTTGTTATGCGTTGACAACATTCTGCCCTTGTCTCCTTATTGTACTCATGCGTTGTCACCCTATCACTGATTGGCACAGCTGTGCATGGCAGCCAATCAGCTTCTAACTTCAGTTTGTTCAGTTGAAGTGTTACTAAACCCACAACAGTAAAATCAGTCTGTATATGCAGAATAGCATGCTTGTTATACTCACTGTGGAACTTAAGGGGTTAATCCTCTGCATTGTGTAAAAAGGCTGTTTTATCCTGTATGCACAGATCCTCTGCCTCCTGCACTGTCTATCTGGGGAAAGCCGGATAACACAGGCAGAGTAGCCAACCTGCACATGCTCAGTTGTGTCTTTTATTCTGGAGAGAGCTTTTTCTTGTTCTCAGAGATAGCCAGGTCACATGATATTGACATCACACATGTGGGCGTGTATACAGGCTGCAGTGAAAATCTCCTCCTTCCTGGGGGGGGGGGGTTGATTAACTATTTTTATATCACTGGGTTTAGTAACACTTTAAGCTTTGACAAAAAAACTGGAAGCTAATTGGTTAGTATGCAGAGCTGCACCAGATTTTGCACTCTCCAGTTTTAGTAAATCAACCCCACTGGGCACGGTTTATCATTGTTGCTATCAGGAAACCAGTCCAGAACAATGATCTGCAGCCTGCAATGGAGTGGCTGAATAAGGGTGCAGGAAATCAGCAGAATAGACATAAAAATTGTGTAAAAAAGATGAAAACAGGATTTTGACTGAAAAAATGGCAATTGTTTTTGATAAATAGTTCACAGAGCAAATTCAAGATTCACACAACCTTTACCCAAGATGCACAATTTTTTATAATTGATTCTTAGCTGAAAAAAATATGTCAGTCCAGGATGAATAAACCCTGTATGCCAGTTTGGGATTCATGTTAAAATCAAAATGACATGTTTTAGCTCTAATTTTCTATAATTGTAACATTTTAAATATTCTAAATCTCAAAAATCTGTTTGCAATGTAAATGTGTCATATAAAAAGAAGAGAAACACAACAGATGGAAATGATCCTGTGGATCTTACAGGCACTCCGTTGTGTTATCTATTTGTGTAAATTCAGGAAATGATAATTCAAGTTTCTCCTCTTGTTCTGAATTTACATCCTGTCATCCACAGTTCCCAAACACTCTACGGAGGAGATGCTGATGATGGTGAATGCTAGGGCAGAGCCAAGAGATTACTTCAAAATTGATTTGCCGCAAAATTTCTCAAATTTAATTTCTAGTTAGCCTCAAATTTCTCCATGCAGGCTGCTACATGAAACTTCCTTTTAAAAAAAATCACATTGGTATGGAGATGGTAATCAATGTCCTTCTTACAGTTGGTGTTAGGGTTAGTGTAAGTATAGGGATACAGTTGGTGTCAGGGTTAGGGTAAGCTATAAGGTTACAGTTGGTGTCAGGGTTAAGGTAAGCGATAGGGTTATAGCTGGTGTCAGGGTTAGGGTAAGCGATAGAGTTACAGCTGGTGTCAGGGTTAGGGTAAGCGATAGGGTTATAGCTGGTGTCAGGGTTAGGGTAAGCGATAGGGTTACAGCTGGTGTCAGGGTTAGGGTAAGAGATAGGGTTACAGCTGGTGTCAGGGTTAGGGTAAGAGATAGGGTTACAGCTGGTGTCAGGGTTAGGGTAAGAGATAGGGTTACAGCTGGTGTCAGGGTTAGGGTAAGCGCTAGGGTTACAGATGGTGCCAGGGTTAAGGTAAGCGATAGGGTTACAGCTGGTGTCAGGGTTAGGGTAAGCGCTAGGGTTACAGATGGTGTCAGGGTTAAGGTAAGCGATAGGGTTACAGTTGGTGTCAGGGTTAGGGTAAGAGATAGGGTTACAGCTGGTGTCAGGGTTAAGGTAAGCGATAGAGTTACAGCTGGTGTCAGGGTTAGGGTAAGAGATAGGGTTACAGCTGGTGTCAGGGTTAAGGTAAGCGATAGGTTTACAGCTGGTGATAATGAGATAAATTGTTTCCTGATGGACTCCGCGTGACCGGACAGGAGGACGCGGGGGACCACCACAATGATATACAAGTATATTATATAAGCTATAATATGACCTTCTGTGGAGACAAAGATCCCTACACTGAAGGTCTCAAATAAGGTGAAGCTGACGGGATCATCCTAACCGTGTGTATTCTTACCATGCTAAACCGCCAATGTCAGGAAAAAGTCAAATTAATTCAAGAGACATGCCTGTGTAGAGGCTGAATAGACCCCAGAGGTCTAGAAGTGAACTCTGAGATGAGAACGAAGAATCTCTGAAGGGAATTTCTCTCATGGCTGAGTACTTGGGGCCCTGTCGCAGAAAGTGGGCTTCATTGTCCAGGGCTCCTTGGTCACACTGGTGGTACAGTCAACCCTTCTTGGACTTGTAGATCTTCCTCTATCATTCCTGTTTCGATTTCAAGGCCCAGTCTGCACAACCTCAGGGTATGGGACCAGTCTGTATTAAGTGGTTCCTTTCTGGGAGTTTGTTATTTCGATTCTCTATTCTCTGACATATTTTTCTTTGGAATTGTTGATTATGTCTTTTATTGAGGGTTTGTTGTTGGTTTTGGATTGACAGGGTGCTGGCCTGGTCTTTTCTTGATCACTACGTTTTTTGGTCTGCTGTTTTATGGGTGGTCCCAGTATGATAATCCCTTTTCTGTATGCAAGTGGTAAAAGGAATCTGCCCAGCTTTACCTGGCAAGCAGTGTTAGGCCCCTTACAGATGGAGCGGGTTACAGCTGGTGTCAGGGTTAGGGTAAGCGATAGGGTTATAGCTGGTGTCAGGGTTAGGGTAAGCGATAGGGTTACAGCTGGTGTCAGGGTTAGGGTAAGAGATAGGGTTACAGCTGGTGTCAGGGTTAGGGTAAGAGATAGGGTTACAGCTGGTGTCAGGGTTAGGGTAAGAGATAGGGTTACAGCTGGTGTCAGGGTTAGGGTAAGCGCTAGGGTTACAGATGGTGCCAGGGTTAAGGTAAGCGATAGGGTTACAGCTGGTGTCAGGGTTAGGGTAAGCGCTAGGGTTACAGATGGTGTCAGGGTTAAGGTAAGCGATAGGGTTACAGTTGGTGTCAGGGTTAGGGTAAGAGATAGGGTTACAGCTGGTGTCAGGGTTAAGGTAAGCGATAGAGTTACAGCTGGTGTCAGGGTTAGGGTAAGAGATAGGGTTACAGCTGGTGTCAGGGTTAAGGTAAGCGATAGGTTTACAGCTGGTGTCAGGGTTAGGGTAAGAGATAGGGTTACAGCTGGTGTCAGAGTTAGGGTAAGAGCTAGGGTTACAGATGGTGTCAGGGGTAAGGTAAGCGATAGGGTTACAGATGGTGTCAGAGTTAGGGTAAGAGATAGGGTTACAGCTGGTGTCAGGGTTAGGGTAAGCGCTAGGGTTACAGATGGTGTCAGGGTTAAGGTAAGCGATAGGGTTACAGTTGGTGTCAGGGTTAGGGTAAGAGATAGGGTTACAGCTGGTGTCAGGGTTAAGGTAAGCGATAGGGTTACAGCTGGTGTCAGGGTTAGGGTAAGAGATAGGGTTACAGCTGGTGTCAGGGTTAGGGTAAGAGCTAGGGTTACAGATGGTGTCAGGGTTAAGGTAAGCGATAGGGTTACAGATGGTGTCAGAGTTAGGGTAAGAGATAGGGTTACAGCTGGTGTCAGGGTTAGGGTAAGCGCTAGGGTTACAGATGGTGTCAGGGTTAAGGTAAGCGATAGGGTTACAGTTGGTGTCAGGGTTAGGGTAAGCGATAGGGTTACAGTTGGTGTCAGGGTTAGGGTAAACGATAGGGTTACAGTTGGTGTCAGGGTTAGGGAAAGCAATAGGGTTACAGTTGGTTTTAGGATTAGGGTTAGGGTAAGGGCTAGCATTACAGTTAATGTCAGTATTAGGGTTAGTGTAAAGGAAAGGGATAAGGTGGGTGTCAACATTAGGGTTAGTGTAAGGTACTGGGTTACAGTTGATGTCAGCATTAGGGTTAGTGTAAGGGATAAGGTAACAGTTAGTGCAAGCTTTAGGGTTAGTGTAAGGTATAGGGTTACAATTGGTGCCAGCATTAGTATTGGTGTAAAGGATAAGACTACATCCTTTATGAATCAAAATTCGAAGGAAATTTGCATGATTCAAATATTCTGATGTATCCGAATCTTCGAATCACAATAGTAACGAATTTCAACAAATCCAAAATAATTTATAACGAAAACAACAAATTCATTTGTATTAATTTGTTTCATCCGGGTGACATGAAGTAATAGTTTGGGTCTTTTGTTAAAGTTTTTTTAAAGGCATAAGGTTTTTTTTTACCCTAATGCATTCTATGCATTAAGGTAAAAAAACCTTCTGGGTGCAGTCCCCCCCTTCCCACCCATACTTACCTGAGTACCTATCTCGAGCCAGCGATGTGCATGAGAACAGCGGCTCTCCTAGGTCTCTCTCTCCTCATTGGCTCACACAGCAGCTGGATGGCTCCCAAAGAGAAGAAGATCAGGGCTGCTGTGCAAAACCATAGCACCGAGCAGGTGAATATAACATGTTTGTTATTTAGAAAAAAAGTTACAACCTTTAGAATCACTTAAATGTTTGAAGCATCTGAAATAACGAAACAACATAACGAATGATCCAAATTGATTCGGATCCATTCGTTTTTATTCTAGTGAGCGTAGATTCTTTTTGTATTGGGGTTGAGAGCCCATTTGTTTAACTTATTTGTGCATGGCCCAACAAACAAAATCAGTTGGGAATGGGGAAATGAATTCAACTTAATAATATAACAAATTAATACGTATTCATTCGGATTCATTTGTTTTATTCGGATGACAATGGCGCGGTAGTCTTTGACTTTTGGATAATCAGCCGATTCTTTTTGCATTAACATTTTTCATTATAATAAAAAAACAAGATTCCTACTTATTATTATTAACACGTTAAAACAAATATAGCCAGAATAACAAAAGAATAACAGCACTTCGGAAAAAACAAACTCAAAGACTTTACAGCTTGCTGAACACAATATTTTTGCGACGATTGCCATACTTTGGTTCACACCCGCAGCAAAAATTGTTGCTCCTGTCACATTAACATCCCAATGTCAGCTGCCTGTGCAGCTTAAAGGGGGGGGCACTAAAAAAGTAGCTCAACCACATGTAAGGCTAGGGTGACATATATCATCTGCATTAGGGTTAGTGGAAGGATAGGGTTACAGTTGGTGTCAGCATTAGGATTAGTGTAAGGATGAAGCTATAGCTGGTTATAGATATATGGGTTGGAGGAGAGACTTATTCAAAAAAATACTGACACCATCCCCTATTATATTGTTATAGATAAAAAATAGGACCAGACAAGGAGAATGGAGTGGGGGGGGGGGGGGGGGGGTGTTAAAGTGTCATAACACACAAGACTTAAATTATATTATAAAAAACTAAATATCTTTATTGGTACATAAAATTATTATCTTGTTAACACTTCCATATCCACATGATAGAAGTACATGAAATACAAGTGTAGAATCTAAAGCAGTGATTCTTAACCTCAATCCTCAAGTATCCCCTAACTGGCCATGTTTTGGGGACTTCCCTTAGATAACATAGCTCTTATCAATACCATGTCATTGATATTAAATTAAAGCAGCTGTGCAAAGTAAAGGAAAACCTGAAAACATGGCCCATTGGCATTGCACTTGAGGACTGAGGTTGAGAACCACTGGCCTAGTGGACCAACAGGTTTCTCATCGATCCAGCGCTTCTTCAAGATCCACAAACTCTCTATATCAAGATATGGATACAATATCTACAACAAAAAGATAAGAATTACAAAATAATACAACAAATTATTTCTTTTTACAATTATACATGATAGATCACACTGTGGAGAAGTACCAAGCCACAGATGAATAAGGGAGAGGAGGAAAAAAAAAAACCCAAAACAAAACACCAGCATGTTTCCAAATGTCCCAAGGAGTGATAGAGATGGACAGCAACACTCTGCGGGGACAATAAAGACAGAGACCAGGCGTATCATCTATAGCTGGTGTTAGCATTAGAGTTATGCCCCGTAAACACGGTCTGACTTTCCGACAACAAGCTCACATCCAACATACAGTATCCAACATTTCCTACGGGATAGGGTTACACCTAACATTGTCCATAATTGTCCAGCAGACCAATAGACATAAAGAGGAAGATCTGAAGAAGAAATGTTCGGCACCATACATACACAAATATGATTGCCGAGTATTTTCTTCTCAAGGATGTTCCTGACAACCTGTGTGAGATGCAAAATATTAAAATTCAGAATTTTTAGCAGTGCCTCTCAATTTTAGAACGATCCTTTATTCCCTTAATGTACTTTTCCAGAAGCAGCCGTCACATCTGTATATAAAAATGGTGCTATTACAAATTATTGGGAGGTTTTATAATAAATTTATTGTTCCTGGTGGATTTTGATCAGTAAATACAGGAAAAAGTGTAAATACTGCACCACAACATTCTGCACCATTGTGGTATGGAGAAAAATTCATTGTTATAGGCCTACACAACATTAGCACCCTAAAGCCTAGTACACACGATGAGAAAATCGGATTTTTTGGAGCGATTATCCAATAATCTGATCGTTAGTACACAGATTTCGAGAGTTCATGCAAAATTATCCAAAGGGATAGGCATGAAAATGTTTTCATAAGATAAGAGAACAAGTAATTTTCATCTATTCCGTATAGTTTTCCTGCGTAAAAAAAATTGAGAGACCAAGACTGCACAGAAACGAAAGAAAACTTTACAATACAATACAATACATTACATCATTGTGGGAAGTTGTATTCTTTCTTGCAAGAATTTTTGTAACTTTAGTAACCTATTCGTTTTTGATATGAGAAAAAAAAACAAAACGGTGATCATTCGTCCGATATTCTCATTGTGTGTACCAGGCTTAAGTGAATACTTCATATATGAACAGCAGGCATTGCTCTGAATATCTTCACAGTGCCCTGTGACTCTAGCCTAGTATTGCATACTGTACAGGGGTGATCTGTGTTGTAGGTATATTCAGCATTAAATATAAAAAAAATGGAAATTTTCCAGAGAATTACAATGTGAGAGACGATCTGATTTCTCTAGGAACAGGCGGTGTGACCACCGGAGATGAAGGTCAGCCAATCAGGAAGAGTTTATTCATCAGTTAGACAAGTGGACTGTGATAACATCTCTTGTGAAATTGGAGAGGAAACTCTTTAGTGTGATAATGAGATAAATTGTTTCCTGATGGACTCCGCGTGACCGGACAGGAGGACGCGGGGGACCACCACAATGATATACAAGTATATTATATAAGCTATAATATGACCTTCTGTGGAGACAAAGATCCCTACACTGAAGGTCTCAAATAAGGTGAAGCTGACGGGATCATCCTAACCGTGTGTATTCTTACCATGCTAAACCGCCAATGTCAGGAAAAAGTCAAATTAATTCAAGAGACATGCCTGTGTAGAGGCTGAATAGACCCCAGAGGTCTAGAAGTGAACTCTGAGATGAGAACGAAGAATCTCTGAAGGGAATTTCTCTCATGGCTGAGTACTTGGGGCCCTGTCGCAGAAAGTGGGCTTCATTGTCCAGGGCTCCATGGTCACACTGGTGGTACAGTCAACCCTTCTTGGACTTGTAGATCTTCCTCTATCATTCCTGTTTCGATTTCAAGGCCCAGTCTGCACAACCTCAGGGTATGGGACCAGTCTGTATTAAGTGGTTCCTTTCTGGGAGTTTGTTATTTCGATTCTCTATTCTCTGACATATTTTTCTTTGGAATTGTTGATTATGTCTTTTATTGAGGGTTTGTTGTTGGTTTTGGATTGACAGGGTGCTGGCCTGGTCTTTTCTTGATCACTACGTTTTTTGGTCTGCTGTTTTATGGGTGGTCCCAGTATGATAATCCCTTTTCTGTATGCAAGTGGTAAAAGGAATCTGCCCAGCTTTACCTGGCAAGCAGTGTTAGGCCCCTTACAGATGGAGCGGAATTCTTCAAGTGGGCCCGCTTGCTCAGCGAGGATCTCTCCATTGATGATAGGTGGAGCAGACACAGACACAGCCCGCTGTTCTCTATAGGGCAGTCTGATGGAAACCGACTGCTTGTCCGTTTCCATCCGTCTGTCATCCGATCAGATTCGTCGGACAGATAGGGAACGGATTCCCATCTGTCTGTTTTTAGCAGACCAGATCAGATTGGATGCCGGCGGGTGTCAGTGGACTACCGCTTCATAGAGAACAATGGGTGATCCGATCGGTTCCGCCTGAAAAACGAACAGGTGGACCTGATCAGTCAGCTGGTTGAAAAGGGGCCTTAGAGGTGTAGACTTTGAGGAGGTGCTTGCAGAATTCCAGATGTAATATTCCTGTTGGGCCCCTCTCTCCCTCCCCCCTCCCCACACCTTCTGCCCCCTCTATCTCTTTCTCCTCACCTCTCTTTCTCTCCCTCTCCACCCCCATCCCCTTTTTCACCCCCCTTCCCTTACCCCTTTCTCTATCCCTCCTCCTTCCCCATCTCTCCCCCCTCTTTCCCTTCCATCACCCCCCTCCTCTATCCCCCTCTTATCCCCCCCTTTTACATCTCTCTCCTTCTCAAAATTTCCTTCTTTATCTCCCGCTCGCCCCCTCTCTATTTCTATCTCTTTTCCTCACCCCCCCCCATTTCCCTTCTCTTTCTCCCCGCACGTCCTTCTCTCCTCATTTTCTCCTTCTTCTTCTCTGATCCTTTTCTCCTTCTCCGCACCCCATCACCTCCACTCCCCCCCCCCCATGTCCTTCTCCTCTCTCTCCTCCTCCTCTGTCCTCCCATCACCCCTGTTTCTCGCTCTCCTCCCTCTCTCTTCTTCTTCATCTCTCTATCTGTCACTCTCCCTGTCTCTCTATTGATCGCAGTTTGTCATGTGAGATGTTATCATTATGAATTGGGAGTTGGGCTCCCAGTGACGCACAAACTACTGTACATGGACAATTAAAATTAAGCTTGGAGCCAAAATTCAATTGAGGTGAAGGCAGAGCCTTGCGGACAGACACCATTAGTTTGATGTAGTGTACAGTGAATGAATAGCAGCATTGGGAACACGAATACATATCATCATCTCTTTCACGCCGGCGTTTTCCTCGCAGCAAAATGCTGTAGCGGCACTATGTGCGGATCATGTTTGCTCTTATTACCCATTGTGTAATTATACATCCTCTCCTTGGCGCTCACACACATATATGGATAACCTGAGGATTGGGGGGGAGATATTTTATCAGGCATGCAAGTAACTCAAGGCATCGTGCTTTACTGGAGAGACAAACTGTTTATCTGCGAGATATCAATCGATAGCATTCAGAGCGCGCATCCAAGCTGTTCGCCCCTGTGAAATACGCCGCTGTTTTATATATTGCGCTTATTATTAAATAATAGATGGAAGAAAGTAGGAAATCCCTTTAAAAACAAAACTCTTCACTACAAATTCTATGTGGAAAGGCCTCATATCCCATCAGATGTGTCTGCAGAGGATCTCACCGATTTCCATAGACCATTACAATCCATAGACACTACAATTAAACATTAAACCACTGCTCACCATAGTCGATCCTAGCATGGATTTATACATGTGAAAGACTCAATCAATGCCGCCCCTCGGGCCACGCCCCTTGACATCTTTCAACCCACCCACCCAGGGCCATCTTAATCACATCATGGGCCCCTGGGCATGTACACAGGCACACACACACACGTAAACAGACACACACGTAAACAGACAGACACACACACATGTACACAGGCGCACACACACACATGTACACAGACACAGACACACACACATGTACACAGGCACACCCACACACATATGTACACAGACACACACACAGGCACACATACATGTAAACAGACACACACACAACCCCCCCCCCTTACTTGTAGAACAGCCCTTACTTGTTAGGTGGTGTTCCTTGTCCCACTCCCAGCTCTTGTGCAGGACACACGAGGGTTGCACATGCCGGAATTTACCAGAGGGGGCAGCAAAGAGCCCGATGTCAGCTCAATAAATCTCACACACATTCCGAAATCCAGCACAGCCACAGAGCTCTCCATTGATGATAGGTGGAGCAGACACAGACACAGCCTGCTGTTCTCTATAGGGCAGTGGGATGGAAACAGACTGCTTGTCCGTTTCCATCCGTCTGTCATCCGATCAGATTCGTCGGACAGATAGGGAACGGATTCCCATCTGTCTGTTTTTAGCAGACCAGATCAGATTGGATGCCGGCGGGTGTCAGTGGACTGCCGCTTCATAGAGAATAATAGGTGATCTGATCGGTTCCGCCTGAAAAACGGACAGGTGGACCTGATCAGTCAGCTGGTTGGAAAGGGGCCTTAGAGGTGTAGACTTTGAGGAGGTGTTTGCAGAATTCCAGATGCAATATTCCTGTTGGGCCCCTCTCTTCCCCCCCCCCCACGCCTTCTGCCCCCTCTATCTCTTTTTCCTCACCTCTCTTTGTCTCCCTTTCCACCCCCATCCCCTTTTTCACCCCCCTTCTCTTACCCCTTTCTCTATCCTTCCTTCTTCCCCATCTCTCCCCCCTCTTTTCCTTCCATTACCCCCCTTCTCTATGCCCCTCTCATCCCCCCCCCTTCTATATCTCCCTCCTTCTCAAAATTTCCTATTTTATTTCCCGCTCCCCCATCTCTATTTCTATCTCTTTTCCTCAATGCCCCCCCCATTTCCCTTCTCTTTCTCCCCGCATGTCCTTCTCTCCTCATTTTCTCCTTCCTTGCCCCCCATCACTTCCATTCCCCCCCCCCCATGTCCTTCTCTGATCCTTTCCTCCTTCTCCGCCCCCCCCCC
Organism: Lithobates clamitans; assembly: GCA_037952925.1. Taxonomy (NCBI): domain Eukaryota; kingdom Metazoa; phylum Chordata; class Amphibia; order Anura; family Ranidae; genus Lithobates; species Lithobates clamitans. The sequence goes on along the minus strand of JBBGZY010001957.1, from coordinate 493,703 downwards.
CCCATGTCCTTCTCCTCTCTCTCCTCCTTCTCTATCCTCCCATCATCCCTGTCTCTCTGTTGATCTATTCTATTGTATCTATATCTAAAAACTGGAACTCTCCTTTACGTAATTTAAGAATCATAGGAAAATTGGTGACCAAAATGTATTTTTTTTTCATTTTGACTTTAAACAATTTTTGTTTGGAAAATTTCAACTCCTATCTGATCATCATCTGTTCCCGATAAAAAGAAAATTCATGTTCGGTGGAATAAAAATAAACTCTTGACCTAACTGAGCCCCTGTGAGTCACAGACCGCCATTATCACACAAAGCATGTGTGCCAGCATGAGAACTAATCATTCACTTTTCTATGGAAAAACCAACTTACTGCACTTTGACTTCATCCATCCATCTGCCAACTCAGGGAGGAGAGGGTAGAGGTTCCAGGCAAGTCATTCAAGGATGGCCAGGCATGCCACCAGCCATCCTTCTCTTTGAGATACCTGCCTGCCCGTCGGCTCCCTCATAGCCCATAACAAAATATTCCTTTTTTTCAATGTTTGTTCATGAATCTAATAAGCGTTTCATTCAGAGAGGCGCATCCAACAGCACATCGATCAAAATCAATTAGACCCTGCGTGATTGACAGCGGACCACAACGAATCCCTCAATATCCACATTATGTAACTGCAAATTATACAGCAGCGTCCAGTTCCCGTCCCAACATCCCCTTCATTATTCTGTAATCACAAACTGTAATTAGACGCTAATATGTTAAGGGAGTGTAAAATTATCACTGGGCGTCCTGCGTTCGCGGTTTGGGTGCTGGATTCTGGGAGAGAGGCGCATGTGTTTATTTTAGGAGAAATGGTAATGCTTATTACAATCTTCTTGTCCTAATTAAATCTCATCCATTCAGAAACGGAAAGGCAGTAATCTGCCACGGTCTGCCGGGGAGAGGGGGGGTTTGGGGACGCAGCTGGACGTCGCGATATTTATAGAAACTTTCTTTAGGGCCAAAGTGATATTATAACTGGGGTGGGGGCGGTTGGTTACTGTTTGTTGCATTTCGTTTTTCTTTTTTTATTCATTTTCTAATCCTTTTTCCGACATATCTGTTGGGTCCTCGTGTGTCATGAGCCTGTGGGTGTCACTGTCATATGTCGGCAGCAAATCAATAAACTGCGTACATTGAGAAGCAGTTTAAAGAAGCTGCAGACTACTTGGGTTTATATTCTTTGTGGATCCTGTGAATTTATGCCCCATGCCAACATTTTGCTTCTTATGCCCCGTACACACGGTCGGCTTTTTAGACGGAAAATGTTCGATGGGAGCTTGTTGTCGGAAATTCCGACCGTGTGTAGGCTCCAACGGACATTGTCCATCGGAATTTCCGTCATACAAAATCTCAAATTTACCGACAACAAAATCTGTTGTCGTAAATTCCGTGTGTGTACACAATTCCGACGCACAAAGTTCCACGCATGCTCGGAATCAAGCAGAAGAGCTGCACTGGCTATTGAACTTCATTTTTCTTGGCTCGTCGTATGTACTGTACGTCACCGAGTTCTTGACGTTCGGAATTTCCAACAAGATTTGTGTGACCGTGTGTATGCAAGACAAGTTTGAGCCAACATCCGTCGTAAAAAATCCATGGATTTTGTTGTTGGAATGTCCGATCGTGTGTACGCGGCATTAAAGATGAGCTGAGTTCGGCATAGATTCACCAGAAAACATTTACAATCTCAGGTGATGTTCAGCAAACAACTGCTACATCATTACTTATGTATAACGTGAACAATCCGCGCTACCTCCAAACAAGTGAAATGCAAAAAAAAGTGAAAAAATGGAACCTGTAATAACATAAATGAAGGTGCTGCAACCTAAAAAAACCTGAACATACAGTTTTAGCAAGCTGTGTAAATGGAATTAGGTGCGCTACCTATACCATACAAACTTATAGAAAAGTCAGTGAAAAAACCAACATTTGAATAGCAACCTTGGCTATAGGCTAAATTGGAAAATTGGTGAAAAGTGAATAAAAATCAAATTCAAATATGTGCAAAATCCATCAGAGGGCTTGATAGCGTCCTTATTAGGTGACACCCAAAGGTATGAAACTTCACTGAGAACAAGTCCTTCAGTCAAATGGGGGATATTATCTTCATCAAATACTTTCATAAGCCAGGCAATAGTAAAAAAGGCTACTTACCAGATATGTAGGACCCCTATTACAGAGATCTTTATGGGCTCAAGTGTATCAGATCACTCAGACAGGGACAGCTGATTCAGATTTCCGACAGGATTCCCTCCTCATCAGGCAGTTCCGAACACTGTAATGGTGGTGCAACAAGCTGCGGTGTTCTCCTTACATTCTTTATTCAAGTAGGATCATTTAATGCAGATTGACATATTTCAACTTTCCCCTGGAGTAATGTTTGTCTTCTACTTGTTTTCTTATCAATAAGTTCCTGGCACAACCAATGCCCAGAGGAGATCCCAAGAAGGGATAAGGGAAATGGACTTCAAGTACACGCACACCAGAACCAAACCAGACCGGCATCACAGACAACGTTGCCAGTTATAAAAAATAATTTTTCCCAGAAGATACAACTCAGATTTCAGCCATCTCTTGGAAGGAAGGACCCAGCAGGCAGAAGGCTCAGGCACGGTTATCAGCTTCCAGAGCTTCCCATACAGAACACTGTCGGATCTCAGTTTGAACATTCCCGCCCACCACGGGAATTACTTATGTAGCCCCCTCTACATAGGTAGGTGCTAGAGGTTAGGATTTTTGGTAGTGCAGGCAAATTTAAGCAGGCCTAGCTGGAAGCTAGGCCTGTTTGTTTTGGTTTGTGTGGGTTGGGAGTGGCTCAGAGTTAGCAGCTAATGATTCACAGGCAGCATTACTAAGACCTCCCTCTTCTTTCTAGAGCCTTCTGGAAGGTTCTAGAAAGAGAGGAGGAGAGGTGGAGCTGCCTGGGGTGTGTTAAGGAGCCCTGACCAATCCGCAACCTGGATTGGCAGGGGGCAGGCCTCCTTAAATACCTAGAGTCAGTCCAGCTGGGGAGGGATTGTCGGGTGGAAGAACTGAGGATGGAGTACTAGGCTTTCGGGGCCTTTTGAGGGAGCTCCCCAGTCTGGGGGGGTGACCTTGGGCCTGGGTTCAGGTGCAGGACAGAGCCCTCCAGGAAATCGTGGAGGCTCTGAACAGGGGGCTCAGGAGCAAGAGTGGACAGCAGGAGCTAGTACTGCTGGGCAAGTCTTAAGGAGGGAACCACCGGTTGCAGCCAGGTGGGCTGGTGAGTGACATGTGCAGACGGGAGGACTGGAGGGGCATGCCAGAGAGGACTGAAAAGAAACAGTCAGAGCTGGGTGTGGAGCCAGTAGGGAGGATTGCAATGATATGGGCAATAAAGTCAGGCAGCTGCATCCAGGAGGGCTGACAGGGCCTGAAGAGGACTGACTGGGAGCAGTAGTCCACCTATAGGATAGTTAGCACAAAAAGACTTTCTATTTTCTGTAACACCATAGGGGCCCACGGTCCCTGTCTGCAAAGTCCAAGTTACTTGGGCCTGGCTGAGCCAGTGTCAGGCCTAAACATGTGCTAGCTGCTCCTGGGAGATCAAGAGTTGTGCAGGAGGGAGAGAGAAAGAGCAATAGTCTGCAAGCAAGAGTTGTGCAGGAGGAGATTGGAGAAGTGTTATGTACATAGTTGTCCCATTTGACTGATATACAATTTGCTGGGCATCTCATAATCCCCTTACCCCATCCAAGTTAAATTCCCTAATAAAAATAACAAAAACAAGCACATGGACTGTTTTCTGCCTGAGAGTGACTGAGGAGTGAAAGCCGGGGGCATTGTTCAGGGTGACAGGTGGGCCACATACAGGCAAGTGTAGCGGTACCTACAGGGGTACCGCTACACTTACATTACCCTTTTTGTATTTATTTTAAGTTGTTTTAGACAGTAGCTGGGAGACAACATGTGTAGCGCTCACCCCCGAGGGGCTCCTGAGAACGTGCTCAGGTCTCCCATGGTAGTACAGAGGCTGCCTACCACAGACACAGTTTCAAGCACACCGACAATACAGGCTCAGTCTAGGGCACGTGTCAAACACAAGGCCTGTGGGTTGAATCCGGCCCTCCAGGCCATTTCATGTGGAAATGCAATCCCCTTGTTTCTACCCCAACTTTGTCGCAGCAGTTGGCAGCAGAAAGAAGGAGAGAACTCCTCTTCCAGGTCCTGCGCTTCTACGTGCAGATGCAGCATCCCCTCAGCTCCATCTTCCCTGGTCTCAGCATTCACCAGACTCCAGTCCACCTCCAGACCCTGCACTTTCTGCTTCCCAGCTCCACCCCTAGCTTCTTCCCGACAGCAAAACAAAATAAGGGGGGTGCAATGTGATATAAGGGAGGGTGGGGGGCTCTTGACTTCTGATGGTGGTGGGGTTCTTGACATCTGATGTAAGGTGGGGGGGGGGGTTTGCTCTGGACATTTAGCCTTACAGATACAACCAGCCCTTTGATGGCAATAATATGCTGATGCGGCCCGAAATGACACCCCTAGTCTAGGGGATGTCTTTTTAACCGCTTATGGACCAGCCGCCGTCGGTATTTTGATGTGGAATACCGTTGTTATAGTAGCAGATATCTGCCATAACCCTGGTATCCTCTTAAATGGCGGGCAGTCCGCTTTCAGATAAAAGTGGTCTCTGCGGCGGATTCACCACAAGATCATTTTTATCAGCGGAGGGAGAGGTACCCCCCTCCCACCGCGCTTCAGTCGTATCCGCCGCTTACCGGAGTTGTTGGTATCGGCGGAGACGATCCGACCCTATCCCCTCAGTAGCATGGAGCCGAGTGAGGGAATGATGGCCCCCCACTCGGCTCCATACCATTGGATGACGGAAGCAACGTCAAACGTCACTTCCTCCCAATGGTCTTAAATGGTCTTTTTGGAAGAAAAAAAAGACATTTATCTATTAATTTTATTGCATATAAGTGTAAATGTGAGATCTGAGGTCTTTTTGACCCCAGATCTCACATTAAAGAGGTCCTATCGTGCTTTTTTTTTTCTATTACAAGGGATGTTTACACTCCTTGTAATCAGAATAAAAGTGACCCAAACATTTTTTTTTTTAAAAGGACAGTGAAAAAAAAAAAAAAAAGAAAAGTAAAATAGATAAGAATTTTTTTTTTTAAACGTCCCGTCCCGCCGAGCTATAGTGCAGAAGCGAATGCATACTTAAGTCCCACCCGCGTATGAAAACGGTGTTCAAACCACACATGTGAGGTATCGCCGCGATCGTTAGAGTGAGAGCAATAATTCTAGCACTAGACCTCCTCTGTAACTCAAAACTGTAGAAATTTTTAAAATGTCGCCAATGGACATTTTTAAATGCCAACGTTATTTAGCCATTCCACGAGCGGGCGCAGTTTTGAAGCAGGACAGGTTCGGTATCAATTTACTCGGTGTAACATTATCTTTCACAATATAGAAAAAAATTGGGCTAACTTTACTGTTGTCTTTTTTTCCCCAAAAAATCCCCTCTGTATCTCCTCCTGTCCACCCTTCTTATTCATCTTTGTATCCTTCCTCCTCCTCTTTCCCTCGGTCTCTGCTACTTCGATTCCACTGAAGGCCAGGGTAAGGTTGGGTTGTAGTGTTAAGATTACATGCAAACAGCCTGTTGTAAGGAGGACGGGTGTTTAACTAATATGGAACAAATCAAAAATGAACCAAGGATCCAGTTAAAGATCAGGTAGGAGAAAGGGAGGGACTGAGGATGGCAGGGATCAGAAACATGAGCCAAGAGTCGACTCCCATCCCTTCATATTCCTGATAGTATTGAAAATTTATCAATAGGTAGGTAGGATGGCCTGTGTGCCCAAATGACCTGTGGAGCTGTTAGTCCTTGCAGTAAACAAGACAAATATAAGGTGATGAGCCAGAGGAGCCATACCCGTGTTTTTCAGGTTGGGAGTTGAGTTTGGAGTTTATAATCACATTCTGTAAAGACAGTATTTGGCTGACCAGGGTTAAGGGCTCTGATATCTATGCTACGGTCTACCAAAGGCCTGAAGAGAATGCAAGTATGTAATATGCAGCGGTTAGGAGTGTAGAGAGTTTGGGGATCAGGAGTATGTAAAGTATAACATAGTGTGTAAAGTGCAGGGGTCAGGAGTATGTAATGTAAAATGTAATATATAGAGTGCGGGGGTCAGGAGAATGTAATGTACAACATAATGTATAGAGTGTAAGAGTCAGGTGTATGTAATGTACAACATACTTTGTAGAGTGTGGATTTCAGGAGTATGTAATGTACAACATCATTTGTGGGGTGCAGGGGTCAGAAGTATGTAATGTACAGCATTATATAAAGTGTGGGTGTTGGGAGTATGTAATGTATATAGTGCAGGGTCCAGAAGAATGTAAATTACAATCTAATGTATATGATGCAGGAGTCAGGAACTCCTTCTAGTTGAATATTTGTTATAACGATCCTGTGTATTTAGGGCCAATAAACAAGTATCAGTAGAGTCAGAAGTCCTTATCTGTGTACTTATTCTGGGATAGAGACTGAAATCATTGGAGCCAAAGGATTGGCATTACAACTGGACAACTAGTAATTGCAGTATAACACGTTGGAATGGTGGCCTCCATGCTTGCCTCATGAAAAGTTGACTTTAGCGTTAAACATAACACAAAGGTAAAATATGTTTTTACAACAGCTGTAAAGTGAAAAGGATCTGGTCTGGTGTCTATGCAGTAATCTTAGTAGACCTTCTCCTTAGAATCACTTTAACTTTCCCCTAATATTTCCTAGCTCATATTATGCAGTCTCCGCTACCTGTGGACACTCTGCCAGATTCCCCGTTATTGTCAACTCTGAATATTCCGGCAGTCGGGGCAATGAATGGCCCATTTATCCAGAATTATCATAAGTCAACACAGCAGCCTTCCTGCGCAGCCATTGCAGCATATAAAGTAGAGAGCGAAGAATTTTATATCCTTCAATCCCCAAGGGGTGAAGCCATGACTATCCTGCCAGCAATTCTCAGGATTTCTGTAACACATTATCACCTGGAGGAAGGACACACAATGCCAGAACCTGCTGTATGTTATACGGTATATACTGCAGTGACTGTCCCTCTTCATGGAGAGCAATCATCATCAGATCCAGCCGGAGGTCATTCTGGGAAACCATATGGGGTTTTATATGCTATGTGGTCGCCCTCTGCTGGATAGTACTGGGCACAACACATTATTCTGAAGAGTGGGCCAGAGCAGGCGACAAAGTGCAAATAGGGGTATATCTCATTATCACTATAACAGATAGAACCCAGAAGCAGAAGCCATGACAGTTCAGCATCTTTATCCTCTCGCAGGACAGTCACATGACCACACAATGCCAGGCTTCTAATAAAAGGGATTATGGGTAATACAATGGTGACAACCATGATTGCTCAGCTGTAGTAAAATGTGGATAATGAGGCTTTATATAGACATACAGTATGTACTATATATATATACAGGGGCGTTGCTAGGGGGTGGCTATTGGGGCTAAAGCCCCGAATCTGGGGCCCATAGCCCCGAGTCTCTTGCTGCAGGGTCCCTGCCTAACCAGTGGGTTGGGGCTGCTGCGGAAGGCGGGCTGGCTGCATGAGAGAGGCGGAGGAGAGGAAAGAAGTGAGCTCTTCATAGCCGGGCCTCTTCAAATTGGGAGCGAGGTGCGGCGAGCAGCAGAGAGATGACATAATCTCTCACTGTCCGCCACAAATCGGCGCTCTTCTGCCCTCACAGCACGGTCATCATGGAGCTCCACTTTGCAGCCAGACCCCCTTGCTTCAATGTCAGAGGTGCGGCGGGAAGCAGCAAGGTGACATCATCTCTTACTGCCCGCCCCGCATCACCGCTCTCCTGCTCTCACTAAATGGACCAGTCCTGTCAGCCTGCCACCAATGCAGCATCAATGCACATTTGGTGGCACTGGCTGGCATGGCAAGTGACAATCCACATCAGTTGGCAAGTGACAACCCACATCCTGTGGCCGGTGACGTGGCAAGTGACAATCTGCAAATGGTGGCAAGAGATGTGGCTAGTGACAATCTCCAAATGGTGGTAGGAGATGTAGAAAGTGACAATCCACATCTGCTGCCAGGTGAAAGTGGCAAGTGACAATCCACCACTGGTGGCAGGCGACATGGCAAGTGACAATCCACATCTAGTGGCAGGTGACGGTGGCAAGTGACATGCTGCATCTGGTGGCAAGAGATGTGGCAAGTGACATGCCCAGGGCTCCCACTGATTCTGCAGTATGGTGAGTTGAACCACTTCATTATATATTAGAATGTAACAATAGAAATAATGCACTTCAATCACCCTGACACCATATCAACCATTATGCCATAATGATTGAAGCGCCAACACCAGGCATCGCCCGTGAAAAATTGCTTACCACTGGTACCCCCCCGCAGGCATGCAAAAAGGAGCTGCTATGGGCTCTAGCCCCAGATCTTTTGCAGACCTAGCAACTCCCCTGTATATATATATATTCTCCCCCTAGTTGCTGTCTCTGTACCAGACAGTACAGAGAGCATTACTGCTGAATAACGGCTTCTCATACACTTACACTGAGTGGGAGGAACAGTAAAGCACAATCACTGTGCAGCATTACTTAGCAGAAAGATGATTTGAGATAGGACTGCCCTCATGTATATACAGTATCTCACAAAAGTGAGTACACCTCTCACAATTTTGAAAATATTTTATTTATCTTTTATTTATCTTTTCATGTGACAACACTGAAGAAATGACACTTTGCTACAATGTAAAGTAGTGAGTGTACAGCTTGTATAACAGTGTAAATTTGCTGTCCCCTAAAAATAACTCCCCCCCCACACACACACACACACACAAACAGTGGAGGAGAGAGGGCTCGATCTGCTCTTCTTCCTCCCGCCCCACCCCTCTGTGTCTGCCCACACTTCAACCTCTGGCACTTTTCCTCAGAAAAGGAAAGAAGGGGTCAGAAATTAAAACTCCAGCAGCCTCAGACACATCTGGATGAGAGGTGCTGACTGCCAAGGGGTGAGTGAGCTCACCATCCATCTCTGTCTATGACTCAAGTTTCCCCTCTACTCTCTCCTGCCTCTGAGAGACTACACTATGGTAATTCAGGGTTCTCAGAGCACCCTTTACATCAGTTTCCCTTTACACCAGAGGCCACAGTTTTCCCCCTTACATCAGAGTCCTCTCCGTACATCAGAGTTCTCAGTGTTCCCCCTTAAATCAGGGTTCCCAGAGCATCCCTTATGTTAGAGTCCTTAGAGTTCTCCCTTACATCAGAGTCTGCAGAGTCCTCCCTTACACTGAACAGGAACTCTACGAGTTCAGATGTAAAAGGGGAATTCTGCAGATTCATATGTAAAAGGGGAACTGTGGACTCTGTGGACTCTGATTTAACCACTTGCCGACCGCCTAACGCAGATATACTGCGGCAGAGCGGCACGGGCAGGCAAAATCACGTACCCGTACGTGATCTGCCTCCCGCGGGCGGGGGGTCCGATCGGACCCCCCCCCGGTGCCATCGGCGGTCGGCATCTGACTGGGAGCGTCGGGAGGCGAGGGGGAGACCATCCGATCGTGGCCCCCCCCTCGCGATCGCTCCCAGCCAATGGAAATGCTCCTCTGCCTGTGTGTCGTTTCACACAGGCAGAGGATGTGATGTCATCTCTCCTCGGTCTGGCAGTTTCCGTTCCAGCGCCGAGGGGAGATGACAAGTGAGTGCACACAACACACACACACACAGTAGAACATGCCAGGCATACTTTACACCCCCGATCCCCCCCCGATCGCCCCCCGATCCCCCCCCAATCACCCCCCCCCCCTGTCACAAACTGACATTAGCAGTATTTTTTTTTTTTTTTTTTTCTGATTACTGCATAGTGCCAGTTTGTGACAGTTAGTGTTAGGGCAGTGAGTATTACCCCCCTTTAGGTCTAGGATACCCCCCTAACCCCCCCTAATAAAGTTTTAACCCCTTGATCACCCCCTGTCACCAGTGTCGCTAAGCGATCATTTTTCTGATCGCTGTATTAGTGTCGCTGGTGACGGTAGTTAGGAACGTAAATATTTAGGTTCGCCGTCAGTGTTTTATAGCGTCAGGGACCCCCCTATACTACCTAATAAATGTTTTAACCCCTTGATTGCCCCCTAGTTAACCCTTTCACCACTGATCACTGTATAACCGTTACGGTTGACGCTGGTTAGTTCGTTTATTTTTTATAGTGTCAGGACACCCGCCGTTTATTACCGAATAAAGGTTTAGCCCCCCGATCGCCCGGCGGTGATATGCGTCGCCCCAGGCAGCGTCAAATTAGCGCCAGTACCGCGAACACCCACGCACGCAGCATATGCCTCCCTTAGTGGTATAGTATCTGATCGGATCAATATCTGATCCGATCAAATCTATACTAGCGTCCCCAGCAGTTTAGGGTTCCCGAAAACGCAGTGTTAGCAGGATCAGCCCAGATACCCGCTAGCACCTGCGTTTTGCCCCTCCGCCCAGCCCAGCCCAGCCCACCCAAGTGCAGTATCGATCGATCACTGTCACTTACAAAACACTAAACGCATAACTGCAGCGTTCGCAGAGTCAGGCCTGATCCCTGCGATCGCTAACAGTTTTTTTGGTAGCGTTTTGGTGAACTGGCAAGCACCAGCCCCAGGCAGCGTCAGGTTAGCGCCAGTACCGCTAACACCCACGCACGCACCGTATACCTCCCTTAGTGGTATAGTATCTGATCGGATCAATATCTGATCCGATCAAATCTATACTAGCGTCCCCAGCAGTTTAGGGTTCCCAAAAACGCAGTGTTAGCGGGATCAGCCCAGATACCTGCTAGCACCTGCGTTTTGCCCCTCCGCCCGGCCCAGCCCAGCCCACCCAAGTGCAGTATCGATCGATCACTGTCACTTACAAAACACTAAACGCATAACTGCAGCGTTCGCAGAGTCAGGCCTGATCCCTGCGATCGCTAACAGTTTTTTTGGTAGCGTTTTGGTGAACTGGCAAGCACCAGCCCCAGGCAGCGTCAGATTAGCGCCAGTACCGCTAACACCCACGCACGCACTGTACACCACCCTTAGTGGTATAGTATCTGATCGGATCAATATCTGATCCGATTAGATCTATACTAGTGTCCCCAGCAGTTTAGGGTTCCCAAAAACGCAGTGTTAGCGGGATCAGCCCAGATACCTGCTAGCACCTGCGTTTTGCCCCTCCGCCCAGCCCGGCCCAGCCCACCCAAGTGCAGTATCGATCGATCACTGTCACTTACAAAATACTAAACGCATAACTGCAGCGTTCGCAGAGTCAGGCCTGATCCCTGCGATCGCTAACAGTTTTTTTGGTAGCGTTTTGGTGAACTGGCAAGCGCCAGCGGCCTAGTACACCCCGGTCGTAGTCAAACCAGCACTGCAGTAACACGTGGTGACGTGGCGAGTCCCATAAGTGCAGTTCAAGCTGGTGAGGTGGCAAGCACAAGTAGTGTCCCGCTGCCACCAAAAAGACAAACACAGGCCCGTCGTGCCCATAGTGCCCTTCCTGCTGCATTCGCCAATCCTAATTGGGAACCCACCGCTTCTGCAGCGCCCGTACTTCCCCATTCACATCCCCAACCAAATGCAGTCGGCTGCATGAGAGGCATTTTTATGTCCTCCCGAGTACCCCTACCCAGCGAACCCCCCAAAAAAAGATGTTGTGTCTGCAGCAAGCGCGGATATAGACGTGACACCCGCTATTATTGTCCCTCCTGTCCTGACAATCCTGGTCTTTGCATTGGTGAATGTTTTGAACGCTACCATGCACTAGTTGACTATTAGCGTAGGGTACAGCATTGCACAGACTAGGCGCACTTTCACAGGGTCTCCCAAGATGCCATCGCATTTTGAGAGACCCGAACCTGGAACCGGTTACCGTTATAAAAGTTAGTTACAAAAAAAGTGTAAAAAAAAAAAAAATATATGAAATAAAAAAAATAGTTGTTGTTTTATTGTTCTCTCTCTCTCTATTCTCTCTCTCTATTGTTCTGCTCTTTTTTACTGTATTCTATTCTGCAATGTTTTATTGTTATTGTTATTGTTATTGATTGTTATTGTTATTGTTATTGTTATTGATTGTTATTGTTATTGTTATTATGTTTTATCATGTTTGTTTTTCAGGTGTGTAATTATTTACACTTTACTGTGCTTTATTGTTAACCATTGTTAACCATTTTTTTGTCTTCAGGTACGCCATTCACGACTTTGAGTGGTTATACCAGAATGATGCCTGCAGCTTTAGGTATCATCTTGGTATCATTCTTTTCAGCCAGCGGTCGGCTTTCATGTAAAAGCAATCCTAGTGGCTAATTAGCCTCTAGACTGTTTTTACAAGCAGTGGGAGGGAATGCCCCCCCCCCCCCCCCAACATCTTCCGTGTTTTTCTCTGGCTCTCCTGTCTCAACAGGGAACCTGAAAATGCAGCCGGTGATTCAGCCAGCTGACCATAGAGCTGATCAGAGACCAGAGTGGCTCCAAACATCTCTATGACCTAAGAAACCGGAAGCTACGAGCATTTTATGACGTAGATTTCGCCGGATGTAAACAGCGCCATTGGGAAATTGGGAAAGCATTTTATCACACCGATCTTGGTGTGATCAGATGCTTTGAGGGCAGAGGAGAAATCTAGGGTCTAATAGACCCCAATTTTTGCAAAAAAGAGTACCTGTCACTACCTATTGCTATCATAGGGGATATTTATATTCCCTGAGATAACAATAAAAATGATTTAAAAAAAAAAAAATGAAAGGAACAGTTTAAAAATAAGATAAAAAAATAATAATAATAAAGAAAAAAAAAAAAAAAAAAAAAAAAGCACCCCTGTCCCCCCTGCTCTCGCGCTAAGGTGAACGCAAGCGTTGGTCTGGCGTCAAATGTAAACAGCAATTGCACCATGCATGTGAGGTATCGCCGCGAAGGTCAGATCGAGGGCAGTAAGTTTAGCAGTAGACCTCCTCTGTAAATCTAAAGTGGTAACCTGTAAAGGCTTTTAAAGGCTTTTAAAAATGTATTTAGTTTGTCGCCACTGCACGTTTGTGCGCAATTTTAAAGCATGTCATGTTTGGTATCCATGTACTCGGCCTAAGATCATCTTTTTTATCTCATCAAACATTTTGGCAATATAGTGTGTTTTAGTGCATTAAAATGTAAAAAAGTGTGTTTTTTCCCCAAAAAATGCGTTTGAAAAATCGCTGCGCAAATACTGTGTGAAAAAAAAAAATGAAACACCCACCATTTTAATCTGTAGGGCATTTGCTTTAAAAAAAATATATAATGTTTGGGGGTTCAAAGTAATTTTCTTGCAAAAAAAAATTATTTTTTTATGTAAACAATAAGTGTCAGAAAGGGCTTTGTCTTCAAGTGGTTAGAAGAGTGGGTGATGTGTGACATAAGCTTCTAGATGTTGTGCATAAAATGCCAGGACAGTTCAAACCCCCCCCAAATGACCCCATTTTGGAAAGTAGACACCCCAAGCTATTTGCTGAGAGTCATGTTGAGTCCATGGAATAATTTATATTGTGACACAAGTTGCGGGAAAGAGACAATTTTTTATTTTTTTTATTTTTTTTTGCGCAAAGTTGTCACTTAATGATATATTGCTCAAACATGCCATGGGAATATGTGAAATTACACCCCAAAATACATTCTGTTGCTTCTCCTGAGTACGGGGATACCACATGTGTGGGACTTTTTGGGAGCCTAGCCACGTACGGGACCCCGAAAACCAAGCACCGCCTTCAGGCTTTCTAAGGCCGTAAATTTTTGATTTCACTCTTCACTGCCTATCACAGTTTCGGAGGCCATGGAATGCCCAGGTGGCACAAAACCCCCCCAAATGACCCCATTTTGGAAAGTAGACACCCCAAGCTTTTTGATGAGAGGTATAGTGAGTATTTTGCAGACCTCACTTTTTGTCACAAAGTTTTGAAAATTGAAAAAAGAAAAAAAAAAAATTTTTTTCTCATCTTTCTTTATTTTCAAAAACAAATGAGAGCTGCAAAATACTCACCATGCCTCTCAGCAAATAGCTTGGGGTGTCTACTTTCCAAAATGGGGTCATTTGGGGGGGGTTTGTGCCACCTGGGCATTCCATGGCCTCCGAAACTGTGATAGGCAGTGAGGAGTAAAATCAAAAATGTACGCCCTTAGAAATCCTGAAGGCGGTGCTTGGTTTTCGGGGTCCCGTACGCGGCTAGGCTCCTAAAAAGTCCCACACATGTGGTATCCCCGTACTCAGGAGAAGCAGCTAAATGTATTTTGGGGTGCAATTCCACATATGCCCATGGCCTGTGTGAGCAATATATCATTTAGTGACAACTTTGTGCAAAAAAAAAAAAAAAAAAAAAAAATTTGTCACTTTCCCGCAACTTGTGTCAAAATATAAAACATTCCATGGACTCAACATGCCTCAAAGCAAATAGCTTGGGGTGTCTACTTTCCAAAATGGGGTCATTTGGGGGGGTTTTATGTCATCTGGGCATTTTATGGCCTTCAAAACTGTGATAGGTAGTGAGGAATAAAATCAAAAATGTACGCCCTTAGAAATCCTGAAGGCGGTGCTTGGTTTTCGGGGCCCCGTACGCGGCTAGGCTCCCAAAAAGTCCCACACATGTGGTATCCCCGTACTCAGGAGAAGCAGCTAAATGTATTTTGGGGTGCAATTCCACATATGCCCATGGCCTGTGTGAGCAATATATCATTTAGTGACAACTTTTTGTAATTTTTTTTTTTTTTTTTTTTTTTTGTCATTATTCAATCACTTGGGACAAAAAAAATGAATATTCAATGGGCTCAACATGCCTCTCAGCAAATTCCTTGGGGTGTCTACTTTCCAAAATGGGGTCATTTGTGGGGGTTTTGTACTGCCCTGCCATTTTAGCACCTCAAGAAACGACATAGGCAGTCATAAATTAAAGGCTGTGTAAATTCCAGAAAATGTACCCTAGTTTGTAGACGCTATAACTTTTGCGCAAACCAATAAATATACACTTATTGACATTTTTTTTACCAAAGACATGTGGCCGAATACATTTTGGCCTAAATGTATGACTAAAATTGAGTTTATTGGATTTTTTTTAGAACAAAAAGTAGAAAATATCATTTTTTTTCAAAATTTTCGGTCTTTTTCCGCGTATAGCGCAAAAAATAAAAACGGCAGAGGTGATCAAATACCATCAAAAGAAAGCTCTATTTGTGGGAAGAAAAGGACGCAAATTTCGTTTGGGTACAGCATTGCATGACCGCGCAATTAGCAGTTAAAGCGACGCAGTGCCGAATTGTAAAAAGTGCTCTGGTCAGGAAGGGGGTAAAACCTTCCGGGGCTGAAGTGGTTAAAGGTGGCCTCTTGTTATTAACTTCTTACTCCCATCACTGGGCCCTTTATTACTGTCCCGCAGTGGACCCCCTTCCTGCCGTCTTGAGTATAGTTGCCACCTTTTCTTCAAGCCAAACTCAAATACTTTAGCAGCGCATGTCAGGTTTTTTTGTAGTATACATTATACAAATTTTTTTTGTGATTAATCACTTCAGCCCTGGAAGAATTTACCCTCTTCCTGACCAGAGCACTTTTTGCGATACGGCACTGCGACGCTTTAACTGACAATTGCGCCGTCGTGCGACGTTGCACCCTAACAAAATTGACATCCTTTTTTCCCCACAAATAGAGCTTTCTTTTGGTATTTGATCACCTCTGCGGTTTTTATTTTTTGCGCTATAAACAAAATATAATAATATATATTAAATATCCCCCAAAAATATATAAAAAAACACATTCCTTTCTCAGTATAGGCCGATATGTATTCTTCTACATATTTTTGGTACAAAAAAAATCGCAATAAGTGTATATTGATTGGTTTGCGCAAAAGTTATAGCGTCTACAAAATAGGGGATTTATGGCATTTTTATTATTAATTTCTTTTTTATTAGTAATGGCGGCGATCTGCGATTTTTATTGTGACTGCGACATTGCAGTGGAAACAACGGACACTTTTTACACTATTTTGGGACCAGTGACATTTATACAGCGATCAGTGCTATAAAAATGCACTGATTACTGTGTAAATTACACTGGCAGGGAAGCGGTTAAACACTAGGGGGCGATCAAGGGGTTAAGTGTGTCCTAGGGAGTGATTCTAATTGTGGGGGGATGGGCTCACTACAACATGACAGAGATCACTGCTCCCGATGACAGGGAGCAGTAGATCCCTGTCATATTGTTAGACAGAACAGGGAAATGCCTTGTTTACACAGGCATCTCCCTGTGTCACAATCGCGGGCCCCTGGCGGACATCGAGCCCCGCGGGCACGCTCACGGACTACACGGCAGGCGCGCGCTCGCCCACCAAGCCGCGTCTCAAAGGGGACATACAGATACGCCCATTTGCCCAGCCGGGCCATTGTGCCGACGTACATCGTCGTACAGCGCCGTGTGCTGGTCGGCAAGTGGTTAAATAGCATTTCTAATCATATGGATATAATCATAAGAGTCCCTTCTTACATGACAGTCCACAGAGCTCCCCTTACATCAGAGTCTGCAGAGCGGGAGTCTCTGCAGACTGTGATGTAGGGATGAGCCTTACACCCCCTGGTTCGGTTCGCACCAGAACTTGCAAACAGGCAAAAAATTTGTGCGAATACCGTTAAAGTCTATGGGACACGAACATGAAAAATCAAAAGTGCTCATTTTAAAGGCTTATATGCAAGTTATTGGCATAAAAAGTGTTTGGGGACCCGGGTCCTGCCCCAGGGGATATGTATTAATGCAATAAAGAGTTTTAGAAACATCTGTTTTTTCAGGAGCAGTGATTTTAATAATGCTTAAAGTGAAACAGTAAAGATAAAATATTCCTTTAAATATCGTGCCGAAGGGGTGTCCTTAGTATGCCGGTAAATTAGCGCATCTTTCCCATGTTTAGAACAGTACCACAGCAAAATGACATTTCTAAAGGAAAAAATGTAATTTAAAACTGCTCGTGGCTTTAATTAATTGGCGGATCCCGGCAATATAAATAAAAATCATTGAAAAAAACAGCATGGGTCCCCCCCCCAACACCGCACAAAAATGTAAAAAAAAAATTGCATGGGGGTCCCCCCCAAAAAAAAAATTCCATACCAGGCCCTCCAGATCTGGTATGGATATTAAGGGGAACCCTGCTTTAAAAAAAAAATGCCGTGGGGGTCCCCCTCAAAATCCATACCAGACCCTTATCCAAGCATGCAAACTGGCAGGCCGCAGGAAAAGGGTGGCGAGAGAGCGCCTAGCACTCCTAAACCGTTTCAGGCCACATGCCCTCAACATGGGGAGGGTGTTTTGGGGTCCCCTCAAAACACCTTGTCCCCATGTTGATGGGGACAAGGGCCTCTTCCCCACAACCCTTGCCCCGTGGTTGTGGGGGTCTGCGGTAAAAATGGTAAAAATGACAGGAGACAGTTTGGAACAAGTCCTTTTTTTAAAAAAAAAAAGTGTCCCGCGATGTAACTCCATCGTCAATGACAGTGCAGACAATCTGATAATAAAGGACTTGTTCCAAACTGTCTCCTGTCATTTTTACCATTTTGACACTTTTTTTGGTGAATGTGTAGGGGTACAATGTTACCCATTCACATGGGGGGCCCAGGATCTGGGGTCCCCTTGTTAAAGGGGGCTTCCAGATTCTGATAAGCCCCCCACCCGCAAACCCCCACAACCACCGGGCAAGGGTTGTGAGGAAGAGGCCCTTGTCCCTATCAACATGGGGACAAGGTGTTTGGAGGGGACCCCAAAACACCCTCCCCTTGTTGAGGGCATGTGGCCTGGTACGGTTCAGGAGGGGGGGCACTCTGGCCTGCCAGGTTGCGTGCTCGGATAAGGGTCTGGTATGGATTTTGGGGGAGCCCACGCAATTTTTTTTTTTTTAATTTGGCGCAGGATTTCCCTTAAAATCCATACCAGACCCAAAGGGCCTGGTAATGCACTGGAGGGAAACCCATGCCATGTTTTTCAATGATTTTTATCTATATTCCTGGGATTCGGCAATATATTACAGCCGCAAGCAGTTTTAAATTACATTTTTCCTTTACAAATGTCATTTTGCTGCTCTCATTCATAAAACTATTTACGGCTTCCTGGTAAGTGTGGTGCGTGGACTCCCCCTGAGCCTCCTGAGCCATGATTGGCCAAAGGCAACCTGCCTTTGGCCAATCATGGCTCTCACACCAGAGCGCGCTGTGATTGGCCAAATTATGCAGGTCAGGTGCATGCTTTGGCCAATTAGCAGCCGTCAATGCACTGCGATCTCGCAGTGCATTAGCGGTCTCACTGTTCATTATGGGGCGTTCTGCAGGCGCTCGAATTTCCCGCGAACACCCCATAATGTTCGTATTTGGCGAATGGGCGAATACCTGATGTTTGAGTCAAACTTACGTTCGACTCGAACATCGGGCTCATCCCTACTCTGATGTAAGGAAAGCTCTGTGGGGTGCAGGGAGTTCTGCGGACTGTTATGTAAGGGGCGCTTTGTGGACTTTGATGTAAGGGGCGCTCTGCGACTCTGATGTAAGAGACACTCCGTGGACTCTGATGTAATGGGAGCCCGCAGAGCCCTTGCATATATCAGAATCCACAGAGTGCCCCTTACATCAGAGTTGGCAGAGGCCCCTTACATAACAGTCGGCAGAGCCTCCCTTATATCAGAGTCCACAAAGCGCCCTTACATCGGAGTCCACAGAGCCCCTTTACATCAGAGTCCACAGAGCACCACGTACGTCAGAGTCTGAAGAGCCCCCCTTACATTAGAGTCTGCAGAGCCCTCTTACATCAGAGTCTGCAGAATTCCACTTACATCAGACTCCGCAGAGCTCCCCTTACATTAGAGTTTGCAGAGCCTCCCTTACATCAGAGTCCGCAGAGCCCCCTTACATCAGAGTCTGCAGAATTTCCACTTACACTGTTAGGGGGATCTTTGTGAACTTTGGAATGTAAAGGGGAACCCTGATTTAAGGGGGAACTCTGATGTAAGGGGGTCTCTGCTCACCAAAGCCCCTCTTACAACAGAGTCCACAGAGTACCCCTTACATCTGAGTCCCCTCTTACATTAGTACTTACTGAGAGGCAGGAGAGAGAAGTGAAGTAGGGAGGGGGAGACTTCACTCACAGTGAATTAGTGGAGAGCATCTTTCGGCATCTTTTCTCTTCTGGCTTCTGGGCTTCAAACTTCCTGCCCACACTTCCCCTTTTCTGAGGCACAGCACTCCCGGGAAGTGTGGGCAAGGCAGACACAGGAGAGGGGCGGGAGGAGAAGAAGCAGATCAGCTCTCTCTCTCGGGAGGGGAGGGGGGAACTGTCAGTGCTGGCTCTGGGCTGTGAGAGAGACAGCTCGGAGCCATGCAGTTGCTGGGAGCTACAGTCCAGGTTCTTGAGGCGGAACTCTAAGGCCCAGTCGCAAGTGCGACCTTTGCAACCCTGGTAGTTCCGCTACTGTCTCCACCCATCTTGTCCTTAAAACTGACCATTTTTCCCTCCCAATGAAAATGAAAATGAGTTGGTTATGGATTTTAGTTGGATATGCATCTTGGCCTGACAACAGGCTTGGTTTGGTTTTGGCCTCACCTGACTAGAGAACCTTTTGTATGCATTTGTGTATCTCCTATGTACCTTTTGGCAAACTCAAGATATGATTTGATATGGGTGGTGATTTTAGAAGTATTTTTTTCCACAAAATCTAGCCTTGTGAAGCTCCCAGGTTATGAGTATACCAGGGACCGATTCTTTCATCTCAGCAGTTCCTATAGAGTTACCTCTGGCCTTTTGCTTGCTTCTCTCATGTCCTCCAATCACTGAGTTTTGGTGGATGGCCTTCTCTAGGTAGAGTTGCAGTTGTGCCATTTTCATATTTTTTGAATGATTGGTTTAATAAGGGCTGTTCAACATTTGGGATGTTCTTTGTAACTCTGCCTTGATTAATGCTTCTGCAAAACTTTATCCTGGACTTGTTCTGATAATTTCTGGTCCCCATGATGCCCTCAATATAGATATGTTCTCCAGAAATTCCTGGGGTCATCCACAGACAGGTGACACTTCAATTTCATAAGGTGGCTTCTGCAAACAAGCATCAAAGCTTATTTAAGGCTCATCCTTCACCTTACATCTTCTGTAGAACCAAATTTAGCTTTAACAAATCTATATAATATGAGGACCAGCCTTATCTAACCAAATAATTTGTATCCTATAAGGCAGGCGCTTGCACTACATACTTGTTGGTAGATCTAAAGGAGATGGTACAATCAGAATGTAACGTGTGGGGTGAGCTTAAGGGTTGGGGGTGTTGGAGGTAGAAGTGATTACCTTTTTTGTCTGTTTTTATGTGTGTTTTAACCTAGAAGATGTTTTTTCACTTCAAAATCATAAACTATGTAGCCAGGTGCTGGGCTACAGCAATATGGAGATAGAGACATAGCATTTTACTTTATTCTTCTCTCCCTCTACTGAGATACTGATATTTTGCTGCACCATTCTCCTCTGGCCAGCAGGGGGAGTGCTAAGCAAGCCCATAGACTTCCATGTAGAGCGCTGAGAATCCTGGGAGGTGTAGTTTGAGATGGCAGCCATATAATAGGGTAAGTTGACGCCTTACACTACAGATCCCAATAGGGACTGTGCAGTAGGAGTGAGATGATTTTTATTAACCATTGCCTACTGGGCACTTATACCCCATTCCTGCCCAGGCCAGTTTTCAGCAGTCAGCGCTGTCGCATTTTAATTGCGCGGTCATGCAACACTGAACCCATGTCCCTTTTAGAGAAGCCAGTTATCGTCTCTCTTCTCCTCTCCTCATGCTGTCAGCATAAAGGAAAGGAGCGCAGATAACCGGCTTCTGTTTAGATCCTTGATCAGCTGATTGGTTCTTTACCTCAATCTGTGATCAGCTGTGTCCTCCGGGCACTGCGATCACAGAGCGTGTCGCCTGCACCCCGCGGCATCCCAGAACTGGCACTCATTCAGCTATAGCGCGGCAGGCAAGTGGTTAAAATGCTTGGGAAAATTCATCCTCTTGGCATGGAGGGGGGTAAGAGACAGAACTTTTCTGTCTGAATGAGACTTTGAGACCATACCAGAGGATATCAAAAACTGGGAGTGAGGACACCTGGGGGCAGTGCAGCACTGCCCACATCACATCACCTGCACCGCTGCCTCAGGGAGACTAGAGCATGCACTTACCCTCTGCTTCCCCTTTGAGAAGAGACCGTGGGGGGCCCCCTTCGACAGCAAGAGGTCACCACAGCATGCTGAGGACTGATGAGAGGGCTTTTCGCCCATTGGAGGGACTGTGCCACTGAAAGTAGGACATCAAGTGTACCCAATCTATACTACACCCATACTGCGCTCTATACTGTATTTTTTCCAAACCTAGACTGGACTATACTGAACCTTTACTCAGAGTCCATTGTGGGCGCACGGACGCCGCCCCCCCCATCCATACGCCTGGCCCCTTTCAGGATGCCAGGCGCATGAATTCCTATGGTGGGGATGGGCGGGGGGTGTGTTTTTTAAAGCACTGATTAGAGCTAGAGGCTCTAATAGGCTTCAAAATAGGGTGGGTTTGGAGCACAGAGCATTGCGTCCGGAACCCACCCAGGTGTGTTGCAACAGCGAATGAATATTCGCTGTTGCAACACTGAACCTCCTCCACGTCAATCGGGAAGCGGGTCTGACACCCGTCACCCGATTGGCTGAAAGGACAGGCAATCCTATTGAACGCCTAGGAGGAGGGGAGGAGATGCCCAGTGGAAGCAAGGAGAAGAGCCGCTAATGCCTGCTGATGTTCAATCCCGCTACTCCTCGGATTCCAATTTCCGTCGCTGCTTGGTGCCCTGATCCCTGCGGCTCCTCGGATGCCCGCTGCCTAGATGGGGTAACTGCCAGTGGACTAACAAGCAGAGAATGGTGGGGGGGGGGTTAGAGGTGCCGTGTGGACGGGGGGTTCGGTTGTTTGCCGCCCCCCCAAACAAAACACCACCAGCCACCACTGCCTTTACTGCATCTGAACCACATCTACCTTGCATCTGTGTCGAAACTATACACACCTATACTGAATGCAGGTTAACTGGGACTGTTATTAGGTACACCAATGCTCTTAAAAGGTCCCAGCAATAGCAGGCAGAAGAATATCTCAAAGGACTGCCCCTCCCGAAATAATTATTCTACAAGTCCACTTTGTTTCCCTGGTACCGAATCCCCCCACCCCACCCCACCCATCCTCCTTTTTTTTGGACAGTGCATACCCATTTGGTATGGGACTAGCATTGCCGCCGTAAATGTGCTCTGGCAGTACAACACTCGGTGGATTAAACTTTACTACTTTTCACTGCTGAGCTTGAGGTGGCCTTGCTACTGTTTATGCTGAATTAGACCCCAAATGTCATCTTATGCCTAGGTCTTACTGTTAATCACTTTGTATGCCAAATTGTGTCATTACCATTGTTATTCCATTTTATGATTGCCCAATTACCAACTATATTGGGTGACAATATAATAAGTTTGCCTGTTTTCTTTACTACTGGGTATTAAGTATTACTTTCAGTGATTTTCTGTGATATTGTATGCTTGTCCATTTAACCAGGTGTGTGAGAGGTGCTGAGGTTTCTGGAAAAGGTCAAGGCAAAGAACAGAGGACCTATCCTAATCAGCGGCTCCTACGGGGATAGCGAAATAACTACTTTGTGTAGATCTCTGACTAAAATTTCAGTTATCTCCATTCTTGATTGCAGCTGCAGAATGTGGGAAAATCCAGACGGGGTAAATATGATGTAAACACTGGAAAAGTATATTACCTTATAAACTTTCTATGACTATTAAGCAATTTAGAATAACTTTCCCCCTTAATTGTTCCCCTTATGCCCTGTACACACGGTCGGACATTGATCTGACATTCCGACAACAAAATCCATGGATTTTTTCCGACGGATGTTGGCCCAAACTTGTTTTGCATACACACGGTCACACGAAGTTGATCGGAAATTCCGAACGTACGACGAGCCGAGAAAAATGAAATTCAATAGCTAGTGCGGCTCTTCTGCTTGATTCCCAGCATGCGTGGCACTTTGTGCGTCAGAATTGTGTACACACGATTGGAATTTCCGACAACAGATTTTGTTGTCGGAAAATTTTATAGCAAGCTCTCAAACTTTGTGTGTCGGAAATTCCTATGGAAAATGTGTGATGGAGCCCACACACGGTCGGAATTTCCGACAACAAGGTCCTATAACACATTTTCCATCGGAAAATCCTATCGTGTGTACAGGGCATTACACTTTTACATATGCCACTCTAATGCCCTGTACACACGATCGAACATTGATCTGACATTCCGACAACAAAATCCATCGTTTTTTTCTGACGGATGTTGGCTCAAACTTGTCTTGCATACACACGGTCGCACAAAGTTGTCGGAAAATCCAATCGTTCTGAACGCGGTGACGTAAAACACGTACGTCAGGGCCTATAAACGGGGCAATACCCAATAGCATTCGTCTCTTAATTTATTTTGAGCATGCGTGCCACTTTGTCTGTCGGATTTGTCTACACACAATCGGAATTTAAAGGATTGGATTTTGTTGTCGGAAAATTTTATAGCATGCTCTCAAACTTTGTGTGTTGGAAATTCTGATGTAAAAAGTCCGATGGAGCCCACACACGGTCAGAATTTCCGACAACAAGCTCCGATCGCACATATTCCTTCGGAAAGTCCGATCGTGTGTACAGGGCATAACTGTCTCTGTCCAGCCAGCCTCAACTTAACTACTTCAATACAGGACACTTTCACTCCCTTCCTGTCCAGGCCAATTTTTAGCTTTCAGTGCTGTTGCACTGTGAATGACAATTGTGTTGTCATGCAACACTGTACCTAAATTAAATTTGTATAATTTTTTAAAACAGATAGAGCTTTTTTTGGTGGTATTTAGTCACGTCACCACTGGGTTTTCTTTATATTTTCCTAAACAAACGAAAAAAGACCAAAAATCTTAAATCTTAAAAAAAAAATAAATAAATAAATTTTTTTTGCAAAAGAGTAATTTTTCTTCTTCACTGACATGCGCTGATAAACCTGCACTGATGGACACTTATGAAGAGGGGACTAATGGGCACTAATAAGCTTCACTGATGGGCACTGATGAGGCTGCACTGATGAGGCGTTACTGATGGTCACTGATAAGCTTCACTGATGAGGCTGCACTGATGGTTACTGATGAGGCCGCACTGATGGTCACTGATGAGGCGGGACTAAGGGGCACTGATAAGCTGCACAGATGGGCACTAATGAGGCTGCACTAATGAGGTGGCACTGATAGTCACTTATAAGCTTCACTGATGGGCACTGGTGAGGCTGCACTGATAGTCACGAATGAGGCCGCACTGATGGTCACTGATGAGGCGGGACTAATGGGCACTGATAAGCTACACCGATGGGCACTGATGAGGTGGTAATAATAAGATGCACTGATTGGTACTGATGGGCTGCACTGATGATCAGGGTAAACAATGTGCCCTGTCAGACTTGCCTGTCGAACTTGCTGGTTATCGGAAATGAATGCCGATAACCGTCAAGTTTGTTTGCATGTGACTAGCTGTGATTGGACACAGTTGGTCACATGGTAAACGGCAGCTGTGATTGGCCCTTTACCCCGATCTGTGAAAAGAACACAACAGTCACAGAGCGAAGGCACACACGTGGGAGGACATCCATGGATGTCCGCGGAGAACTGGAGAGCCATGCCGTAGTAATCTTTTGGCTATAGCGCAGTCGGGAAACGGTCAAAGAGGTATTATACCCCAAAACAAAAATGTAATATATTGCAGTTTACTAATTATTAAATGTGTTGGTTACTTTTCTTTTTGTTAGGCTTTTTTTTCCCTGTGATCCAGACAGTAACACAATTCCTGTCTTGGGGGGGTTTCATTGTGTATGATCATGGAGGAGCAATGGAGAATCCCTTGGACAGCAGCATTTTCAGTCTGTGGAGAAGATAGTGTGACTGCCGGTTCACACAGGGGCGACTTGTCAGGCGACCTAGCCGCCTGACAAGTCGCCTCCCATTCTGTACAATGGAACTGTTCTAATAGGAGCGAAGCAAGTCGCTCTGACTTAGAAAAAGGTTCCTGTACTACTTTGGGGGCGACTTGCATAGACTTCTATACAGAAGTCGTTTTGCAAGTCGCCGTGAAAGTCGTGTGCAGGTCGCCTCGGTGAGGCGACCTGCAAGTCGTGCCGCCCCTGTGTGAACCGGGGCTTAGATGCCATAGTAGATTTAGAGTGAATTGACTAACAAGTTAAAGCTGAACTCCAGATAACACTTTTTAAGCAGTAACAGTTTTTTTTACTTATGGGATAAAGGTTTTAAATAACAGACTTATTGGCTGGATCACAAGGTGAAAATAAAGGAAAGAAAGCTAAAAAAAAAAGAAGACCAATTCATCCACCCCATCTTAAACTGGCTATAGATGAACGGAATTTCAAATGAAAAGTCTTAGGAAAAGTCTTATGCCGTCTTATGTTCACGCGATCAGAATTTCTGTCAGAAAAAACTTGGATGGTTTTTCCAAAGGAATTCCGCTCAAGCTTGCCTTGCATACACACGGTCACACAAAAGTTCTGTGAACTTTCGACCGTCAAGAACGCGGTGACGTACAACACCATGACGAGCCGAGAAAATGAAGTTCAATGCTTCTGAGCATGCGTCAAATTGTTTCCGAGCATGCATGATTTTTTGCGTGTCCGAATTGCATACAGACGAACGCATTTTCGGATAGGAACTTTTCCCGACCGAAAAATAGAGAACCTGCTCGCAATCTTTTGCTGGCTGGAATTCTGCCAGCAAAAGACCGATGGAGCATACACACGGTCGCATTTTCCGACAAAAAGCTCTCATCGGAGTTTTGCTGGCGGCATTTCCGATCGTGTGTACGCAGCATTAGGATAATTTGTATGAAAATTCTCTGAATATTCCACACATACACATTTAGAAATTTGAGAAAATTTTCCATCCTGCTCCTTTACATTTTCTTGTCACTGCAGTCAAAAACAAATGTCCATTTGACCCCACTAAGGATTAGAAAAACAAATGAACTTTATTAGAATCTCCTTATCCCAATAAATTTCCTTTAAATTTCTGCTCCTCGATGGTCAGCTTCGATCGATAAGCTGTGATATAAATATATACAAGAAAGGGATTTTCATTTATCAGCAGATGTGCATTTTATTTTTACATTGCATCGTGGATTGTCATCAAATCAAACATTGTAATGTTCAGCTTTCTGCTAATTGTATTCTTTCTGTCCTGATACTGTCAAGTTACAGAACAAAGATAAAATATCTGACAGGGGTTTTAGCCTTCCTACTCTACTAAAGAAAACATTTTATTTCTGTTTGTGTTGCTGTTGCAGATTTGACACCACTTCCTGTATGGTAAAATGTTGTCACCAGGACAGGAAGTAAAAAGAAATATCTCTATTTGAGTCCCGAATAGCAGTCATAATCTTTCCAGCAGGAAAACTGACAATTTTACAGCAGTCTTATAACATCTTGTACAAAATCCGTTATCGCTAAGATGCAGAATACTGCGTGTGACCCCTACGCATATCGAAGAATGTCTGCGATCACAATAAGCGCAGGGCCTGTTCTTCATCACTTGTGCCGGTGTCACCCCCCACACTAAACAGCATGTCACCTCCTTCCTGGCTCATTATTTTCCCTGATGTAAATGTTTGTCTTAGCCGGTCCTCTTCCTGCGCTGTTCCCTGGCCGCAGCTCTGTGTGATAATTCTGCTACGAGCCTTCAGAAGAATGCCAGTGCTTGGTGCCAAGCGGAGAGTCTGCCATCTCCCAGCCAGAGCCTCGCTCTTTATTCGCAGCGGCGATATATCTGGAAATTCCTGTTTCCATTGTTCCATGGCCCAGGGCCAAGAGCCGCTTCGCTGCCGAGTCGTGGCCAATAAAATCGCTGCTTCTGCTTTTCAGAGTGGGAAACGGCCGTCAAGCGGGTGATTTATAATGGTCTTGTCAGGGCCAAACATGAACACCGAGTACAGGAGGAGGTTAAATCTGGTTTATCCCGATTGTTTTTCCCACCGTCAGAAGTCTTGTTGTATTTGGCGGCCCATGGAAGAATGTCAAAGTCTCTGCAACGATCGTAGAGCGTGTTTTCTGTGCCAAACTGATCACATTTCTCATGCTAGCAAAATGGGATTTAACATTTTTATTCCTCAACTGTGTCCAACTCCAACACGATCTGGAGCGTCACTAAAGCCAAATTCCCCCTCCAGATGTGCTGATACATGCAGAGCGAGAAAGGCTGTACAAAGGGGAACTTATTATTTTTCACTGTCGTATGGAATGATATAATTTATAGCAGTCAGTTACATCCCAGTTATTAAATGTAACATCTGGAGAGCGGTGATGTTGATCCTGTGTAATATAACTTATAACTTATATCTTGAGAGTGGTGATGTCACTCCAGTATAATATAACTTATCTCTGGGGAGTGGTGATGTCACACCTGTATAATATAACTTATATCTGGAGGGTAGCGATTTCAATCCTGTATAAATATATAACATATCTGGAGAGCAGTGATGTCACTCCTGTCTCACATAACTTATATCTGGAGAGCGGTGATGTCACTCCTGTCTCAAATAACTTATATCTGGAGAGCGGTGATGTTTTTATGTGATAGACCAACACAAAGTGGCACATAATTGTGAAGTGAAAGGAAAATGATAAATGGTTTTCAATTTTTTTTCAAATAAATATCTAAAACGTGTGGCGAGTATTTGTATTCAGCCCCCTTTACTCTGATACCCCTAACTAAAATCTAGTGTAACCAATTGTCTTCAGAAGTCACCTAATTAGTAAATAGAGTCCATAGCCATATGAGTGTCCAACTCAGTAAGTGTTTATAATCGTATAAGTATCCAACACAGTGGGATGGTAAGTAAATGGGTGGGCAAGAGGTTAATCTTATGTAAATCACAGGGATGGTGTCTCAAACTCCATGGGTGCCATGTGAGTCACGGGGATGGTGTTCCGATAGTCGATATCCACAAGAGAGTATAGAAGAAGTAAATACCCTCACCGGAATGGATGGACACGTTTGCCGTACGGCTAGGTGTCATACAGGCTTATGGATCAGCGATCCCAATGGAGGCTCGACATGTGTAGCAGGTTCCCCTGGTTCCTCTGTGGCAATCAGAAGGGAGATGGATGGTCCGGAACTCGATGAAGGGGTCTCACCCGCAAAGATGTGATGGAAAAATGCAGCTTTCAATCAGCCAGCAAAGAGACCTTTATAAGGAAGGTGGTGATGTGTCGGTGTATAGACCTCAATTCTATGTCACACTCTGCATCCAAAAAGCTTTTTATACACATAGAGGGAGCCAAGATAAATTTGACGCTATCTGGAAAAGCTGGGTAGAGGCCTGGGACAATGAAAATAAAAGATGAATCAATATGGGAGAGGGACAATGTTGGGTTTGGGTAGAGGATGGGAGGACGGGGGGGGCTTTTGGGGTCGAGGGGGGGGGAGAGATACAGCAGGGGGAGGAAATCTATTTTTGTTGTCGTTGGGTTTTGCCCCCCTTTTTTTTTTTTTTTTTTCGGGCGGGTGAATGTTAGAAGCAAGATTATGTATCTGGAATAAAATGTATGGAGAAATGTATAACTTATACTGCTATGAAAAGAATAAAAAAAGTACTGAACAAAAAGCTTTTTGGATGCGGAGTGTGACATAGAATTGATGGGCACAAATGGCTGCATTTGATGGGCACAAGTGGCTGCATTTGATTGGCACAGGTGGCTGTATTTGATTCACACAAGTGGCTGCGTATGACGGGCACAAGTGGCCGCATATGATGGGCACAAGTGGCTGAATATGATGGGCACAAGTGGCTGCATATGATGGGAAAAAGTGGCTGCATTTAATTGGCACAAGTGGCTGCATTTGATGGGCACAAGTGGCTGCACATGATGGGCACAAGTGACTGCATTTAATGGGCACAAGTGGCTGAATATGATGGGCACAAGTGGCTGCATTTGATTGGCACAAGTGGCTGTATTTGATGGGCACAAGTGGCTGCATATGATGGGCACAGTGAGGCTGCATATGATGGGCACAGTGAGGCTGCAATTGATGGGCACAGTGAGGCTGCAATTGATGGGGGCGGTCAATATTTTTTTGTTTGTTTGTGCCCCCCAAAAATTTTAAGCACCAGCCGCTACTGAATTGTAGCTCAGGTGGGAGAATCTGTCCACAGGATTACTATT
Organism: Lithobates clamitans; assembly: GCA_037952925.1. Lineage (NCBI taxonomy): Eukaryota > Metazoa > Chordata > Amphibia > Anura > Ranidae > Lithobates > Lithobates clamitans. The sequence continues at coordinate 464,324 of JBBGZY010001957.1, read as the reverse complement.
AGTTGTGCACTCCACAAATCTGGCCTTTATTGAAGAGTGGCAAGAAGAAAGCCATTGGTGAAAGAAAGCAATAAGAAGTCCCGTTTGCAGTTTGTGAGAAGCCATGTGGGGGACACAGCAAACATGTTGAAGAAGGTGCTCTGGTCAGATGAGACCAAAATTGAACTTTTTGACGTAAAAGAAAAACACTATGAGTGGCAGAAAACCAACAATGTACATCACCCTGAACACACCATCCCTGCCGTGAAACATGGTGGTGGCAGCATCATGTTGTGGGGATGCTTTTCTTCAGCAGGGACAGGGAAGCTGGTCAGAGTTGATGGGAAGATGGATGGAGCCAAATACAAGGGAATCTTATGCCATGTACACACGAGCGGAATTTCCGACAGAAAAAGTCAGATGGGAGCTTTTCTTGGTATATTCCGATCTTGTGTATGCTCCATCGGACTCTTTACGTCGAAAATTCTGAGGGACCTAGAAAGAGAACATGTTCGAAATTTTTCAGACGGAACCAATTTCTATCAGGAAACCCTAAAGCTATTGGCTACTGAACTTCCTTTTTCTAGTCCCATCGTACGTGTTGTACGTCACCGTGTTCTTGACAGTCGAACTTTGGTGTGGCCGTGTGTATGCAAGACAGCTTGAGCGGAATTCCGTCAGAGAAACCTTCAGAGTTTATTCCGTCAGAAAAAACGCTTGTGTGTACACCGCATTAGGAGAAAACCTGTTAGTCTGCAAAAGACTTGAGACTGGGGTGGAGATTCACCTTCCAGCAGGACAACAACCCTAAAAAACAACCAGAGCTACAATGGAATGGTTTAGATCAAAGCATATTCATGTGTTAGTGACCCAGTCAAAGTCCAAACCTAAATCCAATTGAGAATCTGTGGCAAGACTTGAAAATTGCTGTTCACAGACACTCTCCATCCAATCTGACAGAACTTGAGCTATTTTTGCAAATAAGAATGGGCAAAAATGTTACTCTCTAGATGTGCAAAGCTGGTAGAGACATCCCCAAAAATACTTGTAGCTGTAATTGCAGCAATAGGTAGTTCTACAAAGTATTGACTCAGGGGAGCTGAATACAAATGTGTACCACACTTTTTCACATATTTATTTGTAAAAAATGTTGAAAACCATTTATAATTTTCCTTCCACTTCACAGTTTAGGTGCCACTTTGTGTTGGACTATCACATAAAATCCTAATAAAATACTTTTACCTTTTTGGTTGTAATATGACAAAATGTGGAAACTTTCAAGGGGTATGAATACTTTTTCAAGGCACTGTAACTACTTTGACTACCATGCTGTCTTTATGGTGACTTATTCACATTGGGTCTGGATGGTTCCCCATTGGGAAGGCGGTCCTTCTGTTTTAGATTTTGTGTACACGATCATTGGCTGTTTACTGAATGTACCCTAATTTTCCATCCCAGAGGCAGTGGCTTCACCTTGGCTTAATCAATTGCACCTCTATGGGCAACATACACATGCTATGACTTCCAGTCTACCCTACTGGCTGATATTACTCTATTAAAGCTTAGCAGTGAGTTCCAGTGCACTGATTCTATCACATCGTCCTGAAGAAGGATTCCCAAAGCATCGAATCTACATGTAAACTGTAATGGGAACCTTTCCATGTTGTAAACCCCTGTGTAGAGAGTAATTTTTAATGTTGTGTAATAGAGTTTTAATGGTATATAATAAAGTTGTTTTTATGGTACTCATTTTCTTCTCTATATGTCAGTGATGGTGGACCTTGGCACCCCAGATGTTTTGGAAAACCGGCAAAATCACTCCATGCAGAGGCCCAGAGTGGTCAGTTTTGCAGTTGGCCATATAGGGACTTTCTTTGTGGTGAACAGACTTGTGTAAGAGATAGAATTTTTTTTTGCATGTACTGACATTCATTTTCCACATCAATGGCTGTGTTCAGGAAATGTATTTAACGTCTTGCTTGTATGCATCACATTTCATCAAAAATATCCGGGGATGGTGGGTGTGAATGGGCCTTAGCGAAGATCTGATCCCATCATTGAAGTTGGGTTGGCGGTGGAAGTCTAGAAGGCCTCTCCAGTGACAGTATAGGGAGCGTTCCATGGATCTCTATGGATTGTTTCTGCACTATAAAATCTTTAGAACTACAACAAATATTGTTACAAAATGATTTCTGATGGATTGTTTCCTGTGACAGGCTGGGAGATTTGGCTGCCTATGCAGCATTATTATAATGATCGGATCTTCAGCTCTGACCCAAATATTGTTCCGTGAAGCTGTAGTACAGCCCAAGCATAAAATCAGTTTGAGAATAGCTGGGAAAACAGTTTGCTGTACCAGACCGCCACCTGCAGGACTGGATGGATAGTGCAGATAGATCTATCTTCTATATTATCTATACAGTATATGCCCTGTTCCACATTCTATATATTGTCTATACTCACACTTTATTGGGTACACCTTGCTAGTACTGGGTTGGACCCCCTTTTGCCTTCAGAATTGCCTTCATTCTTCGTGGCATAGATTCAACAAGGTGTTGGAAACATTCCTCAGAGATTTTGGTCCAAATTGACATGATAACATCACGCAGTTTCTTACAGATTTGTTGGCTGCACGTCCATGATGTGAATCTCCCGTTCCACCACATCCCAAAGGTGCTCTATTGCATTGAGATCTGGTGACTGTGGAGGCCATTGGAGTACAGTGATCTCATTGTCATGTTCAGGAAACCAGCGGTGAGATGATTTGAGCTTTGTAACATGGTGCATTATCCTGCTGGAAGTAGTCATCAGAAGATGAGTACACTGTAGTCATAAAGGGATGGACATGGTCAGCAACAATACTCAGGTAGGCTGTGGGGTTTAAATGATGCTCAATTGGTACTAAGGGGCCCAAAATGTGCTAAGAGAATATCCACCCCCCCACACCATTACACCACCACCAGCCTGAACCATTGATACAAGGCAGGATGGATCCATGCTTTCATGTTGTTTACACCAAATTCTGAGCCTACAATCTGAATGTCACAGCTGAAATCGAGACTCATCAGACCAGGCAACGTTTTTCCAATCTTCTATTGTCCAATTTTGGTGAGCCTGTGCAAATTGTAGCCTCAGTTTCCTGCTCCTAACTGACAGGAGTGGCACCCCGTGTGTTCTTCTGCTGCTGTAGCCCATCTGCTTCAAGGTTCAGTTTGTTGTGCATTTAGAGATGGTATTCTGAATACCTTGGTTGTAACGAGTGGTTATTTGAGTTACTGTTGCCTTTCTATCATCTCAAACCAGCCTGCGCATTCTTCTCTGACCTCTGATGTCAACAAGGCATTTTTGTCTACACAACTTCCACTCACTGGATATTTTCTCTTTTTTGGACCTTTCTCTGTAAACCCGAGAGATGGTTGTGCGTGAAAATCCCAGTAGATCAGCAGTTTTTTTAAATACTCAGACCAGCCCGTCTGGCACCAACAACCATGCCACGTTCAAAGTCACTTGAATCCCCTTTCTTTCCCATTCTGATGCTCAGTTTGAGGTTCAGCATGTCATCGTCACCATGTCTAGATGCCTAAATGCATTGAGTTGCTGTCATGTGATTGGCTGATTAGCAATTTGTGTTACCATGCAGTTGAACGGGTGTACCTAATAAAGTGGCCGGTGAGTGTGTGTGTGTGTGTATATATTTATATATATATATATATATATATATATATATATATATATTAGCCCCCCTCACCCGCTAAGCACCCCTGCGACAGCAGGCGGCAGATCCTCTTCCCCACAGCCACTATCACATAAAATCAGTGCCCCCGTAGTCTATTGAGACTTCCTGCAGCTCAGGACCTGACAGCCTGTACGGAGGTATGGACAGAGAGGATGTGTCTGCAGAAGCCTGACATTGTACCCACAATCCACTGATAGCGGATGATTCCCGTGCTATTTTACCTGCAAAAACATGCATTTATTATTATTGTAACAAAGGTGAACCATAGGGGGCCTGTATGGACAGGTTTTGGGCTTGTGTCAGTGATATCAGTATGTCATCAGATTGAGATGCTTCTAAGATCATTCAGAACTCACTGACATTTACCCATATTGCTTTTCTTTTCAACAGAATAGCATACAGTATAGAGCAGTTAGAACAAAGTATTGCACAATGGAGTATATATAATTAAGCAGCAGTCTGGGCAATGTAATATACAACGTGTCATATAGAGTGCTGTTGAAGTAGGTTACGGCTTATTGACAGGGCAAACTTTGGCCTTTTTGCCTTGGGTGCTAAAGGTTCTTGTCCCGGCACTGAGACTATGTGATGTACAACATAGTGACAATCACAACAATGTATGGAATTTGGAAGTCAGAACAATGTAACATACTACATAGCGTATATAGTTCAGCAATCAGGACTATATAATGTACAACATAGCATTTACAGCAAAGCAGTCAGTACAGTGTCATGCAAACATTGTATATAGAATAAAGTGGTTAGGAATACATATGGAACTGCATAACATACACAGTTCAGAGTCAGAAGTATGTAATGTATAGTGTAGTATCAGGAGTATTACAGGTACAGAATTTTGCTGGTGGTCAGTGGTTTCAAAAGTGCCATTGTATTGATAGTCAGTAGGAGGAGGAGGAATTTCCCCAACATTAGTAATTACTTACATGAACAAACACTCTGTGTATTGCACAGTGCACAGTTTTGCCTCACTCCACCGGATGACATCAGCAAGACATCACTCTACTGGACAGCATCAGCACCTGGGACAGTGTGGGGATTACATAGAGGAAGTCATATGAGAGACACCCTGTACAGAAGTCTTAATTAAAGAATACTGTAGTAAGCTAGAAATCTTCGGAACAAAATTTGACCCTTGATGCTGCTCCAGGCCTATTTGTAGAAAGGACAGGATTTGTCCCACGGAGAATTTCCTGGGATGAAAACTCTGTGTCTTGCACCGCATTCAGTATGCATACCAGGTGTGATGGAAAACTTGGAAGTAGACTTCCTAGCCTTTAGCATCGTGGGAAGCACTGATTCAGAGATGTCTCTGTCTCTCAGGACCTGAGCTTGAACCTCCATGCTGTTAAAGCCAGCAACCATGAAAAAAAGAACGTTAAAGGCTAAGCTCATCTTTGGGATAAGTTACATGCTCCAGCCCCTGTCCTCTCTCTCTCCCCCCCCCCCCCTTTTCTGTGACAGTAGGCGGTGGATCTTATCCCTGTACTTGCTGTCACTTTTTAAAAACACCACCCACACAGCCACATCATTCATTCACAGAGACCTGTGAATGAGTAAACTACAAATACCGTCTTCTGCCGTGGCAGACGCACCTGAAATTTCAATGGGCTGTGGGGGCGCTGGTGAGCACTCTCATAGTCCACTGACATTTCCTCTGGCTGTCAAACAGAAAACCCATACAGAGGTACAGGCTGAAAGCCAAAGGACATGTCTGCAGGAGCCCTTATTGCACCCATGACCTGCCTGTATTGGTCCCTGAAACAGAAGATATGAACGATCTGGAATTTCTGGCAATTGCCAGAAAATGATCAGATTGTCAGAGTACCACATCCACCTGGGCCAATCTGGGGCTATTGTAATTACCAGTGTACCTTTGCTTTGGCTTCTGCAGAGCAGTTGAGGAAACAGTTTCAGGGGAGGAAAGGCAAAGTTAAGGCTGTACTAATCCCCTGAAGCTACCAAATTGTTGCACCTGGAGATCACATCTGGCATCCCCCACGTGCGATACAGGTCTTAGAAGACCTCTGGGTGTACGGACCACTCCCCTGGGTCCAGGTGCTGCCAGCTGTGAAGTAGTCACCAATTATTTACACCTGGAATCTTCAAGGCTGGAAAGTAAGGTTCTGGGACCTCTGGGTAGATCAATGGGTACTGGAACCTGCCCCCATATTTAATTACATGTATGAGGTCACCACGTATAAGGGGTTTATATCAAGCAGCTACGCGATGCTACTGAACCTCTTCCTACCTGAGTCGTCTCTTATAGCAGTAGGCCAATGGGAGGGGAATGCTGGAACTTTTGAGGAGAAATAATGGGGAGAAGCACTGCAAGTGGTTACACAATGCTCCCTGAATGTGGCTCAACGTCTCTCACAATTATGCATAACCTTATGGGTACACTACACGCCAGCCAAGTTGGCCCGCATGGGAGTACGACCAGATCCCACATGTACTAGGTGCTGCAGGGACCATGGGGATTTGATACACCTGCTATGGTGGTGTCCGAAGCTGCACCTATATTGGAAAAAGGTGGTAGACACTCTCAATCAGGTCTTCCAGACTCAGATCCCAGAAGACCCTAAATACTGTCTACTAGGTATATTAGATAGCCTGCAAGTGGAGGAGCCCAATAGGCAGGCTGTAGCAAGAGCCCTTTTTCAGGCCCGATTAGTAACATTGAGACACTGGAAATCTACTGAACCCCCCCACCTTGCAGGAGTGGATTGCTCTGAATGGATAAAAAGGTTCTGGGACCTCTCTACCTCTCTTACTGCAGTGAGACTGCTGGTTCCTCCCTTATGGTTGAAGTATGTTGCATAGGCAAATAAATCACCCAGCATTCCAGTATGTTTGTTGAGAGATGAGTTTTCTCTGATGAACAAGTCCCCTGCATCAACTATGTCCAAGACTCCTCTCCAGTCCAACGGTCTGGCATCTGTCGTGGTGATCTGTGACGGAAGTCACTTTGGGAGGGGGGCTTGTGGAACCCTGCTTACCTTAGAGAGCTCTGGAAAATCCTTGTCCAGCTCCCCCAGCCCCTCCTCTGTGTAAATCACCCAGTGTCTATTAGGGGCACAGGGTGACCGAGAACCCCAGTCAGGTCTGCACTAACTGGGCTCACCATACAACCACACCTGACTCAGCGTTTCGTGTTACCCCTGTTATCCAGGGTTCTATATGTGTGGTTTGTGTTGGAAGAATGAAGGGGCTTGGGACAGTAATATTTCTGAACAATATCAATCAAGAAATATATAAAGATAAATTATTTCCACCTTTCCGACTGCTGGAATATTTTATGAGCTTGGTCTCATAAACTGATGTATAGTTTTTACTAGATTGTTTGAGGTGTGGCTGTATCCCATTTTTCTATGGTTTCTGTCTGCCTTGGGAGCAACCTATTATGGGAAGTATATGTGTTTCTAGCATGTATACCGGGGGGCAGGTTGGAGGGAGGGGGGAATTCCTCCAACAGCCCTTCCTGCTGATAAGGCGGTCTACTGATGAGAAGTTTGAATACACCTGTGTGTCTCTTGTTACTGAATGTAGTTTACCCCGTCCTGTGTCATGCAAAAAAGGGGGTTGTCCCCCTTGTTTTCCACGCTACACTAATGTCTCGACAAGTGACTGGGTGGGCTAAGGGGTCTTGGATCGTGCTGGTACCGAGCAAGGAAGCTTATACGGTGAACAGACTCTTCTTGAGTGCGGGGGTCTGTCACAAGATCCTCCATGAAATCAGAAGGAAGGCTTTTCCCAGCTTCAGTGCAGGATTCCTGAGCCACTAAATTATATATGTAGAAATTTTGCGCTGTCAAAAACAACCGTGTGCAAGCAGCTAGCACATACAAGTGATCTAATCCTGTGAATACAACATATAAAGGAAAGTGCAGCGCTAACAACTGTAACCATAATCAATATCCATATTCATATCGTGCAACGAATGGTATAACCCAGTGTATAAATTGTATAGTAAACCTTTTAAGTAAAACACATTAAGTCCGTATTGCAAAAAGTGTTTGTGTTACACTTAGACCCCTTTCACACTGGGGAGGTTTGCAGGCGCTATTGTGCTAATAATAGTGCATGTAAACCGACCCGAAAGTGCCGCTGCTTTGTCTCCAGTGTGAAAGCCCCGAGGGCTTTCACACTGGAGCGGTGCGCTGGCAGGACGGGAATAAAAGTCCTACTAGCAGCATCTTCGGAGCGGTGAAGGAGCGGAGTATATACCGCTCCTTCACCTCTCCTGCCCATTGAAATCAATGGGACTGCGCGGCTATACCGCCATTTAACTCTTTCTCGGCCTCTAGCAGGGGGGTAAAACCGCCCCGCTAGCGGCCGCATACCGACGGTAAAACGCCGCTAATAATAGCGTCGCTTTACCGCCGACGCCACCCCTGCCCCAGTGTGAAAGGGCTCTTATAATAAAATAAAATAATCCTTGGAAGGTGAAAGTCTTAGAAGGTATATAACACCAAAAAAATGTGAATGTGAACGTAAATGTGTTGATAGAAGATCCACCACCACTTTAAATTGGAGGCTTACCGGAAAGACTGGACTCAGATGGGTGTATACCCACTGAGCCAATCTAGCTTGTAACTGTGGGGATCCACGGTGGTATCTGTGTAACGTGAACGTTAATCCAGGTGACCCAGGTACTTGCGAGTAATTATGTATGGCAAAGGAAACACATCCACTCAGGCATCCAGAGTATATATGGAAAAAACGTGAGAGTACATAGCGTAATACTCCATAGGTGTGCAGTGATAGCTAATCACCTATGGAGTATTACGCTATGTACTCTCACGTTTTTTTCACAGGTGGTTGTGTTTTAGGAGTCTGGAGTGGAAATGGGTGAATGGGACTGCCTCAAATGAAAGTTATAAGCAGCTCTAGAACTCTCATCCAAAAGCAGAGTTGGGTGACTCCTGGACTGAAGAGTCTGAGTCTGGGAATGGACAGTTTCAAACTTATTCTGGGGAAGAAAACTCTGCCTTGCGTTTTGTCTAGGTTAACTCTGCCTGGAGTTTTGTCTAGATTTAGACCCAGATACTGTAATCGATGACTCAATCCAACACTGAATTCTGGAAGTTCAGAACTCAGATGAATCTTTGCAATGTCTGGATTGTTTAAACTACAGTATGTTGTCAGTCAGAACCTGTGCTGGCTGCTCCTTCTGCAGGAGGTCATCCAGATATCCCACAATGGGAATGCCCTGGAAATGCAAGAAGGCTAGTACAATGGCCAACCCCCAGGTGAACACTTGAGGTACAAAAGATAGGCCTAATAGAAAGGCCACAAAATAGAATCATTAAGTACCAGCAAAAAATGGGGACTACAGGTATGAGTCCTTGATCTCAACAGTGTCCACAAAGTTTCCCTGATGAATGGAAGCTTGACATACCTGGTAACATACCTGGTGGATTCCATGCAGAATTTTTAGGCCTGAATAAAGACATTTAGAGCCCTGAGATCCAAGATGGGGTGGATGCTCCTTTTGCTTGGGTAAACTGTAAACAGTTTGGAGTAAAAATCTTGGAACTGTTCTGCCACAGGTCCTGTGGTGATAACCCCCTTCTCCAGAAGACTCGCGAAGGCTGCATGCACATTTGCCAATCTGTGCAGTGATACAGGCAGGTTGGAAGCCATGAATGGAGTAGACAGAGCAAAATCCTAGCTTGTAGTCCCTGGTAACCACCTCTGGTACCTTAACATCTGAAATGATCAAGTATCTTCAAATACTAACAGACACCCCCTCCCCATTTTGGCACGTAGGAATGCCCATTCATGCCTGAGGACGACCTATCTGAAGGTTTGGTATGAGGTTAGACTGTGGGCCAGGCTTGGGCTTGCAGCCTAGAACTATCAAAAGGAATTCTTCTTGGTCTCCAAAAAGAGTTAACCCTTTGGCTTCTTTTGCTGGGGCAGATGGATACCCTTGCCTCTAGTAACATATTGATAAGGGTGTCCAGGGCAACCAAGGAGATGCTGTCTCTTGAAGGGCATTTAAATGGTGGCTTTTTGCATGCCAGCTCCCTTTTTTAACCACAGAATTTTCTGCATGATTACTGACAGGAAGCTCACATGGGAAATGAGATTGGAGACTTCTAACAACCTGTCCACCCACTAACTCAAGCCTGCAGCCAAGAGTTCCTTAAGCAATAATAAAACCAAAACCAAAAATGTAATATATGGCAGCTTGGCTTGGTGGTTGCATTGGTTTCCTTTTTTAGGCTTTTCCCCCTTTTTGCCAGTAAGTCTGTTCGTTTTTTTTTAACTTCCTTTAACAGACGGAGCTGTCCAGTAAAAGTGGTGTTTAGAGTGTTAAGACTAAAGCTGACCATACATGGGTCAGTTTTTTCATTCAACCATCGAGGTAAACAAAAAAACTGACCCGGTTCCTCCATCTACATGTTTGATGTGGATTCTGAAATCCTCATTGCATTCTGACAGTGGGCAGACCCCCCTGCCAGAATACACAGATCAGTGCTTCATTCTATTGCCTGCAGCACTGATCAAGCAAGAATATACCAACAAGGTGATTGAACAGACGCCAGTTGGTAGATCGACTTCTGTTTTGCCACAGTGGCCACATATGGATCGAAATTAGGATGGTTCACACTGAACCGGCAGAAAGTTTGATCAATGTATGGCCAGCTTAACAATTTACCACTGACAGTGGTGTGTAATAGTCAGATTTTATTCACTTATGTAAAATCTTCACCCTGAAATGAAAAAAAAAACAAAAAACATTTTTGCTGTAGTTGCCTAATAAGTATTAGCTGGAGTCTGGCCTAAAATTGTTCGTCAAGGGCATCTAGCATTTCCCTCCCCCGAGATTGACAGCGCTGCTGCTTTGCATTGCTCCTCCAGTGGAGTATAGACACCTTAAGACAAGATGTGTGTTACTGACTGGATCACCAGGTGACAAGAAAAAAAAAAGAAAGAAAACAAATGAAGGGACCACACTTAAAGGTTTGTAAGCTGCAATATAATGTATTTTGTTTTGGGGTTTAAAACCACTTTAACCACTTGTCTACTGGGCACTTTCACAGCCTTCCTGGCCAGGCAAATTTACAGCTTTCAGTGCTGTTGCACTTTGAATGACAATTACATGGTCATGCAACACTGTACATATATGAAATTGTTATCATTTTTTTGAGACCGATAGAGCTTTCTTTTGGTGATATTTAATCACCACTGAGTTTTTTGTTTTCTGCTAAACAAATGAAAATAGACCCCCCCCCCCCCCCCCCCAAAAAAAAAAACAAAAAAACTTTTTCTTCATTTCTGTTATAAAATTTTGCAATAAGTAATTTTTCTTCTTCACTGATGTGCGGTGATGAGGTTTAACTGATGGGCACAAATAAGCTGCACTGATGAGCACTGATGGACATTGATTGGCACTGATGATCATGGCAATGATGATCAGTGCCCTGATTATCAGTGTAAATGATAATGTGTCACAAGATAGCCGGTTATTGGCTTTCCTTTCCTCAGACAGTGACAGCCCTAAGGAAAGGAAATGACAATAATTGTCAAAAACTAACACTTGAAAACCTGATTTGGCTCAACCATCAACCTAGTTATATATATATATATATATATGTAATACATACAGTATCTCACAAAAGTGAGTACACCCCTCACATTTTTGTAAATATTTTATTCTATCTTTTCATGTGACAACACTGAAGAAATGACACTTTGCTACAATGTAAAGTAGTGAGTGTACAGCTTGTATAACAGTGTAAATTTGCTGTCCTCTCAAAATAACTCAACACACAGCCATTATTGTCGAAACCACTGACAACATAAGTGAGTACACCCCTAAGTGAAAATGCCCAAATTGGGCCCAATTAGCCATTTTTCCTCCCCGGTGTCATGTGACTCATTAGTGTTACAAGGTCTCAGGTGTGAATGGGGAGCAGGTGTGTTAAATTTGGTGTTATCGCCCCCACTCTCTCATACTGATCACTGCAAGTTCAACATGGCACCTCATGGTAAAAAACTCTCTGAGGATCTGAAAAAAAAGAATTATTGCTTCACATAAAGATGGCGTAGGTTATAAGAAGATTGTCAAGACCCTGAAACTAAGCTGCAGCACGGTGGCCAAGACCATACATCGGTTTAACAGGACAGGTTTCACTCAGAACAGGCCTCGCCATGGTTGACCAAAAAAGTTGAATGCACATGCTCAGTGTCATATCCAGAGGTTGTCTTTGGGAAATAGACGTATGAGTGGTGCCAGCATTGCTGCAGAGGTTGAAGGGGTGGGGGGTCAGCCTGTCAGTGCTCAGACCATACGCCGCATACTGCATCAAATTGGTCTGCATGGCTGTCATCCCAGAAGGAAGCCTCTTCTAAAGATGATGCACAAGAAAGCCCCCAAACAGTTTGCTGAAGACAAGAAGACTAAGGACATGTCTTACTGGAACCATGTCTTGTGGTCTGATGAGACCAAAAATAACTTATTTGCTTCAGATGGTGTCAAGCAGGGCTGGACTGGGACAAAAATTTGGCCCTGGACTTCATCTAGACCGGCCCACTTTAATTTTACAAACATGCACAAAAACAGTACATATAAACTATACGCAATTGTGCAAAAAAAAAATAAGTAAAAACATTCCACTGTATTTTTGTATGAAAATGTGTTAACTGAAAATATACTCTACTAATCACTCACTCACCTCTTATATTATTTCACTTATTCTCCTCTGTATTGTTCTCCTCCTTCTCACATCACTGTGTGAAGTGGGAGGGCTAAACTTACCAACCAGCCTGCAACCAACCAAATTATCCTGTCTAACAGTATGCGTTAAAAACATGGGTTTAGTTTGCACACATTTGCAAATACATGTGTAAGCTGCAGAGCCCCATCAAGGCACTCCAGTGTTTTCTGTAGTCCTAATCAGGGGCATTGCTAGGTGGCAAAAAGACCAGGGGCTTCAGCCTGAAGTCCAAGGCCGGCAATGGGGGGGGGGGGGTGTATGTGGTGTGGGCTTCTTTTTGGCTGGGCAGTGGGGTCGTCCACTGTGCCCATCGTATGCAGTAACTGTGCCCTGTCAAATGCAGCCACTGTGCCCGTTAAATAAAGCCACTGTGCCTGTCAAATGAAGTCACTGTGCCCATGAAAAGCAAGAAAGGAAAATCACAGGAGGATGCATATGACTGGGGGTACAGGGGGGATGACGATGACGGGGGATGCATATAAACCTTTACGGTAACATGAGAAGAGAGAGGGAAAGTTCACTTTACTTGTATTGAGATTTATTGTGACACAACATGAGCAATGTTAGGGCTCATTCACACTGGGGGTTAGGGGGCTGTAAAACGCTATAGTTGAGCCACATAGTTACCACCCCCACCCCCAACTGCTACCCTTTTAGCTGCATAGGCAGCAGCTAGAGGTGTTCACATGCTGTGGTCTTGATGGTTTTTGTCATGGCAAGAACCTGTGGCTTTTGGCAGGTGATTACACCCACTGGACACAACCCATTTAAGTGAATAGGGCTGCTCTGCAATGCACACAGTTGTGGTGCACTAGTGTGGGGTTCAAGGAGATAAAGCAGACGGGGAGGAGGTGATATAACACCTTCTCACCACCTGTCTAATGTTCTCTAAAGAGCAATCTAAATGTTGATTGCTCTTCAGAGGGCAAAACTAGTGTGAATGAGCCGTAAGGGTTAAAGATGGAGCTAGCAGAGACAGGAAAGGGACAGAACACACAGATCTCATGGATTCTTTTCTCCCTGTCACAGAAGTCTCTGTAATAAACATGATTTTTGCTGATATAAATCAATGTATGAGGTCTGTGTGTTCTGTCCCTCTGATGCTGAAGATCTAACAGCCTGGTAATTACAACATACATAACTTGTAAGAGCATGTTTTCCCCTTGTCCTGTCCCCCTATGGAGAACACTGCCTGCACTAAACCACAAACCTATCACTGTCCAGGCTGCTGCACAACTTGCTTCTCCCCTCCATAAAGTAAACATTAAAAAAAAGGACTCACATGAGAGTTAGAAAGCTGAGGGGTGTGGCTTCTTGTTCTTCCTCTGGAGCTGCCTGAAATCAAAACAAGGCAGCAGAGGAAGTGGGAGGGGTTGTAGCACAGACAGCATGATTGGATAAGACTGAGCAGGTGATTCCAAGATCCCTCCCTCCCTATGCTGCACGGAGCACATGAATGAGATCTAGCCCTGCATCGCACGGTGGCTGCTAATGGGGGTGCTATGTGAAATTTTGGGGGATCTAAAGCACCCACCTGGTGCCGCCCCTGCAAGTTATCGGCAGTACAGCAGTGCTGAACTGGCCCACTGAGCCATCAGCCCACTCCCGGTAGTCCCTATGGCCACAACATGCCTGGTGTCAAGAGTGTGTGTGTGGCGGCAACCAGGTGAGGAGTACAAAGACAAGTGTGTCTTGCCTACAGTCAAGCATGGTGGTGGGAGTGTCATGGTCTGGGGCTGCATGAGTGCTGCCGGCACTGGGGAGCTACAGTTCATTGAGGGAACCATGAATGCCAACATGTACTGTGACATACTGAAGCAGAGCATGATCCCCTCCCTTCGGAGACTGGGCCGCAGGGCAGAATTCCAACATAACGACCCCAAACAGACCTCCAAGATGACCACTGTCTTGCTAAAGAAGCTGAGGGTAAAGGTGATGGACTGGCCAAGCATGTCTCCAGACCTAAACCCTATTGAGCATCTGTGGGACATCCTCAAACGGAAGATGGATTAATGCAACATCCACCAGCTCCATGATGTCGTCATGGAGGAGTGGAAAAGGACTCCAGTGGCAACCTGTGAAGCTCTTGTGAACTTCATGCCCAAGAGGGTTAAGGCAGTGCTGGAAAATAATGGTGGCCACACAAAATATTGACACTTTGGGCCCAATTTGGACATTTTCACTTAGGGGTGTACTCACTTTTGTTGCCAGTGATTTAGACATTAATGGCTGTGTGTTGAGTTATTTTAAATGGAAAGCAAATTTACACTGTTATACAAGCTGTACTCTCACTACTTTACATTGTAATAAAGTGTAATTTCTTCAGTGTTGTCACATAAAAAGATATAATAAAATATTTACAAAAATGTGAGGGCTGTACTCACCTTTGTGAGATACTGTATATACATTAAGATCAATTTTATTAGGCAAATATAACAACCTTAAAATGGTATCACAAACAAATCCACACTTAAGTGTGGATTTGTTTGTTTGTGGTACCATTTTAATGTTGTTATATTTGATTAATAAAGTAAATCTTAATTGATGCAGCGTGCTGGCAGAAATGTACACATATGTACATATTACTAGGTTGATGGTTGAGCCAAATCACGTTTTTAAGTGTTAGCTTTTGATACTATTGTTTTACAGATATGCTCCCAATCTTTTCTTTTTGATAGAAATATATACACATTAAGTTTAAACAGGTAGTTTCCTGAGAATCTTTAAGTTTTACAAATGGCAATAGTTGGCGTTTGTTTACATGTGATCAGCTGTGATTGGACACAGCTGATCATATGGTAAAGTGCCTCTGTGATTGTTCCTTTACCTCGATTTGTGATCAGCTGTGCACACTCGGGGGGAGGGGGGATCAGGGTTTTGGGAGAGTGTCAATATAAGCGCGATCCCGCCGTAGCCGTCATTTGGCTATAGTGTGGTTGGAGAAAGGTTACAGGCTAAGTTCACCTTTTTTTTTTTTTGCTGAATTCCAGCTCCCCTATGTATCAATATACCATAAGCCCCCGTTCACAACGGTGCAACTTTTCATGCAATTTGACAGTTCCAAATGCACCCAATTGCCGGCAATAAAGCCGTTCATATCGCAGCGATTGTGAAAAAGACTTCTGCACGACTTTTTACCACTTTCATTGTGACTTGCATAGACTTCTGTTGTACGAAGTTGCAAACCACAATAAATTCGGTAGTACAAATCGCTTAAGTAGTGCGATTTCAAAGCCGCACCAGTGTGAACAGGGGCTTAATGTACAGTTGTGCTCATAAGTTTACATACACTGGCAGAATTTATGATTTCTTGGCCATTTTTCAGAGAATATGAATGATAACACAAAAACATTTCTTTCACTCATGGTTACGCTTTTTCAATCATAATGGCAACAGAAACTACCCAAATGACCCTGATCAAAAGTTTACATACCCCAGTTCTTAATACCGTGTATTGCCCCCTTTAACATCAATGACAGCCCGAAGTCTTTTGTGGTATTTGTGGATGAGGCTCTTTATCTTCTCAGATGGTAAAGCTGCCCATTTCTCTTGGCAAAAAGCCTCCAGTTCCTGTAAACTCTTGGGCTGTCTTGCATGTCCTGCACGTTTGAGATCTCTCCAGAGTGGATCAATGATATTGAGGTCAGGAGACTGAGATGGCCACTTCAGAACCTTCACTTTATTCTGCTGTAGCCAATGACAGGTTGACTTGGCCTTGTGTTTTGGATCATTGTCATGTTGGAATGTCCAAGTACGTCCCATGCGCAGCTTCCTGGCTGATGAATGCAAATGGTCCTCCAGTATGTTTTGATAACATACTGCATTCATCTTGCCATCAATTTTGACCAAATTTCCTGTGCCTTTGTAGCTCACACATCCCCAAAACATCAGTGATCCACCTCCGTGTTTCGCAGAAGGAATGGGGTACCTTTCATCATAGGTCTTGTTGACTCCAAATGTAGCGTTTATGGTTGTGGCCAAAAAGCTCAATTTTGGTCTCATCACTCACAATGACTTTGTGCCAGAAGGTTTGAGGTTTTTTTTCTTTTGGTGGTATTTAATCACTAGGGATGAGCTTGATGCTTGGGTCAAACATGAGTTTGACTCGAACATCGGGTGTTCGCCAAAGAACGAACATTATGGGGCGTTCGTGGGAAATTCGAGCGCCCATAGTGCACTGCGAGATCACAGTGCATTGCTGTATGATGATTGGCCAAAGCATGCACCTGACCTGCATGCTTTGGCCAATCTCAGCGCCCTCTGCTAAGGGAGCCATAATTGGCCAAAGGTAGGGTGCCTTTGGCCAATCATGGCTCAGGGGGACTAAGTCTTCATGATGCTCTCTGCGCTTTCAACAGAACCCTGAGACTATCACAGAGCAGGTGCATTTATACAGAGACTTGATTACACACAGGTGGATTCTATTTATCACCATCAGTCATTTAGGACAACATTGGATTATTCAGAGATCCTCGCTGAACTTCTGGAGTGAGTTTGCTGCACTGAAAGTAAAGGGGCCGAATAATTTTGCACGCACCACTTTTCAGTTTTATAATTGCTAAAAAAGTTTAAAATATCCAATAGATTTCGTTCCACTTCACAATTGTGTCCCACTTGTTGGTGATTCTTCACAAAAAATGTAAATTTTATATCTTTATGTTTGAAGCCTGAAATGTGGCAAAAGGTTGAAAAGTTCAAGGGGGCCGAATACTTTCGCAAGCCACTGTATGTGTATATATATATATATATATATATATATATATATATATATATATATATATATAGCCTAGATCTAAAGTCTACAGTGCATTCCGTTGTGTACTATTTCTAATCTACTTCAGGCAGTGTATTTGATATATATATATATATATATATACAGTCAGTCTAGTATCTATCTATCTATCTATCTATCTATCTATCTATCTATCTATCTATCTATCTATCTATCTATCTATCTATCTATCTATCTATCTATCCTCTGCAGCATCCAGTGTAGCCTATACCTACATTCTACAGTGCATTCCGTGGTGTACTATTTATAATCTACTTCAGACGGTGTATTTGATTTTGGGTTTGGTGTACACAATACAGTGTAGTGTGGTGTTACAAAACAAAATTCCCATCATGTCCGGAAGGACACCTAGGAGAGGCAGACGCCCACAGGCCACTAAAAGAGGGCAAGCAGGCTCTGTGTCTACAGTCAACAGTGCTGGTCGTGGACATGGTGCATCCTCTGTAGGTGGCCGTGGGGCACGCTTGTCCTTTTTTTCTGCTGCTGGGGCAGAAAAATTGGGCATTTGGTGGTGGTGGTGCCACAACACTGTAACCCCTCACAGATACTCCTGTGGGAGCAGGAACGGCCCTGCTGTGAAATATTAGATCAAAAATTTTAATTACATGCCCCTGTAAAAAGGGACCACAAAATTGGGCCTTAGGCAGTGGTGGTGGTGCCCTAAATCAAAAATATTGTTGGAAGCTAGCATCATCAAGATTGAGGAAGAATAGGATAGTCAGCATAGGCAGTCTTCAAGGGATCATAGATTAAAAGCAAATTCAATCAGTTACATCAGCATCAGGTGCTTGATAGCTGCTGATCCAAGACTGACTCATTCTTATGAATGTGAGCCTATCAACAGTCTGTGGACAGGCGCACTCTTTGATCCATTACAAACACTTCAGCAGCACTGAATGTGCATTCAGAAAGCACACTGGATGCAGGACAGGCCAGTAGCTCAATTGTATATTGAGCAAGTTCTGGCCAGTGGTCCATCCTCAAGACCCAGTAACCCAGTGAATGCTCTGTTGGAAAGGTCTCCAAGTCTGCTCTTGCCCCTAGATAATCCTGCACCATGTAATGCAGACACTGGCGATGGTTGCTTGAACCGATCAGACCTTGGCGCTGAGGAGTGAAAATTGTCTAAAGCATCGGTCAGCCGGCCACCTTCTCCACCGCTCTTCCTCTAACTGAACAAAGCCTCAGCAACATGTTGTCCAGCACCAGGAAATTGTAACCTCTCAAGGTCTGGAAAAGCATTGCACAAACCTTTCTTCAAGGCCTCCTGAAGATGTTTCATCCTCTGCTCCCTCTGCGAAGGCAGGATGAATTCTGCAACCTTACCCTTGTAACATGGATCAAGAAGGGTTGCCAGCCAGTAATGATCCATCTTTGATACCACGAATCCTAGGGTCCTTACGCTGGATGGCCTCCCCGATTCTGCAAAGCCTGCAAAAGTTTGCAGAGGCATTCAATTCTGAGTCCTCTGGGTCACTAAGGATCACATGATCCATAACAACCTCCTCCCAGCCACGTACAACTCCTTGGGTTTCTGGGGACTGAAAACCATCTCTTGAAGACTGCTGCTGAGTGTTATCCTCCACGTCCATGCTGACACAATTCTCCTCCTCCTGTGTGTTTGGCGGGCCCGCAGGAATAATATCTAGATAAAGGGGGCCTTGAGAGGTAAGGAAGTCCTCCTCTTCCTCCCGCTGTTCTGCCTCAAGTGTCCTGTCCATTATTCCATGAAGCGTGTGCTCCAACAGGAAGACAAGAGGGACAGTATCACTGATGCATGCATTGTCGCTGCTCACCATCCTTGTGGCATCCTCAAATGGTGACAGGACAGTGCATGCATCCTTGATCAGTAGACACTGGAGTGGCGAAAAGAAGCCAAGCTCCCCTGACCCTGTCCTGGTGCCATACTCACACAGGTACTCTTTGATGGCCCTCTGCTGTATGTGCAGCCGCTGCAGCATTGCCAACGTTGAGTTCCACCTGGTGGACATGTCACAAATGAGGCGGTTGGTGGGCAGGTTGCATTCCCTTTGAATGTCAGCCAGCCGAGCACTGGCGCTGTATGACCGGCGGAAATGATTACAGACTTTTCTGGCCTGCCTCAGGAGATCTTGTAAGCCTGGGTACCAGCTCAAGAACCGCTGCACCACCAAATTCAGGATATGTGCCACTGCCAAACATGGAACATGGGTCAAATGTCCCTGTCAGAGGGCGGAGAGAAGGTTGGTGCCATTGTCGTATACAACCATTCCTGGCTGAAGCTGGAGTGACGTCAACCACCTCCGAGCCTGCCCCTGCAGAGCTGACAGAATCTCTGTCCCAGTGTGGCTCCTGTCCCCTAAGCAGTAGTTTAACCTTAAACTACGTAGAGGGTTCTTTACTGTAAGAGCGGCAAGGATGTGGAATTCACTTTGGGAGGTGGTCTCAGCGGGGGCATCGATAGTTTCAAGAAACTATTATATGAGCACCTGAACGACCACAACATACAGGGATATACAATGTAATACTGACATATAATCACACACATAGGATGGACTTTGTGTCTTTTTTCAACCTCACCTACTATGTAATTATGTAACTCATGTACTCCATGGCATCTTTTTGCCTGAGTGCTTGCGTAGCCCCTTGAGGAGCAAGGAGAAGTCCGCCTTTTTCTTTGATGTGGGTCTTTCAAGTGCTGTTGCCAACGGACTTGTTGCCTTATGAGTTTATGTGAAATCTCCATTAATAGCTGTAAAATATTGTAATTATGAATATATTTCATTTAGCTTGTATCTATGTAGGGCGGAACATATTATCTTCACAGAAATCTCTGGTAGACCAGACAAGTCGGTGCCTAGCCTTGTGTATACAAACAATGGGATCCAAACCTCATTGTTTTACACATACTTACTTCAAAGGATCCCATGCTGGGATATGCAATGAAGGGAGGCCAACCCGTAATCAATACTTAACTTCTAGGGAAAATTCAAGTTAATCTCCTGCTCAGAATAGTCACAAGGATTTGCATTAAAGGGGCTGACTTCCTCACAGCCTGCTGTATCACAAGCGGAGATCTGATGTGTTGAAACCCGCTTGAACTGCTGCTTCCCCCCCAGTGTGATGTTTCGGGGGGGTGGGCTCGCCTCTTCCACGGACCCCCTGTTGCAGCCGGCGAGCTGAACAAGTTTGGGATTGAAACCCGCCTCAGTTTTGGCGGGTTGGGTGGGGTGGGGGGTGTAGAAAGTTCCCCTAATGGGGCAAATTGCATTTACTTTAGATACTGGTATCCTTTATCATTTTTTTTTTGGTTTGGTTTTGTTTTTATTTGAAATTTGTACTATAATATTTGACTTCTCAGCATTGCACTATTTCCAGGTGTGTCCGTTTCGGGTCCTGGGGCCCAGCTCGGGAGCCATGACCTGCATTACCCCTAGCACTCTTATTATCCCTTGTAGACATGTCCTCCCTTAACATCATCTCCTGGAACACCAGGGGACTGAACTCCCCGGTCAAGCGTTCCCTGGTGTTCCAATTCATTAAAACCTATAACCCACACATATGTGTGCTCCAGGAGACATACCTAACAGGGCGTAGGGTTCTGGCCCTAAAAAAACCATGGGTGGGCCACCATTACCACTCTACACACTCCACTTTCTTTAGGGGTGTTACTATTCTGGTATTGAAATCACTTCCTTTTCGGCTCCTGGACTTGGCCCTGGACCCTGACGGTCGGTACGTTATTATTCATGCTAAAATATACTCTTTAACATGGACTATTGTGGTCTTATATTTGCCTCCTCCGGCCTCCTTGCTGGTGCTCAACCAGATCACCGGCAAGATGGCTGAATTTGCTTCTGATAATAATGTTATATTGGGTGACTTCAATCTGGTCCCTGACCCGGACGTCGACAGGCTAACTCCTGCGGGACATCATTGCCCTGGGTTGGCTGAGTGGATCCTGCGCACTACTCGCAACTACAACTTCTGACGAAGGAGGTGATTCGTCTCCGTACCTCTCTCACCCAGAAGAAAATGCTGGCTCAATCCCAACGGATTTTCGAGCAGGGAGAGAGATCAGGCCGTTTGTTGGCCTGGCTTTCCAGGGAACAGGTGGGAGGGATGAGCATCTCACATATTAAGGACTCCTCGGGACAGCTGATCCATACACCGGAGGGGATCAATGGCTGTTTTGCGCAATTCTATGAATCTCTCTACAGATCATGGGCAGATTACAGAAGGGAGGATTTGGTGGCATATTTAGATGACATTGATGTTTCAACCCTTACAGTAATGTATCGTGACAAGCTCGACGCACCAATCACGTCCTTGGAGATACTCCGAGCGCTTAAATCGATGCAGACAGGGAAAACACCAGGGCCTGACGGCATCCCTGTGGAGTTTTATAAACAATATGCTACAGAACTAGTTGATAAACTTCAGTGCCTTTTCTCTGCATCGCCACGTCTCGAAAAACTCCCAGACACAATGAGTGAAGCAATCATAGTGGTGATCCCTAAGCCAGGGAAAGATCCCTCGTTATGCGCCTCCTATCGCCCTATATCCCTTCTGAACGTGGATGCAAAGGTACTGGCAAAGGTATTGGCTAATAGGCTTAACCTGGTCATTACTGCCCTCATCCACAGGGCTCAAACAGGCTTCATGCCCGGGAAGGGAACTGACATTAATATCAGACGCCCTCACACTCATATAGACAGGGCAGATGAGGTGACCAAGGGAGCGGTGGCCTCACTCGACGCGGAGAAGGCTTTCCACTCCGTCGAGTGGGGCTACCTATGGGAAGTGCTGTCGCGATTCGGGTTTGGCCCGGGTTTTATGAAATGACTCCGTATGTTATATCATGCCCCTTCAGCTAGAATACGTACCAATGTATGCCTATCGGGGAAGTTCCAACTGTTTTGAGGCACGCGACAGAGATGCCCCCTCTCCCCGGGCCTATTTGCTTTGGCGATGGAACCTCTGGCTGTTTCGCTGAGGGCTCACCCTGGGGTGAGGGGACTTCATGTAGGTCCAATTGAGGAAACGCTATCGCTGTACACGGACAATGCTCTGCTCTATTTAGCAGACGCCTCGTCCTCATTGCAGACTGCCCTGGATCTAATTAACCAATTTGGTGGCTATTCGGGGATTTGTATTAATTGGGACAAGTCGGTTCTCTTCCCGCTCCACCCCTCGACCCCTAAGGTACCACACCCACAGCTTAAATGGGTAGAAAATTTCAAATACTTGGGGATTAAAATTAGCGCTAAGGTCCAGGACTACATGAATAACAATCTCCGACCACTCATGACGCAACTTACGGCTAGGTGTGCTGCTTGACGTTCCCTTCCACTGACCCCTGTTGGCAGAGTCAACTTACTAAAAATGATTTACCTTCCCAAGTTTCTCTACTTTTTCCGTAACACACCCATACACATCCCTAGGACCTTCTTCCTCAGACTGGAGGGTCTGCTGATACAATTCGTCTGGGCTGGGAGGCCACCCAGGGTGGCCAAGCAGATCCTATATCTCCCACTTTTGGGGGGGGGGGGTCTGGCGCTGCCGAATTTTCAAATCTACTACTGGGCAGCTGTTCTGGTCACGATTCGGTGGTGGTTCTCCCAGCCCACACAGAATCCGGCGGTCACTCTAGAGGCGGCTATTCTGGGCTCCTTTGCTGCCCTGACCAATCTCCCATTTCGCGGTCTCAGGGCCAATTCATCCATGACGACTCTGATGCGAACCACTGTGAGGGTCTGGCAGGACGCTAGGAAAATATACCGGAAGCCCAATCACATTTCACCTCACATGCCCCTATGGGGTAACCCTATGCTCCCCCACTTTTACAGTATACCGGACCCCTCTCTCTGGGCAAAGAAGGGAATCCTCACATTAAAACATGTGGTTAAGGATGGTAGGCTTATGACTTTCCAAGCCCTGAGGCAATCCTTCGTTATCCCACCCTCCTTCCAATTCAGATACTGGCAGTTGAAACATGCCTTTGAAGCTTAGTTCTCAGCCCCCCTCATTCTGGAACCAGATTCCATTGAACGGCTCCTGACTTCCAGTGTGATGGAGAAGCCTCTCTCAACTCTATATCTATATCTCACAGTTGAGTATGATGCCAAATTAACTAAAATTTGTGAAAAGTAGAGGGTTGATATTCCCTCTTTGGACGAGGAGGAATGGAAGGAGTGTTTAATTTCCTACATTCCCTCCATGATCGCTGCAAAAGACAGGTTCATACAATTTAATTTCCTACACAGAGCGTATTTCACCCCGCACAGACTGGCGCGCATTTACCATGACAGAGAACCCAACTGTCAGAGATGCAGGCAGGAGGTGGGCACGTTCTGGCACATGGTCTAGTCTTGTCCCAAAATCCAACCCTTTTGGTCGGCAGTTGCCTCCACACCGAGCGAAGTCACGGGCTCAAACCTACCGGTGGATCCCCAAATAATGTTGCTTAGTCATCTGGAGGATGTTGAGGGTGATAGGTATAGTAAACTGTGTCTAACCTTTACATTGTACTACGCTAGGCGAGAAATATTGTTGAGATGGAAGTTGGCAGAGCCTCCTACCCTTGCCTCGTGGAGAGGGTCGGTGAACAGAGTACTCCCCCTATATAGACTGACGTATGAACGTAGACAATGCCCGGGGAAGTTCGACAAAATTTGGTCCTCCTGGGTGGACGCCTCTGGGGATCCTGAACCCCCTAACCCATAACTAAGACGTGAAATACAGTAGAGGACATCCGACATTCCAGGTCTACTCTTCTTACGCCCATCCCCCTTCATCCCCCTCCTTCCCATCCCCCCCCCCCCCCCGCCGCCCCCATTAGGCTTGATTGAATATTGGTTACCTACTTCATATTGTTTAAGGGTTTATAAGAATGTTATGCCGTAGGAGTAATGTTAAGTGAAATTTCTGACATGTACACATCTGGAACATTTGATAAACAGTGGCTATCGCCTGAAGATAGATCTTAAATATCATTGTTATCACCACAAAGGTTATACTAAATTTCTTTTGTTTTGTAATGCTGATTTGTTTAATAAAAAATCTTCTGTTAAAAGAAAAAGGGGGCTGCTTATGCAAAGTATAGGGATTGGAGATGTAGCCAGTCCTTAACCAGGAATAGGGAAGCTCACCAATCAGAGCCACACTATGCCAACCAATGAGGCATCAGCCTGTAATGATATACACAGACTAGATGGGAGGGAAACACACACTTTTATGGGAGAGTAGCCATCAGAATGGAACCTTGGTGCAAAGGGTAATTATGGGAAAGGTCTGCATTTTACCTGTAACTAAATATGTTTGTAGATTAATGTTTTAAGGAATATACTCTGTATTCCTTCATGCAATTCTCTTATTTTAACCTAATATTTTCCTTCTTGGTGTAGACTATAGATAGATGGTTGTGTATTAGACTTCCAACTACTCACCAATAAATGTTGTTATTGTGTTAAAGCTTTCACTCATGGTCAATGAACTCTCACTTAACCCAAATCATATCTGAGATATATTAAATCTCAAATCTAGTATACGGGAAACAGACTGCATGGGAGGTTGTCATATGTCTGGTCAAGCATGTGGTGCCCAAACGGCTGCTGTTCTGGCCACGCTTGATCCGCTTCAGACATAGGTTGCAAACAGCAACGGTGCGGTCTGCTGCACACATGTCAAAAAAGGCCCACATCATCTTTTTTATGTTTAAAAAACCTTTTAATAAAAAGAATTTACAAAAAAAAAAAGGCCCACACCAAGGAACTTTTCAAATTCAGCGGGGAGTCAGCAGCGCCCTGCACCTGCGGAGCTCTGCGGTGTGATGCAGTAGGGTGGCTGACCTTAAGCTGCCCCCTAGAGGACATCCTGCCTCGTTGGAGTTGTGCCTCCTCCTCCTCTATTCTATCAGGCACCCAAGTAGAGTCAGTGACCTCATCATCCCCTCCCTCCTCGTCACTGGAGCAAACTTGGCACTATGCTGCAGCTGGGGGAACATGACTGCCAGTTTCTTGTCCTTCTTGGGCACCCTCTCTCTCTAGGCTCACGTTATTCCCTTCCTCAACCTGGGAACCAACATCGGAGCTTTCAAATCGTTTCGCATCCTCCAGTAGCATGTACCCAACACTATGGTCGAATAGTTCAGGGACTCCTCCGTGCACGATGGTGGAGCTACGGAAGGAGTGACTGTGGACACAGAGCCAGTAGAATAGGCTGCTTTGGCAGCTGCATAGGAAGGCAATCTACTCTGAGCCTGGGTGACAGAGGATGACGACGGCTTTGTTATCCACTCCACCAACTCTTCTGCATGTTCTGGCTCAATAACATGGCCAGCAGCAGAGAAATAGGACAAGGGTGCCCCACGGCCACCTGCAGAGGATGCACCATGTCCATGACCAGCACTGTTCACTGTAGACACAGAGCCTGCTTGCCTTCTTTTAGTGGCCTGTGAGCATCTGCTTCTCCTTGGTGGCCTTCCAGACATGATGTATATTTTGTTTTGCAACACCACACTACACTGTATTGTGTACTGTGTACACCGCCAGAAAAGTAGTAGCAACTGCACTATGGCTGAAATGTATTGTAATTACAATTTTTGATCTAATATTTCCACCACCACCACCCAAGGCCCAATTTTTCTGCCCCTGTTTAACAGGGGCATGTAATTACAATTTTTGATATAATATTTAAGAGCAGGGCCCATTCCTGCGCCCACCAAGACTAACTGTGAGGGCTTACAGTGTTGTGGCACCACCACCACCACCACCAAAGGCCCATTTTTTCTACCCCTGTTTAACAGGGGCATGTAATTACAATTCTTGATCTAATATTTCACTGCAGGGCCTGTTCCTGCGCCGACCAAGAGTAACTGTGAGGGGTTACAGTGTTGTGGCACCACCACCCAAAGCCAAATTTTTCTGTCCCGGTTTAACACGGACATGTAATTACAATTTTTGAAATAATATTTAACAGCAGGGCCTGTTCCTGTGCCCAACAAGAGTACCTGTGAGGGGTTACAGTGTTCTGGCACCACCAACACCTAAGGCTCAATTTTCTGCAGAGTATATAGGGCAGGCTGTATAGTATATATACTTTCGTTCAGAAGATATAGTGCCTGAGGGCCCCCCATGCCATTTTTTTAAAATTTGGGTGCGGGGTTCCCCTTAATATCCATACCAGACCCAAAGAGCCTTGTAATGGACTGGGGGTGGGGGGCCATGCCGTTTTTCTCAATGATTTTCATCTATATTGCTGGGACAATACATTACAGCCGCAAGCAGTTTTAAATGACATTTCCTTTAGAAATGTCATTTTGCTGTGGTATTGTTCTAAACACGGGAAAACTGCCACTTTACAGGCATACTATAGACATCCCCGAGGCACGATATTTAAAGGAATATTTCATTTTTATTGTTACACTTTAAGCATTTCTAAAAATCACTGCTCCCCAAAAAACGGCCATTTTTAAAAACTTTTTTTTGCATTGATACATGCCCCCTGGGGCAGGACCTGGGTCCCCAAACACTTTTTAGGACAAAAACTTGCATAAAAGCCTTTAAAATTAGCACTATTGATTTTTCACATTCGTGTGCCATAGACTATGATGGTGTTCATGTGTTCGAACAAACTTTTTTGCATGTTCGGATGTTCTGGTGCGAACCGGGAGGTGTTCGGCGCATACCTAATAATCACCACTGGGTTTTTTACTAAATAAACAAAAAAATTACTGAAAAAGGGTGTTTTTCTTTGTTTCTGTTATAAAATTTTGCAAATAAATAATTGTTCTTCAGAAGTTTAGCTCAAAATGTATTCTGCTACATTTCTTTGGTGAAAATAACCCAAATCAGTGTATATTTTTTAGTCTGTGTGAAAGTTATAGAGTCCACAAACTATGGTATATATTTGAAAATCTTGATCTACTGGCGGCCTGTCTCATTTCTTGAGACACTAACAAGCCAGGACAGTACAATTACCCTCCATTTTTGGAACGTAGACAGTCCAAGGTATTTAGTAAGAGGCATGGCGGGGTTTTTTTGGGTGGGAAAGTTGTACATTTTTGTCATAATTTTTTGGAAAATAAAGAAATAACAATAAAAACTATTTTCACATTTTTTAATTTTTTTAACATACTGTCACCAATGCAGCACAGTGTCATCATATAACTGGTATGGCAATGTTCAGGGACACTGACTGGTGACAGTAGGAAAAAAATGTTATATATTTATTTTTTTAACGATTTTTTTTAACACACTGTGACCAGAGCAATATACAGGTGCATCTCATAAAATTAGAACATCATCAAAAAGTCAATTTATTTCAGTAATTCAATTCAAAAAGTGAAACTCATATTTTATATAGATGCGTTACAAGCAGAGTGATATATTGCAAGAATTTCTATTTTGATGGTTATGGCTTACAGCTAGTGAAAACCCCAAATTCTGTATTTCAGAAAATTAGATTATTACATAAAATCAATAAAAAAACAGGAAAGTAAGTCCATGTACAGTATAGTATGCACTCAATACTTGGTCGGGGCTCCTTTTGCATGAATTACTGCATAATGCGGTGTGGCATGGGGGCGATCAGCCTGTGGCACTGCTGAGGTGTTATGGAAGCCCAGGTTGCTTTGATAGTGGCCTTCAGCTTGTCTGCATTGTTGGGTCTGTTGTCTCTTATCTTCTGCTTGACAACACCCCACAAATTCTCTATGGGGTTTAGGTCAGGCGAGTTTGCTGGTCAATCAAGCACAGTAATTAATACCATGATCATTAAACCAGGTATTGGTACTTTTGGCAGTGTGGGCAAGTACAAAGTCCTGCTGGAAAATGAAATCAGCATGTCTATAAAGCTGGTCAGCAGAGGGAAGCATGAAGTGCTCTAGAATTTCCTGGTAGAGGGCTGTGCTGACTTTGGATTTGATAAAACACAGTGGACCAACACCAGCAGATGACATGGCTCCACCAAATCATCACTGACTGTGGAAACGTCACACTGGACCTCATGCAACTTGGATTCTGTGTCTCTCCACTCTTCCTCCAGACTCTGGGACCTTGATTTCCAAGTGAAATGCAAAATTTTCCACAGTCCGTGATCATTTGGGAAGCCATGTCATTTGCTGGTGTTGGTCCATTATGTTTTATCAAGTCCAAAGTCAGCGCAGCCCTCTACCAGGGAATTATAGAAAACTTCATGCTTCCCTCTGCTGACAAGCAGCGGGCCAGTACAGTGATCAGTCATCGGCTGTGTCCGGTGGATGCAGCCGGTGAAAGGCTGCGCAGCCCTACAATCAGCGCATCCTAACATGACGTCATAGGCCAGGGGAGCAGCTGTACCCACTCAGCATTCTCCAGGTGTCTTCGAGTAAAACTATGTGGACTGGATCAAGAAAGGAAGGGTGACCCCTGGAAGTCGCACATCTATGATGTTCTGCTGCAGTGAATGAATGGAGTGGCAACCTCAGCCTGGACTCCGACCAGGCCACACCCCCAACCCATTTCAATCCCAACCCCTGGAGCTTAGTCATGGGGATTCCAGGGGTCACCCTTCCTTTCTTGTACCTCCGCAGGAGCCAGGACGGACTCCATCCCGTCAGCACTCTAGCAGCAGCTGCAGATGCACTGTCTACATACCCCCTCCCTATCAAGCATGAGCATCCCACACACTTTTCCCAGGTCACTATGCGGACTGGATCGTTAGGTGAAATTTCAACATGTTAAGATACCCTCTCAGATGTAGGATCCTCAGCTCTGCCACAGCTGTGACTTTGATGAACAGCAACTTGAAACACCAGAAGGACTGGAGGTAGGGGGTAGCCACCACCTACATGAACAGTTGGAATCCCTTGAACAGGAAGACACTGCTGTTCCACAGCTCAGGCTATTTATGTGCTCCTCAGCTACCATTTGGGTGCACCTCCCAAGGGATTGGCTGCAGCACACTAAATGTTCATGCTGCCTAGCTGCCCTGCTCCACTTCTATGTCCCAGACCTTTCTAGAAAGCAAGGGAAAGCAAGGGAGAGCAATCAAACCTGCAGCATGTAAAACCCAAAATAAATCACCAACAGTTCCAATAATTACAGAAAGAACTAAATGTTCCTAACATCCTAACAAGGAGGGTGCTACACTAACATTTACATTATAGACATTAGCAGTTATAGACAGTGTTTTACTTCCTTGGGTTCTTGGGGTATTGGGAACTGAGTGATCTCTGATAAAGTTCCAGGATCTGTTCCCGCCGGTCCTGGAGCTTTGACCCTTTAACCCTGGTTGGCTGCTGCAGGCAGTTCCAGTTTATGCGGCTGCCTGGAGTGAACCACCCCATACAGTGTCTGTGTGAAATGTATAGCATGGGGTATATGCAGCATATCATCTAACAAATGCTCTATGTGACAGACACTTTTTCCTCATAACTTTGTCCCTCATAACATGTAATTAATGTGGAAAATAAGCAAGGTCTGTAGGAAGTCTCCTGGCACGGGGATGGAGGTACCTGGCTCTTCATCGTCTTATCTCCTGTTATCTATTCTCAGTTATTTCCTCTTATCTTATCACAATGTGCTGGAATACAACCTACCCTCTGAACAAGGCTGGGAACATTGGGAATAATACCAATAATGATGGCTCTTTTCATCCGAATGCCTGACAACACACTAAGTTAACACATGATGCTGAGCAATTTTCAGACATTTTGTTCTGTGTGGCAAAATGCATGACAAATCACCCAAATTGCATCTCCAGGACTTGTCAGTGCAGCACATTGGTGGGAAAAGTCTCACCAATGCTTTTGCATATGTGAAAGTACAGCTGGTGAGAACAGGTTCCAAACGTGCCCCACCCAAAATATTTGGAATTGAAGCATTCAACCCACCTAAGGTTTCATTATCTCTTAGACTCTGTGGGTGATCCCTTGGCTCTGCACATCTGCTGTGCTCATTATGAGGGGCTCCCACCATTACTGTTTTAAGTTCCCAACTCTGCACACCTGCTGTGTTCAATATGAGGGCTTCCCACTATCCCTGTGCTGAGTCCCCAACTCCACATGCCTGCAGGTGCCCATTATGAGGGGTTCCCACCATCCCTGTGCTGAGTTTCCAACTTTGCACACCTGCTGTGCCCAGTATGAGGGGCTCCCACTATCCCTACGCTGAGGTTCCAGCTCTGCACACCTGCTTTTCCCATTATGAGGGTCTCCCAACATCCCTGTGATGAGTTCCCAGGTCTGCACATGCGCTGTGCCCATTGTGAGGGCTTCCACCATTCCTGTGCTGAGTTCTGGGGTCTGAGCATGTGCTGTGCTCATTATGGGGGGGCAACCATCCCTGTGCCAATTTCCCCGGTGTGCCCACCGGCTGTGCCCTATTGAGGAGTTTCTACCATTCCTGTGCCAAGTTCCTGGGTCTCCACACCTGCTGTACCCATTAGGGGGTTTGTACCAGTGCTAAGTTCTCAGTTCTGTACATCTGCATTTTTGTAAAAACAGAGTAGTGTGACCATTGGGTGCCAAATTTTCACCCAGCCCGACCAATTCATTTATGGCCAGGTGAGTGAGAAGGACTTATAAAAAGTGAGTTGTGGCCAGTAGGATCTATAAGCGCTATATATATGATATCTTAATATGGAATGGTGATATGAATTCTTTGGAAAATTTCATGAACTTTTTGAATAGTAATAACGACAATATTAAGCTAACGTTTATGCATAATAAGAGTGAGTTAAACTTTTTAGATTGGTTTTTATCTATCCAGAATAATTCCATACATATTAGGTCATACTTTAAAAGTACAGACCAGAATCGTTATATTCCTCTGAAGAGCTGTCACCAACCAAAGTGGTTAAAGAACATTTCAAAATTTATGTGCATGACAAGAAACTGCAATCGATGTGGAAGGTTATTTTAGACAATCTTAAATTTTAAAGAATACATTTGTAGAGAGAGTGTACCAAGAACAGGTTTTAAATTAGGTTATACAGAAAGTGAGTGAAATAAATGGAGATGTTCTTTTATGCCGCGTACACACGAGCGGACTTTACGGCAGACTTTGTCCGGCTGCCTTTTCGACGGACTTTCCGAATGAACGGACTTGCTTACACACGATCAACCAAGGTCCGATGGATTCGTACACGATGACGAAAGACTGGACGAAAACAAGGACGTTCATAGCCAGTAGCCAATTGCTGCCCTAGCGTCGGTTTTTGTCCGGACTAGCATACAGACGAGCGGACTTTTCGACCGGACTCGAGTCCGCTGGAAAGATTTGAAACATGTTTCATTTCTAGGTCCGTCGAACTTTTGGGGAAAAAAGTCCGCTGGAGCCCATACACGATCGAATTGTCCGCCGGACTCCAGTCCGCCGGACCAAGTATGCCGTAAAGGCCGGTCGTGTGTACGCGGCATTAGGGTGCCCTCACACTAGCACTTTAAAAATGGTCCCAGGCACAGTTCAGGTCTGTAGGCTGGTTCGTTTGTGCAGTGTGAGCGCTCCAAAATGGTTAATCGAACCACTTGAAATAGGTGGTCCCGGGTGCAGTTCACCTGTGATCCAACACAGTTTGCTCCAGTTTAAAGTGGTTTTAAAGGCTGAAGATTTTTTTTTACCCTCATGCATTCTATGCATGAAGAGAATGCAAATTATATAAAAAGTGTAGCGCTATAAACTCCAAAAAAATTTAAGTGACATTAAATACAATGTGTAAATTGACATACCATATGGTTAAATACTAGTATGAAAAAGCCAAAGGCATCACTATATAGTATAAAGGTGTAAACCAATGTGCAAAAAAAACTTGTAATATTGGTGTAAATAAAATAGTAAATTATGTATATAGTATATAAACTATAAAAACATCAAAATATGTGAACCGTGATACAAAAATGAAAAGAATAATATGTATAAAAAGTCCAAAGAATCCTAGAAGGGATTGGTACCACAAGGAGCCAACATAATAAAGTCCACCGACAATATAAAGAAAGTGAAAAAGCCACCACCCAGGGTCTTAGGGGGCTTACCAGAAGTAAATGACTTGGAACGACATATGCCGGCCAGGTCACAAAAGGCTGTGAGACCAACAGGTCACGAAAGAGTAGTACTTTAAACGCCCATGTTTGATTGTAGATTTGGAACAAAAGATGTGTGAAGGGACTATGTAGAAGCTTGAAAACAACCAGCATTCCCAGGAAAAGCAATGATGGTGAAAAAAGGCCCATCACCTGAAGATATTAAAGGCTTTACAGAGGTTGTTGACCTGGGGAGACTTACGTCATCCAAGTCAAACAGGCATGGTGACCAACTGGTCAGAAAGGTAAATCCCCTTTAAATATCCTCAATGGTATCCAATGGTACTACACTTTCGTGACCTGTTGGTCTCACAGCCGTTTGTGACTAGGCCGGCATTAGTCGTTCCAAGTCATTTATTTCTGGTAAGCCCCCTAAGACCCTGAGTGGTGGCTTTTTCACTTTCTTTATATTGTCGGTGGACTTTATTATGTTGGCTTTTTGTGGTGCCAATCCCTTCTAGGACTCTTTGGACTTTTTATACATATTATTCTTTTCATTTTTGTATCACTGTTCACATATTTTGATGTTTTTATAGTTTATATACTATATACATAATTTACTATTTTATTTACACCAATATTACAAGGTTTTTTTGCACATTGGTTTACACCTTTATACTATATAGTGATGCCTTTGGCTTTTTCATACTAGTATTTAACCATATGGTATGTCAATTTACACATTGTATTTAATGTCACTTTAATTTTTTGGGAGTTTATAGCGCTACACTTTTTATATAATTTATCTACTACTTGGGTCTACAAGTGTGTTGGCAGCCGTTTACTCGCCTTTTACGCAGCGCTGTAATGTTTATTATTTTATAAAGAGAATGCAAGAAGGTAAAAAACCTTCGGTGTGCAGCAGCCCCTTAACACTTACCTGAGATCCATTTCGATCCAGCGATGTGCACAAGAGCCTCGGCTCTCTGTGGACTCACATTCCTCATTGGCTCCCGCTGCTGTCAATCACAGCCAGTGAGACAATAAGGAGAAAGAGGGGGTGGGGTCGAGCTGCGGCTCTGTCCGAATGGACACGCAGCGCAGCGGCTTGGGAGCGAGCCTGCTCGGGAGTCCCCAGAGGAAGCTGTTTGCCGTGGGGGTACTTGGGTCACCCACCAATGCCTCTGCCAAGGAGGATTGGTGCTGCTCTGTGCAAAACCACTGCACAGAGCAGGTAAGTATAGCATGTTTGTTATTTTAAAAAAACCTTGCCTTTCGTATCACTTAAGTGCAAACCATGCCAGAGCAGAATTCTCTCCATGAAGAATTGTGTAGTATAACAGGGATCGCTGGTCTGGTTAGCAGGGTAGTGTACCCAAGAACGCTTCCTCACAAACCACTGTGAGTGTAAATCAGTGGGGGAGTATCAAAATCGGACACCGTTCGCCTAAACCAGGAGTGTGAGTACACCCTTAAGCCTAGTATGCACAGGCCGAATGTCGGGCTGAAATTGGCTGGTTCAATAGGCTGGCATTCGGCCCGTGTGTACTGCAGCTGGCCGGCTTCTGTCAAGGGGTATGATCGAAAAAGGTCTGCTGATTGGCTCCTGATCAACGCTCTCAGGCAATGGCCATCACCCTGGCAGAACACAATAGAACAGCAGGGGAGATTGCTGTACTAACATTGCATAGTTAGTACATTGGCGTGATTTGCACCTTAAATGGAACTAAATGTCTTAAATCTAAAAGTTTCCATTCAAAGGCTATCACAAAAACTTTTGAGATCAACTCTCCATTCTCATGTAACGCAAAGTTTGTTGTATATTTATTAGAATGCCTCTGCGGGATGCAATATATAGGAAGGGGAACTAGGAAATTGCGGGAGCATGTTTACAATATAAAGAAAGGCTTTTAAGGGCCACAGTATTTCAGTGCATTTCAGAAAATATCATCACAAAGACCCCAAAAATCAAAAATTTGTAGTGATCAGTAGATTGGGACATCAGTTGTTTTTATTCTTAGTCCCAGATTTCTTTTTGAAATTTTAAATAGGGCCTTGCTGATACATGCAACTCCAGGGGTGTAGTTTCATGCCCTTATACTCGGTTTATTTCTAGTGATCGCTATTATGTCAAGAATTTAACATTAGTATCATCAGGGCTTTTTTTCAGGCGGAACGCAGAGTGCGCTGGATAGTCTTTTGATGCTGGCTGATGGGGCGGGGGGTCTATGGTCACTTTGGGGGTCTATTGTTGTGGGGGGGTGGTCTAATGTTCATGGAGAGGTTTGTTGTTGCTGGTGGAGGATCTATTGGTGCTGGAGGGGGGTTAATTGTAGCTGTGGGGGATCGATTGTTGCTTGGAGATCTATTGTTTCTAGTGGGGTCTATTTTTTCTGGTGGCTCTATTATTGCTGAAGGTCTATTATTAATGAGGGGACTACTGTTGTTGGCTGCATGACATCTATTTTATTGCTTTTCTTGTTGTTATAATTATTATTATACAGGATTTATATAGCGCCAACAGTTTACACAGTGCTTTACAACTTGAGGGTAATCAGTACAAATACAACACACTTTAATACAATAGGAATCAGAGCCCCCTGCTCCTTAGAGCTTACAATTTAATGTCAGTATCAAACTCCATACAAATTACTTGGTTATGTATTCCCTAAAAGGAGTGGTGCTGGAAGGTGGGTAGGGGGTGGAACCAAGGGACATGGTCAGGGGGGGAGACAAGGGTATTGTCTCCCTTTTATATTGTAAAGCGCTGCGTAAACTGTTGGCGCTATATAAATCCTGAATAATAATAATAATAATAATAATAATAATTCGGAAGGAGGGAGTACCTGCACATATTCCCTGAGAAAAAAAGCCCTGAATATCATATACAGCATATTGTACCTTTTACTCTGTATCCAATTTAAAATATTTTTTTTAATGTAATCTTAATGTCATTATTCATATATACTTTATGGTTTTATCATGCTATTATTCCATATATTCAGCATGTTGATTGTAATTGACTGGAGAATTTCACCCATATTTTGAATATCAATTTTGAGCTGAAATCTTACCCATTTGACCTCCGGAAGGTTTTATCCCCTTCATTACCAGGGCATTTTTTGCTATTCAGCACTGTGCCACATTAACTCGCAATTTTGTGGTCATGCAACACTGTACCCAAATTAAATTTATATCATTTTTTTCACACCGATACTTTGGAAAAAAAAAAAAAGTTTCTGCTTTGTTATAGAACCTATCCGATAAAAAAAAAAATAAAATTGGTTATAAATTTAGGCCAAGATGTATTCTACTACATGTTTGGTAGAAAAAAAAAAAATCCCAATAAGTGTATATTAATTGGTTTGTGTGAAAGTTATGGTGTCTACAAACTATCGTATATATACTTATATTTCTGCAGCTATAGATGCTATACTGGTATTGGCGGTGATCAGCTACTTAATAGTGGGACACTAACAGGCATTGCTAGTGACATGAATAATGATCAGTTATAATACTGTATTAATGACACTGGCTGGGAAGGGGTTTGTTGCCCAACAAGTGTAACGTGTGCTGCTTTTACTCACAGATCTGGCTGTTTTTCCTTCATGCTTTTCAGGGAGAACAAACAGCCAGATCACTGTTCTCTGTGTTTGTAAACACATGCACGCCCCAAGCCTACTACAAAACAAGAAACATGCCTATACTGACCTGCTCTGTGCAATGGTTTTGCACAGAGCAGTCCTGATCCTCTACTTCTCCCTCCCCCCCCCATGACTATTGCCGAAATCTGTCAGCGCTATTGTTTTATTGTCACTCTGATGTACCAATAAACTACACTTCAAGGACTTCAGTGTTGCTGGCTCTTTCTACTGTTTATGACACTGGAGTGTGGGATACATCAAGCTCAGGCACCTGTGAGTGGATCTGGTGTATGGATTGGGTTGCCCCTACAGAGAGCGCTGTTAACTTTCTACCCCTCCCTTCATCAGGTGACCCCCCCAAGGAAAGCCACTTTCCCTGGGGGAACCTGTGTGTACTCACTCCAGAGTCCCACTGCTGCATCTATTAACACAGACAGCGGGACTCGGCCTTGCCCCCACATCACCGGATTTGAATGACAGCAGCAGGAGCCAATCGTTCCCACTGCTATCAACCTGTCATAGAATGCATTACGATGAAAAACCTTAAGGCTTTAGGACCACTTTAAGAAAAGCATTTTACACTGAATACAAAAATTCTATTTTTTTCCTGTCCATTAAGGGCCTCAGGAAGTCTTGAACTATCAAGATATCCAAAAGCGTTAAAACTGAGGAGTGGACAACAGCATACAAAACATGAACAGGCCTGCAAAACCTGAAGGACTTTATGGCTAAAGCCGGCTACAGATGAATCTTGAATGTCCCCCTGGTAAAACTTGGAGAAAGTATGAAAAGAAGCCAAGCTGCAGTCTTTCAAATCTTGGAAAAAGTAACCTAGTCAAAAGAGTCCAAAAAGTGCTCACAGATCCCATCTGTAAATGGCAGGGACTTCTGTACTTCGTTTGCTGGCCCCTTTGCTAGCCTTGCTACTCTCTCAGAGAATTCCTATTGTAAGTTATCAAGATGACCTCCTGCTTAAACCACTTAAGCCCCAGACCATTTGGCTGCCCAAAGACCAGAGCATTTTTTGCGATTCGGCACTGCGTCGCTTTAACTGACAATTGCAAGGTTGTGCGACATGGCTCCCAAACAAAATTGAAGTCCTTTTTTCCCCACAAATAGAGCTTTCTTTTGGTGGTATTTGATCGCACAAGCATTTCCCCGTTCTTCCTCTCCGTGAGACAATCGCGGGTATCCCCGCAGACATCGAGTCTGCGGGAACCGCGATTACACTCACGGAGGTCGCATCGGCGCACGCCCGCAAACTGCTTCTTAAGGGGCAACGTACAGGTACGTTAATATGCCTGTACATGCCCTTCTGCCCACATATATTGGCTGGGATGTAAACCCCCAATTTTTTTTTTTAATTAAGGCTTGTAACGTGTACAGTATAAGATTTCATGTCATTTGTGCCCAGTCTTGCCACGAAGAGTTAATCCTGCTCTGAGCAATCCTCTTATCTTTTTTCAGTGAGATAAAAACTGACAGAGAAATACCAATCAGTTCTTCCCCCTGCTGTGAGTGACAGGTGATTTACATATCTAATGCATGATCCTTAGAGAGACATTATGTGTAATTCCCATCCCCCTTCCTTTCATCCTATGTAGACTGCAGAGTATGTGCACATGTGTATGCGTGACATGGGGCCATAAGCGCGCTCTGCCACTCCTGTGCGCGCACTTTACTCTCCCCTGGCGCGAAGCTCAAAGTGTAGTGGGGGGGGGAAGGAGTCTTCTGACGTCACGACTCCGCCCACCGAGTGACAGACAGCAGATACATCCACAGATTTGGGAATATTGCAGGGCTTCACTAAGCTAAAGGGGTGAATTATGACAGGTAAAGATACATGCAGGAGGGCATATCCAGAAGGATATACATGCCTATGTTATTAAATTAGAAACAATGACAGTGGGTTTACATCCACTTTAACCGCTTCAGCTCCGGAAGATTTTACCTCCTTCCTGACCAGAGCACTTTTTGCGATTCGGCACTGCGTCGCTTTAACTGACTATTGCATGGTCATGCGACATGGCTCTCAAACAAAATTGACGTCCTTTTTTTCCCACAAATAGAGCTTTCTTTTGGTGGTATTTGATCACCTCTGCGATTTTTATTTTTTGCGCTATAAACAAAATAAGAGCGACAATTTTGAAAAAAAAACGCATTATTTTTTACATTTTGCTATAATAAATATCCCCCAAAAATATATAAATATATATAAATTTTTCCTCAGTTTAGGCCGATCGTATTCTTCTACATATTTTTGGTAAAAAAAATTTTTTAAAAAAAAATCGCAATAAGCGTTTGATTGGTGTGCGCAAAAGTTATAGCGTTTACAAAATAGGGGATAGTTTTATGGCATTTTTATTAATAATTTTTTTTTTTTACTAGTAATGGCGGCGATCAGCGATTTTTATTGTGACTGCGACGTTATGGCGGACATTTTTGACACATTTTTGGGACCACTCATTTATACAGCGATCAGTGCGATTAAAAATGCACTGATTACTGTGTAAATGACACTGGCAGTGAAGGGGTTAACCACTAGGGGGCGGGGAGAAGTTATGTCCTAGGGGAGTGATTCTAACTGTAGGGGGGATGGGCTGTATGTGTCACTACGCTGATCACTGCTCCCGATGACAGGGAGCTGTGATCAGTGACACTTGTCACTAGGCAGAATGGGGAGATGCTGTTTACATCAGCATCTCCCAGTTCGTCCTCCCCGTGAGGCGATCGCGGGTATCCCCGCGGCGATCGAGTCCGCGGGACCCGACTCAAGGAGCTCCCGGCTGGCGTACACGCAATGGCATGGCGGGGAATTCAAATGGACGTACTTGTAAGTCCATTTGCCCAGCCGTGCCATTCTGCCGACGTACATCGGCGTGCGCCGGTCGGGAAGTGGTTAAAGAAGAAGTAAACCCTAATGGGTTTTACTTCCTCTTAGTTTCCCTGCAAAGGTAAAGCATAATTGGCTACTATTCATCACATAGTGGCCCATTATGTGTCACTTACCTGACACAAAAGCCTGCGATGTCTCCGCTGGCTGGAAGCGTCCACCTTCAGCCCTCTTCCTTCTGGGGCCGCGAACTCCGGCTCTGCCTCCACAAAAAGTCATCCATCTCATTCAAAGTCCCACTTTTCCTTCTTTTTTGTATACATTTTAGGGATGGAGGCACACCGCATATGTGCCTCATCTAAAGTCCCAAATCCCCCTTTCCATTCGAACTCTGGCTCTGTGACTGGCTGGAGTCGCGTAACGTCACCTTCTGAAGGAACAAATCTATTGTAATAGGGAAATGCCTAATAATTTAATTAAACTGTGGAAACCATGGATATCAGCCCCACGATTGGCCCCATCTTTTTAAAGATAGTCTGTGATAGTAAGTAGGGTATCAGAAGGAAAATGGGGCTGGAGGGCCATACCAGCAGGCAGAAAGGAAGGTACTGTAAAAACCCACCAGCAGTGGTAATTTCTTTTATAGACTTAGATATACAGCTTAGTATATTGGCCAAGGATCGGAATAGTCGCTTGATTTATTTGCCTTTTTTTTGTGTTGGTTAGTTTTTGTATGTTTGTGTATATGCAGTTAATATTTGTAGATTTGTATATGCCAATTATGATATATGCAAGAAAAACTGACCATATATATGGTTTTAGAGATAAGTATTAGCTTTTCCAACAAGAATGTATTTTGGTCTGATGAAATTCTATAATAAAGAAATAATGGGGGGAAAAAAAAGTCTCTTATCTCCCAGAAAAACTTAAAACCCTCTGCTTCCAGACGCATACACTTTAGTCCAGGAGTCACCTGACTTTTTTCCTGGTTCACGTCTGTGTTTTTTGCAGAAATGCACCTCAATTAATTTACATGGTTTCCTATGGGACACGTTCTATGCTTTTTTCAGCCGCTGCTTATTTGGTGCCGGTCTGTTGGGCTGGGGAGGAGCCCTGGGCAACTTGTCAGTGCAGGGGACTTGGAGGTCGGAGGAATCTTGCCAATTAGAATTTCGAGTGAATTTGTTATCCCTGCAATGCTTGAACTCCTTGTTGTAGGGTCCTCCAATCAGGATGTCAGAAAAAACAAACAGCAGTGGCATACATACTGTAGACCAGTGGTTCTCAACCTCAGTCCTCAAGTACCCCTAACGGGCCATGTTTTCAGGTTTTCCTTTACTTTGCACAACTGCTTTAACCACTTGCTTACTGGGCACTTAAACTCCCTTCCTGCCCAGACCAATTTTCAGCGCTGTCACTTGAATGAAAATTGCAGTCTTGCTACAGTGTAAATTTAATTTTTATTGTTTTTTTCACACAAATAGAGCTTTCTTTTGGTGGTTTTTAATTGCTGCTGGGATTATTTTTTGCTAAATAAAACGAAAAGGACCGAAAAGTTTGAAAAAAACAAAAAACAAACTGTTTCATAGTTTGTTATAACATTTTGAAAACAGGTAATTTTTCTCCTTCTCCTGATGAGGCTGCACTAATGGGTGGCACTGATGAGCATTGATTGGCAGCACTGATGGGTGGCACTGGTAGGTGGTACCGGTGGGAACAGAAAATGCAGCCGTGGCTTTCTGTGTGAGGGACCAATGTCCCTCTGACAGAAGCCAGTGATCGCTTTTTTTTTTCCTCACGCTGACAGCATGAGGGAAAAAAATATACTGATTACAGATCTTCTGTTTGCATCACGTGATCAGCCGACAGCTGACAGCTGAACAAATGGTTGGGGGCCTGGATCGACCCCTTATTCTGATCTGTGATCAGCCGAGTCCCAGACTCGGTAAGCACAGAGCATGCCGCATGCGACCCGCAGACAGCTCTTGCTCGGGAGAACCTCCATGGACGCTCTAACGGCAATTAAGACCTGCTCTGTAGCAGTCTTTCGGCTATAGCACGGGTGGCAAGTAATTAAATCAATATCAATGACATGGTATTGATAAGAGCTATTTTATCTAGGGGAACAAAACATGGTCCGTTGGGGATACTCGAGGACTGAGACCAGTGTTTCTCAACTCCAGTCCTCAAGGCACCCCAACAGGTCATGTTTTCAGGCCTTCCGTTATTTTGCACAGGTGATTTGATCAGTTTCACTACCTTAGTAATTACCACAGGCGT
Organism: Lithobates clamitans; assembly: GCA_037952925.1. Classification (NCBI taxonomy): domain Eukaryota; kingdom Metazoa; phylum Chordata; class Amphibia; order Anura; family Ranidae; genus Lithobates; species Lithobates clamitans. The sequence continues at coordinate 423,333 of JBBGZY010001957.1, read as the reverse complement.
TTCATCTGCGGGAAATACTTAAAACACAACCTGTTGGGGCACCTTGAGGACTAGAGTTGAGAAACCGTGCTGTAGACCATCAGGGAGGAACCAGATGTCTAGCTGCAAATCTTAAAAATCTGCAAATCTGGGTAGAACTTCACATTCCAGCATTGCTCATCATTTACATCCCATTGTGGACAACTGGCAGGCAGACGCTCTCAGCCATTAGCGCCTAGACTGGGGAGTGAAATCTTGACTGAAGGAAAAAAAAAAAAAAATGATACCTATTCTCCTAAGACACTAGCAAAATATTAAAAAAAACAAAAAAAAAAAACACACGAGGCATGCCGAGAACAAGAGGGGCTATTCTGGGCTGGCCTACAATTTGTCAGTGTCCTTTCTGCTGTAGGCAACAGTATAACCTAACAGTGTAACTACCCATGTACCTTAACCACTTGCCACCCAGGCCAATTCTGACATTTCTCTCCTACATGTAAGAATCATTTTTTTTGCTAGAAAATTACACAGAACCCCCAAACATTATATAGATTTTTTTTTTAGCAGAGACCAGAGAGAAGATGACGTTTGTTGCACTGTATTTGCGCAGCAATTTTTCAAAATGTGTTTTTTTGAAAAAAAAAAAACACAGTAAAGATAGCCAATTTTTTTGTAGAATGTGAAAGATGTTACGCCGAGTAAATAGATACCCAACATGTCATGCTTCAAAATTGCAAACACTCGTGGAATGGCGCCAAACTTCGATACTTAAAAATCCCCATAGGCAGCACTTTCAAATTTTTAACAGGTTACATGTTTTTTTAGTTACAGAGGAGGTCTAGAACTAGAATTATTGTTCTCACTAACGTCACTCACGGCAATACCTCACATGTGTTGTTTGAATTCCATTTACATATGTGGGCACGACTTACGTATGCGTTCGCTTCTGCGAGCGAGCATGCGGAGACAGGAACACTTTAAATTTTTTTTTTTATTGTTAATGTTTCTTTTATTCTTCTATTTTGACACTTACATTTTTTTTTCATCACTTTGATTCCTATTACAAGGAATGTACACTTCCCTTGCAATAGGAATAGTGCTTGACAGGTCCTCTTTAAAGTGACATCTGGGGTCAACAAGTCCCCAGATCTCACCTCTAGGCTGGGAAGCCTGGAATAAAAAAAACACGAACATCTCCGCTTCCCAGCCGAGGCAGCGGCATTTTTTCCAATGCAGAGCATAGCCATAACATCGCACCCGTCCTCCGAACGATCATAGATACTCCAGGGACCATCTGGGGAGGGAGAGTCCCCTCTTGCCACCTATAAGAACGATCAAATGGCTGAACAGCCGCTATGATTATTCTTATGGTGAAGGGAATTGCCGGCTCTAAAAGATTATATATGAATGATGCCTGTAGCTGCAGGCATCAGAGATCACCGTTTAAAGTCTGTGCGACGTCATATGACGTTACATGGACGGCAAGCAGTTAATGGACAAGAAAGAAAATACATTTTTAGACAGAATTACACTTTTATTTAACCCTTACCTCTCCAAGCAGCTGGTAGAAGTCTGTCTGATATGTTTAGCACTTCCTGTGATGGACTGTAGAAAGAAGATTAGCAGACACACGAACGTTTAGTGTTCCAGTATGCAGAATGAGATCACACAACACTACTTTTTTCTAATATTTTATTGTAAAAATTAAAAAAAAAAAAATTCCACCAGGGTGCCATCGTACCATGATAGAAGTACAAATACATAAACAAATAACTACATCAGAATCAAGGCATCTCATGGTGCCCTAATGACAGTATACAAGTCCGAGTCATTGGAAGTGCTTTCACTAAGGAAAAAGGTAAAAAACGCAGATGGGACAGTGGCGGGTGGAGGTGGTAACATCTCAAAGCAGAAGAGTGTTCGTAAACTGCCCCACGTGCGTCATTTCCCTTTATAGAATACAGGAGGGAGATAACACAGAGTGCCCTACCGTAATATGCAGGGACATCACCGAAGTCCCTATTAGCTGTGCAGCGTTTCCACCCACAACACAAGACAATATTAGTTTGCAGGGACATTTTTATTGTTACAAAAAGGTGCTTCTTTAATTTCATTATAAAAGGGAAACCGGGCCTAACAAAATGGACTTTATGATTCCCAGATATGTACAGTAATTCTCATGCTTCTAAAAACAAATCTACAGAAAGGTAAAGTTCATAATATAAAAATATATTACAAATCTTCGGGATTATTTACAAGGGATGCACAAACAGCTCCAACATTTGGACAGGACCAGTAAATAAGCGCGATTTTCAGTTTTCTTCGTAAAAAAAATATAGTTCTTTCAGCAGATCTCATGCCTGACTTTGGTGCGTTATACATTTTTATAGGTCATTAAAGTACATCTTTCTGATTCCCATGATTGTTGTCAGGATTGTTGGGGGGGGGGGATTTTGAGCGCCCCCAGCCGATACATTATTGGGGATCATTTACTGGGCTGTGACCCAGTGAATGGTTTAGATGGAACATACTGGTCAGCAAATTAAGCCAGTACAAGAGGACATCCGCCATGAACTGGGATAAAATGATATCACAGCACAAGTTACATTAGACGAGGGCGGCCATCATGCATGGCCTGACATAGCAAATCAGGGAGGAGAGATAAGCAAGAAGCCGACATTTATACCCCACAACACAAATGTTACAATCAGTGTACACTGCAATCAAAGACTGGCGGGACAAGGATTAAGCAAATGTGCAATTTTCCAATCAAAATGTTTCTCAGTGGTGAAGACTGTGCCGCTTCTCTGGTGCCATCTGCTGTTATCTTCTCTTAAGATGCTCCTGTGGCACGGCTCTGAAACACAAGATACTGGAATGTCAGCAGGGACTGGCAGATTCAGGCTTGCCACATGTGCAGAAACTGGTACAGCAGTTTGTGGCCCCTCATCCCAAAACATATTTAGACATTCAACAATGTAACCTTATCTGCATACAGGGCTCCCATCAAGGTCACTGTGTAGGATGTAAGCTGGGGGGGTCAGCTGTCACCTGCTCAATCCCCCTTCCTCCAAGCCAACATATCAGTGAAGGAGACAGAAAATCAGAAACACTACAAGTTCCAGATGGATCTCCTCTAATCTGCTTTGTATGATGGCAGCCCTTCATTCTTTGCTCTGGAAGTCAGCAATCAGATTAACCTTTTATGCTTCAAGGTCATTGAGGTCTAGATGCCCTGGGCAAATTTAGCAGTGTCCACATATATCAGGTAAATTGTCAAGTTAACTTTCCATACCTAAAATTTTTCTTTTTTTAAATATTTTTGAGGGCAAATGGTGCACTGTTTAAGAAAAACAAAAAAACAAAAAACAAAAATGTAGTTTTTTTTTAATATTGTAATTGTAGTTTCAAATTACAGCATTTACCAGGTGAACACTGCCGCCTTATAGGCTAAAGGCTTATTTTGTTAAAGTTGTATTAAAGCCAAAATTAAATTGCAGTTTACCAGTTTTTACATGAAGGGGCTGCATTACTTTTCTTTTTTGTAGGCTTTTTCCTTTAATTTCCACTCATTGATCCTGCCAGTAAGTCAGGTTTTTTTTTTCAATTTTACTTTACAGACCAAGCTGTTAGGACAAAGTAGCAGTCAGGAGCATTGAGACAAACCATTTACCAGTGACAGGGATGCTTACAATGGTCAGCTTTTAATCATTTACGACCCTTATCCCAAATGGGAAAAAAAGCTGTTGCTGTAACTACCTATACAGTGTGGAGATTGGGTTAATTGTGTTAGTCAAGTCTATCTAAATCTGCTAGTCCATCGAACACTACGCTCCCGCCAGAATGACAATGCTGCTGTCCAAAAAGTGTCTGTGTTACTACTTCATCCAGAATGCAGACACCCTATTTGTGTTACTGGCTGGATCACCAGGTGAAATAAAGTAAAATAAAAAAAAAAAAAGCCAAAAAGAGAAAAAGAGAAAAACAAATGCAGCCACCACATCCAAGGTGAGCTGCAATATAGTATATATATTTGTTTTTGGGTTTAATACCGCTGTGGACCACGTGTCGACATGCGTAGGGGAGGGGTGTACAATCACGGGCAGAAAGTGATTGTGCAGCTCTTTGGGGATACTATACACTGACTGATGTAGCCTGGTCTGCTCGAAGCACCAGGAATATGTGAGTACCTCACCCGTTTTTAAAAATAAAGTATATGCTTTAACAATATAAGCACTATTAGAGCTTGTTTTCATCTACATGTACCTTGATATCTAGTGACGGGGAAACTGATCTAAGGATTAGCTTAGAAGCCTGGAGTTCCTATCTATTTGATTGAGCCCAGAAGAGGCTCGCCAGCACTGTTCGACCAAACTTAATTGTTAGGTCACACTCCCTGAGGTGAGGAGAACACCATTGGGGGGAGCACAAGTGTGGTTTTTGATTTTGGAGCACTATCGTATGGATAACCGGATCAAGAAGCCTTTATGGCATATGATTTGCTGATGAACCCACATTTTTAGAGACACATATGAACTGCACTTGATTGTATTTTTATTTATTGTATGGAATATTTCTTACATATATATTTTTTTATATTTTTTTTATTTTTTTTTTACATTGAAATGTATTATATGAGCTGATCTTTATTGTTTAAATATATAGCACAATTATTTTTGCATGGAGGGCAGAGTGCGGCACTTATATTGATTTAATTTTAAATAGATACCAAACATGTCATGCTTTAAAATTTGTGCATGCTCGTGGAATGGCGACAAACTACGGTACTTAATCTCCATAGGTGATGCTTTAAAATTTATTTTTTAAGAAAAATCCAAAGCAGCCACCACATATAAGGGCAGCCAAGCTGCAATATTACATTTTTTCTGCTCGAGTTTAGGGATTGCAGATAGAAAAATGAAACCACTGAGACACTGCTGTCAAATTTGTTATTTGTCAGTCTACCAGCAAACTAGATAACAAGGACAAAGCAGATACTTAACTGATAAGCCAGGGATCAGACAATGCATGTTTTACCAAAATGGGAAGATATGAATGAGCCCCAATTCTCCTGGTGGAGCTCTGTGTATGCTCCCCCTCCCCATCTGGGCAAATAACAGGGCACATTATGCTAGAATGAGGTAATGACCAAAGAAAATCAGGAACAAACAGTTGATATTGGTTTACCAGCTAAGGGATCTGGAAATATCACACATTTATAGTAAAAAAAAAATTATACCAACCAGGATGGGTTCTTAAAAGCAGTGATCTTTCAGTGATCCACTGAGTGCCATCCTTTTACTAGGATTTCTGTACATTAAAGCACAAAAAGCATCAAACAATACTGTGTAGATTAAAATCAAACATTTACACTGGACATGTGAAGAGTGTGAGCAGGGAATGTGCATGGTGACTGACCTGTATATGTTGGGGTCCAAGAGCAGGGCGGTGTCGCTCGGGAGTTTGGATAGGTGGACAACCTTTGTCTTTAACTGGTGCCATTCTGTTTCGTTCACCCAGACATCCGGGAGGCTACAAGCAAGGAACAAGTCAAAACATACAACATGATCCAATACGATCTGTATATACGTGGCAACAAAGACTATATTAAAATGTCGAAATATTAAACGGTTTGTTTTGGTCAACATGCAAATTTGCGGTCTCATTCCTTTCACCCGAAGAAAGAAATGATACAGTTTCAGTACTTGCCCTAAAATCTTTCCTGGAATCTTTTGAAAGACACAGGTATTCAGAGAGTGTAGAGTTATACTGATGCCTACGGGGGGTTGGGAGACTGGCAAACAAGAAACAGAAGTCTGTAGGCCAGTCCCTGTATAACTCATGCTCTACACAGCAGGCCTCAGCTTTGGGGGGAAAGCAGTACTAAAGGCAAGCGAAACAAACACAGGGGAGTAAGATCTGAGTCCCTCAATGGACTCCCCCTCAAAAAAAAAAACGATTTTACAGTAAGTACAAAAATCTTACTTTTTTTCCCTCAACCATTAACCACTTGCCATCCAGACAAATTTTGATATTTCTCAAAATGGCTGGGCCTGCAACAGTAAAGAGAGCCTTTATCCACTTAAAGACCAGACTTTTTTTTTTTACAAGTTTAAATTATTTTTTGCTAGAAAATTACCTATAACGCCTAAACATTACACAGCCAGCTGCACCGTCATACTGTTTCTCGGGCGAACTGGCGGAAACAGTAAGCCCAAGAGACACCTGCGAGTGGCGGGGCATCACCTCTTGCCACTTCTGAAAGCGTTCTAGCGGCTCATGAGCCGCTCAGAATGCTTTCATGAGAAAGCCAACCACCAGCTGTAAAAAAATGATATCGGGGTGACGACTGATATCTTTAGCCATCATCCTGGTAAACCATTTCAAAGTCGCAACCTACATACACGTATTTGGGTCTTGAAGTTGTTAAGACTGTCTCAAATTTCCTATCTGCAGAATTGTTAAATGAAGGAACGCCTTTAACTAGTACAGTGGGAGATTTGTTTAGGACTTAGATGGCAGGATCAACTACAAGAACAGACCACTTTTTAGTGAACTCTTTCACTGGATAGAGTTCAGCAAAGATTTTTGTAGGAGTGACAATCTTTCCTGCAATGATACAATCGTCATAGACTGCCCATTCTATTTCATCATTAACAGGGAATGTCTATAGATTTTGCAGATCTCTGTCTTCAAAGGGGCATGGCAAGACAGAGGTCACTCAAGTTCTACAATGCCAAAGCTTTTGAGCACAGCAGCAGTGTGCTTATTCACATAAGCAAGCATGTTGCAAAACATGCTGTGTGAAGCTTCCTCTTCAGGTGTGTGGGGAAGAAAATTTTTTTGCAGCCTACATTAGGAATGGACCACAGCCCTGAACATGTATACCAACCTGTGGCTGACTACATGCGTTGCGCCTAGGTGAGCACCCCTGCAGGATCTGGGCTAAAGAAGCAACATTACAAAATATCCCCAAAGTGTGGGGTCAAGGTACGGCTCCCAAGGTTTTATTGAGGTTGTGTCAATCTGCACGCACGGCTTCTATTGTAGTAAAGGCAGTGAAGAAGATGATTGAAAAACTGACTGAAAAATTCAAAAATAAAACTAGTTAAGCTAAGAGTGATTTTTCCACAAGGGTGAAGAGGTCCATCACCTTAGGACACTAGTTAAAACTGATGACTACTGATTGGAGTAGGGTTCTAGTGGAGGCTCCCAGAAAGTGTGTACTCAAAAACTTTGCCAGTGTCCAGTCATTTCAAGGTAAGCATATAATCCAGGGTCTATGAATGCTTTGCCTGTGTACTGTACGATTAAGTTAGACTAATTTTTTCAGCAGAGCTGAAGAAAGGGTATCCAACTTTCTAGGACACTATTAAGGCATGCTGAATAAAAGGGAGTCATACAGTCCCTGGCTTCCAATTATTGTTTTTTGGTGTCCCAAACGAATGCAAGCAGCAGTATAACCCCTGAATTACTCTGTACTTCCCCAGACAATAAAAACTGGGGCACCAAACTTCTTCTATATGATTTTTTTTTTCCTGGAGCGCCCCCTTGTGGCTCTGTTGTGAATTTGGCACGGCCTCACTAGAAATTCTTTACTGCAACTCAGATTTCCTTCACTAAATATGTACCTAAACAGCTATATTAGTCGAGCACGGGGTCGGCAAACAGTCAATCGCGATCGTCTTGTTGACGGCAGGCAGGCGACAGGTGGATCGTGATCAAGTTACTGTCATGCCAACCTACAAGTGACCCCCTGTACCATAACCTCATAAAAGGGGTTGTAAACCTTTGTGTTTTTTCACCTTAATGCATCCTATGCTTTATCTCAGGGGGATGCACAATCCAGTGCAAATAAAAGCCCATATTTAGTGTAAGTAGTGGGGCACAGAAGCCGCACACACCCACTAACCGCCAATCATCATAAAATAGTGTGGGGGCACTTTATTTTCCACCTAACCGACAGCAAAAAAAGGGAACCCCATACACAGAAAGCAGTGGATTCCCTGAAAGTGAAATGAATATATTGCAACTGGCAGCTTAGATGCCCACAAGTGTTCAGCACAGGACAGTGATAGAAGGGGACAATCACAGATGTGCTCAGCATGGGACAGAAGAAGACAGAAGGGGACAATCACAGATGTGCTCAGCATGGGACAGAAGATAGAAGGGGACAATCACAGATGTGCTCAGCATGGGACAGAAGGGGACAATTACAGACATGCTCAGCATGGGACAGAAGGGGACAATTACAGATGTGCTCAGCATGGGACAGAAGGGGACAATTACAGATGTGCTCAGCATGGGACAGAAGGGGACAATTACAGATGTGCTCAGCGTGGGACAGAAGGGGACAATTACAGATGTGCTCAGCGTGGGACAGAAGGGGACAATTACAGATGTGCTCAGCACGGGACAGAAGGGGACAATTACAGATGTGCTCAGCACGGGACAGAAGGGGACAATTACAGACATGCTCAGCATGGGACAGAAGGGGACAATTACAGATGTGCTCAGCATGGGACAGAAGGGGACAATTACAGATGTGCTCAGCATGGGACAGAAGGGGACAATTACAGATGTGCTCAGCGTGGGACAGAAGGGGACAATTACAGATGTGCTCAGCGTGGGACAGAAGGGGACAATTACAGATGTGCTCAGCGTGGGACAGAAGGGGACAATTACAGATGTGCTCAGCATGGGACAGAAGGGGACAATTACAGATGTGCTCAGCGTGGGACAGAAGGGGACAATCAGAGATGTGCTCAGCATGGGGTAGAAGGAGACAATAACAGATTTGCTCAGCATGGGATAGATGGGGACAATCACAGATGTGCTCAGCATGGGACAGAAGAAGACAGAAGGGGACAATCACAGATGTACTCAGCATGGGACAGAAGAAGATAGAAGGGGACAAATCACAGACGTGCTCAACATGGGACAGAATATAAAAGGGGAAAGTCATTGAAATCAGATAACCGTCACTGACTCACATATCTTCTGGGGTCCAGTGCAGCAACAACTTCACCTTTCCAGAATCTTCTTTTCTTTTTGCAATCACCTTGAAGAAAATGTCATATTTAGAACATTAGAAGAATTCAGAACAATGTAGAACTTTATAAGGTGTAACTGAAGGGGAGTATCAGGGGGCCGCTTATAAAGACACCGTCATTTTGCCCTGAATGACAGGGTCTTCTTAAAGCGGTATTAAACCCAAAACCTAAAGTGTACTACACAGCAGCTTAGATGTAGTAACTGTACTAGGTTTCTTTTTTTTAAGGCGGGGGGAGTGTTAAAAGTTCTAGCAAAAACATTTTCTTAGGCTGGCCATACATTATACAATTTTCTTGTACCATTTTCCTTTAGATTTACCAAAACCATGCAATACGAGGTCACACCTAAACACTTTCAATTAGTATGCAATCAGGCAGGCCCTTGCACTACACAGTTGAGGGTAAAATTTAAAGGAAATTGAATAAGAAAATTGTGTAATGTATGGCCAGCTTAAGCTAGAAAACAGATGTAACAGTGCTACCACCTTCTTTAAGACTAACTCCACTTTTGTTTAGGAAAATTTCCCTCTGGGTGATCTATGTACATTACAAGGATTTTAACAAACTTTGTTGCAGATTCCTACCTGTGTCCATGTGGTAAGTGAATCTAATGGGAGTGGTTTCCTAATTATCAGTCAGCTGCTGCACCTGCAGGGCTCTAATGAGGAAAATTGCTGGTTCTGCATCCCTTTAGATGCGATTACCTATTGGGAGTATCTTACGAAAAATACATTTTTTGTTGCACATTTTGTGTACAGAACACCTCCAGGTAGCCATATTGTATTTTACTGAAAATTACAAAGCTTCAGATTGAACAAAAAAAAAAAGGACTTAAGTCGCAATTGTATAGGTTATATATTTTTTTATTTGCTATTTTTTTTCACCCACGAAAGTGGAGTTACCCTTTAATTCACAGCTCCAATCCGGTGCTTAGATTGAGGCTTCCGATGCCTCTAAAAATACATAATCCACAAGAGGAATAGTCGGCACCCATGAGTTACAGCTGTAAAAACAGCCAACATGTTTCGACTGTCAGACCTTGGTCATAGCTGAGTGAGCCCTGACAGCTGAAACATGTTGGCCATTTCACAAATAGAATAAAGACTACAAAAGGAAACTAATACAGCTATCACAACTAAGAATTGGTAAGCTGCAATATAATGTTTGTTTTAAGGTTTAATACTGCTTCAAGGCTTCATGTACACTGCTGCTGGTAAACGGACGTTTAGTAGCAGTTGGGCATTTTTTTCAGCTGCTCCTGAACTCCCCTCCTAGTTATCCTATTGGTACATGTACACAGGATTGTTTATAGTAGTTCCTATGCAGTTGAGGTTGGAAGCATTTTTTTGAAAGAGAAAAAATGCATTCAGGATGGATGTTCAGAGGCATTTGAAATGCCAAATTCCTGCAACAGTTTGTAAACGAGGTAGCTCACAATTATCCACGTTTTGTTTATAGGCGTTTTTAATAGTGATACATTTATGACCATTTACAATGTAAAAAATGCTTCTAAAAGCAAACGTGGCATGTAAACACAGCACAACGGACATTTTTAAACGTTGATTAATAGCTGTAAAGTTCCATCGTTCAGGAGAGGTTTTAAAACATCCCCTGTACATGAAGCCATAAAGTCAAAGTTGCAGCCCCTAGAAGTGGAACATAACACCGCCACATTACTAGAGTTCAGAAAAAGTGTGGATTCGTTTTTTATGCTGTATTTGCAGAAGCCATACACGGCCCAATATCTAAAATTGAAAACAATAAAATCGGACAATATGAAGGCAGTGGCTGGCAAGTTAAAAATGTATAGGCCTCAACTGCTGCCCCTGATGTCAAAGCACCGCACAAAATTTTCAGCATATGTAATGATACAGAGAAGAAAATCAGAAACTACAGATATGCTACAGGTATTGTCGGGGACATGCTGTAGGAGAAAGTCCAGACATGGGACTGCTAAAGATCATAGCTATAAAATAAACACTCCCAGTGCACACTGCTTGGATTTAAGGGTATCAATTTTTTTTATTTTTTTTTATACTTCATCGAAAGGTAGCACATTTCTAATAAAACTATCAGCAGTATGTCAGAGACTTTCCAACATTCTAGATCAGTGATCATTCTGTGCATGTGTATCACAGCCATACATCTCCAGAGGTAAGAAAAAGATCACAGATTTTTGAGCAAAGAGGGAGCAGATCTGCTAGTGTCATCTGCCTTTGTATTGTCACCGAGGCATTCATTCCAAGATGTGGAACACACAAAGGAATGGTTTCAGGCCTTTGTGAGAAGTCATCATTATTTAAACATCGCTGCCTACAGAAAACATGCAGATGTACAGCAATTCTTATCATTTGGTTTGTGGCGATTAAGTTGGTTGTAAAACTGAAATGTTGTTTTCACAAATGTAGGTTTGGAATTGCATTCTATGTAAAATTAGAAAGCAGTACAACAAACATACTACTAAAATACCTTTATTCTGTGCTTTTGTCTCAGGTCACAAGACTGCATCGCTCTCTGCATCTGAACAACTTGGGTGGTGAGTGGAACCACTTTGCACTGCTGTGAATGGTGACGACAGGAGGAGCTGCTGTCAGACACTCCTACCCACATAAAGCTCCCAGCTGCCTATGACACCAGCAGCATGACTTGATGCCCTGGGGTGGGTGTGAGTGTATTACTGACAGTAGCTCCTCTTGTCATTGCAATTCATGGTAGGGAAGACTGGCCCCTCCCACCACTCAGGACATTTGGAACAGAGAGCAGAGGAAGCTGTAGACATTACTTTTTTTTTTAATCATTTGGAGCATACGCACCAAGCAGTGGCAACGCTGCAGAGCGCAGATAAGCCCACAGATTGTTGCCACCACCATTAAGCAAGAGAACAGTCATGGTGACAGTCACGAATTTATCTCTACAACAAAGTCACTTCAATCCTTAACCTTCTATGGACACTTTTGTTTTGTATTTTGAAATGAATTTAAAATACTTAGATATGTCATTATGGTGGTATTAACCACACACGTATCCCTATGGTGAAGCACTTCTTTCCATAGATGCATATATTTGTGCTTGATTTATTTCCCATGTACAGGGTTCATATATAAAAAAAAAAAAAAAAAAAAAAAACAGGTTCAACAGATATTTTCACTAAAATTCAATGTATGGGGGGGGGGGGGGGGGGGGAGGAGTTACAAATACTACAAATTTATTGCAGAGACTATGTTTTTTTTTTCTCTTTATTGGGTTTACAACTGTGCTTTAACAATCTTCCCCTAGTTTTTGGATGTTGCCTCTGTATAAGGGATACTGTAGATAGGCATTCTTCTGCTTGAAGTGCATGCCGAACATGGGTCAGCAAATTCTCATTTTTTTTATCAATGTAGATGACAGTTCTGAGGCTGCATTTGACCTGCTTTGTGATTCTTTGATGCAGCCAGTCCTAGATGCAGCAAAGCTCAGTGTTTTTCTGTTTAAAAGCTGTGTGAGAGTCTAATGTTCAAATGCAAAAGGCGTCATGTAACGGCAACATCCGTCTATACAAGCTGAACAGCGAGTGGTGACCTTATTGTAAACGAACCAAAGCACTGCCTGTCTCACTCACCATGCTGTGAAAGACCACACTGTTCCCCTTCCCTAATGATTCGATCTGGGCTGACAAGTTGAAGCAAATGGCACGATGGCGGATGGCGTCTAGTGTTTGAGCATCGAAGAAGTCATGTGGCCTGGCTGCAAAGTAAAAAACAAGTCAGACTCTGCTAATAGAAGCAGGACAGTGGACAGGGCACTGCAGGAAGATGATAAATGATTGTGGCTATTAATACCTCTTTCTCTAGAAGATGGCTGCGATCTCCGGCAGGAGTCAGCTCTTCCTATGAAGATTGTATTTAAAGATAAATATTGCACACTTGATTGATTTTCTAGAAATCTACAATCTACAGTTGAGATCCTGAGTTTATTTGGTACTCTATGTAGCGAAAAACAGCACAAAGCATTCAGTCGTCACCTCCCCTGCCAAGATCTTTACATCATAACCTACGAGACCTCAAAACATACTGCAACATCTCTGCTTTACGGCCAATTGCAAAGGAGATTTGTCTAAATGGTGTTAGATAACAGTTCACCTTTGTTAGCATCCCCCGACGCACAAATTGAGAAAGTATGTGATCTCAGATCCTCAACAGGATCTAAAAACATTCAGGTCATTTAAACATCCTGCAATTTTAGGTAAAACAAGATCCAACAAAGTTTAGTTGCTGAAGTTTAAACACAATTTGGAAATCTGCTTTAAAGTGGAACTTTTGTCAGAAATGTAAGTATTGACACACTGTTTGAAACCCAGTAGTTTACTGGCTCATCCTTTTCTGTGCAGCCTCAGTTGTCCTCTATTCTTGGCACTTTGCCGAGAATCAGAGCACTGAAGCAGTCACTAGATGGCGATCTGCTGACAGCATAACACATGCTGCTGTTGAGGGATTGGAAGAAACCACAGGAAACAGACAGCCTGTGCTGAGGGAGGATAGATTAGGGAGAGAGAAAAGCAGGAGAGGTGACAGGACAGACTGCTGTTGCTGGGGAGAGTGTCTCATCTTCATGATTTTGTTCTCCATTGGCAGCACTGTAAATCCGAGCGCTCTGCAGCTCCTGCCCTTCCCCCTTTTGCTGAGCTAAGACATACAGTCAAGGCTGGAACTACATATAGAATTGCAGAATGTGTCATATCATTTTTGAAACAAAGGAAAGGAGAGATTAAAAAAAGTGACTGCTTTGGGCTCCAGCATAATGGCAGCCACGGGGAAAAACGTAACAGAAGCAACGGTAGAGGAAATTTATAGCACACCCTAATTTTGCTGGCATAACTATGAATATATTATGTACAATATGTTCCTTGTTAAAGAACATTGTTATGAAGTTATGAATAAAGTTCCATTTTAAGCAGTAAAGTGTATTTAGAGAGTTAGGCTTCGGCAGACTGCTATAAAATGCTGGATATTATCACTTTTTTACCTAAAAAAAAATGGACCACCTTAAGCAACGATCACTTTGTATATATTGTGTATAACCAACATTGATTCCTGCTGCACAAAAAGAGTGCACTGTGGCTTAGTCTGATATAAACCAGCAAGATGGAAGAAAATACACAGTAACGGGATATGACGGTCCCTTTAAGGGGTAGGTTATAAAGGGAACTCACAGTTTGTAGAGATGTTATCTCGTCCCATCTGTCCAGGAGATTTCAGCATACTCATCGATTGGAAAGATTAGGACTAACTGATTGATCAACTACACTGGGACTGCAAAATCTGTGTTTTATTACCAATCAGAACCCAATGGAGTTGACTCCCAGATCCATAATTTGTACTGGATATAATATACAGTACTATGGACCAGTTTGGGCAAAGACAAAAGGTGCCTATGGAGGCGGTAACTGTCAGCCAGCATGGAGGAAACCCAACCCAGACTGATAGGGAGAATGCAGGGGCCACCCTGACAATTACCTCCCCGCTTCCTTCCCACCACAAAACATGTAGTGATCTGCCAAAATATTCTGTACACAACCCTGACCATGCTGTAGATAAAGCTGACACGTTATAGATTTCGTTAGAATCAGCTGCAAATAAAAATCAGACGTAAACATTTGAATATAAAATCTCTGCACAACCAACTCAAAAGTGCATCAAATTAAGCATACATAAATGCATACATAAACACAAACACCACAAGTATAAAACCTATGTGAAAAAAATATATTATATATTACTCCCAAGTTCAATAAAACCATTCAAAAATAATCTTTTTCTGTGAATATCAGTAATATAAATATTGCCGTACTGTCCTTCACCATAAAAGTGCAGTCTATAGGGAATAGAAGAAGAAAACTCATTGTGCAATATATCAACTCGCCATACAGATTTATTAAGCAAATCAAAAAAGGAAAGAATTGCACTAGGTGCATGTTGAAAAACAAAGAAAAACCGTGAAGGATATCCTGCAGCTAAGCACTATAACCCCGATATAGGGCACAGAGAAATCTATATAGAAATAGGACTGCAGCGATGGATAATAATGTGTTTACAGAAGTGCAAATAAAAGCAATTTACAATGAACAAAACATATGTGATCATGAATAAAAATACAAAAAGACCATCCAGTGAAAAAACAATCCATATTTAAAAATGTGCATAAAAAATTATAATAAAAAATGCATAAATATAGAAAAGAAGGAGTCCATGTATAAAAAAGTGCCCAAATGAAAAATTATTTTTCCGTGAAGGACCCAAGGTCTGTATTCTCCACCACTTGTGCAGCCTGTCACCTTAAAGTACAATGGAGGCTTACCAGAAAGCCTGCGACCGCCCTTCTCAGGGGGGTCAAAACAGGCTTAGTAGAACCGATGGAGATGCTACTGGAAACCTCACGGACTTCCCTCATGGACGATCAGCTTATATCACACGGTTATTACCCACTTAAGGACCAGCCTTGTTTTGGAATTTAGGTGTTTACATGTTTAAAACAGTTTTTTTTGCTAGAAAATTGCTTAGAACCACGAAACATTATATTTTTTTTTTTTCTAACACCCTAGAGAATAAAATGGCGGTCATTGCAATACTTTTTTTTCACACCGTATTTGCGCAGCAGTCTTACAAGCGTGCTTTTTTGGAAAAAAAAAAATCACTTTTTTGAATAAAAAAAATAAGACAACAGTAAAGTTAGCCGAATTTTTTTTTAGATTGTGAAAGATAGCGTTACGCTGAGTTAATTGATACCAAACATGTCACGCTTCAAAATTGCACCCGCTCGTGGAATGGCGTCAAACTTTTACCCTCAAAAATCTCCATAGGCGACGTTTAAAAAAATTCTACAGGTTGCATGTTTTGCGTTACAGAGGAGGTCTAGGGTTAGAATTATTACTCTACCGATTGCGGCGATATCTCACATGTGTGGTTTGACCACCGTTTTCATATGCGGGCGCTACTCACGTATGCGTTTGCTTCTGCGCGCAAGCTCGTCAGGATGGAGGGGGGGGGGGGGGGGGGTGTTAAAATTTTTATTTTTTTATTTTTCTTATTTATCCACTTAAGGACCAGCCTCGTTTTGGAATTTAGGTGTTTACATGTTTAAAACAGTTTTTTTTGCTAGAAAATGACTTAGAAGAAAAACATTATATAATGTTTGGGGGTTCTAACACCCTAGAGAATAAAATAGCAGCAGTCTTATAAGCGCACTTTTTTGGGAAAAATAAATAAATAAAAAAATAGAACAACAGTAAAGTTAGCCCAATTTTTTTTATATTGTGAAATATAATGTTACGCCAAGTAAATTGATTCCCAACATGTCATGCTTCAAAATTGCGCCCGCTCGTGGAATGGCGTCAAACTTTTACTCTCAAAAATCTCCATTAAAAAATTCTACAAGTTGCATGTTTTGCGTTAGAGGAGGTCTAGGGCTAGAATTATTGCTCTCGCTCTACCGGTCGCGGCGATACCTCACATGTGTGGTTTGACCACCGTTTTCATATGCGGGCGCTACTCACGTATGGACGGGTGATCTGTCTATCAAACAGACCGGACAAGGGGGAGGGGCTGTATGTGACAGCGCCCAGCGGGGAACACACAGCTATTGAAATGAAAGCTGTGATGTTCCCGGCGCTGTAATCAAACAGGCGGCGGCTCTCCTCTCTTCTACGATATAGGAAGCCCCCCTGATAGGCGGTACCAGGGGCCCCGCCCCGGCCCCATTCGGTATCGTCAAAAATTCTCTTTCGGCTTTTTGCCGAAAGGGCCATTTTCGGCCAATATGCTTCGGCGGCCGAAATTTCGGTGCATCCATAATATTTACACTAAAATGCAATTAAAAAAAAAAGTAATTTAAAAAAAAATGACATTGAAAAAAATGTGCCTTTAAGACGTATGTGCGGAAGTGACGTTTTGACATCGCTTCCGCCCTGCAGTGTTATGGAGACAAGTGGGCGCCATCTTCCCCTCACTCGTCTCCAGGCACAACAAGGGGACAGACGCGTTCGCCTCCGCCGCTACCGACGGCTCTGGTAAGCGGCGGAGGGCACCGGATCGCGGCGGGAGGGGGCCCTCTCCCGCCACCGATAAAAGTGATCTGGCGGCAAAACCACGGGAAAGGGAAAGCAGCCTTCTGTGGGGGGCACCTGATGAAGAGGGGCCTGGGGCGCTGGCAGGGGACCCCAGAAGTGGTTCAGGGCTGCTCTGTACAAAACCATCGCACAGAGCAGACAACTATAGAACTTTAATTATATGCTGTGCACTTTATTAGATTTATATAGTGGAGGACAGTACGGCCAAATTTATATTACTGATATTCATTTAAAAAATATATATATTTTTGAACAGTTTCATTGAACACTGGAATATATTTTTTTACATATGTTTTATACACGTGGTGTTTATATATGAATTTTTATAAGCTTAATTTGATGCACTTTTGATTTTGGTTGCGGAGAGTTTTTATTTTCATGTGATTTGGTGTGGAAACACACGACAACAGCTGCTGCAACCATTGTGGAAATTAATAGCACAAATCTTTTTATATTTAAAACGTTTTTTTTTGTGGTAGCACAGGAGATTTCGGTTTTTTAGATGTAAAACATTTGACCTTTAACCCCAACACCCAGAAAAGGGTGAAGCTACAGTGTGATAGAAAAGACATTTGTAGGATGTTTGAGATAGAACTGAGAAACAAATGTTGATTTCTTCAATATGTAGAAATCATCTAAGGGAATAAAATAACATTTTTTTATATTTACAATTGCATGCAATATAATCATCCCAACGTTATAAAGGCAAAGAAAGGTTTTTAGCAAAACAGACTATATAACCTTGTGAGAGAGAAGTGCTTCCCTCGTCGTAAAATAATGATGTACATATGGATTAACTCCTGCCATAATTATCCCCAGTACGAGTGGAATAAGTGCTAATGCACTCTGGTATCTTTGTATGCAAGGCATGATAATAACAGGATAAACAGAATATATTTGCATTACTTGAAACACTCATTTCTGAGTATCCATGTACCGGAACAGATAAATTACTTCAACTGCTTCCCCCTAATACAGAACCTGGACTTTTACACACAGGATCATTAAGGAACATCAGTGTGTGAAGAGTCACTAAATCCTAAAATATGATATCCAACTTTCCCAAAGCGATTGTCAGTCTAGGATGAGTAGTGTAATATTGACCGTATCACATATTATTAACATCACCCTATAACAATTATGAGCTGAACCCCACATACCACATGGTGGTCAGCTTAACACGCAACCAGGGCAAGCAATAGAGAAGAGGGGGATCTGGTTCAGCAATGGAGAAAGCAGTGTAACCTACCCTTCATCTGTCCTAAAGTTGCAGAATGAGAGATTCCAGGACTACCCATGACGGACCAGAGAAGATCTGCAGCTGCTAACAGTGGCCACAATACTGCTTCTCATTTGCTCTATAGGGTAGACCCGAAGGACCAGAAAGCATCTGTTGCCAACAGTAGTCACATTACTACTCCTCCTCTGCTCTAGGCTGAGACCAGAAGAACTTAAGAGGACCTGTAGCATCTAACAGTGGTCAGGTCACTTCATCTCCACTGCACTATAGTGGAGTCCAAAATGACCAAAGAGAGGTTCTGTAGCCTTTAACCATGGCCACAATACTGCTTCTGCTCTGCTTTTTTAGCAGAGATTAGATTGACCAGAGAAGATCTGTAGCCTTTAACTGTGGTCACAATACTGCTCCTCCTCTGCTCTACAGAGGGGACCATGACAAGGGAAAATCTGTAGCCAGCAGGGGTCATAATATTGCTCCTCCTTTGTTCTAGAGAGGAGATCAGAAGGACAAGAAATGATCTGTAGCCCAACAGTTCTCCTCTGCTGTATAGCAGAAACCAGATGATCTGTATCCTCTAATAGTGATTACAATGCTGCTCCCTCTCTGCTTAATAGTGGAGACCAAAAGAGGTTAAAGAGGATCTGTAGCCTCTAGCAGTGGTCAGGACACGACACCATTGTCTGCTCTAAAGTGTAGACCAGAAGGACTATGGAAGATCTGAATCTTCCATCACTGGCTACAATACTGCTCCTCCTCTGCTCTACAGAGGAGACTAGAAGGAGCTGTAACTTTACATTGGTCAGAATATTGTGCCTCCACTGCTCTATAGTGGAGACCAGGACTAGAGAGGATCTATAGCTTCTAACAATGATCACAATAGTGTTCTTCCTCTGCTCTCAAGTGGAGACGCCAAGGACCAGTATAGTTGCTAAGTAATCAGGCCACTACACCCTCCTCTGCTGTTTGGAGGAGACCAGAAGGACCAGAGAGGTCCTTAAGCCTCCGACAGTGGTCATGCTGCTGCACCTACTCTGCTCCACATAGGAGACCAGAAGGACTAGGGAGGATCTGTAGCCTCCCCCAACAGGGCCAGGCTACAACACCTCCTCCCTCTACGGCAGAAACCGGCTCTATCACCTATGTACAATCTGCACCATCTACTTACGTAGTGTGCGTTTCCGTCTATTCTTCAGTTTCCTTCGCTTATTCAATCCAGCTTTGGAAGGAGAATCCTCTTTGGACTTGTGACTGGACATTTTCGAGGAGTTCTGCTGACTGAAGTGAGTGGGCACGTGGCGGGCAAGACCTCCTTGTGAGGCAAAGCTGGCATTACATCCTCCAACGACGCACTGCAAAGACATGTCAAGAAAACTGTCAGACGGATAAACTGCCAGCACAATGGAGATAAAAGCACTGGTCTCCCATTCTACAATTCATCGAAACAAAACAAAAAAAACAAAAAAAAGGAAGAAGGATAACAGCAGCATTATTTCCCATAATGTTCAGTGCAAGAGAACTCTCCAGCACTATCCTACCTTGAAGGGTTTGTCTCCACTGTGTGTTAACATGTGTCGCTGCAGCCAGCTTTGACTAGTGGAGGGTGTGTTGTACACCTTACACCCCTTCCAAAAGCAGACGAAAACCTGCAACACATGCAGAGGAAAGATGATCACAAAACAAAATATTATATAACAAAATATTATTCAGACAACAATTCAAAATTAAAGTGTATGTCAAGGCACATTTCATATTTTTTCCCTTTAACACAACCGAAGAGGAAAGGAAAAATACCTGTTGATCTGCCCAGTGGGCTTCTAGGGATCCGTGGACAGATTCCCTGCTTAGCTGGCGGAGTCCGTCCCATGTGGAAGGGGCCTTATAATGCAGTTAAATGTTATAGAAATGCCATATTGGAGTAAAAGGGCTCATCTAATGCAGACATGGAAACCTAGTAATTAGGTGTTCCAGAGGGGGCCCTTAAAACCTTTGCAAGGCCCTCATCTATTTTAACTAAATGACACCTGGACTGTTCTACTGAAGGAAGTCTACATCTTTGCATTGACCAGCAACAGGAGATGCTCTTTGACCTTTTGATCACTAGTAAAATATCAGTAGTAAAAGTAAAATTATTTGGCAGTAGATGTGATATAATCCCTGGAGTTTTCCTTCCTCTATTCCACTACAGTTTGACCAGTTGGATGTATTGTCTAAATATCCTCTGCTCATTAATGATGCACCAAAATTATCGGCCACTGAAAATTACAGGCCAAATATAGGGGTTTTCAGGCGTTGTGCAAAAAAAAAAAAAAAAAAAAAGCGCCGATAATGGCTGCTGAAAATGCCAGCAATTTTGATGCGATTTTACGGTGTTTTTTTCATAGGTCATGTGACTCAAAAAAATGCATCAAAAACGCAACACCGGTGTTCTTGCTGCATTTTCAACGCATTTCAATAGGGAGGTGCATTTTTTTTTAAAAAAAGACCAAATATGCAGCAAGCAGGATCTTTAACATTGCTTTAAAAAGTTGCTGATAAAGGCCGACAAATTCATATTAATTTAAATGAATGATACTTAAAAAGTCGAATATAATACATTTAAAAAAAAAAAACATTTTTGAAAAAAAACGTCAATTTCGGTTTTGGCCAAGTGCATCCTGACTTTTCAGTTTCGGGAACGGAATTTTTCATTTCGGTGCACCTCTACTGCTCATAGTATACTAGTGACAGTATCAGTCCCGGGCATGGATGGGGTCTCACAGCTCAGAAAACACTGCAGTCAGTTTTACAGGTAGGAAGAAATGACATAACTAAGGAAACAAGGTGAAATACATTAATAAACATTTCACCGAATGTGTTTTCTTTATGGCCCCCTGCCTGTTTTATACAATGTTTTACATGCAGTTAGGGCAGAAAAAGTTTATGTGTTGCTAGATGGTGGTTTAAAGCCTAACTTCAACTAGAAATGGTATGTAGCTTTGGATGCAGTAGAAAAGGGTAAAATGCAGGTCTCTGAACCCTTCCCCATGCTAATCAAAAACTAAATAAAAAAAGCTTTGGCTGAAGTTGTGCTTCAATTCTCCAGATCTATCAAGTACTAGCATCAGTTGATGGCAAAATAACCCCTATCAATGCTAGATTGATCAATAAAGAAGAATTACCCCTCCACGCTGGCCGTCAACGTGAATAGAACGAATGTGCTCGGCGAGGTCAGGGCTGGAAGAGAAGCAGGTCTGGCACTGGTCCCAGCAGCAGTTGTAGGAAATGCTTTTGCTTGACGAGGTGGATAATCCTAGACCGTTCATCGATGGGGTGGAGCGTCCACTGGAGATTGTGCTGTCCACATCCATCAGGGTGCTGCTTATACTAGAAATTCAAATACAAGTTCATTACTGCCAGGCCCTTTAAACCTGTGACTACTGAAGCTCATAGACCTACGGTCTTTAAACAACTATGAGTGCAGAAGCACCTAGGCGGCAGCAGCAAGCTCCACACAGTGCTATAATATCACTAGAGGAGATTATAGCCAACACATTATTATTATCAGGGCTTAGAACCCACACATTGTTAGCCATAAGGGCTTAGAACCCACACATTATTAGCCAGAAGGACTTAGAACCAACACAATATTAGCCAGAAGGTCTTAGAACCAACACAATATTAGCCAGAAGGGCTTAGAACCCACACATTAGCCAGAAGGGCTTAGAACCCATACATTATTAGCCAGAAGGGCTTAGAACCCATACATTATTAGCCAACATAGCTTAGAATCAACACATTATTAGCCAACATAGCTTAGAACGTATTAGCCAGAAGGGCTTAGAACCCACACATTATTAGCCAGAAGGGCTTAGAACCCACACATTATTAGCCAGAAGGGCTTAGAACCCACACATTATTAGGCAGAAGGGCTTAGAACCCACACATTATTAGCCAGAAGGGCTTAGAACCCACACATTATTAGGCAGAAGGGCTTAGAACCCACACATTATTAGCCAGAAGGGCTTAGAACCCACACATTATTAGCCAGAAGGGCTTAGAACCAAACACAATATTAACCAACATAGCTTAGAATCACCACATTATTAGCCAACATAGTTTAGAACCAACACAGCCTACAATTAGAACCAACACATTATAAGCCAGAAGAGCTTAGCACCAACACTTTACTAGCTAGCAAAGTTTAGAAATAACACATTACTAGCCAGCAGAGCCTAGAACCAACTCATTACTACCAAGAGTAGTTCTATAAAACTAGCCAGAAGAGCTTAGAACCAACAGTACAGTGATCTCTTAGCACATCCTTGAATTAACAGCTATTACAAATTGCTTGGCAGAACAGCTCAGCACTAAATGTCTCATTGTGCTCACTAGCAGGTGGTAAGCAGTACCAGGACTCTTATAGAACAGTATTTAAAGCAGTAGTAAACCGCTGTTTGATTTTTTTTTAATCCTGCAAGGTAAAGCCACAATGTGCTAGTATGCATCACATACTAGCACATTATATGAAAGTTGCCCTAGAACGAAACCCTCCAGTGGTGGGCTATCACCACTGAAGGACCTTCCATCTTCACTCGGTCTTCCTTCCTGGTTTATGGACTCTGGCTGTGTGAGTGGCTGGAGCCCCGATGTCACTCCTGCGCCACCGTTCACGGCACAGGACTCTGAAGAAACGGCACGGTATGCCGTTCCATCAGATCGTATGTGCTGGTGACACCATTGGTTGCATCAAAAGTAAAGATTTCCTAAACAGTGAACATTTAGCAGATATTTAGTATACCTATTAGGCAAGTCTTACTATAGGCTTACCTATGGGTAAAAGTCATGCATGGGAGTTTACTCCCTTTACGAGGCAGCAGGCACATTGTAAGCTAGAATTGTGCAGTTTGCTATTCCTACTTCCCTCCTAACATACTTATTGCTTGGCTCTCCTGCTGTCCCCTCTTATGCCAATGATTTGAGTCAGACTCAGAACAGATATACAGATAACTTCACCATTTTCCAACTTTATGGGGTTTGAACACTTGAATGAAAAGAATATAAGAAAATAGTCTTCTACCGCATTTCACTGGTGTATTTCCCACACCTTTTATTTCATCTTTTTTAATCACTGGTCGCACTGCACACACCTTGACAAAAATTAGGGAAACATTCCAAGCCCCACCCACTGAGCTTTTCCAGTTTCTACAAATTAAACACTGGTTGACTACCAGAATTATGAACAAAGACCTGTCAATCCAACTCTCTAAACACATTTGTCACCACACACATCTTTGTCCCAAACTTATCTCAGTACTTTATTCGCAGCTGAAGGATCTCAAAAACCCTGGAGGTCACGCCTATGTCTGTAAGTGTAAACATGACCATAAAAGTGGTTGTAAAGGCAGAAAGTTTTTTTACCTTAATGCATTAAGAACAAAAAACTTCTGTTTGTAGCAGCCCCCCTAATGCTTACCTGAGCCCCCTCTCAATCCAGCGATGTCCACCAGTGCCTCAGCCATCCGGGACTCTCCCTTCTGGTTGGCTGAGACACAGCAGTGGCGCCATTGGCTCCGGCTGCTGTCAAAGTCAAAGTCACTTAGCCAATGAGGAGAGAGAGGGGACAGGGCTGAACCACGGCTCCGTGTCTGAATGGACACGGAGCTGCAGCTCGGCAGCCCCCATAGCAAGCTGCTTGCTGCCCCAGCCAGGGACCCGAGAAGAGGAGGAGGATCTGGGGTGCTCTGTGCAAAATCACTTCACAGAGCAGGAGGGCTGCTCCCTCCTAGGGGACATACTTCACACATAGTGGTTATGCTCTATGCTTTCTAGATTTTGGGCGAAGGTCCTAAAACTGTTGCAAAGGTTGTTAACCCACCCCTTTCCCACAGACCCTTGGTGTGTTCTTTGCATTTGAAACCTCCAGACCTCACAAGATTCCAATTTAAATTGGCCATATATGTTCTACTTGCGGCAAACGATTGCGAAAACTTGGACAATTTTTTATCAATGAACAGCTCACTAGCATTCTCCTAGATACACACAAGAATTTCCCAAAAAAAACTGGGCTGTGTGGATCAGTGTTAAAGGGGTTATAAACCCTCTTTTTTTTAAAAATAACAAACATGTCATACTTACCTCCACTGTGCAGTTTATTTTGCACAGAGTGGCCACAATCCTTGACTTCTGGGGTCCACCAGCGGAGCTGGTAGCTCCTCCCCGCATCGCGCGTGCACGTTGGAGAAGGGTCCCCTAAGGTGGACACCCGTGCGGGTGCGCTCCCGAGTCCTACATCTGTGTACCTTCACAGAGAATGCAGGACCTTGCCCCCGCATCATTGGATTTGACAGCAGTGGGAGCCAATGGCTGCGCTGCTATCAATCGATGCAATCAAGACATGAGACAATGGGCAGAGAGGAAGAGCGCGGCTCCGCTGAGGGTACGAACGGGCTTAGGTGAATAAAATGGGGGGGCTAGGGGGCCAGTCAGTGTCAGAAGTTTTTTTCACCTTAATGCACAAGATGCATTAAGGTGAAAAAACACAAGGGTTTACAACCCCTTTAATTGTGGTGTCAAATTTAGATTTAGTTTTAATCATAGTCTTAACTAAAAAGCCATTTTTAGTTTTAGCCCTATTTTAGTCATCTGCAATAGTTTTAGTCGTATTTAGTCGACTAAAATCAAATGGGTTTAGTTCAAATGTAATGCATTAAGCATTTCTCTAGAATTTCCAAACTCATATGCCGGGGGGAAAAATGGCTGAGACAGCAGCGCCACTGGCTCTTGCTACCATCAAAGTCAGTCACTGCCAATGATGAGAGAAAGGGGGCGGGGCCTGGCTGCGGCTGTGTGTCCAAATGCACAGAGCTGTGGCTCGGTGCCCCCATAGCAAGCTGCTTGCTGTGGGGTCACTCAACAGGAGGGAGGGGTCAGGAGAGCCGAAGAGGGACCCAAGAAGAGGAGGATCTGAGCTTTTCTGTGCAAAACCACTGCACAGAGGTGGTGAGTATAACATGTTTGTTATTTTTAACAAAAGAAAAAAAACTAGACTTTATGGTGGTCTGAGGAGGCCTCTAATGCTGCACAGTGCTCTGGACGGACTGAGGCCTCTAATGCTGCAAAGTGCTCTGGACGGTGGTCTGAGGCCTGCAATGCTGCACAGTGCTCTGGACGGACTGAGGCCTGTAATGCTGCACAGTGCTCTGGACAATGGTCTGAGGAGGCCTGTAATGCACACAGTTCTCTGGACGGTAGTCTGAGGAGGCCTGTAATGCACACAGTGCTCTGGACGGTGGTCTGAGGAGGCCTCTAATGCTGCACAGTGCTCTGGACGGTGGTCTAAGGAGGTCTGTAATGCTGCACAGTGCTTTGGACGGTGGTCTGAGGAGGCTTGTAATGCTACACAGTGCTCGGAGGCAGCCTGTAATGCACATTGCTCTGGATGGTGATGAATCGGGACTCTCGGGAGGCCTATAATGCACAAGGCTCCAGATGTAGCCCTGAAATGCTGCACAGTGCTAAGCATGGTACACCACTAACGAAGCTATGGTCGCTACCTTGTTTGCTGGGAGGGGAAGCACTCATGGGCTTTACAGGCAGAGCTCAGAGGAAAGCGGAAGGTCAAGTCGGTAAATGTTCCACCCTCACATTTTCTTCTAGTTTTCATTTGTTGACGGAAATGGAATTGATGCTTGTCAATTGACGAAAATGTTGGGTCATTTTCGCTTTCGTCACTGGAAATATGCAGCTGACAAAAATGACGAAATTAACACTGCCGTGCATAAAATACGCCCACCCCTCTATGTCCCCCAAATGCTACGCACTGCTATAAGCACTGAATGCCCTTGGTTTCTGGCTGGAGTGTCCCTGATATCCTGCTTTTGTTCCCCCCTTCTTTCCATTCTGTTCTCTCCCCCTCCCTTTTTCTTCCCCTGTTCTGGGAGGCCAACTACTATGTCTCTTAACTATTCTCCGTGCAAGGCCCAACTCTCATACCTACACTGAGAGTGTCTCCCAGTTTATAGCCACTATACGTTTGCCCTCCTTCCATTTTCTCCCGCCTCACCTATCCCTGTAGCTCATAAGTATATAGTTACTGTAAACTTATACTATGCCATATTTCTTGATCTGTATCATAACCGTTACTGTCTTCTATGGCTCACAGCTGCACTCCTTTTAACAATGTTGATTACGTGTGAACATTTGTACAGGTCATACCATGTACCTTCCAAAACATTAATAAAAAAGACATGTTAATAAAGGGAAAAAGTGACCTTTATGTTTTTGGCCCAAACTCCAGATCAGAGCTCACCTGGCACATGCAGGATCAGTCACTGTAAATGTGACCCTGCAACGTCATCCCTCCTGACATGTCATCTGCTGTCACATCAGATACATGCTGTAGGGCCAGTTATGGTATTGGTGGCCAAATTGTACAATTCCATGTGGTTAAAGGCCCATTCACACTTACTGCATGTCTTAACGCACATTTTACAATGCATGGTCACAGTACATGGGAGGACAATGGTGAGCTGTGGTGTGTACTGACAGTTCATTCAAATCACATCAACATGCTACACAACACGTGTTCATTCACTCAAAACAGTGCAAAAGTGTGGAAAGGCTCTTATACACATTAAACTGCAATTCAAGCGGTTTTTATTTTATGGTGGATGGAATGAAGGCAGGCTGTCTGATGAAATGATGTAACAGGCAGGAAGTGAGGTGAAACCTTTAAATTTGGACACATTTTAAGTAAGGCTTTGGTAGGGACACTTCAAAAATAAGTGCAACTGCGGCCCTTTGCGTGCCTTTATCTGGGCCCTGGGGCACTATCCCTCCCACATTAACAGTGGGGCATAATTCCTGTCACTGACATCAAAAGTGGGGCAATATTCCTTTCACCGACACCATTGTTTGGGGCATGGTTACCAACGCCAGAACATTTTCTACTCTGAAAAATAGTAAACTGGCCCTTTGTTTATGCAGGTATAACTAATACTAGTTATACCATGGTCCCCTGTTCACAGGCATCGGATTGGGAATTTTTATCCTCATGTGTCAATGTACATTACCCCCAGTGGCAGCTTGGAGGTCAGTGGTATGACCAATATAGCACACATATGTATAGTATAAAAAGGTACTTACCCACACAACCATTGCTACTTACCAGAGAGCTCTGTAATCATGTTTACCCGCCTTTACCATTCTACCCCGCTTGCGTTTACCTAATCAAGCCCTCATCGCCACTGACAATGAACGGCTGACCCAGATTGCACAGCTTGCTGTTGTTCAGCACGACCCAAGTGGCTCTTCCTCTCTCCTCGGCTGCAGCACATTCCACCACTAAACTGACCCTGCAACATGCAAAGAGAGAAGCTGGTTCCTTCACTCTCCAAGCCACACAACCCGCGCCACATCTGCCATGCTACTGACCATCTGAATTTTAGGCCTTTATGCAGCATTAGGTCCTTCTAAGGTGATTTTGATATCTCACAACCACACTCGGTTATGTGTTTAGGATATGGATTTCGAAGTGCTCACCCCCTTTATAACCATGTTCTTCCGGGTATGTTTTATCCCCGGTGATTGGTTATTAGGTTTACCTTTATTGTGATCATAGTAGTAGTTTTTGTGCCCTGTTTTTTTTTTTTTCTTTTTTTTCCCCCGTCTGTTAGATATGGTCCTGTATGGTACATTTTATATGGGAGGATGGTACCTAGAATTTGCCTTGTCCTCCTTGTTTACAGGTTAGACTTTAATATATTGATTGATGTACTTTATTTGGCCTAAGGGCACAATCTGTTGATATGCAATCTACCCTGCTGCTTTGCCTTATTGCATACTGCCAACTTCTATTACAAATGTTGATCCTTTTCTTTTTTTTTTTTTTTTTTAATGTATGTGTGTTTTTGTTTTTTGTATTATTGTCTCATACAAAATTCCTATAAACAGTGATTATACAAAATAATAAATGAATGGGACTGCTTGCACAGGGATACACAGAAAACCAGCGCCTCCCAATGCAGGCAAACGTGGCCCTCGCACAGGCGTACATTATAGCACGTCTGTGTGAATAAAGCCTAATAATTACTGTATCAACTTCAACCACAAGCTGAAAATAGCATTGCAACATGCTTCAATATGAAGCACCAAGAATGTCATCATGCAGTTAGTGTGCTGTAACCAGACATAACGTAAGACTCAATGACACAAATCTACAGGATAAGGAGCATGCATGCATCAATGTTCCACAAAGTACAAAAGTCATTTACGAAACGAAAAACTCCCACATTTAACCACTTCCATACTGGGCCTATTCTGGCACTCCTCTCCTACATGTAAAAATCATTTTTTTTGCTAGAAAATACTCAGAACCCCCAAACATTATATATTTTTTTAGCAGACACCCTAGGGAATAAAATGGTGGTCGTTGCACAGTATTTGCGCAACAATTTTTGAAGCACGTTTTATTTTGAAAAAAAAGAAACAAAACAGTTTCATGAATTAAAAAAAAAAAAAAAAAACAGTAAAGTTAGCCCAATTTTTTTGTATAATATTAAAGATGTTAGGCTGAGTAAATCAATACCCAAAATGTCATGCTTTAAAATTGCGCACACTCGTGGAATGGCGCCAAACTTCGGTACTTAAAAAATCTCCATAGGCGACGCTTTAAATTTTTTTTACAGGTTACCAGTTTAGAGTTACAGAGGAGGTCTAGTGCTAGAATTGTTGCTCACGCTCTATCGCACGCGGTGAAACCTCACATGTGTGGTTTGAACAGTGTTTACATATGTGGGTGGGACTTACGTGTGCATTCGCTTCTGAGCGCGAGCTACCGTGAACAGGGGCGTTTTTAATTTTTTTTTAATTTATTTTACTTTATTTATTTTTACACTTTTTTACTTTTTTTTTTAATCACTTTTATTCCTATTACAAGGAATATAAAACATTCCTTGTAATAGGAATGGTTCATGACAGGTCATCTTTATGGAGAGATGCGGGGTCAATAAAACCACTTGGAAAGCTGGAAAGCATGAGATAAAAAAAAAAAAAATATCCACAATCTCATACTTACCAGCCGCAATTGCGGCTTTGTTTACAACCGCGACCCAAACGTGACATCATAAATAGTGAAAATCGCTATGGTCGTCATCCGATGGCACGGAGGAGCCCGGAAAAGCACCGGATGGCGACGGGAGGGGGAATGTCCCCTCCCATCGCCTGTAAGAACAATTAAGCGGCAGGACTACTGCTATGATCGTTCTTATGGTACTCAGAATCGCTGGCTGAAAACAAAGATATCTGGATGACTGTAGCTGCAGGCATCATTCAGATATTCCCACTGAAAGTCAAAGACGTCAAAGTACATCCTTGGGCTGGAAGTGGTTAATGCACGAAGTGCAAAATTTGTTTTTGTTTTTAAGAATTAGACTGTTCACCAGGATACTATACTGATAAAAGTTGCCCAGATTTGTAAAGTGATTATATATACACTACTGTGCAAAGGTTTTAGGCAGATAGGAAAAAAAGCTGCAAATTAAGAATGCTTTCAGAAATAGAAGTGTTAATAGTTTATTTTTTATCAATTAGCAAAATGGAAAGTAAATGAACAGAAGAGAAATCCAAAGCAAATCAATATTTGGTGTGACCACCCTTTGCCTTTAAAACAGCATCAATACTTCAATTCTTCTGCATACACTTCCACAGTTTTTGCAGGAACTCAGCAGGTAGGTTGTTCCAAACATCTTGGCGAACGAACCACAGATTCTGTGGATGTAGACTGCCTCAAATCCTTCTGTCACTTAAAAGGGGTTGTAAACCCTTGCGTTTTTACCTTAATGCATCTTCTATGCATTAAGGTGAAAAAAACTTCTGACAGTGACCGCCCCCCCCAGCCCCCGCTTTACTTACCTGAGCCCTTTCATTCACTCGGCGGAGACTCGGGAGGGCACCCACAAGGTACCCCCCCCCCCGAGAGAGAGCTTCTCCTAGGTGGTTATCTGATAGGAGCAGCGAGAGCCGCCGAAGGACTCCAGAAGTCGGGGTTAGGGGCCACTCTGTGCAAAATGAGCTGCACAGTGGAGGTGTAAAGTATGACTTTTTTTTTTAAATAACAAAGATGAAGCGTTACACTTTAATGTAATCCCAGAGTGCGTGATATTAGGACACGGGGGGGGGGGGGGGGGGGCAAACCATCACTTCCAGGACTCCTTGTTCTTTACACTGAAGATAGCTCTTAATGATTTTGGATGTATGTTTGGGGTCATTTTCATGCTGCAGAATAAATCTAGGGCCAATCACATGCCTCCCTGATAGTATGGCATGATGGATAAGTATCTGCCTGCATTTCTCAACATTGAGGACATCATTGATCCTGACCAAATCTCCAATTCCATTTGCAGAAATGCAGCCCCAGACTTGCAAGGAACCTCCACCATGCTTCACTGTTCCCTGCAGACACTCATTGTAAAGCTCTCCAGCTCTTCCTCCTGGTACAGCCAAATATTTCAAAATTTGACTCATCAGTCCAGAGCACCTGCTGCCATTTTTCTGCACCCCAGTGCCTATGTTTTCATGCATAGTTGAGTCACTTAGCCTTGTTTCCATGTCGGGGGTAATGAAGACCAATTCTGGCTACACATTTTTATACAGATGGGTGTACCTGGGTCTCACTGGTTTCTGCTAGTTCTGTGCTGGTGGCACTGTGGGCATCTGATGTTAAAGGGAAGCATGATGCGTCATCTGCTGCATTAACCACTTGATGACCACCCACAGTACATTGACGTAAGTAATGACCAAATACTGTTATGGCAGCTAGCTGCCATAACCCTTGGTATCCTTTTGTACTGTGGGCAATCCTTTTTCAGATAAAAGTGATCCAGGTGGCGGATTCGCCGCAAGATCACTTTTACAGGTGGCGGGAGAAAAAAAAAATATATATAAAAGCAACTTGTCCCTCCGTGCTCTTGCGCAGAAGCAAAACGCATATGTAAGTCACACCAGCATATGTAAACGGTTTTCAAACCACACATGAGGCATTGCCACGATCGTTAGAGTGAGAGCAATCATTTTAGCACTAGAACTCCTCAAACTCTAAACAGGTAACCTGTAAAAAATTTTAAAGCATCGCCTATGGAGATTTTTAAGTACCGTAGTTTGTCACCATTCCACAAGCGTGCACAATTTTAAAGCATGACATGTAAGGTATCTATATTCGGTGAAACATCTTTCCACTAGACCGCCGAATTATACATTGAGATATAAAATATTATAAACAATCGCCATTTTATGCTCTAGTGTCTCTGTTAAAAAAAAATATATAATGTTTGGGGGTTCAAAGTCATTTTCTAACAAAAAAATACTAATTTAAACTTGTAAACAAAAAGTTCCAGAAAAGGCCTGGTCTTAAAGTGGTTGTTTCCTTGGCCAACCACTGCATCTACGGTCCTCAACATCGCCAGATCAATGGTGTCCTCAATGTTGAGAAATACAAGCAGATACTTATCCATCATGCCATGCCATCAGGGAGGCGTGTGATTTGCCCCAAATTTATTCTGCAGCAGGACGACAACTCCAAACATACAGCCAATGTCATTACAAACCATCTTCAGTGTAAAATAGAACAAATAGTCCTGGAAGTGATGTTTTGGCCCTGCACAGAGCCCTGGTCTCATGCATGAAGTCTGTCTGGGATTACATGAAGACACAGAAGAATTTGAGGCAGCCTATATCCACGGATGATCTGTGGTTAGTTCTCCAAGATGTTTGGAACAACCTTCCTGCTTCCTTCAAAAACTGTGCGCAAGTATACCTAGAGGAATGGATGCTGGTTTGAAGCCAAAAGGGTGATCACACCAAATATTTTGATTACTCTTCAGTTGGCTCACTTTGCATTTGGTAAATTGATATAAACAAATCAACCTGCCTAAAACACAAATCACAGGGGAATCATATCAGGAAATAACTGAATAATGTTGCAGCTGGTATACACCATGTCACAGCAGTTACATCACAGTTACTGCAGGCCCAGGGGAATTCTGGGAAGGAAATAAAGGCAATAATTCATTACATGGGATCTACATTTTCTGTATATTTTCCAATATACTGAAAAATATTGTATTCAAGTCACTATAGCATAAATACCTGTAAAGATAATATTCAGTTTATACATGCCTGATATATTATAATATATATATATATATATATATATATATATATATATATATATATATATATATATATATATATACATATACATATATATATACATATACATATCTATCTATCTCACATTTCATCCTTTCTCCACATTTACATACGGGCCAAGCTGTCCACGCTCCTAACACCTAGGCTGATTAACCCGTCTAAGAAAACAGGCACCTGGTAACTCTTCCAGGGCAGCATCTGAGATAGAGCTCCTCCCACCTACAAACAGGAAACAATGTCTGCCATTATAAAAAGTTGGCACACACCTGCATGCCTTAGTAAATATAAAAACACAGAAGGAACAAGTGATTACAAAGCCTTCTCACAAACAAAATAATTTTATAGTTTCTCTTTTTTGGGGGGGGGGGGGGGGGATGGGTGTAACGGGTGCGGCCCTGGAAACTTCCTACAAGTTACCAAGTACCTAACTCTGTTTTCTCAAGTTGTCTTTCAGGGCAGCGTCTGAGAGGACATAACAAGAAATACTTACCAGAGAGGGTCCACATCCTGGAGGACTTTCCTAACGGAAGTTTAATCTGGGACTGAACAGGCAGTCGATGCAATAGTGCCCTACAAAGGTTTAAAAGCTCAACCATGTCACTGCCCTGCAGATCTGCTCTAGTGTGGGCACTGTTTTTTCTGCAAAAGAGGAGGCCCAACCAAGCTCTGGTAGAGTGGACTGTGATGGCACTGGGAGGAGGTAGGCTTGGAGACTGATAAGCCAGCAAGATTACCATCCTGATCCATCTTGTTATTGAGCTCTTTGAAGCTTGCGCTGGCCTCCATTTGCTCCCAGAGTATAAGACTAATAGAGATGAAGCCTTCAGGCAGTCTTTGGTCCTTTCCAAGTAGGCTATAGGGATCCACCTGACACCTAACTTGGAGTAGGTTTCCCTTTTTGCTGCCATTAAGGTTAACTGGGAGGGACGGTATGATAGTGCCCTGTGAAAGTTTGAGGGGACTTTTGGCAGGAAGGCTGGGTCAGGCGAGAGGATTATTTTAAGAGGATCATACAGTATGGCTCCAAAATTGACAGTGCCTGTATCTCACCGATTCTCCTGGCAGACACTAGACATACTAGTAGTAGGATGAGTGTTTTGTCCAAACACTCGTCTAGAGGATCAAAGGGAGTTGAGGAAGCCCTTTAGCACTGTAGATAGATCCCACGAGAGGAATTTTATGACTTGCTAGTTTTGATTCGCTTACCAAAAAAAGGAATCGTTTTATCAACGGGTCTTCAGCTAGTTTTACATCAAAGGAGGACAAAGCCAGGACCTGTACTTTTAAACGTGTTATAGGTTCCTGTCTGCACCGTCTTGGAGACAGTCCAGAACAGTCGGACTAATTTTTCCCCCCGACCCAAGCACCAAGATACAAAATATTTCTGTAGCTTTTCAACAATGCCGAGTGACTTTCTTTCTGCTGGCTAAGATGGTATGCACTACCTTGTCTGAAAGATCTTTGCTCTGTAGCATTACCCCCTCAGTAGCCAGGCTGAAAGCTTCAGTATTTTGATGTTCAGGTGCCGGATTAATCCCAGAGTTAGCAACTCTGTCTTGTCCAGTAACGATAAATGTGGCAGACAGCTCATATTCGAATAAATAACGCTCTTTGGCGCCAGTATGGTGCAATCAGAATGACCGTGGCCTTTTCCTTCATTTTTTCTATAATTCTGGGTATTAGAATTGCTGGAGGGAACGCATAGCGGGAATAATCAATCTTGGGCGAAGGAGTTCACCCCCATACTCCCATCCCTTGGGGAAAGGGAAAAGAATGTTAGACCTATTTGCGTCAAAACACAAGGTCCCATCGAAGGTATCCCCCAGATCGGAGTGATCCAGTTGAAAGTTGACTGGTCCAAGGACCATTCCGTGTGACTCACCATGTTTCTGCTTAGGTATTCTGCTAGAGTGCTCTCTGTCTCTTTCAGGTGAAAAGTGCATATCAATTCTCTATTGGTTTCTGCCCATGTGTACAAGTAGAAACCGTTGCTTAGTTTGTCCTGTGGGACCGAAGACCTAGGTAGGATAGAAACCCCTCTGCCTTCACTTTGTCTTTGGGGAGGGAGGTCACCAAGGACCTGTTTGGCTGAGTGCCGGAAAATTGTACAGTATAACATACCGTGTGAAAGACAAGCTTGTTTGTGGTGATGTCTCACCATTTGTTTACGAATGATGAGAGTCTGCCCCCCGCCTGTAAAGTGTCATTGCTTTCTGGCGTTGGCCCCAGGAGGCTTAAGGATAAAGTCTTCTCTATACTTCCTCCTCTGAAAGGGCTAAAGCTTTTTGTTTCATTTTGCCTGTAACCTTTCTTCTGTTGACAAAATGGCGCTTTGTTTTACTTTTATTTCAAGCTGACCCGTAGAGTACCTCTTCCAACTGGACCAAAAAGAAGCTTGTCTGTGAAGAGGATACCGCACAACTTGTCTTGGAGGCGACATCTCCTGTCCACTCTTTAAGCCACAAAGCCCTCCTTTATCAATGCCGTGGTCTTGATTGCCTCAGCAGAAGCCGCCACCCTTGTCAGTGTTGGAATTGACTTTAGCAATTCTAGGTTTTTCAGCTAGTATAAACATAGTAGCAGGATTCTTGCGGTACATGTGGATGCAATCACAGGGTTAAAATTTGATGCCCCTGCTTCCCGTGCCCTCTTTAGCAGGAACTCTGCTTTCTTGTCCATGGGGTTTTGCCAGGGTTCCAGAGTCCTTAAAAGAGGTCCAACTTGTTAGCTATATTTGAGAGCGATGCGTCTACCTTAGGGCATTTAGCACAGATTTGAGTGTTGTCTTCGAACAGATAACTACATGTTATTGCCATTGACGTAAACAGTTTCTTTTCAGGTTCTTCCCATTCCTTTTTGATAATGTATTTTCAAATTTGATGGACAGGGAAGGTCATGGGTTTCTTGGGCTGCAGCCCTTTGTACATCTTATGTAAAGACAACTCGGGTCTCTACTTTTATTCCCAGGCTGTCCGTAAATGCCCTGAGCAGCTCCTCTGTTGGAAAGAGGGAGGCTCTGAGAATTTTCCTCTTCGCCACCCGAGTCTGAACATAGGCCCACATCAGATTCCAAGACAGAGGCTTTGGAATCTCTTTGTCAGATCTGAAGGGGACTGCCCTGCTGCAGGATGGAATGGGTGCCTGGCTGGTGGAGGGGTCGCTCCCTGGCAGATCTTGAATCACTGTGCGTAAAGGGTTAAAGGTGTCCTATATTTCCTTAAAAAAAAAAAATTTTGACATGAGATCTTTAAAGAACCTTTGTGATTCCTTTGCCACCAATTTACTGATACATTTTTGGCATAAGGGTTTCATCCAATCTGACGATAATATGTGACTGTATGAAACACATGCTTTACTGCTGGTCCTGGCCTTTTTTTCCTTCAGGGGCTTTTGAAATAAGCAAGAAAGACACAGATTGAGGTGAGGAGGTAGAAAGAACCACTGATTTACCACTATGATGGCCAGAGGCGCATAGTGGTTAGGCAAGTACAGAGGTGGCCCGCACATACTCTGGCTTACCTTGGAGCTGTCCTGGCTTGCAGGATATGCAGGGCAGGGTGATGCACCGTTCAATATGATTGGCCCAAGAGAACTTCCAGGAACTCTTTAAGGCTCCCCTGTTTTCTGCTCTGGCCTCGCCTCCGGCCATCCCGATAGAAGTATGGGTGGACACATACCAACATATGGTTTCCAGCAACCCGTGTTCTGTTTTTATCTTAGAGGAATGCTATTACCATGGCCCCTGATCGCTGCTTGCGAGCTGGAAGTGATGTCATCGTCATGTATCATGTTCTAATGTCCCCCTCAGTGCCTGGGCGTCCACCAAAAAGATGGCGCTGTCCAGAAATGCATCACCAGAAGCTCCGCCTACATGGAAGTGAGATGAGCGATGTCCCAGGACTCGCCCACCGTCATCCTGCTGTACGACTCTGCCAGATCCAACTTTGCACCTTGCACTGCAGAGCAGGAGAGGAATACAGGGCGACATCCCGAGATCCATTTCAGGTAAGGGGACAGTTGTTTACCACCCCCGCGAAATCTCAAGATGGAGAGGAGACCCTCTGGGGGGGCTCTCTGGGCACCTGTTCCTGTGCCGCATGTCCCCCTCAGAGGTATTTGTAGACGGCTGGACAGGAAGTCCCCTGCAATAAACACAGGGACTAGAGAAAAAAAAAAAAAACTGATGATCCTGTTTGTTTGGAGGAAACACAATATCTGAGGCATGCAGTTATGTGGAAACTTTTTATAATGGTTGACATTGTGTTTCCTGTTTGTAGATGGGAGGGGCTCTCTCTCTCAAATGCTGCCTTGGAAGACGACTTGAGAAAGTTGTACATACTTACCTATTTCAGCTCGCTCTTGCCCAGTCACGTGATCCTGTGTCAGCTAGCAGTAGCTACAGGGGAGAGGCGAGAGCACTCTGACAATGGCTGGAATGCCTAGAGTGGTGATGTCAACCTAGGCTCCTTTGACCCATCCGTGGTTGGTGCTCCCTCCTCTCCCCTGTAGCTGCCACTGATTGGCACAAGGGAAATCACGTGACTGGACCAGCATGAAAATAGGTAAGTATATACATCTTTTTTACACAGTTTAGTCACCACAGGTGTTAGCGGGGAGGAGGGAGCATTGTTAAGATTAGTTAGGTGTAGCTTGGAATTCCACTTTAATGCTCATCTAGAATTGGTATTTCTCCCAGCTGTCTATGCCACATGCAGTATCACCTCCTGTGGGTGGATAACACCATTTGATTGACAGGGGCCACTTCACAGAACTTAACGGTCATTTATTCTTGCAGGTTTTTCAAAGTGAAAAAAAATTGAGAACAGGAATAGAGGGAAATTATTTCACATTGGAAAGATATCCTCCCACTTCCTGTTAAATCAATAAAACAGGAAGTTCAAAGGAAAGCCCCCAATAAGTAGAAAAAAAAAAGTGGTTTTAAAGGGTTTGTAAAGGTAGAAATAAAATTCACTCTCACTTAAGGACCGCCCACCAGCAATGTACTGCGGACGGGCAGCCTGTGCAGGCAAAGTGACGTACTGGTATGTTGCAGCCTGCTTCCAGGTTTATACGCCCCCCTGCTGACACTCGCTGTACACAGCGGGAGTTTGTCAGCAAGTCCCGGCCAAAGACTCATGGCAGGGACCTGCTGATTATTAGTACAGTGACAGTGTATAGTATTATCACTGATCACTGCATTTGTGTCACTGGTAATGTAAATGACAGTCAGTTCCTCCCCCCAGCATCAGTTAGTGTCAGATTTCCCGCCGCACTATCGCAGTCCCATTATAAGTCACTGATCACCGCCATTAGTAGTATAACTGTAAATAAAAAAAATTCCAATTATATATACACCATAGTTTGTAGACGCTATAACTTTCATGCAAACCAATCATTATACGCTTATTGGGATTTTTTTAATGGGTATGTTTTATAGCAGAAATGAAAAAAAAGTTATAGTATAAAAAAATAAAAAACCCAATGGGATTAAATACCACCAAAAGAAAGCTCCATTTGTGGAAAAAAAAATGATATAAATTTAGTTTGGGTACAGTGTTTCATGGCAGCGCAATTACCGGTTAAAGTAGCGTAGTGCGAAATAGCAAAAAAAAAATGGCCTAGTTATAAAGGGTGTACAACCTTCTGCAGCTGAGGAAGTTAAATTATTTAAATGTGCCATACGGCATTCTTGAGATTGATGTATATGGCTCGCAAGCTGATAGCCACGTATTAGTTGTCGTCTAGAGTCCCAAACAAGAGACAATGGATTGAACAGGTGAATAATATGTTGATTAGAGAAAAATTTACCTACCGCCAAGACGCCTATCGTCTGTAATCGGTGCACTTCCATCCCTGCTCCCGGATGGGGAAGAGAAGGAAGTGAAATTTTCTGCCGGGTTTGAGTTGCCATTGCATTGCCATGGAAACTAGGACGCTGGGCAACTCCGTCACTTTCCAGTACTGACAGAAATGCCCTGACACTGGACGTGCCCACCTGCAGGTCCGTGCATCACTGTGGAACTGAGAGCGATCACGTGACCTGCAGGTATGAAGTTGCACAGTAAAGGCAAGGGTTTTTTTTTTCCTTCAACTAAAGATCACACTCCATTCAAGCTAGCTTTTAGCTTTTGACTCGCAGTTTTGGTACTAGCAAGGGTTACAATGCATTTGGGGGGGGGGGTCTCTCCCGCTGTTTTCTATGGGCTGTCGAATGGAAACGGACTGCCTGTTTTTTCAATCTGATCGGCGAAGCAGATGGGGAACAAATCTCCAACTATTTGTTTTCAGCAGACAGGATCAGATGTTGGTGGGTGTCAGACACATGTCAAACAAAAACAAAAATTCTCAGCTTAACTTACCGGTCAGAAGACAAAGTGTCCTAACAGTTCACGTTAAAAACATGGGTTTCCGACATGCCCTTCCATGTGCTCCTTGCTGCCAAGGCCAGTTACAGGATGGGGCAGTTGCGGTTTGGTTGTACTGCTGTTGGTGATTTGGTGAGAGGGCATACTGGACACATTTTCTGCCACTGTGATATGTGCTGGGTGTTCAGTGCACCCCTCTGCCTTTAATAAGTGGGCTCCCTCCAGGCATACCTGCCCTCAATCCAACCATTTACATATACACTCACTGCCCACTTTATTAGGGATACCTTACTAGTAACGTGTTGGACTCCCCTTTGCCTTCAGAACTGCCTTAATTCTTTGTGACAGATACAAGGTGTTGGAAACATTCCTCAGAGATTTTGAACCATATTAACATGATAATATCACGCAGTTGCTGCAGATTTGTCGGCTGCACATATATGATGCAAATCTCCCGTTTCACCACATCCCAAAGGTGCTCTATTGGATTGAGATCTGGTGACTGTGGAGGCCATTGGAGTACAGTGATCTCATTGTCATGGTCAAGAAACTAGTGGTGAGATGATTTGAGCTTTGTGACATGGTGCATTATCCTGCTGGAAGTAGTCATCAGAAGATGAGTACACTGTAGTCATAAAGGGATGGACATGGTCAGCGACAATACTCAGGTAGGCCTTGTCGTTTAGACGATGCTCGACTGGTACTAAGGGGTCAAAAGCGTGCCAATAAAATATCCCCCAAACCATTACACCACCAGCCTGAACCGCTGATACAAGGCAGGATGGATCCATGCCTTCATGTTGTTTATGCCAAATTCTGACCCTACAATCTGAATGTCACAGCTGAAATGGAGACTCATCAGACCAGGCAACTTTCTTCCAATTTTCTATTGTTCAAATTTGGTGATCCTGTGCGAATTGTATCCTGTTTCCTGTTCTTAGCTGACAGGAGTGGCTCCCGGTGTGGTCTCCAGGCACACCTGCCCTCAATCTATCCATTATATATGTGCTCCTACTATGGAGGCTCTCAAAATTAATAGAGTTAAGACTGCAGATAACAGTGGGGTGCTGTCACGTGGCCTCTTGCAGCTTATACACGTATTTGCAAATGTGTGCAAACTAACCCCCCCCCCCATTTTAACGTGAACTGCTAGAAAGGATAATTTGGTTTGCTGCAGGCTGACTGGTAAGTTGAGCTGGGAATTTTTCATTTTACCATGCGTTGCCCCTTCCATGTTCTCCTGGCTGTTAAAGTTATTGTAAAGTTTAGTTTTTTTGTTTTTTTTTTAAATAACAAACGTTATACTTACCTTCTCTGTGCAAGGGTTTTGAAGAGAGCAGCCCTGATCCTCCTCTTTTGGGGTGCCCCGGCGGCGCTCCTGGTTACCCTTCATTGGTTGACCCAATGGAGAGCTGCTTTCCATGGGGGCACCTGTGAGGGCGTGCTCACGATTCCCACTGCTGCGTCCATTGACACAGACAGCAGGACTCAGCCCTGTCCTCCACGTCACTGGATTTGATTGACAGCAGCGAGAGCCATCTATCCAATGAGGACAGGGACAGCAGCTGGAGTCATTGCGCTCGTACACATTGCTGGAACGATTGGGTTCAGGTAAGAAAAAGGGCTGAGGGCAGCTGCCGCACAGGTGGTTTTTCATAGAACGCATTAAGGTGAAAAACCTGGTGACTTTACAACCCCTTTAAGGTGTTACTAAACCCAGTAATATGAAAATAGTTCATCTGGGGGGGGGGCTGCCTCTCAGCTTATAAATCATCTTTCTACATATTGCCACAATATACCTTTTTTGGCTGATCTGTATACCAGGGTCACGTGATAAACTGCAGGGTCTGCCTGAGTACTGAGTGTTCAATAGGAAGCTATTTCCACTACAGCCTGTGTCCTCCTCATGCTGTTATGGGAGGCGGATCGTCCATCAATCAAGATGTGACATCCCACTCACTGTGTTCTTTTTTAGTTACTAGGCATGGAGGAGGGAGGGACTGGGCTGTCATTTAGGATCTGTATACACCCCCAAATGTGTGACATCATACCATGTGACCTGAAAAGCTCAGCTCAAACAAGGAAATGTTCTCTCCAGCAATAGAGACCAAACTGAGCATGTGCAGAAGTACTACCCTCAATGTGTTGTATCTGACCTTGCCAAGAGAGACGCTGCAGGAGGGGGAGGATATGTCCTTACAGGATCAAAGAGCCTTTTTACACAATACAGAGGATTAACCCCTCAAGTTCCTCAGTGAGTATAACAAGCATGCCAATACAGACTGATTTTACTGTTGTGGGTTTAGTAACACCTAAAGGCCAGTTAAAGGTTGGGGCGGTTGCCACTAGTGAACAGACACCATTGACATCCGCCGCTCCATAGAGAGGGGAGGATTTCACCCATCGCTCGATCAGCCCACAAGCCCCGCCCTTACCCCATCTAGGCTGTGTGCAGCGCTTCTTTCTCGTTGTCTTCACCCTGCGTCTCCTCTTCCTTGGCAGCCAATATGATCGCTTCTCAGGACCCGCTTCCTGCTTGGCCGAGAGGAGAATCAGGAAGACAATAGCAAAAATGAATTTGCTATTGTCACAACTGGGTGGGCTGAGGGCACAGTGCTCTGCGTCCCGAGCCCACCCTTTCTTGAAGCCAATTAGAGCCTCAGGCTCCGATCACATGCTTCGAAACCACACACCCCCCCCCCCCCCATTGGAATCCATGCATCTAGTGCCCTGCATGTAGATCAGGGGCGGGCCAATTCTGGTTCCTACCTTTCCACTCTACATAAGGGGGAGGTTGGGATTTCTGTAAGGTGTGGGGATTCACGTTTCCTTTCTCTGCGTATTAGGATCCATATGTATATAAGGGGAGAGGATGATTTGTCTCTATATTAGAAAGGGGAAGGGGGCTCTCTCTATATTAGGAGAGAAGAGGAGGATTTTTCTCTATATTACGAGGGGGAGGGGAGAGGAGGATTTGTCTCTATATTACGAGGGGGAGGGGAGGAGGAGGATTTGTCTCTATATTACGAGGGGGAGGGGAGAGGAGGATTTGTCTCTATATTACGAGGGGGAGGGGAGGAGGAGGATTTGTCTCTATATTGGGAGGGGAGAGGGGGGTTTTCTCTATATTGGGAGGGGAGAGGGGGTTTTTTCTCTATATTGGGAGGGGAGAGGAGGATTAATTCTCTATATTGGGAGGGGAGAGGGGGATTTTTCTCTATATTGGGAGGGGAGAGGAGGATTTTTCTCTATATTGGGAGGGGAGAGGAGGATTTTTCTCTATATTGGGAGGGGAGAGGAGGATTTTTCTCTATATTGGGAGGGGAGAGGAGGATTTTTCTCTATATTGGGAGGGGAGAGGAGGATTTTTCTCTATATTGGGAGGGGAGAGGAGGATTTTTCTCTATATTGGGAGGGGAAAGGGGGGTTTTTCTCTATATTGGGAGGGGAGAGGGGTTTTTTTCTCTATATTGGGAGGGGAGAGGAGGATTTTTCTCTATATTGGGAGGGGAGAGGAGGATTTTTCTCTATATTGGGAGGGGAGAGGAGAGGAGGATTTTTCTCTATATTGGGAGAGGAGGATTTTTCTCTATATTGGGAGGGGAGGATTTTTCTCTATATTGGGAGGGGAGAGGAGGAGGAGGATTTTTCTCTATATTGGGCGGGGGGGGGGGGGATTTTTCTCTATATTGGGAGGGGAGAGGAGGAGGAGGAGGAGGATTTTTCTCTATATTGGGCGGGAGGGGAGAGGAGGATTTTTCTCTATATTGGGAGGGGAGAGGAGGATTTTTCTCTATATTGGGAGGGGAGAGGGGTTTTTTTTTCTCTATATTGGGAGGGGAGAGGGGGGGTTTTCTCTATATTGGGAGGGGAGAGGGGGGTTTTTTCTCTATATTGGGAGGGGAGAGGAGGATTTTTCTCTATATTGGGAGGGGAGAGGGGGGTTTTTCTCTATATTGGGAGGGGAGAGGGGTTTTTTTTTCTATATTGGGAGGGGAGAGGGGGTTTTTTCTCTATATTGGGAGGGGAGAGGAGGATTTTTCTCTATATTGGGAGGGGAGAGGAGGATTTTTCTCTATATTGGGCGGGGGGGAGAGGAGGATTTTTCTCTATATTGGGCGGGGGGGAGAGGAGGATTTTTCTCTATATTGGGAGGGGAGAGGAGGATTTTTCTCTATATTGGGAGGGGAGAGGGGGGTTTTTTCTCTATATTGGGAGGGGAGAGGAGGATTTTTCTCTATATTGGGAGGGGAGAGGGGTTTTTTTTTCTATATTGGGAGGGGAGAGGGGGTTTTTTTCTCTATATTGGGAGGGGAGAGGAGGATTTTTCTCTATATTGGGAGGGGAGAGGAGGATTTTTCTCTATATTGGGCGGGGGGGAGAGGAGGATTTTTCTCTATATTGGGCGGGGGGGAGAGGAGGATTTTTCTCTATATTGGGAGGGGAGAGGAGGATTTTTCTCTATATTGGGCGGGGGGGGGGGGGGGGAGGAGGATTTTTCTCTATATTGGGAGGGGAGAGGAGGATTTTTCTCTATATTGGGAAGGGAGAGGGGGGTTTGTCTCTATATTGGGAGGGGAGAGGGGGGTTTTCTCTATATTGGGAGGGGAGAGGGCTATTTTTCTCTATATTGGGAGGGGAGAGGAGAGGAGGATTTTTCTCTATATTGGGAGGGGAGAGGAGAGGAGGATTTTTCTCTATATTGGGAGGGGGGGGGATTTTTCTCTATATTGGGAGGGGAGAGGAGGATTTTTCTCTATATTGGGAAGGGAGAGGGGGGTTTTCTCTATATTGGGAGGGGAGAGGGGGATTTTTCTCTATATTGGGAGGGGAGAGGAGAGGAGGATTTTTCTCTAAATTGGGAGGGGAGAGGAGAGGAGGATTTTTCTCTATATTGGGAGGGGGGGGGGATTTTTCTCTATATTGGGAGGGGAGAGGAGGAGAGGATTTTTCTCTATATTGGGAGGGGAGAGGAGGAGGAGGATTTTTCTCTATATTGGGAGGGGGGGGGGAAGAGGAGGATTTTTCTCTATATTGGGAGGGGAGAGGAGGATTTTTCTCTATATTGGGAGGGGAGAGGAGGATTTTTCTCTATATTGGGAGGGGAGAGGAGGATTTTTCTCTATATTGGGAGGGGAGAGGAGGATTTTTCTCTATATTGGGAGGGGAGAGGAGGATTTTTCTCTATATTGGGAGGGGAGAGGAGGATTTTTCTCTATATTGGGAGGGGAGAGGAGGATTTTTCTCTATATTGGGAGGGGAGAGGAGGATTTTTCTCTATATTGGGAGGGGAGAGGAGGATTTTTCTCTATATTGGGAGGGGAGAGGAGGATTTTTCTCTATATTGGGAGGGGAGAGGGGTTTTTTTCTCTATATTGGGAGGGGAGAGGAGGATTTTTCTCTATATTGGGAGGGGAGAGGAGGATTTTTCTCTATATTGGGAGGGGAGAGGAGAGGAGGATTTTCCTCTATATTGGGAGAGGAGGATTTTTCTCTATATTGGGAGGGGAGGATTTTTCTCTATATTGGGAGGGGAGGATTTTTCTCTATATTGGGAGGGGAGAGGAGGAGGAGGAGGATTTTTCTCTATATTGGGCGGGAGGGGAGAGGAGGATTTTTCTCTATATTGGGAGGGGAGAGGAGGATTTTTCTCTATATTGGGAGGGGAGAGGGGGGTTTTTCTCTATGTTGGAAGGGGAGAGGAGGATTTTTCTCTATGTTGGGAGGGGAGAGGAGGATTTTTCTCTATATTGGGAGGGGAGAGGAGGATTTTTCTCTATATTGGGAGGGGAG
Source organism: Lithobates clamitans (assembly GCA_037952925.1). Classification (NCBI taxonomy): domain Eukaryota; kingdom Metazoa; phylum Chordata; class Amphibia; order Anura; family Ranidae; genus Lithobates; species Lithobates clamitans. The sequence goes on along the minus strand of JBBGZY010001957.1, from coordinate 378,615 downwards.
AGGAGGATTTTTCTCTATATTGGGAGGGGAGAGGGGGGTTTGTCTCTATATTGGGAGGGGAGAGGAGGATTTTTCTCTATATTGGGAGGGGAGAGGAGGATTTTTCTCTATATTGGGAGGGGAGAGGAGGATTTTTCTCTATATTGGGAGGGGAGAGGAGGATTTTTCTCTATATTGGAAGGGGAGAGAAGGATTTTTCTCTGAGGAGAGGAGGAGTCTCTCTGTATTAGACCCCATCTGCCCCCTCGCTGCATTAGAAGGGGCGGAGTCTCGCTCTATTCGCTTCCTTCTGCCCCCTTTCTGGTGGGGGGTCTCTCTGTAATAACCCCACCTGTCCTCGGAGTCCATGCGGCTGAGGGGTTCGGCCTCCTCCCCTCCGGTGGTTCCGTTATGTGAGGAGGCCCCTGTGGTCGGAGCGCTGCTGATCGTGCTTTCCCCGCTTCTTCCCGGGCTACTGGACCTCTCCGAACTGCCATCATCTCCGTCCTCCTCATAGGGGATGACGGGGCTCTCACAGCACAGGGTGTCTGGACCGTCCACCGCCATCACTGCACCAAAACGAACTGACGTCACCAGGAGGCGGCGACTGCGTGCGGGGAGGAGACACGGACCGTCGTCACAGGGCGACTGCGTACGGGGGGAGGAGCGAGAGACCTGTAGTGCCATCGCGGAGGGGTGGGAACAGCGTCCATAAAAGGAGTGGGCGGAGGCAAGGGGGCATTCAGCTCAAACGCCGACCGCCTGACCCCGCCTCTTCTCTGATATCACACCGGAGAGTGACGTTTGGATCCTCCCCTTGCTGTGCTGAAAAAACATCTATTTTCAACATCTCCCATCCGAATCTGCACTATAGGGGACAAAGAATACGCCACAGGGAAGGCGGAGGTTTTAGTATCATTTGATGTTTTAAATCCGACTGTCCCAGTGTTGCCATGGTAACAGGTGAGCAAGATGGAAGCCCCTGGAAAGAAGGCGGGGCTTAGAGTGATTCTTCCTCCCTGGCAGCTGTAAACGCCGCATAATGTCTGCTGTACACAGAACACGTCATCTAGTACTGGTTCTTTTTATTGTAGATACAATCACAGAATCCACCTTTACTGGAATGTTCAGTTTCAGACCACAGATTGTCCCTGTAACACTTCTTACACTAGATGTCATCACTCTGATAGGTGACATGATTCATCCTACTTCCTCTGAGCCCAGGTCATCCAGGACCCCCCCCCTCCCCCCAGCCTGTGATTGGACAGTGAAAAGAGACAACAGTGTAAGAGCCCATTACTCTGTCAAGTGCTTTCTCCTCCCTCTGCCCTGGTTCGCACTTGTATGATGCGGAACACACAGCGAATCCTGTGCTTTTCCGCATTGCATTTGCACGGCCTTCATCCGTTTTGCTGCGGGTGTCAATGTTAGAATAACAACATCGCAAAACGCAGTGCTACTGCCAGAATCGCATGGGTGTGAACACCGAAGCAATTCAGGGGCGGGGTAAAAAACAAAACAAAAAGGGCCTGCACCATTTTGGTGCAGATGCGATGCAATTTGAGCCATACAAAACGTATGGCTAACAATCACACCACACAAACATCACATTTGACATGCACAGGAATGTGTTGCATTGTCATGGATGGGTCTTCCAGCATGACAATAACCAGTGGCGGCCCGTGCATTGTGGGCACACAGGTGCCGCCCCCGCCATCCATGCGCCCGACCCCTTTCAGGACACTGGAGGCATGGACTCCTATGGCAGGGGCGGGAGGGGGTGTATTTTTTTTTTTTTTGCAGCACCTGATTAGAGCCAGAGGCTCTAATAGGCTTCGAAAAAAGGGTGGGCTCGGGGCGCAGATAGTGCACGCTGATCCCACCCAATTGTGTGACCATAGCAAATGAATATTCTCTATTTTCACACCGCATTGCCTCAGTGAGACCCGTTTCCTGATTGGCCGAAGTGCGAGGCATCCCTATTGGATGCTCAGCGCTTTGGCGGAAGCGCACAAATCCCTGTTCTGTCAGGGGGAGAGGAGACATATAGTTTATTCCTACTAAGTAGGAACAACGATATGTCTCCTCCCCCAGTCAGTCTTATCCCCATACAGTTAGAAACACTAACTAGGGAACACATTTAACCCCTTAATCGCCCCCTAGTGTTAACCCCTTCCCTGCCAGTGACATTTACACAGTAATCAGTGCATTTGTATAGCACTGATCGCTGTATAAATGTTAATGGTCCCACAAATGTGTCAAAAGTGTTTGATCTGTCTACCGTAATGTTACAGTACCGCTAAAAATCTCAGATCACTGCCATTACTAGTAAAATAATAATAATAATAAAAATGCCATAAATCTTTCCCATAGTTTGTAAACGCTATAACTTTTCCGCAAACCAATCAATATACGCTTATTGCAAATTTTTTTTGCCCAAAACTATGTAGAAAAATGTATATTGGCCTAAACTGAGAAAGAAATTTGTTTTTAGAAAGATACATATTTCCAAAACGTCTTTCAGGACAGCACCCGAGAGATCATGGCTCCTCCTCCCACAGGAAACACCTCATCAATTAAGTCTTTAAATTGGAATCCTCCACGTTGCCTCATCAGTTTTTTGTGTTTCCTCCAGCTGGAGGAACACCTCTGGTGGGAGCCATGATCTCTCAGGTTTATCCTGGGAGACACAGGTTCTCACCTGTTAGGTCTTTTTTAGGCCAGGAGAGTGAGCCTCCCACTTGCCTCTTATATGGACGGTCCCGTGGGCTCCCTCTCCCTCTTCCGTGCTCGGGGAGAGCCTGTACGCCGGGGGTGCTGCCTCAAAATTTTTTGGCCTGACGGGTGGCCGTCCTCTGTTCCCTTCTTGGATTGGGAGCGAGCGGTGGCGGCCGCCATGTTGCTGGTGGCAGAAGAGCGCTTCAGCCACGTCCAGGCAGCACTTCCGGGTCGGCGCGTGCGTCATTTCCGGCGCAAAGCGCAGTGGGAGGGGGCAGGGTCACCTGGCGCCTTATTTCCGGTTCCAGGTCAGCGCAGCGGCGTTTTCGAATCTGGAACCGGTCGTTTTACCACGCACCGCAGACAGCTATGGATAGCGATGCAGCGGATAAGGGGGCAAGCCAAGGCGCCAGCAAGGCTAAGGTAAGGGACTGTGTCCTCTATTACCCTGGGCCGTTTTCTCCTAAGAGAGGAGCCAGGTCCCTCTAGGGATCCTCTGGTTCCGCAGCCATCTTCAGAACCCCAGAGTGGTTCTCAAATAATTTTTGGGGGTCCGATATCCCAGGACGCTTCTCAAGGGTCCGTTTCCCTTGCTCCAGATGATACAGATTCTGAGGAGGAGGAAAATGAATCAGATACCACTTCTAAATACAAATTGTCACTAGAAGAGGTGGGAGGACTCCTGAAGGTAATCCATGCCACTTTGGGGATAGAAGAGGAAAAGAAGGAACTCTCCCTGCATGACCGCATTTATGCTGGTTTAGAAGATTCAAAAGGCCGTTCTTTTCCAGTCCATTCAGTTATCACTGATATGATTAAAAAAGAGTGGCTGGAACCTGAGAAAAAGCCTTTCTTTTCCCGGGCTCACAAGAAAAGATTTCCATTTGAAGAAAATCCAGATTCTATATGGAATAAGGTTCCAAAATTGGACTCTGCCTTTTCTCAGGTCTCTAAGTCTACGGACCTAGCCTTTGAGGATATGGGCACTCTGAAGGAGCCCATGGACAAAAGGATGGACCTGCTTCTTAAAAGAACCTGACAATCAGTAATGCACAATCTGAAACCAGCAATGGCAACAACCTGTGTTGCAAGGAACTTAGATCACTGGGTTAACCAGTTGAAAGCCCATGTCATAGCAGATTCCTCAAAGCAGGAGATTCTAGACTCTTTTTCAACCCTGTCGGCAGCAATATCATATATTGCGGATGCGTCTGCGGAATCTATCCGCATGTCAGCAAGGTCAGCAGCTTTAACAAATTCTGCCAGAAGGGCCTTATGGCTGAAGACGTGGCCAGGGGATGCTGCATCTAAAAATAGATTATGTGGTATTCTGTTCGCAGGTGATCTGCTATTCGGTTCAGAGCTAGAGTCCATTCTTGACCGCACGGCAGACAAGAAAAAGTCGTTTCCGGTTAGGAAGAAACAGGTGCAAACCCGTAAGCGTTTCTTTCGGCCCCAAAAAGGTCAGCAGGAAGCAAAAACGCAGGGCAAGAGGAAGGCATGGTCTTCTCAGAAGCCCAAAGGTAGGGGTGGAGTGCTCTTCAATCCTCCTGCGGCCTCCACAAAACCACAATGACGCTGTCAAGGTCGGGGGAAGACTACAGGAGTTTCTTCCTCAGTGGAGAGCCATTTCCTCAAATCAATTCATTGTAAAGATGCTCTCCCAAGGGTATGTGATAGAATTTACGGAAGAACCTCCAAGAAGATTCCTGGTGACAAACGTCCCAAGGGACGCAGTCAAGGCTCTCGCCATGAAGTCCCTAATTCAGGAACTGAAAAATCAGAGTGTCATTGTTCCGGTCCCAGCGGGGGAGTTCTTCCAGGGGTTCTACTCAAATGTCTTTCTGGTTCAGAAACCTTCAGGAAAGTTCCGTCTTATCCTGAATCTCAAAATGCTGAACAAATCAGTAGATTACAGAAGGTTTCGGATGGATTCAATATTTTCAGTAAGAAACCTCCTGTATTAAGGGTGCTATATGGCATCAATAGATTTACAAGATGCCTACCTCCACATTCCTATTGCCGCCAGGTCGCAGAAATATCTCAGGTTAGCACTGAAAGAAGGGAAGAAGGTGGTACATCTGCAATTCAGAGCACTCCCGTTTGGTCTGTCATCATCCCCAAGGGTCTTCACGAAAATAATGGCCGAAGCTCTGGCGCCTCTGCGTCTAGAGGGGATCTCAGTTATTCCGTATCTGGACGACCTGCTGTTTTTTGCCCAGACCAGAGAAGGTCTTCAAGAAAACTTGCTCAGAGCCCGTGTTCATCTAGAATCCATGGGGTGGATTTTAAACCTTCAAAAATCAAATCTGATTCCCTCACAGGAAGTGTTATTCCTGGGTTTCCGTATCAACTCTTTAGATCAAAAAATTTTTCTTCCAGAGGAAAAACAGGAAAAATTGGTACAAGTGGTGTCATTGCTACAGTCCAATCAAGTTCTGTCCATCAGGAAAGTTATGTCAGCATTGGGAACCCTGACCTCTTCCATTCCGGCCATCCAGTGGGCAAAGCTCCATTTCAGACCTCTGCAAAGTTTCCTGTTAAAAACCTTGAATCACCAGCAGGATTCACTAGATTCATTAGTGAAGATCCCTACTTCAGTAAAAAGAAGTCTGTGGTGGTGGAAGAACCAGACAAGGTACTCAGAGGGGCTGTTATGGTCCTTCCCAACTCAGGTGAGGTTGACAACAGATGCCAGTTCCTGGGGTTGGGGGGCTCATATGAGCGGCCGGTGGGCCCAGGGCTCGTGGGACACAAGAGATGCCCTAAGGTCCTCAAATTGGAGGGAACTAAAAGCTATAGAAATGGCCTTACTGACCTTTGCGAAAGAAGTCCAGGGGCAACATACTCAGATCCTGTCAGACAACGCCACGGCGGTGGCTTACATAAACAGACAGGGGGGAACCAGAAGCAAAGTTCTGCAGAGCTTGGCAAAAGGCATTCTGAGTTGGGCAGAGCTCCATACTCTATCCTTATCCGCGGTCCATTTAAAAGGGACCTTAAACAGAGTAGCGGACTTCCTAAGCAGGAACCAGATTTTGGAGGCAGAGTGGCAATTGAATCCAGAAGTCTTCCAGTTAATAGTGCAGAAATGGGGGCGTCCAAGAGTGGATCTCTTTGCCACCCAGGAAAACTCGCAGATGTCTCGCTTCTTCTCCCTGAACAGGAACGAGGCATCACTGGGAGTGGATGCTCTGGCACAAGATTGGAAGTTTCACCTCTGTTACGCATTCCCTCCGTTTCAGCTTATCCCTCGGGTCATAGCAAAAATCAGGAAGGAGGAGACAATAGTGATCCTCATCACTCCTTTCTGGCCAAAAAGGCCTTGGTTTTCATCCCTTCTTCAGATGCAACAAGAACCTTACTGGCACCTTCCGTTAAGAAAAGACCTTCTGTTACAAGGTCCTCTGTTTCACCAGGAAGTAGCAAAACTAAAGCTCACGGCCTGGCTACTGAGGAGCAGCTCTTGAAGAGGAAAGGTTTCTCGGATAGGTTGGTAGCTACCCTCCTATCCAGTAGAAAGAAGGTTACAAGAGCAATCTATTCCAAAGTCTGGAAAATCTTCAACTCCTGGTGCACAGCATCTGACAGATCTCCAAAACAAATTTCTTCTGTGCTTGAGTTTCTGCAAGAAGGGGCGGACAAGGGCTTAGCGGTCAGCACCCTCAAAGTTCAAGTTGCTGCGCTGGGGGTATTCCTGGAAAAATCCATTTCATCAGAACCCCTAGTAATAAGATTCTTCAAAGCTCTTACCCGGTCTAGACCAGTGGTAATCAAAAGCTGTCCAGCATGGAACTTATCGGTTGTTCTACAGGCCCTGACCAAGGAACCTTTTGAACCCATTAATTTAGCCTCCCTGAAATTGATTACTTTGAAAACAGTGTTTTTAGTGGCTGTTACAACAGCCCGAAGAGTCAGTGAGCTGCAAGCCTTATCAATCAGGGAGCCTTTCTTTTCCATTTTTTCAGACCGAATTGTTCTGAAGACTGATCCTAATTTTTTGCCGAAGGTCGCTTCGATCCAGAATCGAACTCAGGAAATAATACTTCCTACTACCTTTTGTTCTAATCCATCGGGTAAGAAGGAAGAAGAATTCCATACCCTGGATGTTAAAAGAGCAGTCTTGAGTTACTTGGAAAACACTAAAGACTTTAGATGTTCAGATGCTCTGTTTGTTTTATTTTCCGGTAATAAAATAGGAAGACAAGCTTCTAGAGGAACCATTGCCAGATGGTTGAGAATGGCTATCTCAGAAGCCTATTCCCTTACAGGTCTGGAGAGTCCATTAAATGTCCGGGCTCATTCTACAAGAGCTTCCGCGGTGAGTTGGGCAGAAAAAGCTGGCGCCACCCCCGAACAAATCTGTAAGGCAGCTACTTGGACAAGTCTGACAACCTTTGCCCGTCATTATAGGTTAGACCTCATGACGGCTGGGGACCAGGCTTTTGGAAGGAAAGTCTTACAGGCTGTTGTCCCACCCTAAATGGAGTAAGTCTCGATTATCCTCTCGGGTGCTGTCCTGAAAGACGTTTTGGAAAATTGCAAGTTAGACTTACCGGTAACTTGTTTTCCAATAGGCTTTCAGGACAGCAGTAACCCGCCCTCTGTTTATGCTAATGCTGTAATACTATGATATAACTGTCGCTTATGTGTTGCAGCTGGGGCTGGAGTTCTCTACAAACAACTGATGAGGCAACGTGGAGGATTCCAATTTAAAGACTTAATTGATGAGGTGTTTCCTGTGGGAGGAGGAGCCATGATCTCTCGGGTGCTGTCCTGAAAGCCTATTGGAAAACAAGTTACCGGTAAGTCTAACTTGCAATTTTTTTTGCTATTTTTTACTTTTTGCTATAATATTTTTTTTTAGAAAATTGTGGCTCTTTTTTTTGTTTATAGCGCAAAAAATAAAAACGGCAAAGGTGATAAAATACCAACAAAAGAAAGCTCTATCTGTGGGAAAGAAATGACGTCAATTTTGTTTGGGTACAGTGTTGCATGACCGCGCAATTGTCAGTTAAAGCGACACAGTGCCATATCGCAAAAAATGTCCTGGTCATTAAGCAGCCAGTCTATAAGTGGTTAAAATGCTTATTAATTTATAACTTTTTTGAAATGCGTTTTTCTGGATGTTTTTGTTGTTATTCTGTATCTCACAGTTAAAATAAACCTACCATTAAAATGATAGGCTGATCATTTTTTTTATCAGTGGGCAAACATACAAAATCAGCAGAGGATCAAATACTTTTTTCCCTCACTGTAGATCAGTCTTATGCCCCGTACACACGGTCGGATTTTCCAATGGAAAATGTCCGATCAGAGCTTGTTGTCGGAAATTCCGACCGTGTGTGGGCTCCATCGGACATTTTCCATCGGATTTTCTGACACACAAAGTTGGAGAGCAGGAGATAAAATTTTCCGACAACAAAATCCGTTGTCGGAAATTCCGATCGTGTGTACACAAATCCGACGGACAAAGTGCCACGCATGCTCAGAATAAATAAAGAGATGAAAGCTATTGGCCACTGCCCCGTTTATAGTCCCGACGTACATGTTTTACGTCGCCGCGTTTAGAACAATCGGATTTTCCGACAACTTTGTGCGACCGTGTGTAGACAAAACAAGTTTGAGCCAACATCCGTCGGAAAAAATCCTAGGATTTTGTTGTCGGAATGTCCGAACAAAGTCCGACCGTGTGTACGCCCTATTAGAATGTGGTTGTAAGTATATTAAGGCTGGCCATTCATTATACAAGTTTTGTGTACAATCTTCTAGGGTTGCACCGATACCGATTGTAGTATCGGTGCCGATACCGAGCATTTGCCTGAGTACTTGTACCCCGGCAAAAGCTCCGATGCTTAATCCGATACCTGGACAGTCAGGGGTGATCGGTGCGGCACTGGGGAGGAGTTACAATCACTGATCTCCCTGTATAGATTTCAATAAAGCAGCTGACAGACTTTATTAAAATCTATACAGGGAGATCGATAATTGTAACTCCTCCCCAGCACCGCAACGATCACCCCTGACTGTCCCCCATATCCTCCTCCATTCCCCGTCCATGCTCCTCTCTCTCCCCCCTCCATGCTCCTCAGTCCCCCTCCGTTCTCCTCTGGTCCCCCTCCTTGCTCCTCCTCCCCCTCTGTCCTCGATCTCTCAGGATGGAGAGCGGACGAAGGAGTCGGTAAATATCTCATTTTCCAAATGTGATCAATGACTTTGTTCATTCATAACTGTTACTGAGCATCGTAAATGGTTTACGATGCTTCAGTTTATGAATGGAGAGGAGCTGCTATCTCCTGTCCATTCATCTTCAGCGCAGCTGAGGATGCAGAGAAAGGGACTGGGGAATCTGTGTCCTCAGTGCCTTTCCCTATCTCAAAAAGTCCCACCCCCAACAGGGCTTAAAAAAGAAAAAAAAGAATTGTAATAAATAAATATTGAAAAGGTTAAATTGTAAAAATAATAAAAAATAAAATAGTAAACACACTAAAACCGTCCACTCCCCCTCCCCCCAAAAAAAGAAAGCATTGTAAAAAAATAAATAAAAAAAAAAACAAAATTGTAAAAAATAATTTAAAAAATTGTACAAAAAATAAAATTAAAATAAAAACTACTGACATAGTCCATACAACATCAGTGCTGCATATTAGCACCACTGTTGCATGACATTAAAAAAAAAAGTATTGGTAATCGGTATCAGCAAGTACTTGAAAAGAAGTATCGGCGGGGGCAGGAGGCGGAGCCTAGCGGAGCAGACATGCATTGTTAGAGCTCCACACCGCTGAGGAGAGAAGAGAAGGACAAAGCGGAGCCTGCAGGCTCAAAAGGTATCCATTTTAACCTTTTTGCCCCAGGGAACAAACTGTGAAAGTTTGGGCAGGAAATATGGTACTGGGAGGAAACCGTGGCAGAAATAAAAATCACCTCACAAAGAGCTCACAGGCACTCACTGCAGCTGAAGCAGCTCCAGTCACCTCACAAGATACAGCATCAGGGCGCTCTCACAGACAGAAAATGTCACAGCAAGACTCTCCATTTGAGTCAGATACAGAACAAATCCTCTCACAAACTTCTCCACAAGCCTCCTCAGTATCCCCAGTAATATTATTACAATTTGAAAAGATGCTTCATAAGGCTTTAAAACAAACCTCAGACCAAATAACAAAAAGCCTAACCAAAGAAATAAGAGAGCTGGGAAACCGCACCGCAGCCTTAGAAATAAAAATGGATGAAATTGAAATTACAACCCAAGAAAATATAACAGAATTGGAACAATTAAAAAAAGAGAATTTAATACTTCAAACTAAGCTCGAAGATTACGAAAATAGAGCCAGACGTTCAAACTTGCGCATAAGGGGAATACCTGAAACTGTGACAGACCCGCAATCTACTATTACTGCTCTATTACAAGAACTAAAGCCAGATATCCCTATTGAACGTTTAGAACTGGACAGAGTACACAGAGCCCTCACAGCCAAAAAGAAAGATGGACCCCCACGTGATATAATCACAAAATTTCATTATTACAGAACGAAAGAACAAATACTTATTGCTGCAAGAGAAAAAAAGGAACTTAATTTTCAAGGACACAATTATCAAATTTTTGCTGACCTATCCCAACTTACTATTACTAAAAGACGATCCATGAAACTCCAACTAATGGAACTGCAACGCCACAACATTATGTATCAATGGGGCTTCCCCTTTTCAGTCAGATTTAACTACCAAGGTACAATTTACAGAAGCAGATCAGCAGATGAACTACAACAAACCCTTTTAAAATTAAATCTGACAGAACCCACAAGCAGCAACTCTCCCACACGCAGAAGAATGGCGTCATCTTCACCTTCAGGGAGCACCCAGAAAATTTCAGAACAAAATGGGAATCATCATTCTCACAAAAGAGGCCGTTATGCCACATCATCCATGGACCAAGAAGATTCAATGGACTGAGATCCTAATTCCTGATATCTCTTCATTTATTATACTAAGAGATGGTTCTCTTTAAAAAAACTATATTTATAACTGAATGTAACTGCATTCTGATAGTCACACACTGTGTGGGATCATGTTACATTCCAGTTATATTTCTTATTACTTCTGATTCATATAGCCTAAGAATATATAAGTGAAATAAGGAAATTCTTGTTCAGTTATATATTATCAGGTAATAACAATAGATTTATTACTTTTTAGGACAAATATGTTCAATAATCCAGAAGTAATGGGAGCTTTTTCTTTCTTTTCTTAAAACAAATATATTATTACCTAACTAGTTCCTAGAATTATGTTTTTGTTTATTCTAATCTGAAGCAATACAACCTCAATTTTATGAGTTAACATATCTAAACAGTTACATATGAATAAAATATGTAATTGTTTACTCTAAAAGGGTTAAAATCCCAAAATAATTCAAACCATCTTCATCAATACCAAAGTTATTAACAGTACCTTTCTAACTGAATTATTTAGCCTAGGGCAAAACTAACCATATACAACCACCCTGGAATAAATAATTTCAACAAAAACTATATTCTGCACTCCAATTAATGAATCATCATTTTGATGTCTTTTGACATAGCACTTCTCTCCTGTAAGCGGAAGATCCGTGTACCCCCATTAGCCCTCCTCATTCTCCCAACCATATTATGTGGGAGTGTGACGAAGGCACTTATTCCCCTGAGAGAGATATTTATTCTCTTTCACGGGTAAATTGTGATTACTTGCAAAAAATAATTTATACAATGTATCATCTAATCTCATATGTTTTTTGTTTACTCTTTACTCCAGAATTCACTGGTTTCTTTTCTATCTATTCATCTCTTCAGTCCACACAGGTTGATCTGCGCAGTCAGCTCTGCATAACAAAAAGTAAGTCAAAACTATTTGATCTATTGCCATGGCACCACTGAATATACTTTCCCTGAATGTTCAGGGAATAAATGTCCCTCAAAAAAGGACCAAAGCCTTCCGTACTTTCCATAACAAGAAGGCTCACATAGTATGCCTCCAAGAAACACACTTCACCAAAGATTCTACTTCAAAATATATTTCTCCTTTTTATCAACAAATTTACACGGCTTCTGCCTGTACCAAGCAAAGGGGAACTCTAATTGCATTTCACCGATCCACACCATTCACCTTATCATCAGAAATTAAAGACCCAGAAGGTAGATACCTGATACTCATGGGTTATATAATGGATACAGCAATCACGGTGATTTCCTACTACGCTCCTAACAAACAATCTACACCATTCCTCTCACATATATTACAAGTGATTAATACGCACAAAATAGGAACAGTGATAATGTGTGGGGATTCGAACCAGGTCCTCCTCCCATTTCTAGATAAATCACCTTTTACACCATCCAAAATAACCTCTAGATTACCTTTTTTCCAAATACTTCTTTCCAAATACAATCTGGTAGATTCATGGAGAGAAAGTAACCCAATGAAAAAGAAATTCACTTATTTCTCGCACCCTCATCAAACCTTCACCAGAATAGATCATATTTTTCTAACAATAGGAATGATACCAGAAATTATTGCATCAGATATAATTCCGATTCCGTGGTCTGACCATAATGCAGTATACACTACTATAGCCTCAGCCATACCAAAAGCACATGACCCAACGTGGTACTTACCGGACATAATGCTCAAACACCCAATACATCAGATGGCCATTGAACAAGCTTTAAAGGAATACATATCAATTAATAATACAACAGACATCTCCCCAATAACACTGTGGGAAGCTCATAAGCCTGTCTTGCGTGGTACAATACAAAGACAAATGTGCACTATTTAAACGAGAACGCAAAAATCTAGCAAAAAAACTATAACTCAATTTTAATGCAGCCTACATATCATTTCAAGATAATCCATCTCAGAGTACAAAATCTCATCTGGAAAAATCTAGATTGGAATACGATCTATTTCTCACTGAGTCAGTTGATAAATCCCTCAAACGCTCCAAACACAATTTCTACATGAATACAAACAAACCAGGTACATATTTGGCTCGGGCATTAAATTCAACTAACAAATCTTTCAAACCAATACGTTTGAAATTATCAAAAAATGTTTACACTTGTAATCCAGTTAAAATAGTCCATAAATTTCACTCACACCTCGCAACTTTATACAAGACAAACAATGAATTTAATCCTACAGAAGCTGAATCCTTCTTCTCAAAAATAACCTTACCTGAGTTATCTCAGAATCAAAAAAGCAGTTTGGATGAGCCTATAACTATAGATGAAGTTGCTAACGCCATAAAAGACCTAAAACTTAACAGAAGACCAGGCCCAGACGGCTACTCGGCTTTATACTATAAAACATTCTCAGAAATACTCTCTCCCATTCTCACTGAAACTTTTAACAAACTTCTAAATGGACATTCTTTTCGGCAAGAAACACTAATGGCAATTGTTTGTATGATCCCAAAACCCCTTTCTGATGATACTTCCTGTGTGAATTATCGGCCTATCTCTCTGTTAAACCTCGATATTAAATTATTAGCAAAAATAATAGCAAAACGCCTCAATAGCATTATAGGAAAATTAATACATAGAGATCAAGTAGGCTTCATGCCAAATAGACAGGCAGGCGATAATATACGCAGAGCACTGTTATTGGCACATATTGCTAAAAAACAGAAAATCCCTTTATGTTTTCTATCTCTCGATATATTAAGAGGGCATTTGACACAGTATCCTGGCAATATATGCAATATTCATTACAAAAATGGGGTTTTGGACCCCACTTTTTAACATGGATCAAGGCATTATATAATAAACCCAAAGCCTATATAAAATATGCTGGATACAAATCTGAAGCCTTTAATATCGAAAGAGGTACCCGACAGGGTTGCCCATTATCTCCCTTATTATTTGCCCTTATACTCGAACCCATGGCCCAATACATCAGAACAAACCAAACTATAACTGGCATTGAAGTAGGAGGTATTACACACAAATTATGTATATTTGCAGACGATATATTACTTTTTCTATCATCACCACAGGTCTCTGGTCCTAACTTAATACCAGCTCTTGATGGATTTGCAGCCCTATCCGGCCTTATGATTAATCCTAAGAAATGCCTAGTGCTTAATATTTCACTCACAAACATGGAATTGATCCCGGCTAGGGCTGCACTCCCATTCACATGGGCAGAAAAATCAATCCCATATCTTGGAATTCATTTAACAGCATCTCATTCTGACTTATTCTCAACCAATTATCCTCCTGTATTAAGACAGATCACAAATCTAATAAAACAATGGTTGCAACTTCCTTTATCCTGGATAGGGAAGATTAATGCAATCAAAATGACTATTCTACCCAAATTGCTTTATCTATTCAGAGTCCTCCCTATTCCAATTCCTTCCTATTTTTTGAGAATAGTACAAAAAAGAGCAACTTCGTTTATATGGGGCTCTTCTAAACCACGTATACCTATATACACACACTACATCTTCCCAAAAATAAAGGAGGCCTGGGATACCCTAATTTTACTAACTACTACAGAGCAGCACATTTGGCCAGTCTGTCCAAATACCATGCAAAACAGGAAATCCCATTATGGGTATTTATAGAGGCTTCAGAAAATGACCCTCTATTAATATAAAATTTATTATGGCTTGATCCTAAAGACCGCTTTAAAATTCATAATCCCATAACTAAACACTTCTTACCTCTCTGGGATAAACTAAAAACCAAATATCAGTTACAATCTCCACACAATCCTCTCCTTTCTTTTATCAGAAATCCGGCCTTTTATCCGGCATGGATCTACCCAAATTCTTTTAAAGCTTGGACAACATCAGGCATTCAGACACTAAATGACTTCATAGCATCTAAATCATTCCTTTCATTCCCATCGCTTAGAGAAAAATATGATCTACCAAACTCTGAGATATATAGATATCTCCAAATCAAAAATTTCTATACACCATTCCTAAAGGGGGATACACCATTATCCCAATTATCCATTTTTGAATCAATCTGTACAAAAGATCAATTTGCTAAAGGCACAATTTCATCACTTTATAATCAATTATATGGAGTAGCAAATCTCAATAGACCCTCTTACGTTCAGAGGTGAGAGGAGGACCTGGGACGAACTTTAGAAGACACGGACTGGTCTAACATATGGCTCACATCTAAGTCATCTTCACCCAACATCTTAGCACTGGAGACAAATTATAAAGTCCTAACTCGCTGGTACCTTGTACCCGCTAGAGTGGCAAAATATTCACCTAATACCTCAACTCTTTGTTTTCGAGGATGCCCACAAATAGGCACATATTTACACATATGGTGGATGTGCCCAGTAATCCAAACCTTCTGGAAGGAAGTCTTCGTGATTACATCTAAAATATTTAAAAAAAATAATACAACCAGATCCATATTTAACTTTACTTAATCTAAAACCGGAATGGTTAACACTCTCTCAATTCAAACTTATGATCCAACTAATAACGGCTGCAAAACAAACAGTGGCCAAGGCATGGAAATCTCCTACATTGGTACTAGCAGAAACAATTCACAGAATGAATAATACAATGTCCCATGCTAAGATGGTAGCCATCGATCAAAATCAAATTCCAAAATTTGAAAAACTTTGGCATCCTTGGATAAAACAACAGTTCCTGTCAAACTTCAATGACTCTGTCCTGTTGCCATGGTAACAGATTAAATGACTTACAGAGACACCCATTCTAGGGCTTCAAAGAGAACTAAAAAGAATAATAAACTGACGAGCGGGACAACCTTGTGGACCATACCTCTACCTTTCAACCCTTTTTCTTCTTTCTCTTTCCTTTTCTCCACCTTACGATTAAAGCTCATTATCAGAATTTATTTGACCTATATACACTCTGCTTGTAAACAATATGTATAGTAGGTATAAATCATTTAAATACCTACAAAAGTAACTAAGGAAATGATATATATCTTTAATTTAGGTTTATGTGAACCCAATGTTTAATATTTGAAATTTCATGATATTTACCTATATAAACCCTACTGTAAAACAATGAGCTTACTTTATAGATCCTTGTAAACTTACTTTATGTATCTTTATAACATTGTATACTCAATAAACTTCTTTTGACAAGGAAAAGAAGTATCGGTACTTGTACTCGGTCTTAAAAAAGTGGCTCTGGTCAGATGGGACACGAGCGGGTGCAATTTTGAGGCATGACAAGTTGGGTATTAATTTACTTGACGTAACAATATCTTTCACAATATAGAAAAAAATGGGCTAACTTTACTGTTTTCTTATTTTTTAATTAAAAAAGTGTATTTTTTACAAAAAATTGCATTTGTAAGAATGCTACACAAATACTGTGTGACAAAGTATTGCAACGACCGCCATTTTATGCTCTATGGTGTCTGGAAAAAAATATATACAATGTTTGGGCGTTCTAAGTAAATTTTTAGCAAAAAAAATTATTTTAACTTGTTAACAACAAGTGTAAAAAAATAGGCTTGGTCCTTAAGTGGTTAACGCCCAGGACCAATTTTGCAACTTGACATGTGTTGGTAAACGACATATCATTGCAAGTACTTCCAAGTGGATTATAACTTGAACCCTTACACCTTTTTTCAGGACAGATCGGCCTTTTATTTGGTGGGAAAGATCTCCTGATTTTTTTTAAATGTATTATCAAAGGAAAACAGGCCCAAAAAAAGTAAAGTAAAAAAAAAAAAATATATATATATATATATATATTTTTATTTTTTTTTTTCTTTTGTCCTACCTAAACACAGTGACAC
Organism: Lithobates clamitans; assembly: GCA_037952925.1. NCBI lineage: Eukaryota > Metazoa > Chordata > Amphibia > Anura > Ranidae > Lithobates > Lithobates clamitans. The sequence continues at coordinate 362,128 of JBBGZY010001957.1, read as the reverse complement.
TGACTGACACTCAGCACTGCCACTAAATATAAAACAGCTTTTTTTTTTACATAAAACACACTGACACTAAAGCCTCGTACACACAATGCGACTGTTGGCCAACCAAGCGTCTGAATTTTGTCAAAAGGCCGTGTGCCAGAATCTTATCTTGCATACTAACAGTACACAAATTGTCGGTCGACAACACGAACGTAGTGATGTACTAGACGTACTACTAGACTATAAAGAGGAAGTTCATCTCTCAAGCGCCACCCTTTGGGCTCCTTCTGCTAATTTCATGTTAGTGAAAGTTTGGTGAGTGTTGATTCGTCAACCAGCTATGTTGCGTAATCGTGTGATTATTGGGCTAGGAGTTATTGCTTTGACCCAAGTCCAGTCCAGGAACAGGAGATGGAGGAGTTCTTGGACCAAAAATTGGTTGCTTAATCGTGACCAATTATGTCATATGCCATTGCTGTGGGAGCTCCAGGAGAATAATCCGGGTGATTTTCAGAATTATCTCTGGATGACGGACCCCTGCTTTCACCAATTCTTGGCATTGCTGTCCCCCTATATTAGGAAGCAGGACACATGTATGAGGCTTTCCATCACTCCAGAGCAAAAGCTCATAGCCATCTTGCGGTACTTGGCGATGGCGAGAAGTCTCCAGGACCTCAAGTTTACGACTGGGATCTCTCCCCAGGCTCTGGGAGTCATTATTCCAGAGACCTGCTCAGCCATCATTCAAGTCCTGCAGAAGGACTATGTTAGGGTAAGTTTTTACCTTTAAGATCACATTCTATGTATTTTAGTTTGCTAATGTATTTTGTATTAATTTGTTGATTACATAATTATCAATATTGTAATATGCTGTGAATGTCCTCATGCATGCTGTAAGCTTTTCCTGCTCTTTTTTTGGCCTACATGCATATTTTCCTTCACTAACCTCCCCAGCATGCTATCCTGGGCCCATACACACCTAGCCTAACCTAACAATGTTTTTTGTCAGCTACATTTTGGGGCTTACAACCCCTAAAATGTGTACAAATGTTATTGTTGTCCTCAAATTCAGGCGGGGTGCAAGAGATCATTTTTTGGGGCCCAAACTCATTTTGAACCCTCCCTCCCCCCAAAAAATGCCAAGTCAACAGATCCAAACACTCTATTTGCTGACTTTGCAAAACCCATACACACTATCCCTCTTGTGTGTGTAAATTTCTGTATAAATTCACCAAACCATCTAGTGCAAGGACCTGCCTGATCACCTACAAATTAAAACTTATTACGTTTTTGTCTCCTATTATATTGATTGGTTAAATCATAATGTCAAAATTTGCTGCAATTTGGACAGTGTGTATCCAGCTTTTTAGATTTTGACACTTCTTACCTCTCCACTGGGCTGCCAATAGTGTAAGGAGGGGGTGGCCAAAGTATCACTGATTATTTATGCAAATAGCTCTCATGGAAGAGGGGAGGGTTACCTGTCCAAAACATCTACCCATTAAACCTCCCCCTCCCCCTAAATTTTGTCTAATGGGCCATCAGAGGGGGCGGAGGAATCAGATAAGTTGACCTTCCACTTTTGTCTTTAAATACTCATTTAAGTGTATCCTTATGTTGGCTAAGCATGTTTGTGTCAAATCTGCTTGCAATGTTATGTGCAGAAGTAGTCATTTCTTTTTTTTTTTAATCCACAGTTACCTTCCAAACCAGAGCAATGGCAGGACGTTGCAGCCCAGTTCCATCATCAGTGGGATTTTCCCAACTGTGGTGGTGCTATTGATGGCAAGCATGTCTGGATTGTTCCACCACCCAACTCTAGCACCTATTTCTTTAATTATAAGGGCTTTTGCAGCATAGTCATGCTAGCTGTAGTGTCTCCCAACTGCGAGTTCTTGTATTTGGATGTTGGGAAGAACGACTGCAACTCTGATGGAGGAGTGATTATGCAGACAGAGTTCTACAAGCGGCTCCAGAATGGCGCCTTAAACTTGCCACCTGCTAAGGAGAATGTTGAGGACCTCAACTTTGTTTTTGTGGCAGATGAAGCCTTTGCTCTGGGGGGGAACATCTGATGAAGCCGTTTCCTATGAGGAACCTCACCCCAGTGCAGAGAGTCTTCATTTACAGGCTCTCTCGTGCCAGAAGGGTGGTCGAAAACGACTTTGGCATCCTATCGAGTTGTTTCAGCATGTTTTTGACTCCAATCAACCTGGCATTCTACAAGGTAAACCATGTGGTCCTGTGCTGCTGTATTCTACATAATTTTTTAAGAAGGAATGCTACCAGCTACCTAGCCTCACTGCCAAGTGACGTGGACCCTGCAGTGGCAGACCCAGCTGAAGAGGCTGCAGCTGGTCCGTCTGTGGGCGTACTGACAGCTATTGAAAATGCCCATGCTGGATTGCCCTCAGAAATTGCCAGAGATTAACGGCAGAAATACCTGGAATATTTTGTGGGCAGTGGCTTGGCAGCAAATTGTAGCTGATTATTTATAATTTTTTTTTGTAGATCATAAACTCCTATTTCATTTGAACTACTGTTGTCTGTGTTTCTTATATGTCTAATATGTTCCCAAATGGGCTTTATTTTGGCCACTTGTTCCAATAGTGCAAATGTACTTTAATTGCTACATGAGGTGATAATATCTTCTTCAGCTAACTATTATGGTGTACTGTGGGTGTCAGGGGCATATCAGTGGCCGCCGGGCAAATATGCGTGCACACAGGTGCACAAGAAGCTCTTCCAGGACAATTCTGCTCAATTCCCCACCAGGGGGCGCCGGAGCGCTCCCGCGTGTGCCCGTGCGCGCGTTCGCCCGTGCGCGCGCCCGTTCGCGCTAGCGCCGTTTGGCGCCAAGGCGCCTTTAAAAGGATGACAGGTGCTTCTGTCAGATGCTGTTTGTCTGCAGCTCTGTACCTGCGTTCCTGTTTCCCGTTTGATTTGTACTTACCTGTGACCCGGCTACGTCTGACTATTCTCCAGTCTCCAATCCGACCCGGCTTGCCTGACCTCGTTTATCTGATCATCTGTTGCCGAATCTCTGCCTGCCTGACTACTCTTGGATCACCCCTTTGCCATACCTGCCTGATCTCCTGCTGAAACGGACTGTCTGACTTGCTTCTGCCTGTGTCCTGGGACGCTGCTTCCAGCCTGCCTGTCAAGCACCCGGCCGCTGCCTTCTCAGCTACCTGCCTGTCTACCGGCCTGCATCCGCATACCTGCATCCGCAGCTCAGCCATCCCTGAGGGGCATTCTTCCAGACCATCATCTGCTTCTGCTGGAACCGCATCAGGCCCTCCTACCCACTGTGCTCAAGAGACCACTGTCCCCACTCCAGTGGCTCCTGAACCAGCGCTTAAGAGAGGTCTCCTTCTACCAGTCAGGCTCAACTACCAGGTACCTTACAGTACAAACAGCCATGACTGAGCCTGCAGGAGAGACCTCTCCCATCAAGGAGATCTGCACGCACTTAGCAGCACTTACCCAGGCAGTACAAACCTTACAGGACAGTTACAACAGACTGGAGGGCCAAGTATTGAACCTCAGTGGGCCCAGTAATATGGCTCCTGCTGCAGCCGCTCCAGTACAGGCCGCTGCACCGCCCTCTGTGGTAATGCTTCCACCTGAACCAAGAGTGCCTACCCCCGAAAAGTTTTCTGGTGATCGAACAAAATTTGTGGCCTTCCGCAGCACTTGCCAGCTCTATTTTGCCCTACAGCCACGGACTTTTTCCCTGGAGGCCACCAAGGTGGGATTTGTTATATCCCTCCTTCAGGGGGAACCCTTGACCTGGGCTCACCGCCTGCTTGAAACCAACGCTGCACAGGTCCAGTCCCTGCCCGCCTTCTTTGAAGCCATGGCCCAGCTCTATGAAGATCCTCAACGGACTGCCACCGCTGAGGCAGCTTTGTTCGCGCTCCAGCAAGGCCGTAGGCCGGCCGAGGACTATGTAACAGACTTTCGACGCTGGAGCGCGGACACTCAATGGAACAACGCAGCCCTGCGTCATCAGTTCCGCATGGGGCTGTCTGAGGGTCTGAAGGATGAGCTTGCTCGAGTAGGGATGCCTGATACCCTTGAGGAACTCATCACCATTACCATCCAGATTGACCGACGCCTTCGTGAGCGCCGGTCTGAACGCTCTTCCCAACCTACACGCCCTATGTGGATGACTCCAAGAGTTCCGGTTCCTGCCTCCCGATACCTACCTTCTGCCTACCCGAGTCCAGTCACCCAAACAACCGAGGCTCCTGAACCGATGCAGCTAGGACTTATGCGGGCTACCCTGACCCCGGAGGAACGGGCACGCAGACGCCAGTTAAACCTCTGTCTCTACTGTGGTGGGACGGGCCACTATGTGAACAACTGTCCAGTAAAGACTCGTAAGTGCTTTTCTTCTACTCCAACCTGTTTATCTGCTTTAACCGCCAATACAACTCAACTTGTCCTTCCCCTCTCATTGCAGCTCCAGGGAAGAACAATCCAGGTCAACGCCATTGTTGACTCCGGGGCATGTAGTTGCTTTGTGGACTCTGCTTTTGCCACCCAACAGAATCTGCCTTTAAAAAACAAAACACATAGACTCTCAGTTTTCTTGGCCGATGGTTCCCATATAAAATCTGGACAAGTCTCTCAGGAAACCTTCCCGCTGCCTGCCACCTGCTCATCCCAGCATCAAGAGATCCTAACCCTGGATGTCATTTCATCTCCATTATTTCCAATCATCTTGGGCATGCCCTGGCTTCAGGCCCACAACCCTCTGGTTGACTGGGTCACGGGCGAGATCAAGTTCCAGTCACCCTACTGCCAAAGACATTGTCTACCAGAAGCCTCTAATCCTGCCGCTACCTTACTTTGTATGGACATTGATCCAGACCTACCCCAAGATGTACCAGAGGTCTATCGGGAATTTGCGGATGTGTTCAGCAAGAAGGGGGCAGACACCTTGCCTCCCCATCGTCCCTATGACTGCCCAATTGAGCTGCTTCCTGGGGCTGAAATTCCTTTCGGGCGTATTTTTCCGCTGTCTGAAAAAGAGCAAGAGGCACTTAAGATTTATTTAAACGAAAATCTTGAAAAGGGCTTTATCCGACCTTCCACTTCACCAGCTGGTGCCGGAATTTTTTTTGTTTCTAAGAAGGATCAGTCTCTTCGCCCCTGTGTGGACTATCGGGAGTTAAACAACATTACAGTCAAGAACCGTTACCCACTGCCACTGATACCTGAACTGTTCCAGAAGCTGAGATCTGCTACCATCTTTACCAAACTGGATCTGAGAGGGGCCTACAATCTGGTCCGCATTCGGGCCGGGGACGAGTGGAAAACGGCTTTCAGAACCCGTTTCGGACACTACGAATACCTCGTCATGCCATTTGGTCTATGCAATGCCCCCGCCACGTTCCAGCATCTGGTCAATGACGTGTTTAGAGATTTCCTGGACATCTTTTTAATTGTCTATCTGGATGACATTCTAATCTTCTCCAGTTCACTTGAGCAGCACAGGGAACATGTCCGTAAAGTCTTGATCCGGCTCCGTTTGCACAGACTGTATGCTAAGGCGGAGAAGTGCGAATTCGAACAGCAGGAGATCCAGTTTTTGGGATTGGTAATTTCTCCAACCGGCATCAAAATGGACCCTCAGAAGGTATCTGCTGTGTTAGAGTGGCCTGCTCCCATGGACAAAAAAGGTGTACAACGCTTCATTGGGTTCGCAAACTTCTATAGGAAGTTCATTAGGGGGTTTTCTGCTATTATATCCCCCATCACGCAGCTGACTAAGCAGAACTTCCGTTTCCATTGGAACTCAGAAGCCCAGAGGGCCTTTGAGGAATTAAAGAAACGTTTTACATCAGCTCCGATCCTCAGCCATCCGGATCCATCCTTACCTTTTATCCTGGAGGTTGATGCATCCGAAGTAGCCGTGGGTGCTGTTATTTCCCAACGACAAGGCAACAAGGACTTGATGCACCCCGTAGGGTTCTTTTCCAGGAAACTTTCACCTGCAGAGCGGAACTATGATGTGGGGGATCGAGAGCTACTCGCTATCAAGACAGCTTTGGAGGAATGGAGGTACTTGCTAGAAGGTGCAGTTCACCCAGTACTGATTTATACAGACCACAAAAATCTCGAGTACTTAAGATCCGCCAAGACAGGCCCGTTGGGCTCTATTTTTCACACGATTCTGTTTCCATATTACCTATCGGCCCGGATCCAAGAATGTAAAACCGGACGCGCTGTCGCGCATGTTCGATAACCCTAAAGACTTTTCGGTACCTGACACTATCTTGCCGGCAAATAGCTTCCTCCTTCTTCAAACAGATCTTCTGTCCATGATCAGAGAAGCATCTCCAGAACCTTCAAGCCTTCAGGGATCCTCTTTAACACCTCGTGATGGACTTTTGTGGAGCGGAAGTCAAATTTTTGTACCAGAGAGTGCCCGAGTCAAGGTGCTGACACTTCTGCATGACCACCCACTTGCAGGACATTTTGGGGTACGTAAGACCCTTGAGCTGGTGCAGCGCACCTTTTGGTGGCCTAACCTAAAAGAATTCTGCAAAACATACGTCAACTCATGTTCTGTCTGCATCCAGAATAAAACTCCCAGGAACAGAGCTTGGGGTTTACTGAGACCATTACCTATACCAGATAGGCCCTGGAGGATGATAGCGATGGACTTTATAGTAGAACTGCCTTGCTCGGAAGGATGTTCGGCGATCCTTGTGGTGGTCGACCGACTATCCAAAATGGCCCACTTCGTGGCCCTAAAGGGAACACCTTCTGCTGTGGAGACGGCCCGTGTATTCATCAAGGAGATTGTCAGGTTACATGGAATCCCTGCAAATATAGTGTCCGACAGAGGGGTGCAGTTCACATCACGTTTTTGGAGAGCACTTTGTGAGATCCTGAAAATTGAACTAGCCCTGTCCTCAGCATACCATCCCCAAACAAATGGGCAAACTGAAAGAACAAATCAGACTCTAGAGCAGTACATAAGGTGTTTTACATCTTTTGTACAAGATGATTGGGTATCTCTGCTGCCCCTAGCGGAATTCGCTTACAACAATGCCAGCCACTCTGCTACCGGTCAATCCCCTTTCTTTTCCAACTATGGTTTTCATGCATCTTTTTTACCAGATTTTCTTTCAGAATCTCCAGTTCCAGCGGTCCAGGACACAGTGCAGTTCCTTAGTCATAATAACCAGATCTTACGGGAAGCAATATCCAAGGCACAAGCGGACAACAAGAGGTTCTTTGATCAGAAAAGGAGAGGAGACCTAAACCTTCAGCTTGGTGACAAGGTATGGCTGTCTACTGATAATATTAGATTGACCTGTCCCACTAAGAAGCTTGCTCCTAAGTTCATTGGGCCCTTCCCTGTGAAAAGAAAGATTAATGAGGTGTCCTATGAACTGTGTTTACCTGATTCACTCAAGATTCACCCTGTGTTTCACGTGTCACTCTTGAAACCTGCTGTAGATGACCCTTTTCCTGACAGGGGCACCAGGGTCCCTGAACCGGTTCTGGTGGACGGCAATGAGGAATATGAAGTGGAGGCCATCCTTGATTGCAGGAAGAGAGCTGGGCAAGTACAGTTTTTGATTAAGTGGAAGGGGTATGGGCCTGAAAATAATTCATGGGAACCTGATTGTAATATCCATGCCAGACGTTTAATCCATGCTTACTTCTCTGCTCATCCTGAAAAGAAGGGTATTCTGGGCATCCGGAGGCTGCCCGTTGGGAGGGGGCAATGTCAGGGGCATATCAGTGGCCGCCGGGCAAATATGCGTGCACACAGGTGCACAAGAAGCTCTTCCAGGACAATTCTGCTCAATTCCCCACCAGGGGGCGCCGGAGCGCTCCCGCGTGTGCCCGTGCGCGCGTTCGCCCGTGCGCGCGCCCGTTCGCGCTAGCGCCGTTTGGCGCCAAGGCGCCTTTAAAAGGATGACAGGTGCTTCTGTCAGATGCTGTTTGTCTGCAGCTCTGTACCTGCGTTCCTGTTTCCCGTTTGATTTGTACTTACCTGTGACCCGGCTACGTCTGACTATTCTCCAGTCTCCAATCCGACCCGGCTTGCCTGACCTCGTTTATCTGATCATCTGTTGCCGAATCTCTGCCTGCCTGACTACTCTTGGATCACCCCTTTGCCATACCTGCCTGATCTCCTGCTGAAACGGACTGTCTGACTTGCTTCTGCCTGTGTCCTGGGACGCTGCTTCCAGCCTGCCTGTCAAGCACCCGGCCGCTGCCTTCTCAGCTACCTGCCTGTCTACCGGCCTGCATCCGCAGCTCAGCCATCCCTGAGGGGCATTCTTCCAGACCATCATCTGCTTCTGCTGGAACCGCATCAGGCCCTCCTACCCACTGTGCTCAAGAGACCACTGTCCCCACTCCAGTGGCTCCTGAACCAGCGCTTAAGAGAGGTCTCCTTCTACCAGTCAGGCTCAACTACCAGGTACCTTATAGTGGGTCTGCTACACACACACAATGTTTTTGTTCTTAATGGATCTAATACCTGAAGTTCAAAAACATTATGCCTTTACAACTCCTTTAATTTTTTGGAGGCCTAAAAATTGCAGGAGTTGTCCACATTTAAGAGCACATTGTCACTGTAACTACAACAACTTATGAAATACACTGGTATTGAGCAATGAAATAATAAGCTACACATTGTTTAGTAAAAAAACATTTTATTCAAAGCACATTCGTGTGTGCATTTTAAGGTTTTAAAACAAACCAACATCTTGGTGTATAACATGTATGTTTTGCATTATTTCTCCTTTTTTGTGGCTAAACAGGCACGTTCTAAAACATTAGATACACATCCCAAACTCAGTAACTTACAAAGTTTGAGTTTGGTAAAGTGAAGGCCAAACAAGACATTGGTATCCCAAGACTGTGTGGAAGTTTGCCTTCCTCAGTTGGGGTGATCTCACCCTTCTAAAAGCCAAAATTTGAAGCCACATACACGTAGAGGCATAACAATTAAATGCCCCTTATGATTCAATGCCTAAAATGTGTGTAGTTACAAACATCTATTTTTCTAAACCCACAAAACACACAGTGTGTCAACATGTGCTATCTCCCATCACGGGGTATCAATGGATGCATTCCCCTTCCTCTGAACTACTTTAGTTATGACGAAGGGTTTGCACCCCCAAATCAAATCCATTGATACCCTGTGATGCGAGATAGCTTATGTTGACACACGGTGTGTTTTGGGGTTTTTGAAAAATAGATGTATAGAACTACACACATTTTAGGCACAGGATCATGGGGGAAATATGAATGTTAAGGCCCAATTTGGGGGCACCTTAAAATTTGGGGATTTAGAATCTAAAAAATACATAAACATTACAATTCACATTAGTTAGGGCAGTGTTTCCCAACTCTCCTCCTCAAGATGCAAAACCAGGTCATGTTTTCGAGACTTCTTGAATTTGGAACAGGTGATGTTGTCATTTTCACTGTTACTAATTCGTACAGTCGTTTTTAGACTGAGGAAAATCTAGAAAACAGGACCTGGTGGTGTACCTAGAGGAGTGGAATGTCCCTAAACTTTCACATTTAAAAGTCATAAAAACATGGTAATTATTAAAAGGGCAAACAGGAGCCAACAAGTGGAAAAATAAGCTTCAGATCAAGCAAGAGGAAGTTAAAATTTGGCAAGCATGTCCACAAAATCTCTTATTCTTTGCTGTAAAGCAGTGGCAGCCTCCTTGATTTGCTCCAGGTCCTTCAAACAATGCAACATATCTGCACTCATTCTGCCAATAGTACATTGTGGAAGATCATGACCTAGTAAGAAGAGTAAAAAATAAAAAGTATTAAGGGAACGATGGTCAAGTGGCTGAGGCCCTACATAGTGAGTTACAGTCAAGTTACTAGTCAAATTCAGGAAATACTTACCAATCAATTCTATTGTTGCTTGCAACCTGCTTGCCCTTTAGACACTTACACTACTAGGAATGTACACACTGCAACTACTCTGTAATCTTGGCCCTGGCGCCTGGGTCTCCCAAACTCGGGTATCTAGTAACACTGCCAGCTCCTTCCACCTCTTCCTACTCTATGCTGTTTAGGCACTACATGCTTTGGTAATGTGTGGAGGGGGTGTTTGGTTTGGACATCTAAACACTCGACATGTATACACATTTGAAGCAAGATTCCAAGAATAATTACTTGCGCAAACAAGAGGCTCCTGAATACTTTCTTCCTCTTCTGGTTCGCTTTGGCCCTGACTGTGACTCGCGTCAGGGGATTTGACGACCACAATGGCAATGTCTGTGCTGGGTCCAGGAGTCAGATCCCATGGCTCCAAAGAAACATCCTGGGTGAGCTGACCACACTCACTTTCCTCTAAAAACAAACAATACACCATTCATTAAACCATCCCAAGTCACATCTGTTTCTAGCACCCATTTTGCTACATTAGTTGACCAACCTTGCACTTGGTCTGATGTCAACGTTTGCTCCTGACTAGTGGACTCCACCATGCTGCACTCTGTTTTTTTTTTTTTACTGTAAAAAATGCATAGAAAAGAGAAGGTGATGGAAATTTCCAGAGGGCAAACACTTGACCCTTGACACTTGAAGTGCCAACATTGAAAAAGTCCTGTAGTTGCCCCCCACCCCTCTTGTCTCCTATGTGATAGGGGATATATGATGACCATCCTAGCAGGTGTGACTGGGAGCCCCAGGGCCTCTCCTCTACCCATGTCTACACTGGGAAGGTTGCATTAATGGGCACTGACAGGCAGCAACTAGAAAGTGTTCTTTACCCCTTAAGTTCTGCCCTAAGCCCATGGCCTTTGGCCCAGGGTAGCTTTCCCTTTGTCCCTTGTGGTGGCTTGGCTGGATCCTGTTTTTTTGTGCCTCCCTGTTGAAAGAAGAAAAAACAATAAGTTCCAAAAAAAAGGAATGTCCAAAAACATGACCAAATAAGAATGTTCATATATGCTTTATATTTACCTTCATCTTTGGAATCCCAAGTTATGCAAAGATTTTAGAAAATCTTAAAAAAAATCCCTAGAGCTACTTGGGGAAAGAACATATACAGACAGCTAATTTACATATACATATTGTTTAGATCCAAATATTGCTTACTTTTTTTTATGATCTGATGTATGTATTCCATGTTCACGGTGTTTGAGATCAGACCATTGTTTTCGGATTTGGTCTTTTGATCGTGCCACCAAAAATTCGCACTGCAAAACGGCAATGACCTTCTACAAAATGATGTCCTTTTGGCTGTTGGGCCTTTCGTAATTGCGCAGCTTGCAGTCGTAATCGTGCTTTTTCAGGATGCGCCTGAATTTCTACCCCAATTCATTGACCTGTACCTGGAGCTGCCCTGTCTCTGGAAGGTCAAGAGTAGAGACTACTGAAATAAAATATTGAGGAAAGCAGCTTTGGAGAACATGGTCGAGTTGTTCAAACCAGTGTACCGCAGGGCAGACACCAACTATGTAAAGCCAAAGATTGCTAACCTGAGGAGTACATTTAAAAGGGAGCTGAACAAGGTCCTGGAATCGGAGAGACCTGGAGCAGCAGCGGGTGACCTATATGTCCCCAGGCTGTGGTATTACCACAGCCTGCGGTTTTTGACAGACCAGACAGAACCCAGGCCATCGCTGTCTATGCTCCCTTCGACATCTGCTGAGGCCACAGCTCCTGAGATCCGCACAGGTCCTGATGCACAGGATAAAGATGTGGAGGAGCCCAGATTGACCCAGGTATAGCATTGTTGAACATATTTGTATCCAAAAATACAATGATGATAATTAGACGTTATTGGTAAAATATTTCTGCCTTAACAAAGTGGTTTCCATATGAATAGACAGTAGTGACCAAAAATGATTTGAACAAGAATGAAAAATGCTGGGGTCAGAATGATAGTCTTTTCTATTTCTCCATATTCAATTTGCAACAGTGAGGAGATCAAAATTGTGTGTGATTGATGACCAAACCCTAAAAAAAGATTCTAATTATGTCCCATTTTTCATAGACAAGAAAGTGTCAGTCTGGAGGAGCCAGTGGCCAGCAGCCAGAGTCCCAGATCCCTCCCTTACGCCCCCCTGCTAAAAGGGCCAGGAAGAGCAGGAATCTAGAGGAGGCCATAGCTTCCTTTCTCAGCCAGGCCACTACTGCGCTCCGTACTGACCCAGATGAGGCTGAGGCATTTGGGTGTGTGACGGCCAATATATTAAGGCAGATGGCCGGTGAGCAAAGGAGCAGGTGTGAGGAACTCATCCTGCAGCTCCTCAACAAGGGGGTGAGGGGCCACTTTTAAGTAAGCACCTATATTTCTGATTTTCTGGCCCCCACCTCCACAGCCAACCCACACACCACAGCAGCATGGTGGTCAGTGGCAATAATAGCCACAAGACCCCCAACAAGGCTGCTGGACTGGGGATTTTAACCCCTTCACCACTTACTAATTTCTATTTTTTTTTTTTTTTTAAATAATGATTTTATTTGTTATATTTTCTATATTGTTGTATGCATAGAATGCACTTTTTGGTTAAGTTCTTTGTATTTGGATGGCAGATAGCATGTCTAATTTAATTTGATTTTTTTTTTTCTGCACAATAAAAACATTGTGTAGAATAATATTTGGCTATGTGTTTTACTTCAAATGACAGTTTGGGAGTAGGCAGTTACATTTAAAAAAATACATTGTAAAATTAACAAGGGACACCAACATAGTTGTTCTTTGATCTTAAAAACTACGGGATAATGGTGTTGTGGTAACTTGCCCAAAAAAAACAAACAAGCATTATAATAATATTTAAAAACTGAAAACACCCTATGGATGACTAGTGGCGCTATATTCCTAATAAATAGAGTGGAATGACCAATCAATACACTCTTATTAAAGTAAAATGTGTTCAAACTGGTCCTATAGGATCCAGTACACCCATAAAAGTAGTATTCTCTGCAAAGATAGACATCTGCGGGATGTTTTACCTAGTTACCCCAAATTTATCTATAGACGGGCACCAAGCTTTGGCCAGAGGGTGGTGAAGAAGGTTCTTAACCAACCACATCATCAGACTATAAGTATCGCCCTAAAAGACTTCTTTGCATGTAGAAGGTGTATCTGTTGTAAAACAGTTCAGATTAGACATAGAAGTATGACCCAAATAACTAATTTTGATAATGAAATCTTCAACATTAGGGAATTCATCACATGTAATACCTCCTTTGTGGTTCATCTTTTGTGGTGCCCATGTGGGCTTTACTATGTTGGGCGTACTAAGAGATTACCGAGGGTGCGAATTGCGGAACATCTGGCCAATATCAAAAAAGGCTTCCAATATCATAGTGTGTCGCTCCATTTCAAGGAGAAACACAATCAGGATCCAAGTTTACTCCAATTCTGTGGTATAGATGTGGTACACCAATCTTGGAGGGGTTTTAATCGAATTAGAGACCTCTCTCAGAGAGAAACCCGATGGATCTTCCAGCTGAAGAGCTTGTTCCCTAGAGGAATGAACATTGAGCTGGATTTTAATTGTTTCATTTGCAACTTTTAATATATATTTTTTATGAAGTTTATATTGGGAACACGTATTAGGTTGACCACTGAGTGCACGGACTATCACAATATACTAGGGTGATTATGATGTATGGGATCACATGTTAAAATGGTAAAGTATTGGGGATTCATAATCTCACGTAGTGTGGCCTGCGTCAGGTTACATGATGTTAGGCATCAATTATTTTGCACGCAGGAACAGTAATATTGTAGCTTGGAGGATTTATGGGGAAATAATTTCTTTATCAACTCTTCTTTATCAACTCTCAATTATTTTTCATTTAGTTCACATGGGGTATAAGTATCAGGGTGGCCACTAAGTGGTGGTATTGAATATCATAATTTACTGGGGACAAATTCAATATATGTTTTATGAGATCACATGATTATAGGGAATATTTGATACAGTGTAATTGATGGTATGTCACATGAGGTTATGCATATTTTTCCTGCATGCAGGAACATTAATATTGCAACCTAGAGGCTTTATTTTTATTTTTATTTTATTTTTATTTTGAGTTCTATTTTTATTTTTATTTTTTATTATTTATTTTTACTTTTATTTATTTATTTTTATTATTTTTTTCACTTTATCACATTATAGGATATACTGGGGTGAATTAAACTATTATGATTCATAATTTGTAAGTGCTATAAATGCATCGGGTTCTAGAGATCTAATTTTATGAGGAGTCTTGTTGTTGTTTCATGTATATGGGGACACAGGAAGTGTGGAGAAGCCGAGAGATTGGCGCCCGCCCACGTGTCTAATTATTTGCATCAATGAGTAATGGCCATGCTGTGTAGCCAACCCCATTTAGTGTTTCTAGTGTCTCAAGTCTTGGCTGCATGTGTTACTACATTTATCCTGCTTGCTGTAAAGTGCTGTGACTACATTTATCCCGCTTGCCGTGATATGCTGTGAAGTGTCATGCCCATTGTTTTTATGGATCATGTGAGTGCATTGGTTTTAGTTTGTTTTGTGATTAAATCTTTTATATGTTAATACACTATCTGGAGCATTTTTTAATCTTTATGTGGAACCATCATCCCAAGAACGGTGTTCAGCAGATTGAGCAGTGGATGACTGTGCTCACATGGTAACCCCCATGTTAGTGGGTTAAAGCCTTGTCCGGCCAAACACGAGAGTATAAGGCCTCAACAGCTGGTGAGTTTGCCATCCGTAAGGGAGTGGATTCATGTCACTGAGGTGTGGTGGACAGTACGGCACAGGATTGTGAAATAGAGACACTCACTTTTTGGAAATATCTTCTTTTCTCCTTTTTGGCACGATTACACATATATATGTGGACTTTTCACTATCATTTGCTTTCATCTGGCTTTTCGTTCTAAGAACTGGTTTACATCATCACTATATGCTGAAGCCTAGTTATTAAGGCTGATCATTTTGTTCACTATGTTATTTAATGGTATTTTTTGAAATGTATTATTTAATGATTTTCACTTTATAATATTTTCCTGTGTACATATATTTTTAGTACTTCAGGTATATAGTCTCCTAAGTGTGGTGATATACCACACTAGGAGATTGTATTTCACACATACACTTTTGTCACATTCAAGTGTTGATCACACCATACACTATTTCATCATAATTTTTTGGGTGTACTGGATCCTATAGGACCAGTTTGAACACATTTTACTTTAATAAGAGTGTACTGATTGGTCATTCCACTCTATTTATTAGGAAAATAGCGCCACTAGTCATCCATAGGGTGTTTTCAGTTTTAAATAATTTTTTTGGTTTAAGTTGCAGCTCACAAGTGATTGATTATTCAAGGCGCAGTGGTGGAAGGATAGGTGTGGGCACTATTATTTTTCCTGGTCATCCTCAGTTTTTATTATAATAATATTCTTGATATCACTAGAAAAAAAATGCCTTTTAAAACACGTTTGCCATAACTCCATCAGTATCACCAGCAAAGCAGCTTCATTATTATCCCATTAAAGAAGGAGAGAATGTGCGCCGCATTTCGACATTTCATAATTTCCTGCGTCACGATTGTTAATTCTCCATTACGAACACTAGTTTACATGACCGACCGTTTCCGGCTTGTTCCTTGCTTCCGATCATGCGTGTTTGTACTTTAGACTTTTGTGTGACGGATTTGTGTACTGACCATATGAAAAACAGACGTCAAACCGTTGTCCGCCAAAAATTTTATAGCCATTTACTAACATTTGTTGGCGGAAAGTTGGACAATTGTCAAAAGGAGCGTACTAACGGTAAGATTTTAGGACAACAGTCTGTCAACAGACAATCATGCCACTGTGACCCCTGGTAGTTGCTTTGTGTGCCGCTCAGCCTCGCCGATATGGGGTATGTGTGTAGACTCCTCCACCTCAATATTATGAGTTAAAAATGAGTAAAAAAACCAAGTGCTGATGTGGATAAATAAAGGTGATATAAATAAAATGTGCTTAAAAAATAAATGTAATGATAAAATTAGTGCTATGATAAGATCAAATAAATTAAAGCTGCTATCAATACAAGGTGATCAGATAACCAAAAACAAAATAGTAATAAGTGTAAAATTGATGCGCTTTAAATGAATAGTGCACAATATACTTCTGCTAGGAATTAGCTTAAATATACGATGTATATATATAAATAAAATAAATAATTTATTTTATTTTATAATTGAATAAAACAGGGACAAGAGATACACTCACATACTCCCGGTCTATTGAAAACATTCAGATCTGCATATCTGAATGTTTTCAATAGACCGGGAGTATGTGAGTGTATCTCTTGTCCCTGTTTGCTTGTGTACTATCTCAGAAGTTTACTGCACAATGATCTATTTTTTTTTGCTTGTCTTGCATAAATCTCTACCCTGAGAGCCGAATCACCAGCAGTATTAAGGCTGAAGTGGGATGCAAGAAAAACTAAATATCCTGAAACAAACGCTTTTAACCCAGTGAATCAATCAATTTGGATTAAGGGAAGGAATTGTTTAATTACTTTTATTTCTCCCACTATTTATCTCTGCCTGGACATTTTATACTCAGAGTGTCATTATATTTTTATTCACCGTCACACCACTAGTTTGTGGATTTATTCTGATTATTATTATTAATACATGTATGAGCACCATAATTATTTATTTATTTTATTTATATATACACATCGTATATTTATGTATTTAAGCTAATTCCTAGCAGAAGTATATTGTGCACTATTAATTTAAAGCGCATCAATTTTACACTTATTATAAATATTATGAGTGTCTTTTAGAGTCATGGCGACTCTTGCATATCTACAGTTGTGCTCATAAGTTTACATACCCTGGCAGAATTTATGATTCCTTGGCCATTTTTCAGAGAATATGAATGATAACACAAAAACATTTTTCACTCATTGTTAGTGTTTGGCTGAAGCCATTTATTATCAACTGTGTTTACTCTTTTTAAATCATAATGGCAACATATACTACCCAAATGACCCTGATCAAAAGTTTACATACCCTGGTGATTTTGGCCTGACAACATGCACACAAGTTGACACAAAGGGGTTTGAATGGCTATTAAAGGTAACCATCCTCACCTGTGATCTGTTTGCTTGTAATTAGTGTGTGTGTGTGTGTGTGTGTGTGTGTGTGTGTGTGTGTGTGTGTGTGTGTGTGTGTATAAAAGGTCAATGAGTTTCTGAACTCCTGACAGACCCTTGCATCTTTCTGATTCTGAGTCATGCGGAAAGCAAAAGAATTGTTAAAGGATCTGCGGCAAAAGGTAGTTGAACTGTATAAAATAGGAAAGGGTTATAAAAAGATATCCAAGGAATTGAGAATGCCAATCAGCAGTGTTCAAACGCTAATCAAAAAGTGGAAAATGAGGGGTTCTGTTGAAACCAAACCACAGTCAGGTAGACCAACTAAAATTTCAGCCACAACTGCCAGGAAAATTGGGATGCAAAGAAAAACCCACAAATAACTTCAGGTGAAATACAGGACTCTCTGAAAACATGTAGTTTGGCTGTTTCAAGATGCACAGTAAGGAGGCACTTGAAGCAAGATGGGCTGCATGGTTGAGTCACCAGAAGAAAGCCATAACTACGCAAATGCCACAAAGTATCACACTTACAATACGCCAAACAGCAGAGAGACAAGCCTCAAACCTTCTGTCATGTACCAGATAAGACCAGAACTGTGTGGACTACAACAGAGGAAACCCAGACGTGTATAAGTGAAAATATAAATGATTTATTAAAGATAAATGAATAAACACAACCACCTCCAATATCACTCAGTGCACCATAACCAATACAAAACAGAACCCCACAAATAATAATAATAACAGAACAAATATATACAAGTAAGGAAAATACCAAGATCATAAACAGAGCCAGGCCAGGGTCATCAACGGGCAGTCAGCAGCTGGGGAAGGGAAACAAACAGGACAAGAGAGGATGGATGGATCACAGGAGGGACGGGTCAGATACATGGCTCAGGGTCCAGAGCAAGGAAACAGACAGGGAACAGGAACAACAGGAATCAGGTCTCAGGAACAGGAATCAGTTTTCAGGAATCAGGTAAACAGGATGCAGACTGCAGGTCAGGGCTCAAGGAAAATACCAGGGCAAGATGAGTGTGTACTTGCCAGGTATTTATACTGCAGCTGCTAATTAAGGTCAGGTGAAACCTGTCTGCAGAGTGGAATACCTGCTCCATACTGCCAGGATTCCTCCGCTGGTGGACGCCAGTACTGTGGCCCAAAGGTGACAGACTACCAGCAGGAAAAAGCTCTTCTGACAGCTCCAAACTGCCAGGAGACACCTGCTGGTGGACCTCAGTACTGCACACCAAATGATCGATATTACCAGCGGAGGGTACTTTTCCTGACACCTTCTGGCACAAAGTCCTTTGGAGTGATGAGACCAAAATTGAGCTTTTAGGCCACAACCATAAACGCTACATTTGGAGAGGAGTCAACAAGGCCTATGATGAAAGGTACGGAGGTGGATCGCTGATGTTTTAGGGATGTGTGAGCTACAAAGGCACAGGAAATTTGGTCAAAATTGTTGGCAAGATGAATGTTATCAAAAAATACTGGAGGAACATTTGTATCCATCAGCCAGGAAGCTGCGCATGGGACGTACTTGGACATTCCAACATGACAATGATCTAAAACACAAGGCCAATTTGATCTGTCATTGGCTACAACAGAATACAGTGAAGGTTCTGGAGTGGCCATCTCAGTCTCCTGACCTCAATATCATTGAGCCACTCTGGGGAGATCTCAAACGTGCAGTTCAAGAATTTACAGGAACTGGAGGCTTTTTGCCAAGATGAATGGGCAGCTTTACCATCTGAGAAGATAAAGAGCCTAATCCACAAATACCACAAAAGACTTCAAGCTGTCATTGATCTTAAAGGGGGCAATACACGGTATTAAGAACTGGGTTGTGTAAACTTTTGATCAGGGTCATTTGGGTAGTTTATGTTGCCAATCTGATATAAAAAAAAAAAAAAAGAGTAAAGACAGTTGATTGATAATAAATGGCTTCAGCCAAACACCAACCATGAGTAAAAAAAAAAAAAAGTTTTTGTGTTACCATTCATATTCTGTGAAAAATAGCCAAGAAATCATAAATTCTGCCAGGGTATGTAAACTTATGAGCACAACTGTATATAGTGATTTTAAAACTTGTTTTTGATTGATTCCCTAGACACACATATACCATATAAATCTTTTCTCCAATTTTCCATTTACATATATACATTTTAACCAACATATGAATAAAAGTTTTTGTTTTTATCAGATTTAGGCAAGAGTATAGGCGTTCTGGCTTTCTTTTTCCACATTAGGGTCTAATTTACCCTCACA
Source organism: Lithobates clamitans (assembly GCA_037952925.1). Taxonomy (NCBI): domain Eukaryota; kingdom Metazoa; phylum Chordata; class Amphibia; order Anura; family Ranidae; genus Lithobates; species Lithobates clamitans. The sequence continues at coordinate 342,762 of JBBGZY010001957.1, read as the reverse complement.
TGCATTTATATATATTTTCACCACAAAGGACTTGGCTCATCTAGTCTTAGTGCATTGATTTCCCTTTATTTTCATTTATTTAATTAACTTTATTTACTTGGGCCCCTTTCACAAGAGCTTTCCGATCAGGTCCGCCTGTCAGTTTTTCAGGCGGACCTGCTAGCACCTGCTAGCCCTTTACATAATTGAGTGATTGTCTTTGATGTTTAAATACTACCCACACGCATGGGATCTCCATCCCCATGATTGAAGTGTAACTCCACTTTTGTTGAGAAAAAAACATTCCCCTCTGGGTGATCAATGAACATTGCAAGGATTATAACAAACTTTGTTGCAGATTCCTACCTTTTGTTATTCTGAAGAAATCCCTGTGTGTTTCTCTGTGCCTTTGTTCTGAGTGGGTCTAATGGGAGTGGTTTCATAATTAACTTTCAGGTGTGGAGCTACAGGGCCTGCATCCCTTTAGACGTGTTCCTATTGAAAGTATCTCTCAAAAAAATTGGATTTTTAACAGTTTACCTGTAAAATCCTTTTCTTGGAGTACATCACGGGACACAGAGCCATAGTAGTTACTATGTGGGTTATAGGCCACCTTCAGGTGATGGACACTGGTACACCCTAAGACAGGAAGAACCTCTCCCACTACTGGGAGTACCTCAGTTTTATAGCAAAGTAATATACGTGTATTAGAAGAGGGGCGGGACCTCTGTGTCCTGTGATGTACTCCAAGAAAAGGATTTTACAGGTAAGCTATTATAAAAATCCTATTTTCTTTATTGTACATCACGGGACACAGAGCCATAGTAGTTACTATATGGGATGTCCCAGAGCAATGACAACTGAGAGAAGGGAGACACAACAAAATTAGGGCACCATGAGACATATTTTATAGATATATAAGGCACCGTGATATACATATTATAGAGTACATGAAATGATTAGAACATGATTACATGAATTAAATTTAGTAGAAGTACAGATTAGGAACAAGCTACGCCCCCAACGTCGGAAAAGCCGACGTTGGGGGCGTAGCTGCGGCGGCACTGCCTATATGGGCCCTCTCCCCATTTGGGCTTCACACTTAGTACTGATTACTCCTCCCTCACTTGTCAGGCATGATGCACCCAGGCACGTTTGCTCTCAGTCATTGAGACCTAGGTATACACCTCCTCTTACTTTTCACTCTTACTCTATCTCTTACCTATTGACTACCTTTTTCCCCTGCTTCTTTACTGAATTGCATTTTTTCCATCTTGCTTTTCTCACACACCTATTTCACATCACCTTTTCAACATCATTTATTTTCACTTTCTGGTTTTTGTCACATTTTTTCACAGAAGTTTTCCATATAGGGGTTTCCCCATTCACCACCATCATCTTTTACACTTTGACCCACATGGGGCGCCGTTCATGTTGGGCTTCTGTCTGTCGCATCGCGTCCCCTCAGCTCCCGGATGGGGCTTTTCTGGTTGGTCTGGGAATTTCATAGCCGCACCACCGCTGCAAGGACCCTCATGTAAGTGTGCCGCCAAATTGAGTCCATGAGGGGGGATCTCTTCTGTCCAGGGTTAGCCTTTTGGTTTTCTTTCCGATTTCTATATATTATTGTTTCTTTTATTTATAGACTACTACCACGGTTTTTGATCCTGATGATAGGCTATAAGGCCTTGAAACGCGTAGAGCTAACAACAACCTAGTGCAGTGATGGCGAACCTTGGCACCCCAGATGTTTTGGAACTACATTTCCCATGATGCTGACACACTCTGTAGTGTTGATGAGCATCATGGGAAATGTAGTTCCAAAACATCTGGGGTGCCAAGGTTCGCCATCACTGACCTAGTGTATACATCTATGAATTTTTTATGGCATTCCAATTCATTTGTTCCTTTCCATTACCTCATTTCAGTGATATCTTTACTTGTTCCTAATCTGTACAGCTACTAAATTTAATTCATGTAATCATGTTCTAATCATTTCATGTACTCTATAATATGTACTAACTCCTTGTTGGAATGTTAATTAATGTATATTATTTGCCTCTAATGAATTGTAAAGTTTTAAAAAATATTAATATATAGCAAAATGCATAAAATAATTTGATCTGAAAACTTTATGACAATCTGAACCAATTAAAAGTTAATTTTTATTCGATTTTACTAATGCTCCCGTGTGCTTCATGGAAAGTCCCGTCATTTGCTCTCTCTACCTAATATACCTTACCAGGATTGAGGAGGGGATATGAACGGCCCCGCTTTACCTCATTTAAAGTCCCACCATACTCTCTTCCTTTGATATAATATACACGTCTATAGTTTGCACAATTCTGATTTATCTTAATTTGGTATTTCATGTTATGTTAATAGTTCAATGCTTTACCTAGCTTAATGAGTGCAGGTGTTAGTGGCAGTGAAAATATCAGTTAATGGCAGTGCAATTGTAAGCATAAGTGGTATTGTTAGTTCAAGAAAGAAGAAGGAAGTGATCCCTAATGCCGCACATCCATGTAGTGCTACGATGTTGAGTGATGGCCTCAGCCTGGACTCCAATCAGGCCACGCCCCCAACACCTTTCACTCTGCGCCCCCCCCAGAGCTTAAAGGGTAACTCCACTTTCATGGGGAAAAACAATAGCAAATAAAGAAAAAAATATATAGCGCATATGATTGCGACACTAATCATTTTGTAATTGAATGTTATTAAAAATTACCTTTCCTTTTCAATCTGCAGCTAATGTAATTTTCTGAGAATACATTGCAATATGACTACCTGGAGTTTTCTGTACACAGAGTGTGCACCGACCACTCCCCAGTAACATTTCCTGCTTGTGCGATTGGCTCACCAATTTTCCCAGAAGTCTGCCTAAGACCCCACACACTATTAGATTTTCTGCAGATTTTTGTCCTCAGATTTACGAAAACCATATAATATGAGGTTAAACCTTAAGAGTTTCAATTTGTATGCAATCAGGCAGGCCCTTGTACTACATGGTTTGGTAAATCTGAAGACGAAAATCAAATGGTGTGTATGGGGTCTTAGATACAAGTCATATTTCAGGCATCCCTTGCAACAAAAATGTTATTTCTTTATCGTACATCACGGAAACAGAGCCATAGTATTTACTATGTGGGTGATAGGCCACCTTCAGGTGATGGACACTGGCACACCCTAAGACAGGAGCTCCACTTCCTATATAACCCTTCCCACTACTGGGAGTACCTCAGTTTTGTAGCAAAGCAATATACGTGTATTAGAAGAGGGGAGGGACCTCTGTGTCCCGTGATGTACTCCAAGAAAAGAATTTTACAGGTAAGCTGTTATAAAAATCCTATTTTCTTTATCGTACATCACGGGACACAGAGCCATAGTAGTTACTGTGTGGGATGTCCCAGAGCAATGCTAACTGAGGGGAGGGAGACACAACAAAAGTAGGCCACCATGAGACCAGAGGACTTATACTACTGCCTGCAGCACACTATGCCCAAGGCCAATATCCTCACGCCTTCTTACATCCACCTGATAGAATCTGGTAAATATATGAACTGAACACCAAGTTGTGGCCTTGCAGATTTGAGCCATGGAAGCTTGGTGATGCACTACCAGCCCTAGTGGAGTGCGCTTTGATTTGAGAGGGTGGAATCTTCCTCATCAAACCATAAGCTTGAACAATTACTTGCCAAATCCATTTAGAAATTTTAGATTTTGATGCTGCCTGTCCTTTTTTAGGACCTTCAACACAAACCAACACAAACAAAACATCTGTTTTTCTAATCTGAGCAGTCGCCTTCAAGTAGACTTTGACTACTCTCACCATATCCAGAGAATGTAGTGACTTCTCTTCCGTGAACAATATCCTGGTTTAAATGAAAACCTGACACTACCTTCGGTAGAAAGTTAGGATGAGGATGCAATACCACCTTATCCTTGTGAATAATTAAATATGGCTCTTTACAAGAAAGAGCAGCCAACTCTGATACCCTTCTTGCAGAAGATAACAATGAGTTTCCTTGTTAAAAGGACCGAGGTAAAATGCTGTATCAGCTCAAAAGTCTGTTTTTGTAATGCCGATAGAACTAAATTCAAGTCCCAAGGGTTCAGGGGTGACCTAACTGGAGGATTAAGCCGCATTACTCCCTGAATAAGGCTACCGACCAAAGAATGCGAAGCAAGTGGTCATTGAAATAATACCCATAAGGCAGAGACTTGGCCTTTGATAGTACTCAAGGCCAGCTTCATTTCTAACCCCATCTGCAGAAAGTCAAGGATTCTACCTATGACATACTTCCTGGGGTGCCAACTCCTGGATTCACACCAGGAGACATATGCCTTCCAGACTCTATAATATATGATTCTGGAGGCTGGCTTCCTTACATTGATCAAGGTTGATAACACTGAACCTGATAGCCCACGCTTCTTCAGAATGTAGGCCTCAATAGCCAAACCGTTAAATTTAGCATTTGTAAAGTAGGATGGAATACTGGACCCTGCGAGAGAAGGTCTGGACATGGTGGTAGGGTCCATGGGTCCCCTACCGCCATCCTCATGATCTTTGCATACCAGGATCTTCTGGGCCATGCTGGGGCCTCAAGAATCACCAACTTCCCTTCCTGCTTGATCCTGCAAAGAAGTTGTGGAAGCAGCAGAGTAGGAGGGAATGCATAAATCAGTGAGAACTGATTCCACGAGAACACCAAGACATCTGTTCTGCACGCTAGCGGATCCCTTGTTCTTGACACAAAGTTGTCGATCTTTTTGTTGAGCCTGGACGCAAACAGATCCACGTCTGGGATCCCCCATTTTTGGCATATTGTCAGGAAGATATCGGGGTGAAGGGACCATTCTCCCGGGAACAACTACTGGCGACTCAAGTCCGCCTGCCAATTTTCTATTCTTGGAATGATGACTGCCGATAGACAAGGTACATTGTTTTCTGCGCAAGCTAGTATGTGATTCACCTCTCTCTGGGCCGCACGACTTCTCGTGCCCCCTTGGTGATTGATATAGTCCACTGCTGTGGCACTGTCGGTTGGATCCTGACAGGACAATTCTGTAACCTGAACGTCCAGGCCCTCAGGGCCAAGCGCGCTGCCCGAATCTCTAGAATGTTGATGGGTAAGGTAATTTCTGATCTGGACCATTTCCCTTGGACAGTCGCCTCTTCCAGGGCTGCTCCCCCACCTGAAAGGCTGGCACCTGTTGTTACCACCTTCCAGGTAACTGGTAGGAAGGATTTTCCCTTCTGCAGTTTCTTGCTTATCAACCACCAACTGAGGATCCGGCGCACCCTTGGAGACATACACATTGGGAAATCTAGAGCTTGGAGCTTCTTGTTCCAAGCCGTTTGGATACTGTTTTGCAGCAGCCTCGAATGAAACTGAGCATGAGGAACGGCCTTGAATGAAGCCACCATCTTTCCCAACAACCTCATGCTGTCAAGGCTGGCTCAGCCCTTCCTTCTCTGAGCTGGCCGCTCAGCTGTCGACTAATTGCCAGCTCTCATCTCTCTCCACAGTTAACCAGCTGTTGTGGATCTGCTCATCAGTCCTGCCTACTTAAAGATCTCCAGCTCTCTTCATTCCTGCCTTCGCTTTGGTCACATCACAAGAAACCATCTCCTGCGTTCCTGTTTAAAGACTGCCTTTGCTGACATCCCTTCTGGCTCCTTATCCTGCTTGCTGTTTCTCTACTTGGATCCCTGACTTCTGGCTTGGCTGACTACCCGATCCAGTTACTGGACTCTGGCTATGCTTTGACTACGCTTACTCTATTTACCTTTTTATTTTTATTAATAAACAAGTGTGATTTTACTGTACTTATGTCTCGGTCTGGTTCATGGTTTCCGACAGTAGGCGAAGGCCATGAATTCAGAAGATACAGTCAATCCACTTATTGGTAATATTTTTTCCAGATTGGATGAGCAAGATCACCGCATGGATCAGTTTGCCATGGCGTTACAAACGCTCCTGAGTCGCACGGCTCACCTTGAATCCCCCACTGTGGCTGCACCGGTACAACCTGAGTTGCAGGCCGTCCCTGCTGCTGCGCCAGTCTCTGTGCAGGCACCCGCCTTGAGTATTACCTCTATAAGATGTATGTCTGGTTCCGCCCGCTTCCCCAGCGATTTGGTGGCGATCCAGTTCAATGCAGAGGGTTTCTCAACCAAGTTGAGATATACTTTGAGATGCTGCCCCAGGGTTTGTGATATCTTTGCTTTCTGAGAGAGCCTTGGCTTGGGCTAGCCCTCTATGGGAGACGCAAAAACCTGTTGTCTTTAGTTACCCTGAGTTTGTGGCCTCCTTTAAAAGGGTATTTGTCAGGAAATGTTCCATCCGCTGGTAATATCTGTCATTTGGCATGCAGTACTGAGGTCCACCAGCAGGTGTCTCCAGGCAGTTTGGAACTGTCAGGAGAGCTTTTCCCTGCTGAAGTTATGTCATCTTTGGGCCGCAGTACTGGCGTCCACCAGCGGATGGATCCTGGCAGTATGGAGCAGACAGTACCTCCTACAATCAGGTGTTACTTGAGGCCAATCACAGGCCTATAAATACCCGGAAAGTACTTACATGTTTGCCTTGGTTTCCTCCTTGTGCCCTGACCTGCTAGCTTGTGATCTGATCCTGATTCTGAACCTGTTCCTGTGTCCTGAACCTGTGACCCGTGTATCTGATCCTGTCTTCCTGTCCCAATCCCTATCCTGTTCCACCTGTTACCTTGCCTGCAGTCTGATCCATCCATCGTCTCCCTGTCCTGTGTTCCTGACCCTATCTGCTGATCTCCCTGTGTATGACGTTGGCCTGGCTTACGTTTATGTCTCTGGAACACCCCCTGTCCATCTGCTGATCTGCTGTGTATGACCCTGGCCTGGCTATTGTTTATGATTCTGGTGTTTGCAATTTATTGTACTTATCTGTCTGTTGTTATTTGTGGGTCTCTGTCTGTTGGTTGGTTATTGCACTGTGTCATATTGGAGGTGGTTGTACCATATTATTCACTTACTTTAATAAATTATTATATTTTCACTTATATACGTTTTGGTGTCCTCTGTCGCAGATCACACGGTTCTGGTCACACCTGTTCATGACAGTAAACCAAGGCCATCTCTGCCCAGAAGTGACTGCGAAGAGGAACCATTGTAGTGCTGTTACTGCTACTAAAATGCAATCAGAAACAGTTGTTCTCCTTGCCTCACTGGTGTTGGAGGATAACAATTACTGTTGTCTGGTATTGAAAGAGTGGATCAGGGATCAGCTCCTGGAGTTTATTTGTCTGGCCCATTCTCTGGTTGATCAGGGTAGATTACTGTTTAAAAACATTCAGCCCCTGATACAGGTGTGTTCTGAGCTAGCCTTGTCTAGCAGTCCTAAAGGAAGTGACGATTTTTCTCCCCTCTTCAGTAGTGATCAGGTGGAGTCTCTGGTATGGCTGTTGGAGGATGATGCTGTATACTTCCCGGAGCATTATTCAGCTTGTCCTAAACAGGTGCTAGTGGATTGTATAGATTCGGTGCAGTCCCTGGTTAGACAGGCAGTATGTAAACCCACGTTTGTTCAACCTGTACTACAGGCATGGTCAGACTTATTATTTCCAGCCTCGATCAGCTCTTCACAACCCGGACCTGCTATTAGACACCTGCCTGCCCAAGAGTCTTTTTCCCCTTCACCCATGGCAACCTCAATTTCAGCCCAATATATAGCCCTGCTTCCCACCAAATATCAATACCCTGTCTCTACCCGCTGCACTTATCCTGCCTTTAACCTGCCTGCCTCTTCTCTGCTACCTACAACTTCCCCATAAGAACTCCCTCTGGCCACTGTTCCCTCTTCCTTGCCATATCCCAGACCTTCTCATCAGTATGCCTCACCTCCTACCTACAGTCCTGCAGTCACCTACAGATCTACAGCAGTTAAGCCAAAGAAGAAACGGAAGTTCTTTCCAACCCACACGATCCTGCCAGTAACCAAACCTGCCTCCACACCAACCAACCTGCTCCAGTCTGCTTGCATGCCAGCTGAACCTGATAACCCATCTGATTCTGCCAAATCTCTGTCTGCTATCCAGCCAATGTCCCAGCCTGATGTGTTCCTGTCTGCTGCCCAGCCTGATGTGCCACCGTCTGCTGCCCAGCCTGATGTGCCACAGTCTGCTGCCCAGCCTGATGTGCTCCTGTCTGCTGCCCAGCCTGATGTGCTCCTGTCTGCTGCCCAGCCTGATGTACCAATGCCTGTGCCCGCTGTCCAGTTTGAGGTCCCAGTGCCTGCTGCTCAGCCTGACATCCCAGTGTCCATGTTCCAGTCTGACGCTTCAGTGACTACTGCCCAGTCCAATGTACCTGTTGTTCAGTCTGTTGTGCCGGTACCTGCTGTTCTACCTGATGTGCCAGTGCCAGTGCCTGTGTCTGCTGCCCAGTCTGAAGTTCCAGTACCTGCTGCCTGGTCTGATGTCTCGGTACCCGCTTTCCAGTCTGATGTGCCCACTTCCCAGCCTGATGTGCCCACTTCCCGGTCTAATGTGCCCACCTTCCAGCCTGATGTCTCGGTGCTTGCTTTCCAGCCTGGTGTCTCTTTGCCTGCCTTTGAGCCTGATGTCTTGAAATTAGTATCTCAGCCTGAAGTTTCGGTGCCCGTGTCTCAGCCTGAAGTTTCGGTGCCCGTGTCTCAGCCTGAAGTTTCGGTGCCCGTGTCTCAGCCTGAAGTTTCGGTGCCCGTGTCTCAGCCTGAAGTTTGGGTGCCCGTGTCTCAGCCTGAAGTTTCGGTGCCCGTGTCTCAGCCTGAACTTTTGGTGCCTGTGTCTCAGCCTGAACTTTTGGTGCCCGTGTCTCAGCCTGAAGTTTCGGTGCCCGTGTCTCAGCCTGAAGTTTTGGTGCCCGTGTCTCAGCCTGAAGTTTCGGTGCCCGTGTCTCAGCCTGAAGTTTCGGTGCCCGTGTCTCAGCCTAAAGTTTCGGTGCCCGTGTCTCAGCCTGAAGTTTCGGTGCTCGTGTCTCAGCCTGCTGAACCGGTGCCTGTTACCCAGTCTGTTGAACCGGTGCCCGTTACCCAGTCTGTTGAACCGGTGCCCGTTACCCAGTCTGTTGAACCGGTGCCCGTTACCCAGTCTGTTGAACCGGTGCCCGTTACCCAGTCTGCTGAACCGGTGCCCGTTACCCTGTCTGCTGAACCGGTGCCCGTTATCCAGTCTGCTAAACCAGAGTCCATCACGCGGCCTGTTAAGCCAGTACCCGTTATTCGGCTTGCCAGACCAGTGCCCGGTGTCCAGTTCGCTGAGCCAGGGCCCGTTACCCAGCCCACTGGGCCGGGGCCCGTTACCCAGCTTGCTGAGCCGGTGCCTGTGATCCAGCCTGCCCTTGCGGTGCACGCTTTTTGACCTAATATTCCAGAGCCTGCTGCCCAGCTTGACGACCCGGAGCCTGCTGCCCAGCTCGACGACCCAGGGCCTGCTGCCCAGCTCGACGACCCGGAGCCTGCTGCCCAGCTCGACGACTCTGAGCCTGCTGCCCAGCTCGACGACCCAGAGCCTGCTGCCCAGCTCGACGACCCGGAGCCCACTGTCTGCTCTGATGTGCCCGCTGTCTGCTCTGATGTGCCCGCTGTCTGCCCTGATGTGCCTGATGCCCAGCCTGAAGTGCCTGTTGCCTCCTGTATGTTTGCCTCTGAGCTTTGCAGTCCCATCCATGCCTCCCTCACCTCCCATGCCTCCTGGTACCGAGTCGGTCAGTGACCCATGCACTTGGGCATCATGCATCTCTCTGCGGATGAAATAGCCTTTAGGAGGAGGGAGAGATTGTGCTTTTATTGTGGCCAGGCAGATCACTTTTTGAAGTCTTGTCCTACCCGTCCTGGGAACACCCGAACCTTGAGGTCCTGTCATGGACAGACCTTAGGTGGTGTTGTGTCGTCCCCAGTTATCCAGAAGGATAAGCCCCTGGTTTTGGTCACCCTTTCTTGGGCTAAGTCGTCTATTGAGATACAGGCTCTAATCGACTCTGGGGCTGCAGGCCTGTTCATTGATGTTGCCTTTGTATCAAAGCACTCGATTCCACTGCAGCTGTGTGACACTCCACTTGTCATTGAGGCTCTTGACGGGAGACCTCTACAGCCTGGCCATGTGACTCAGATGATTCCGTTGTCCTTGGCCGTAGGGGCTCTTCACCATGAGATAATCCAATTCCAATTGATTTTCTCTCCTAAGTTTCCACTGGTTATTGTTAATCCTTGGTTACAGAGGCACAACCCCTCTTTTGATTGGCTCCGTGCTGAGGTTCTCTCCTGGTCACCACAATGCAGTGAAACATGCTTCCGGAAGGTAGCCAAGGTCCTGTGTACCTCTTCACTCTCCTCCCTGCCAGAGGAGTACCGTGATTTTAGCTATGTCTTTGACAAAGGTCAAGCCGGTAGTTTGCCTCCACACCGGCTGTATGATTGTGCAATTGATCTTCAACCTGGTGCCACTCCCCCTCGTGGCCGGGTTTACCCTTTGTCGGTCTTGGAGGATAAAGCCATGGAGGAGTATGTTGCAGACGCACTTTCTCGGGGTTTCATCTGCAAATCCTCGTCTCTTGCTGGTGCTGGTTTCTTCTGTGTGAAGAAGAGGAGCGGTGAACTGAGACCTTGTATTGATTATAGGGGTCTCAATTGTTTCACAATTAAGAATGCCTACCCGATCCCATTGATTACGGAGTTATTTGACCGCCTCAAGGGAGCAACGGTTTTCACTAAGCTTGATCTGAGAGGGGCTTACAATCTTGTGAGGATTAAGGAGGGCGACGAGTGGAAAACTGCGTTTTATACCAGAATAGGCCATTATGAGTATCTCATAATGCCTTTTGGCCTTTGTAACACCCCGGCAGTTCTCCAGGAATTTATTAACAATGTCCTCCGAGATTTGTTGCAGTTATCTGTGGTGGTTTATGACATCCTCATATTTTCCAAGTCCCTGGAGAGCCACCACACAGATGTCTGTCGTGTGCTTCAGAAATTAGGAGAGAACGAGCTTTATTGTAAACTGGAGAAGTGCGAGTTTCATCGGGAACAGTATAAATTCCTGTCATTTCCACTGCTGGCTTTTCGATGGACCCAGAGAAACTTTCGGCAGTCCTACAGTTGCCTCGACTCGTGGGGTTATGTCCTCTGCAGCGTTTCCTGGGTTTTGCTAACTATTATCGAAAGTTTATTCATAACTTCACGTCTCTGGTCAAGCCCCTGAATGATATGACCAGAGAGAACAGTAACCCACTGTCAAGTCACCTTGAGGCTAGGTGACAGATGCACTCTGTAGGAGTCGGAAGTGCACCGCTAGGTAGTGGACCCTAGGACTGACTGCTGCGGATTGAACCCTGGGAGGTTCAGGGAAGCAGGTCTACTGGATCACGAACACAGATCCCACTGGGAGCTAGAGCATAGATTCCCCAGGGCGCCGAGTCTAAGAGCCTGCAGGTGTTCACCAGAGCCCCTAGTGGTGAGGATAGACTGAGCTGCAGTCTGGCTCCAGGTCGCGGCCCCCAGGGTCTCACAGCTCACGCTCACGGTAGACTACAGGAGAAGAGGAAGGAGGCAGCAGGCTGGAACAACAAGGAAAGTAAGGAATAAGCGAAATGTCAGGGTGACTAGCGGACAAGGATAAACATAACACGCCAAAGGTCAGGGTCACAAGCAGACAGGGAAAGTCGAGAACAGGCCAAAGTCGGTAACTGGAATCAGACGTAGGAAATACAGCAAGTACATGTTAATATAGGGTTCCCTGATAGGAGCTGGGGTGGAGCCATGCTAGAGGAGAGTTTATAAAGGCAGTCAGGTGAGGGGCAGCTGGTCTCTAGAGATGAACACACGGAGACAGGTAAGCTGACAGACAAACTCTATTGCATAACCATGACAGTACCCCCCCTCTTATGAGGCCACCCCCTCCCCCACCTGGGCCCTGACTTAAAGGATAACTCCAGATGAAACCTCCTCAATGGACGAGGTGCAAAGATCTCAGATGCAGTCATCCAAGACCTCTCCTCAGGACCAAACCTTTCCCAATGTACGAGGTACTGAAGAATGCCTCTACAGCGCCAGGAATCCAGAACTTGACTAACCTCGTACTTAAGATTATCCTCAGAGACCGAAATCGAGGTAGGGAGAGGACGAGAGGACTTGAGGGCTAAAGGCTTCTTAGGAATGGGTAAAGACATAAGAAGACCATCAGGAGTCTGAGCAGGGTCCCCCAGACCCTTAAAGATGAGCTGGATATCAGTGGATCCCTGAGACCAGGTTGCTTAGAAAGTGATGTGTCACAGAAGTCAAGCTGGATAGCTTCACTGGGCATAGGCTGAACTGGTGCAGAGGCCGATTGAACAGCATTGCCAGGTGCAGCGACCACCAGAATCGCATCACAGGGTGTAGCGACTATGGAACTGGTGGACGAGTCAGCCTGGGTGTGTGTCCAAGGGGATCCAGGAACAGGCAAAGGTAAACAACCATGCAAACTGAAGTGGATGATCGGCTCAAGTTCACAGATGGGCTTCTCATCCAGAGTGCCACATGACAAAGAGAGTGCCTCAGCCCAGCTATTGCAGGAGGCATTCCAGGAATCGCTATATGCAGTGGGAAGAGCAGGAGATATTGGGATGGTGGCAACAGGAGTTTCTCTTTAGGGGTAACTTTGAGTAGGCAGGAAGAGGAACAGGAGGAACCCCAAGCCAGGATCCGTCCAGCAGTCCAGTCAACGTGTGGAGAATGGAACCGTAACCAAGGAAGACCTAATATGATAGGAGATGAAGCCTTAGGTAAGACAAGGAAGGATATCCACTCCTGGTGGAGTGTCCCTATCAACATCTTAACAGGTAGGGTCTGAAAGCGGATAGGACCCCCTGGGAGAACAGTGCCATCAATCGCCAAGACCACCAATGGCGTTGAAAGGGGCAAAAGGGTAAGTCTCATGGAAGATGCAGTTTCCCAATCCATGAAATTGCCAGCGGCTCCGGAATCCAGATGTGCCGAGACCGAACGAGAGGAAGCGCCAACATGAAGGAACACGCAAAGACGACGAGAAGGTGAAGGTGATATTTCAGGGTCTAATACTCCACCTTCCAGATGTATTAGCCCCGAGCGTTTTTCTGGGCGAAGAGAACAAGTGTCACGAAAATGACCTTTGGCCCCACAATAGAGGCACAGACACAGAGTTCTGCGCCTAGCGCGTTCTTCAGGAGACAACTTGGTCCAGCCCAGCTGCATAGGTTCTTCAGCGGGCAGGGGGTGCTCCTCGGATTGAAGAGAAGGGACTGGAGACTCAGGCTGCCTAAGGAACGGGGAGTGCTGGTGTCTTTTTTCCAGGGCCCTCTCGTGAAAGCAAATATCGATCTGGTTACACAAGGTGTTGACAACGTCCAGATCAGCAGGAAGGGATCTTCCTGCTAATTCATTCTTCACTCTATCAGATAGGCCATGTAAAAAAGGTTGCAACTAGGGCCTCATTATTCCAGCTTAATTCAGCTGTGAGGATACGGAACTGAAGAGCATACTGTCCCACAGAAGCAGACTCTTGACGAAGACGTAAAAGAGCGCTAGCCACTGACCTGGTTCCTCGAAGATATTCGGAAAAAGTTTCAAGAAATCAGACAGGCTAGAAACCACTGGATCATTCAGTTCCCACAGAGGGGCAGCCCAAGCTAGCGCCTCGCTGGACAGGAGGGATATAATATAGGCTACTTTCGCCCGATCGGACAGGAAGTTTTGGGGCTGAAGTTCAAAATGAATTGTGCACTGGCTAATAAACGAGCCCGGAGCTGGCAGTTGTAATGAATGTGTGGCTGCGACTGGTGCGATAGGTGCAGCAGCAGATAGCGGTTGAGGTTGTTGAACCGGGGGTCCTAATGAGGCCTGAACCTGTTCAAAACAGGATGACAAATCCTGAAGGTATTGCATCACCTGGGTCCGATGCGATTCCTGGGTCTCAAGTCTGCGAACTAAGCCCTGCAAAGGATCATCTGCGGGTAGCGGCACATCAGCCGTGTCCATGGCTGATCAAACTGTCAGGTCACCTTGAGGCTAGGTGACAGATGCACTCTGTAGAAGTCGGAAGTGCACCGCTAGGTAGTGGACCCTAGGACTGACTGCTGCGGATTGAACCCTGGGAGGTTCCGAAAGCAGCTCTACTGGATCACTAACACAGGTCTCTCTGGGAGCTAGAGCAAAGATTCCCCAGGGCGCGGAGTCTAAGAGCCAGCAGGTGTTCACCAGAGCCCCTAGTGGTGAGGATGGACTGAGCTGCAGTCTGGCTCCAGGTCGCGGCTCCCAGGGTCTCACAGCTCACGCTCAGGGTAGACTACAGGAGAAGACTACTTTGGGCAGCACAGTGGTGTAGTGGATAGCACTTTCGCCTAGCAGTAAGAAGGGTCGCTGGTTTGAATCCCAACCACGACACTACCTACCTGGAGTTTGCATGTTCTCCCTGTGTCTGCGTGGGTTTCCTCCAGGTACTCCGGTTTCCTCCCAAACTCCAAAGACATGCTGGTATGTTAATTGGATCCTGTCTAAATTGTCCCTAGTATGTATAAATGTGAGTTAGGGACCTTAGATTGTAAGCTCGTTGAGGGTAGGGACTGTATATGTAAAGCGCTGCGTGAATTGACGGCGCTATATAAGTAACTGAAATAAATAAATAAAATAAGAAAGTGAAGAAGGGGGGTGGGTTGAAAAACACCCCAGGGACTTTTAAGGTGCTCAAATTATATAATAGAGTAAGGAAACATGTATGATATATCCATAAAAAAATATTAATTTTATTGAAAATTTACATTAAAAACAAATGTCGTTCTAACATGACACCATCATGTATAAAAAGATAATACATATATCTCAATGTTCACAACCCTTAATGGGCATACAGTAGAAGAAACCACTTAGTTCAATAACAATCTACCACTCAACATGTTTCGCTCATTACGAGCTTCTTCAGGAGTTTTGGCATGGATTGTGGTAAGCTCTAAATAATAATAGAAAGAACATAAATGAGACATAATATTACATAGTTGCGAAATAGGGTAACGGTCCATAGCCAACAACATAGTGTATAAGGGTAAATATAGGCACTGGATCATACATGAACTGGAAAAATCAATGTAATACAAAATATACACAGAAAAACAATAATAATGCATTGATATTCATAGTCTTACCAGGCTGTCGTACCTTGAAAATAAATTATAATAGATAGAAATTGCTTGCTGCAATAGCACCACCAATGTGGAGACTCTCATATCATGTGTTCCCATCTTAGTATGGCCACAGAGGGATATAAAATTTGTGTATCCTTAATGGAGGAATAAAGTAAAAATTGGAACAATGAGTATTGGGCAGGGCATCCAAACCGACCTAAGTTTGTTCATGAAACAGATTTTTTTACCTTTAATAGAATCAATAATCTATTGCTAGAGGTAGAAACCCCTCTCAGCAAGGAAGAAAGTCAATAGCAGGTCAGTAAACTATGAGGAAGCCATAGTCAAAGCTTAGGGAATCATACATGGAAAAGATCCTCATAAGCTGGTTCTATATAATGAAAATAAAAAGAACAAAGCTAATTGAAAAAGCTCTTAGGTGCAGTTTCTGTCACAATCAGACATAGCTGCACATAGAACACTTACTTGTGAAGATCAAAGAGGCATGGAATTTGGGAGAGATATAAATCCTCCCTCAGATGGACAGCCTGTGACAGAGGGTTGCGGTGTGTGGCCGCCCTTATAAACCCTCCATCCCGGCGGCGTCTGACATCACCGCCGGGATGAGGACGTGCATTGAGACTGACCGAGGGGAGGCTGAATGGGGGACGCGGCGGCGTCATTGCTCGACGCTAGCTGCGTCAGAGGTCGATTGTGTGCATGCACAGAGCGGTAAAGTGCAATTCAAGCAACAGAGGCCAGAAGCGCCATCTTGAAAAAGGGATAATGAGTTAGGCAAATATAATAAGCTAAAGAGATTAATATCAAGGTAAATATTAAACGAAAAGGTGAAGACGATATATAATAAATGCCAAACTTCACATTGATTAAAGATAGGCGCAATATTAAATATATGTAAAAAGTACTGCCCCCATCCTAAACTCCAATCGGGACTAACATCTCTAGGGCTCCCAATAGAAGGGCGATTGATTGTTCGTCTGTCAGATTGGGTGCCCCTGGCGTCCGTGTGGACCAAAATAAAATAGACGGGGATATCAGTGAATGAGAGGCCAATTCAAATTGAATTGAATTACCCGCTATTGTAGGTAAATAAATACATTATTAATTAAAAAGGCAGCCTGTGAAGACATCATGACCAATCTATGGGGAAGAAACAGTTTTGTACATATAAAAAATGAGGATACGTTTAAGCAATATATAAATAAAATATGCAGATGAAGTTACCATATATGAAGACTCAAAATAGGAAATGAGAAAACAAAGAAAAAAAGAGAAAAATGTTTAGAATGGAAAAATATTTACAGAAAAGTTTTAAAGCTGAATGCTTCATTCAATGCCCGGATATTTTAAAGCTGATAGCTCATGTATCCAACGTGCCTCCTTTTGCAGGAGTAATTTATCATAATCACCTCCCCTGTCCCCAGGGGGGATATATTCAAGGGCAAAAAAGTGCATACAGCTACTGTCAAAGTTGTGGCGTAGACCATTACGACGACTAATAGGAGTTTCCATTCTTTTTTTGTGTATCAGAAAGACATGGTCCCCTTATTCGGCAAAAGAAAAGTCGTTTAGTTTTGCCAATATAAAACATTTGGCATTTGCATTGCATGATGTATACAATGCCTATTGATTGGCATGTTACTGAAAAATTGAGTCTAAAGAGGCGGCCATTAGGAAGCAATAAGCTCTGTGCTGCAGGTATAAACCTACAAAAATTGCAATGATGGCATGGTCTACTGCCTTTTTTAGATTCATTGGCAGTCCTTGTTTGACTAACGTAATGGCTGTGTACCAGGGTATCCCTAAGGGATCGAGATCGCCTGAAGGTAATTTCCGGATATGATTTTAAATTTTTAGCAACCTTTTCATCTCCCATCAACAGGTACCAGTATTTTTTCATGATTTCTCTTACCTGCCGGTGCCGACTTGAGAATCTGGTGATAAGCAGAACGCCTGGGTTGGCCCTTTTTGGTTTCGAATCATGTATAAGGGAGGCTCTGTTGTGATTTTTTTGCCCTAAAGTAAGCTTTCTTAAGGCATTTTTTACTGTAGCTGCGCTTAAGAAAGCGCAATCGCAGCAAGCCAGCCTCTCTTTCAAAATCAGATTCTGCACTGCAATTACGTTTGATTCTCAAGTACTGCCCGTAGGGCACACTTGTAAAGAGAGGAGTGGGGTGGGAGCTGGTGGCGTGAAGCAGGGAATTCCCTGCAGATGGCTTACGATACAAGGTCGTTCCTATACTGCCATCCGTGTTGACTAGAATTTGAACGTCCAAAAAAGTGAGATTATGTCGACTGAGCTCAAATGTGAATTTGAGGTTATAGTTATTAAGACTATCCAAAAATAGAAAAATGAATCCTTAGTGCCCGTCCAAATGAAAAAAATGTCATCAATAAATCTTCTCCACACAGGGATTTGTTCAAAGCATTTCTGCATGTCGTCTATAAAAAAAAAGAGTTCACACTCCCACCCCCCCAGATACAGGTTGGCATATGAGGGGGCACATTTAGTCCCCATAGCCACCCCCTGTATCTGGAGGTAGTGGGAGCCGCCAAAAAGGAAAATGTTGTTGGAGAGAATAAATAGTAACAGATCCAGAATGAATCTGTTATATTGTTGGGATGCCTCAGGGTTCTCAGAAATAAAGCCCTCCACAATATCCACCCCAAGATGATGAGGAATAGTATTGTAAAGGGCCTCCACGTCAAGGGCCACCAATCAAGAACCCTCAGGGATAGAACTTCCATCGAGGGTACGTAGAAGGTCATTGGTGTCCTGGAGGTAGGACACCAATCCCTCGACGTGGGGGTCTTAAAAAAATCATCAATTAACTGACTGGCAGTTTCGGTGAGGCTACCATTGCCCGAGACGATGGGACGACCCAGGGTTTGATTGGGTTTTTGTGACTCTTAGGGAGTGCATACAGAGTTGATGTTCGAGGAGAAGTGACAGTTAAAAATTCCCAGGTTGGTTTATTTATGAGGCCTTTGCGATAGGCTGAGCCAATCAGATGCTGATAACGATTAATCGTTAAGGCAAGATGATTGGATGATACCTTCCGGTACCATTCCTGAATCTGGACAATGGCCAGCACCATAGCTTCGTATTGGCTGTTGTCCATCACTACCAGGTTTCCACCTTTATCCGAAGGTTTAATCGTGATATTTTTGTTGAATTTAAAGATTTGAGGGCCTCAAGTTGGGAGGGGTTAAGTTTGATTCCGATAAGTTTTTCCACTTTGTCTCTATAATTTCCTTAGTCACTTGACTTGTAAATGCCCATACATTGGGGTTTCCCTGTAAAGCAGGAAAACTGCGAGATTTAGGTTTATAATTCTGGGGTTTGGATATGGTTAGGGGATGACCAGATGGGGGTGGGGGAGGAGAAAAGCCACAATCAAACTGAAGGGTTTGAGCCTGTTTCATCAAGGCCCCCCTCCTCCCACAGCTCCATCAGGTCCTCCATGGCTTTGATATCATTGATGGTCATGCCCTTCCATAGGGGACTGTCCAAGGTAGAGCCTTGTGTAGAAGTATCTGGCTTGTCATACAAAATGTTAAACATAAGTTTTCTGGAAAATAAATTGAGATCTTTTATCAGTTCAAACTGGTCCACCCTCTGCGTGGGGCAAAAGGTTAGACCCAGATTCAACACAGAGGTTTGTTTTGCTGAAAGAGGGTAAGAGGACATATTGATCACCTGAAATTGTTTTTCAAGGGTTTGGGATTCCCCAAATCTGGGTTCCTTGCTTTTTTGGACTCCGATACTGCTTGTGAGAAAATAGGAGCTGGACGAAAATCCAACTGTAAAGAAATAGCATTGGCATTGCTTACCTGTGTACTAGAAGTCATTGGTAGTGCGCTGTTGGTTAAACAAGTGTTAGTGATCGATTTGGAGTGACACGGTGCGTTAGTAGATGAGCTTTTGGCCTCACCAGCTCGGGTGACCATAGGTGCTTTAGTATTAGAAGTGCGCCTTACAGTGCCTGCGAGTGAATTTTCTTTGGAGTGTTTGGGATTTAGAGATCCCTGAGACTTAGTGAATCGAGTGAGTTCCTGTACCTGTACAGAGGAAACAGAAGAAGCAGATGAATCGGAGTCATTAGGTTCCCTAGTTGTTTGCCTAAAATGGCGTGTTTGATTGTTCCGTCTCTTACCCTTGTGATTACTCTAGGCCCAGTTTATAGGCCTGCTTGTTGTCATACGCTAATTTATCTCTAATAAATTCTTCTTGAATTTTTAGAATTTCTGTAACATAGATTTCGAAATTTGTTTTCAGAAAGTTTTCACATGCAGAAAAAAGCCCATCAGTGGTGATCAATTGATTATCCTCATATAGTCTTTCTATCTCTTTGTCTACCTGGGAGAGTTCAGTAGTGTAGTGTTTACAGAGAAGCTCCATCATTTTCATGGAGCATCTCTGCAGATTTCCCTCCCATTCCAATTTAAATTCTGGTTCCATGTGGGTAACGTTGGGGAAGATTTGAATTCTCAACCCCCAAGGGGAGATATTGTCCTCCGTGTACTTTGAAAAATACCATTTATTCCAAAAGAGTGTAGTTTTTTTCTCGAGCATACATTGTAGTCTTGAGAAAAAACGATCCATAGACAAGCCACCGCTAGTGGCATTCTGCGATTTATGGATATGATCCATAAGACCTTCAAAGGCATCACCACAATAGTTAGCCATCTTAATCGAAAACTAATGAAAAAGTTGAATAAAGCAATATAAAGTATTAATAGAATAGCAAAAAAAGGTGTTTCAAGATAGATAAACAGAAAAATGTAAATAAAATAATAGTTATACAAAAAGAGCTTCCCCATTAAGGCAGATATCTATGTTAAATGTCAATTCATTAACAGTCTGAAGACTATGTCTGTCATTTAACAGGTGATGGGTGGGTAACACCCCATACAAAAAACAAAAATGATAATAATGGCAGAAATAGTTAGCAAACCAAATGAGCCCCCTCATATGCCAACCTGTATCTGGGGTTGTGGGAGCGTGAACTCTTTTTTAGAGATGACATGCAGAAATGCTTTGAACAAATCCCTGTGTGGAGAAGATTTATTGATGACATTTTTTTTCATTTGGACGGGCACTAAGGATTCACTTCTTCTATTTTTGGATAGTCTAAAGATTAATAACTATAACCTCAAATTCACATTTGAGCTCAGTCAACATAATCTCACTTTTTTGGGCTTTCAAATTCTAGTCAACACGGATGGCAGTATAGGAACAACCTTGTATCATAAGCCATCTGCAGGGAATTCCCTGCTTCACACCACCAGCTCCCACCCCATTCCTCTCATTACAAGTGTGCCCTACGGACAGTAACTAACGTAACGTAATTGCAGTGCAGACTCTGATTTTGAAAGAGAGGCTGGCTTGCTGCGATCGCGCTTTCTTAAGCGCGGCTACAGTAAAAAATGCCTTAAGAAAGCTTACTTTAGGGCAAAAAATCACAACAGAGCCTCCCTTATACATGATTCGAAACCAAAAAGAGCCAACCCAGGCGTTCGGCTTATCACCAGATTCTCAAGTCAGCACCGGCAGGTAAGAGAAATCATGAAAAAATACTGGTATCTGTTGATGGGAGATGAAAAGGTTGCTAAACATTTAAAATCATATCCGGAAATTACCTTCAGGCGATCTCGATCCCTTAGAGATACCCTGGTACACAGCCATTACGATAGTCAAAAAAGGACTGCCAATGAATCTAAAAAAGGCAGTAGACCATGCCATCATTGCAATTTTTGTAGGTTTATACATGCAGCACGGAGCTTATTGCTTCCTAATGGCCGCCTCTTTAGACCCAATTTTTCAGTAACATGCCAATCAATAGGCATTGTATACATCATGCAATGCGAATGCCAAATGTTTTATATTGGCAAAACTAAACAACCTTTCTTCTACCGAATAAGGGACCATGTCTCTCTGATACACAAAAAAAGAATGGAAACTCCTATTAGTCGTCATATTGGTCTACACCACAACTTTGACAGTAGCTGTATGCACACAGGGGAGGTGATTATGATAAATTACTCCTGCAAAAGGAGGCACGTTGGATACATGAGCTATCAGCTTTAAAATATCCAGGCATTGAATGAAGCATTCAGCTTTAAACCTTTTCTGTAAATATTTTTCCATTCTAAAAATTTTTCTCTTTTTTCTTTGTTTTCTCATTTCCTATTTTGAATCTTCATATATGGTAACTTCATCTGCATATTTTATTTATATATTGCTTAAACGTATCCTCATTTTTTTATATGTACAAAACTGTTTCTTCCCCATAGATTGGTCATGATGTCTTCACAGGCTGCCTTTTTAGTCAATAATGTATTTATTTACCTACAATTGCGGGTAATACAATTCAATTTGACTTGGCCTCTCATTCACTGATATCCCCATCTATTTTATTTTGGTCCACACGGAACAATCAATCGCCCTTCTATTGGGAGCCCTAGAGATGTTAGTCCCAATTGGAGTTTAGGATGCGGGCAGTACTTTTTACATATATTTATTTTTGCGCCTATCTTAAATCAATGTGAAGTTTGGCATTTATTATATATCGTCTTCACCTTTTCGTTTAATATTTACCTCGATATTAATCTCTTTAGCTTATTATATTTGCCTTACTTATTATCCCTTTTCAAGATGGTGCTTCTGGCTTCTGTTGCTTAAATTGCATTTTACTGCTCTGCGCATGCGCACAATCGACCTCTGACGCAGCTAGCGTTGAGCAATGACGCCGCCGCGTTCCCCATTCAGCTGCCCCTTGGGCAGTCTCAATGCACGTCCGCATCCTGGCGGTGATGTCAGACGCCGCCGGGATGGAGGGTTTATAAAGTCGGCCACACACCGCAACCCTCTGTCACAGGCTGTCCATCTGAGGGAGGGTTTATATCTCTCCCAAATTCCATGCCTCTTTGATCTTCACAAGTAAGTGTTCTATATGCAGCTATGTCTGATTGTGACAGAAACTGCACCTAAGAGCTTTCTCAATTAGCTTTGTTCTTTTTATTTTCATTATATAGAACCAGCTTATGAGGATCTTTTCCATGTATGGTTCCCTAAGCTTTGACTATGGCTTCCTCATAAAATTATTTGGGGGGGCAAAGAAATAGGGATTATGACGGTGCCAAGAGAAACAGGATGCAATACTATAGAGTAAAAAAATTCTATTTATTTATTTAACATTATACAATAAAATTTAGACATAAACAGTCACATAAATGAGGTGTGCAAGAAAATTTCTAAAATCAATTCTGTAGCAAGAATAATTTCACGTCCCTTGGCCTGAAGTTGGTGGCGGCCAGTTCAGTGAATGGGTATTCAGATGTCCGACATGTTTCGCCGGTTTTGGCTTCTTCAAGGACAGTTGTTTAATACCTAAAAAGGCTACAGTGTTTTCTATAAAGAAGAATACAGCAGTCAATAGAAGTTTTGTTGATACATTTGGAATATAAATTAGTATGAATATACAGATATCACCATATGTTTGCGAACCGTCTAGGAGAGATATGTCCCATCACCCAAATATGGCCTCTAGAAGCCCCTCCACACACCATAGGTGCCACAAATGCCCCAAAACCGACTATCTAAGGATGGTATTACCTGCAATCGCCAGGGATGGAAACTACGTGCCTCCGAATCAAAAAGCCCCAAAAACTAGAGATCAAAGTAGGTAGCTGCAGGGGACAATAAGAGAGACCTGACGGAAAGTGTGCCTAAAAATATATATATACAGGCAAAGTTAATGCAAATGAGGCCCACGGGGCACATCTCAGTTGAAGTAGACAGTTTAGGAATGGACTAACATAGTCTCTAATTTTACTTACATGTAAGATAATCAGTTTAGAAAACAGGACATCGGAAGAACAACCAATATTGAGAATAGTTCCACAGAAAAAGGGGGGTTTTTTCGTCACTGAAGTGATAAAAAAAGAGAAATGTGGGAGATATTTAGTATACCAGATATTACTATATAAGTTGTAAGCAACAATGGTTGCAGTACAAGTGGGTGACAAGTCAGAGTATGAATAGATCACACTCACCAATAGTGCTGTCTAGAGTGGAAAGCTATGGCTAAGAAAGCCAAAATGAGACCAATGGGGACGCCGATCAGAGCACACTGGGGAATAGAGATATATGTACCATCAGTTCAATAAAGTTCAAAATGGAGAAGAGTGAGAGAAAACGATCATCAAAGCAATGGAGTACTTACTCAATAGAGCTGCGTAACGTGTGACCGAGTCCTGTGATTCCCTGGCGTGTCTAATGGCCTGGGATGCCGGCGCTCTTATGTCCCCCTCACACGAGCGGCGTCTGACGTCACCGCGCGCGTGAGCGGACG
This sequence comes from Lithobates clamitans, assembly GCA_037952925.1. Classification (NCBI taxonomy): domain Eukaryota; kingdom Metazoa; phylum Chordata; class Amphibia; order Anura; family Ranidae; genus Lithobates; species Lithobates clamitans. Next base: position 319,257 of record JBBGZY010001957.1, on the reverse strand, counting down.
AAAACAGCCAATGCGCATGCGCCGCTCGCTGTCGATCCGGTCCTACAAGGTCCAGAAAGCACAGCGGTGGTGTCCAAGGTGATGTGTAAATACACATCATCACGGGCACCGCGCAGTATACAGTGCCACAACAGGCAGCAAGGATACCTGGAGGAGGAAAATAGACCAGTGCGCAGTGGCGGAAACGGGCACAGGAAAAAACCGGTGCCCTTGGGTGTCCATACAGCTGGGATGTATCTCAAATAGGGGGCTAATGATAACAGGGGCAACGACAATGTCCTCCTGGGATACAGGGACCCGAGGATAATAGGCCACATCGGGTGACAGTCTGGAAAGGGACAGAGAGGCGACCACAGGGGCGGGGAGTGGCTGGGACACAGTGGGATAGAGGTTATTAGGGACGGACCGGGGACCAAGGGACGATTAGGAAAGGCGCCCGCACACAAGGCTAAGGGAAATGAAGAAGTAGGAAAAACACCATAGTCCCCGGCAAGTACCCACATAGATCGCCCAGACAGCTCGCAAATTGACAAATCTGTAAATAACACAGAAATATGAACAGCATTGAGAACAGCTTATAGTATAACAGCATGGATCAAATATGTACGCAGTTACAATTATTATTAAGGGTATTCAAATAGTAGATAAATCTGTTTGTTTGAGTACAAACGAGTAACATCAAGGAAAACAATGTAGATGGATAGGGGAATAAGGGATGCCATAACTTGATCCATCAGGACCCATCTGTAAAAGGGAAGGAACTAGTGGGGAGGAACCTATAGTATACCATAACAGATAATGTAAATAGATAAAGGTAAATAGTGAAAGAAGGGAGTGGTCATAATTTAAAGGTGGGCTAGGAGGAAGGGGGGGGAGAAAGGAGGGGGGGGGGGGGGGAGGGTTTGGGAAAACAATGGGGGGGGAAGGGAGGGGGAAGGGGAGGGGAGTGATGGAATATGGGAAAGAGGGGAAAATGGTGAATAATGGAAAGGAGACAGCCCACCTACAAAAATGGCTTAAAGCTAATGCCTTCGTTAAGTCCTGGGTGTCTGGTGGCCTCCAGGGTATGTATCCACTTCGTTTCTAATTGTAATAATTTTTGATCGATGTCTCCACCCCTAACATGTGTAGGGATGTGTTCCAATGCTGTAAATCCCACGACATGGGGATTAAAATCATGGTGTACTGCTATATGTCGGTTGAGGGATGTAGAAATTTTGCCTTTATATAGAGGTTTGATGTGATCACGAATCCTGACACAGAACTGACGCTTTGTTTTACCCACATAGTAACTACCACAAGTACAGGTAGCCAAATAGACTATGCCCGTAGTTTGGCAAGTAACCTTGTGTTTGATTTTGTATCTTTGACCATTCGGAAGCGGTTTTTCACGTACGTCGTAAATGAACTCGCATATATCACAGTGGCCGCACGGAAAAGTGCCAGTCACGAGTGAAGAGAATTCTGGTTTGGGTGCGTGGTGGCTCGATATAACTTTGTCACGTAGCGAGGGGGAACGACGATACGTAATTTGGGGTTGGGGTTGAATATATTTTTTGATGGTGTGATCTGCTGTAAGAAGAGGCCAGTATTGTTGGAGAATATTCCTCACCTCATTATGATGTTGGGAAAATTGAGTAATAAGTCGGACCGGCTGAAAGGTATCCTTCTTTTTGGTGTTATACAACAATTTTTTCCGATCTAATTTTTTTACTTTGTTGAAAGATTGTTTCAACAATTTCTGGCTATAACCTCTTCTTTTTAATCTTTCGTACAGGTCCTGTGAGGCCGCGAAAAAGTCTTCCTCATCCGTACAGTTCCGTTTGATCCGTAAATATTGACTATAGGGGATGCTATTTAGCAAGGGTTTGGGATGAGCACTGTTAGCATGCAAGATAGTATTCCCTGACGTTTTTTTACGGTATAGGGACGAGGAAATGTTTCCCTGGGAATCGACTCGTATTTCCAGATCAAGGAAGGTGATTCTTGTCTGGCTACATTCCATAGTAAACTTAAGATTATATGAATTTACCGCCATTGTCTCTACGAATCTCGTAAGATCTTCGCGAGTACCAGACCAGAAGAAGATGATATCGTCGATATACCTGTGCCACGAAATCACGTGGCACAGGAAATCAGCCAGGTGATGATTGGAAAATAGGTCTTTTTCCCACCCCCCCAGGTACAAATTGGCGTAGGATGGCGCACATTTCGTGCCCATGGCCACGCCTTGCACCTGGAGGAAGTGGGAATTGCCAAATAAAAAGTGATTTCGTGTTAGGATAAAGCGTAGAAGGTCAATCACAAAGTCATTGTATGCCTTGAATTTGGAGCCTCTGTCCTCCAACAATTTGGAAACAACCTCAATGCCAAGATTATGGGGTATTGTATTGTAAAGGCTCTCAACATCCAGTGCAACCAGCCACGTATCCTGCGGAACTTGCAAGTCCCCGAGAATACGCAGGAGGTGCACCGTGTCCTGAACATAAGAAGGAAGGGCATGTACATGTGGATTTAAATACTTGTCCACAAGGGCGCTAGCATTTTCTGTCAGACTTTGGCACCCTGACACAATCGGACGTCCAGGGGGGTTTTTTAGCGACTTATGCAACTTAGGCAAAGCGTAGAAAGTAGGTATTCTAGGATTGTGAACATTAAGAAACTTCCAGGTGTTAATGTCTATGGTTCCCTTTTGGTAGGCAGAGAAAATAAGCTCGTAGTATTCAGAAGTGTAATTTTCAACAAGTGTACGTGAGATAGGTCTATACCAGTCATGGTTGTCAAGGATGTTGCGGCACATGATCTCATATGCCGCAACATCCATGACAACCACATTGCCGCCTTTATCAGCGGGTTTTATAACCAAGCCGCTATGATCTTGCAAGGATTTCAGGGCCCGTTTTTCGGCACCAGATAAGTTGGAGGAATGTAAGGCAGGAAAATCCATATCCTTTATGGTTCTGCTAATCTGTTCCACAAAGGCCCAAATGTTGGGGTTTGCAGAGAGATTAGGAAAATTGGTAGATTTAGGTTTAAAGGTTAACGGAGGGGGAAAAGACACTCCAGAGGCCACAATGCCTTGGTTGTCAGATTCCCATAGGCAATCATCTTCTGTGTCACCCTCTTCAAGGAGAGTGAGTAGGTCTTCAATAGCCTGAATTTCGGCTAATGTGGGGGCAGTATTTTCAGATGCTGAATCTGCTATCTGTTTAGTATTGGATTTATCAAAAATTACCTTAAACATTAGCTTTCTAGCAAATAGTTGTATATCCTTGATAAATTGAAATTTGTCAAAGACCGCTGAGGGACAGAACGTAAGGCCTAATTGTAGGACTTTTATCTGATGTTTACTCAAAGGAAAGGAAGAAAGATTCACCACATCCAAATCCAAATTCCCCTGTGATTTGGAAGCAGTAGGTGCTAGATTGTTGGACTCTGTGTTGAGTCCAAAGCTTGGGATAAAAAAATAGGGGCCAGCTTGGGGTCAATAGCCTGGGAGGCTGTAGGAAACATAGTGGTCAAACTGGGTTCACTTACCCGTCTTCCGATAGGAGCAGGGAGCGCAAGTGTTGCAGAAGTAGTAGTGGGGAGTGCCGGCTGTGCAGTGCGGGAGGAAGTGAGAGGTGGCCGTGGTAGTGCTCGTGCAAGTGGGGTAGAAGTGCTCGTAGTTTTAGGGCGAGCCCCAAGGGGCTTAGCCGAGTTAGTGGTTCCAAAGGTGCGTCGAGTAGAGTCTGTAGAGGAAGTGGGTAATTCACTCTTTCTTTTTTTAGGAATTCCATCTTGTGAAAATTCACGATAGGTGGTAGATGAACTGGAGGAAAAAGAAGTGGAAAAAACATTAGGAATTTCAGTGTTATTTTTAGGTACATTGTCAGAATTTGGTTTAGTGAAGGCTTTTTTAGGAATATTGCCATCCCATCTATAAGCGTAACCATTTGTATGGGCCAGCTTGTCCCGTAGGAATTTGTTCTCTTTCGCATTGATTATATCTATTGTGTAGTCCTCAAGGTGAGCGCGGAGATCCTTCTCCCTTTGGGCAAACCTTGGGGAGGACACATCAGCAGCTCGGTCCGTAAGCCATTCATTGATGGAGATGTCAAGCAACTCCAGTTCCTTGTCATACTCTTCACAAAGCATGCGAATCATATTGAAGGAGCACATTTGTAAATTTTCTTCCCAAGCTTTTTTTAAGGGGTCATTAATTTTCTTAATATTAGGGAATGTTTGAATTCTTAGGCCCCAAGGGACAATCTTATTGTCAACATATTTTTCGAAATAGGCCTTATGCCAATAGACACGAACCTTTTTCTCTAGTAACCGTTGAAACCTTATAAAATATTTGTCTAATTCAGTGTCTGAGACATTCGAGGTAGTATGAGTCGTTTGGATTCTAGTCATAAGGTCCTCCCAACCTTCCCCACAGAAGTCAGCCATGATTTCAAAAGAAACAGCAAAAAGAAAAATTTTTTTCTAAGAAACAATTGATATTAGCCTAAATTGCACTAGAATATAATATATCAATTACAATTTTCAAAAAACAAATGATCAAGATAAACACAAATTAAAAAACGGGAAAAATGCTTGTCTTGGCACAGACATATATGTAATAGAGAGGGGCTCAGCCTAGGATAAGTGTATTAAAACACTAAGATTTCAAGATAGAAATCAAGAAAGCCTTCAAAATTACGGGTTTGGCTGAGCGACCCTTGATGTAATACGACACCTCATCCCGGTAGTTTGAAAATTATTTGGGGGGGGCAAAGAAATAGGGATTATGACGGTGCCAAGAGAAACAGGATGCAATACTATAGAGTAAAAAAATTCTATTTATTTATTTAACATTATACAATAAAATTTAGACATAAACAGTCACATAAATGAGGTGTGCAAGAAAATTTCTAAAATCAATTCTGTAGCAAGAATAATTTCACGTCCCTTGGCCTGAAGTTGGTGGCGGCCAGTTCAGTGAATGGGTATTCAGATGTCCGACATGTTTCGCCGGTTTTGGCTTCTTCAAGGACAGTTGTTTAATACCTAAAAAGGCTACAGTGTTTTCTATAAAGAAGAATACAGCAGTCAATAGAAGTTTTGTTGATACATTTGGAATATAAATTAGTATGAATATACAGATATCACCATATGTTTGCGAACCGTCTAGGAGAGATATGTCCCATCACCCAAATATGGCCTCTAGAAGCCCCTCCACACACCATAGGTGCCACAAATGCCCCAAAACCGACTATCTAAGGATGGTATTACCTGCAATCGCCAGGGATGGAAACTACGTGCCTCCGAATCAAAAAGCCCCAAAAACTAGAGATCAAAGTAGGTAGCTGCAGGGGACAATAAGAGAGACCTGACGGAAAGTGTGCCTAAAAATATATATATACAGGCAAAGTTAATGCAAATGAGGCCCACGGGGCACATCTCAGTTGAAGTAGACAGTTTAGGAATGGACTAACATAGTCTCTAATTTTACTTACATGTAAGATAATCAGTTTAGAAAACAGGACATCGGAAGAACAACCAATATTGAGAATAGTTCCACAGAAAAAGGGGGGTTTTTTTCGTCACTGAAGTGATAAAAAAAGAGAAATGTGGGAGATATTTAGTATACCAGATATTACTATATAAGTTGTAAGCAACAATGGTTGCAGTACAAGTGGGTGACAAGTCAGAGTATGAATAGATCACACTCACCAATAGTGCTGTCTAGAGTGGAAAGCTGATAAAGGCGGCAATGTGGTTGTCATGGATGTTGCGGCATATGAGATCATGTGCCGCAACATCCTTGACAACCATGACTGGTATAGACCTATCTCACGTACACTTGTTGAAAATTACACTTCTGAATACTACGAGCTTATTTTCTCTGCCTACCAAAAGGGAACCATAGACATTAACACCTGGAAGTTTCTTAATGTTCACAATCCTAGAATACCTACTTTCTACGCTTTGCCTAAGTTGCATAAGTCGCTAAAAAACCCCCCTGGACGTCCGATTGTGTCAGGGTGCCAAAGTCTGACAGAAAATGCTAGCGCCCTTGTGGACAAGTATTTAAATCCACATGTACATGCCCTTCCTTCTTATGTTCAGGACACGGTGCACCTCCTGCGTATTCTCGGGGACTTGCAAGTTCCGCAGGATACGTGGCTGGTTGCACTGGATGTTGAGAGCCTTTACAATACAATACCCCATAATCTTGGCATTGAGGTTGTTTCCAAATTGTTGGAGGACAGAGGCTCCAAATTCAAGGCATACAATGACTTTGTGATTGACCTTCTACGCTTTATCCTAACACGAAATCACTTTTTATTTGGCAATTCCCACTTCCTCCAGGTGCAAGGCGTGGCCATGGGCACGAAATGTGCGCCATCCTACGCCAATTTGTACCTGGGGGGGTGGGAAAAAGACCTATTTTCCAATCATCACCTGGCTGATTTCCTGTGCCACGTGATTTCGTGGCACAGGTATATCGACGATATCATCTTCTTCTGGTCTGGTACTCGCGAAGATCTTACGAGATTCGTAGAGACAATGGCGGTAAATTCATATAATCTTAAGTTTACTATGGAATGTAGCCAGACAAGAATCACCTTCCTTGATCTGGAAATACGAGTCGATTCCCAGGGAAACATTTCCTCGTCCCTATACCGTAAAAAAACGTCAGGGAATACTATCTTGCATGCTAACAGTGCTCATCCCAAACCCTTGCTAAATAGCATCCCCTATAGTCAATATTTACGGATCAAACGGAACTGTACGGATGAGGAAGACTTTTTCGCGGCCTCACAGGACCTGTACGAAAGATTAAAAAGAAGAGGTTATAGCCAGAAATTGTTGAAACAATCTTTCAACAAAGTGAAAAAATTAGATCGGAAAAAATTGTTGTATAACACCAAAAAGAAGGATACCTTTCAGCCGGTCCGACTTATTACTCAATTTTCCCAACATCATAATGAGGTGAGGAATATTCTCCAACAATACTGGCCTCTTCTTACAGCAGATCACACCATCAAAAAATATATTCAACCCCAACCCCAAATTACGTATCGTCGTTCCCCCTCGCTACGTGACAAAGTTATATCGAGCCACCACGCACCCAAACCAGAATTCTCTTCACTCGTGACTGGCACTTTTCCGTGCGGCCACTGTGATATATGCGAGTTCATTTACGACGTACGTGAAAAACCGCTTCCGAATGGTCAAAGATACAAAATCAAACACAAGGTTACTTGCCAAACTACGGGCATAGTCTATTTGGCTACCTGTACTTGTGGTAGTTACTATGTGGGTAAAACAAAGCGTCAGTTCTGTGTCAGGATTCGTGATCACATCAAACCTCTATATAAAGGCAAAATTTCTACATCCCTCAACCGACATATAGCAGTACACCATGATTTTAATCCCCATGTCGTGGGATTTACAGCATTGGAACACATCCCTACACATGTTAGGGGTGGAGACATCGATCAAAAATTATTACAATTAGAAACGAAGTGGATACATACCCTGGAGGCCACCAGACACCCAGGACTTAACGAAGGCATTAGCTTTAAGCCATTTTTGTAGGTGGGCTGTCTCCTTTCCATTATTCACCATTTTCCCCTCTTTCCCATATTCCATCACTCCCCTCCCCTTCCCCCTCCCTTCCCCCCCCATTGTTTTCCCAAACCCCCCCCCCCCCCCCCCCCCTCCTTTCTCCCCCCCCTTCCTCCTAGCCCACCTTTAAATTATGACCACTCCCTTCTTTCACTATTTACCTTTATCTATTTACATTATCTGTTATGGTATACTATAGGTTCCTCCCCACTAGTTCCTTCCCTTTTACAGATGGGTCCTGATGGATCAAGTTATGGCATCCCTTATTCCCCTATCCATCTACATTGTTTTCCTTGATGTTACTCGTTTGTACTCAAACAAACAGATTTATCTACTATTTGAATACCCTTAATAATAATTGTAACTGCGTACATATTTGATCCATGCTGTTATACTATAAGCTGTTCTCAATGCTGTTCATATTTCTGTGTTATTTACAGATTTGTCAATTTGCGAGCTGTCTGGGCGATCTATGTGGGTACTTGCCGGGGACTATGGTGTTTTTCCTACTTCTTCATTTCCCTTAGCCTTGTGTGCGGGCGCCTTTCCTAATCGTCCCTTGGTCCCCGGTCCGTCCCTAATAACCTCTATCCCACTGTGTCCCAGCCACTCCCCGCCCCTGTGGTCGCCTCTCTGTCCCTTTCCAGACTGTCACCCGATGTGGCCTATTATCCTCGGGTCCCTGTATCCCAGGAGGACATTGTCGTTGCCCCTGTTATCATTAGCCCCCTATTTGAGATACATCCCAGCTGTATGGACACCCAAGGGCACCGGTTTTTTCCTGTGCCCGTTTCCGCCACTGCGCACTGGTCTATTTTCCTCCTCCAGGTATCCTTGCTGCCTGTTGTGGCACTGTATACTGCGCGGTGCCCGTGATGATGTGTATTTACACATCACCTTGGACACCACCGCTGTGCTTTCTGGACCTTGTAGGACCGGATCGACAGCGAGCGGCGCATGCGCATTGGCTGTTTTCGTCCGCTCACGCGCGCGGTGACGTCAGACGCCGCTCGTGTGAGGGGGACATAAGAGCGCCGGCATCCCAGGCCATTAGACACGCCAGGGAATCACAGGACTCGGTCACACGTTACGCAGCTCTATTGAGTAAGTACTCCATTGCTTTGATGATCGTTTTCTCTCACTCTTCTCCATTTTGAACTTTATTGAACTGATGGTACATATATCTCTATTCCCCAGTGTGCTCTGATCGGCGTCCCCATTGGTCTCATTTTGGCTTTCTTAGCCATAGCTTTCCACTCTAGACAGCACTATTGGTGAGTGTGATCTATTCATACTCTGACTTGTCACCCACTTGTACTGCAACCATTGTTGCTTACAACTTATATAGTAATATCTGGTATACTAAATATCTCCCACATTTCTCTTTTTTTATCACTTCAGTGACGAAAAAACCCCCCTTTTTCTGTGGAACTATTCTCAATATTGGTTGTTCTTCCGATGTCCTGTTTTCTAAACTGATTATCTTACATGTAAGTAAAATTAGAGACTATGTTAGTCCATTCCTAAACTGTCTACTTCAACTGAGATGTGCCCCGTGGGCCTCATTTGCATTAACTTTGCCTGTATATATATATTTTTAGGCACACTTTCCGTCAGGTCTCTCTTATTGTCCCCTGCAGCTACCTACTTTGATCTCTAGTTTTTGGGGCTTTTTGATTCGGAGGCACGTAGTTTCCATCCCTGGCGATTGCAGGTAATACCATCCTTAGATAGTCGGTTTTGGGGCATTTGTGGCACCTATGGTGTGTGGAGGGGCTTCTAGAGGCCATATTTGGGTGATGGGACATATCTCTCCTAGACGGTTCGCAAACATATGGTGATATCTGTATATTCATACTAATTTATATTCCAAATGTATCAACAAAACTTCTATTGACTGCTGTATTCTTCTTTATAGAAAACACTGTAGCCTTTTTAGGTATTAAACAACTGTCCTTGAAGAAGCCAAAACCGGCGAAACATGTCGGACATCTGAATACCCATTCACTGAACTGGCCGCCACCAACTTCAGGCCAAGGGACGTGAAATTATTCTTGCTACAGAATTGATTTTAGAAATTTTCTTGCACACCTCATTTATGTGACTGTTTATGTCTAAATTTTATTGTATAATGTTAAATAAATAAATAGAATTTTTTTACTCTATAGTATTGCATCCTGTTTCTCTTGGCACCGTCATAAAATCCCTATTTCTTTGCCCCCCCCAAATAATTTTCAAACTACCGGGATGAGGTGTCGTATTACATCAAGGGTCGCTCAGCCAAACCCGTAATTTTGAAGGCTTTCTTGATTTCTATCTTGAAATCTTAGTGTTTTAATACACTTATCCTAGGCCGAGCCCCTCTCTTTTACATATATGTCTGTGCCAAGACAAACATTTTTCCCGTTTTTTAATTTGTGTTTATCTTGATCATTTGTTTTTTGAAAATTGTAATTGATATATTATATTCTAGTGCAATTTAGGCTAATATCAATTGTTTCTTAGAAAAAAATTTTTCTTTTTGCTGTTTCTTTTGAAATCATGGCTGACTTCTGTGGGGAAGGTTGGGAGGACCTTATGACTAGAATCCAAACGACTCATACTACCTCGAATGTCTCAGACACTGAATTAGACAAATATTTTGTAAGGTTTCAACGGTTACTAGAGAAAAAGGTTCGTGTCTATTGGCATAAGGCCTATTTCGAAAAATATGTTGACAATAAGATTGTCCCTTGGGGCCTAAGAATTCAAACATTCCCTAATATTAAGAAAATTAATGACCCCTTAAAAAAAGCTTGGGAAGAAAATTTACAAATGTGCTCCTTCAATATGATTCGCATGCTTTGTGAAGAGTATGACAAGGAACTGGAGTTGCTTGACATCTCCATCAATGAATGGCTTACGGACCGAGCTGCTGATGTGTCCTCCCCAAGGTTTGCCCAAAGGGAGAAGGATCTCCGCGCTCACCTTGAGGACTACACAATAGATATAATCAATGCGAAAGAGAACAAATTCCTACGGGACAAGCTGGCCCATACAAATGGTTACGCTTATAGATGGGATGGCAATATTCCTAAAAAAGCCTTCACTAAACCAAATTCTGACAATGTACCTAAAAATAACACTGAAATTCCTAATGTTTTTTCCACTTCTTTTTCCTCCAGTTCATCTACCACCTATCGTGAATTTTCACAAGATGGAATTCCTAAAAAAAGAAAGAATGAATTACCCACTTCCTCTACAGACTCTACTCGACGCACCTTTGGAACCACTAACTCGGCTAAGCCCCTTGGGGCTCGCCCTAAAACTACGAGCACTTCTACCCCACTTGCACGAGCACTACCACGGCCACCTCTCACTTCCTCCCGCACTGCACAGCCGGCACTCCCCACTACTACTCCTGCAACACTTGCGCTCCCTGCTCCTATCGGAAGACGGGTAAGTGAACCCAGTTTGACCACTATGTTTCCTACAGCCTCCCAGGCTATTGACCCTAAGCTGGCCCCTATTTTTTTATCCCAAGCTTTGGACTCAACACAGAGTCCAACAATCTAGCACCTACTGCTTCCAAATCACAGGGGAATTTGGATTTGGATGTGGTGAATCTTTCTTCCTTTCCTTTGAGTAAACACCAGATAAAAGTCCTACAATTAGGCCTTACGTTCTGTCCCTCAGCGGTCTTTGACAAATTTCAATTTATCAAGGATATACAACTATTTGCTAGAAAGCTAATGTTTAAGGTAATTTTTGATAAATCCAATACTAAACAGATAGCAGATTCAGCATCTGAAAATACTGCCCCCACATTAGCCGAAATTCAGGCTATTGAAGACCTACTCACTCTCCTTGAAGAGGGTGACACAGAAGATGATTGTCTATGGGAATCTGACAACCAAGGCATTGTGGCCTCTGGAGTGTCTTTTCCCCCTCCGTTAACCTTTAAACCTAAATCTACCAATTTTCCTAATCTCTCTGCAAACCCCAACATTTGGGCCTTTGTGGAACAGATTAGCAGAACCATAAAAGATATGGATTTTCCTGCCTTACATTCCTCCAACTTATCTGGTGCCGAAAAACGGGCCCTGAAATCCTTGCAAGATCATAGCGGCTTGGTTATAAAACCCGCTGATAAAGGCGGCAATGTGGTTGTCATGGATGTTGCGGCATATGAGATCATGTGCCGCAACATCCTTGACAACCATGACTGGTATAGACCTATCTCACGTACACTTGTTGAAAATTACACTTCTGAATACTACGAGCTTATTTTCTCTGCCTACCAAAAGGGAACCATAGACATTAACACCTGGAAGTTTCTTAATGTTCACAATCCTAGAATACCTACTTTCTACGCTTTGCCTAAGTTGCATAAGTCGCTAAAAAACCCCCCTGGACGTCCGATTGTGTCAGGGTGCCAAAGTCTGACAGAAAATGCTAGCGCCCTTGTGGACAAGTATCTAAATCCACATGTACATGCCCTTCCTTCTTATGTTCAGGACACGGTGCACCTCCTGCGTATTCTCGGGGACTTGCAAGTTCCGCGGGATACGTGGCTGGTTGCACTGGATGTTGAGAGCCTTTACAATACAATACCCCATAATCTTGGCATTGAGGTTGTTTCCAAATTGTTGGAGGACAGAGGCTCCAAATTCAAGGCATACAATGACTTTGTGATTGACCTTCTACGCTTTATCCTAACACGAAATCACTTTTTATTTGGCAATTCCCACTTCCTCCAGGTGCAAGGCGTGGCCATGGGGCTGATTTCCTGTGCCACGTGATTTCGTGGCACAGGTATATCGACGATATCATCTTCTTCTGGTCTGGTACTCGCGAAGATCTTACGAGATTCGTAGAGACAATGGCGGTAAATTCATATAATCTTAAGTTTACTATGGAATGTAGCCAGACAAGAATCACCTTCCTTGATCTGGAAATACGAGTCGATTCCCAGGGAAACATCTCCTCGTCCCTATACCGTAAAAAAACGTCAGGGAATACTATCTTGCATGCTAACAGTGCTCATCCCAAACCCTTGCTAAATAGCATCCCCTATAGTCAATATTTACGGATCAAACGGAACTGTACGGATGAGGAAGACTTTTTCGCGGCCTCACAGGACCTGTACGAAAGATTAAAAAGAAGAGGTTATAGCCAGAAATTGTTGAAACAATCTTTCAACAAAGTAAAAAAATTAGATCGGAAAAAATTGTTGTATAACACCAAAAAGAAGGATACCTTTCAGCCGGTCCGACTTATTACTCAATTTTCCCAACATCATAATGAGGTGAGGAATATTCTCCAACAACACTGGCCTCTTCTTACAGCAGATCACACCATCAAAAAATATATTCAACCCCAACCCCAAATTACGTATCGTCGCTCCCCCTCGCTACGTGACAAAGTTATAACGAGCCACCACGCACCCAAACCAGAATTCTCTTCACTCGTGACTGGCACTTTTCCGTGCGGCCACTGTGATATATGCGAGTTCATTTACGACGTACGTGAAAAACCGCTTCCGAATGGTCAAAGATACAAAATCAAACACAAGGTTACTTGCCAAACTACGGGCATAGTCTATTTGGCTACCTGTACTTGTGGTAGTTACTATGTGGGTAAAACAAAACGTCAGTTCTGTGTCAGGATTCGTGATCACATCAAACCTCTATATAAAGGCAAAATTTCTACATCCCTCAACCGACATATAGCAGTACACCATGATTTTAATCCCCATGTCGTGGGATTTACAGCATTGGAACACATCCCTACACATGTTAGGGGTGGAGACATCGATCAAAAATTATTACAATTAGAAACGAAGTGGATACATACCCTGGATGCCACCAGACACCCAGGACTTAACGAAGGCATTAGCTTTAAGCCATTTTTGTAGGTGGGCTGTCTCCTTCCCATTATCCACCATTTTCCCCTCTTTCCTATACTCCATCACTCCCCTCCCCTTCCCCCTCCCTTCCCCCCCCATGTTTCCCAAAACCCTCCCCCCCCCCCCCCCCCCTTCTCCCCCCCTTTCTCCCAGCCCACCTTTAAATTATGACCACTCCCTTCTTTCACTATTTACCTTTATCTATTTACATTATCTGTTATGGTATACTATAGGTTCCTCCCCACTAGTTCCTTCCCTTTTACAGATGGGTCCTGATGGATCAAGTTATGGCATCCCTTATTCCCCTATCCATCTACATTGTTTTCCTTGATGTTACTCGTTTGTACTCAAACAAACAGATTTATCTACTATTTGAATACCCTTAATAATAATTGTAACTGCGTACATATTTGATCCATGCTGTTATACTATAAGCTGTTCTCAATGCTGTTCATATTTCTGTGTTATTTACAGATTTGTTAATTTGCGAGCTGTCTGGGCGATCTATGTGGGTACTTGCCGGGGACTATGGTGTTTTTCCTACTTCTTCATTTCCCTTAGCCTTGTGTGCGGGCGCCTTTCCTAATCGTCCCTTGGTCCCCGGTCCGTCCCTAATAAACCTCTATCCCACTGTGTCCCAGCCACTCCCCGCCCCTGTGGTCGCCTCTCTGTCCCTTTCCAGACTGTCACCCGATGTGGCCTATTGTCCTCGGGTCCCTGTATCCCAGGAGGACATTGTCGTTGCCCCTGTTATCATTAGCCCCCTATTTGAGATACATCCCAGCTGTATGGACACCCAAGGGCACCGGTTTTTTCCTGTGCCCGTTTCCGCCACTGCGCACTGGTCTATTTTCCTCCTCCAGGTATCCTTGCTGCTTGTTGTGGCACTGTATACTGCGCGGTGCCCGTGATGATGTGTATTTACACATCACCTTGGACACCACCGCTGTGCTTTCTGGACCTTGTAGGACCGGATCGACAGCGAGCGGCGCATGCGCATTGGCTGTTTTCGTCCGCTCACGCGCGCGGTGACGTCAGACGCCGCTCGTGTGAGGGGGACATAAGAGCGCCGGCATCCCAGGCCATTAGACACGCCAGGGAATCACAGGACTCGGTCACACGTTACGCAGCTCTACTGAGTAAGTACTCCATTGCTTTGATGATCGTTTTCTCTCACTCTTCTCCATTTTGAACTTTATTGAACTGATGGTACATATATCTCTATTCCCCAGTGTGCTCTGATCGGCGTCCCCATTGGTCTCATTTTGGCTTTCTTAGCCATAGCTTTCCACTCTAGACAGCACTATTGGTGAGTGTGATCTATTCATACTCTGACTTGTCACCCACTTGTACTGCAACCATTGTTGCTTACAACTTATATAGTAATATCTGGTATACTAAATATCTCCCACATTTCTCTCTTTTTTATCACTTCAGTGACGAAAAAAAACCCCCCTTTTTCTGTGGAACTATTCTCAATATTGGTTGCTCTTCCGATGTCCTGTTTTCTAAACTGATTATCTTACATGTAAGTAAAATTAGAGACTATGTTAGTCCATTCCTAAATTGTCTACTTCAACTGAGATGTGCCCCGTGGGCCTCATTTGCATTAACTTTGCCTGTATATATATATTTTTAGGCACACTTTCCGTCAGGTCTCTCTTATTGTCCCCTGCAGCTACCTACTTTGATCTCTAGTTTTTGGGGCTTTTTGATTCGGAGGCACGTAGGTTCCATCCCTGGCGATTGCAGGTAATACCATCCTTAGATAGTCGGTTTTGGGGCATTTGTGGCACCTATGGTGTGTGGAGGGGCTTCTAGAGGCCATATTTGGGTGATGGGACATATCTCTCCTAGACGGTTCGCAAACATATGGTGATATCTGTATATTCATACTAATTTATATTCCAAATGTATCAACAAAACTTCTATTGACTGCTGTATTCTTCTTTATAGAAAACACTGTAGCCTCTTTAGGTATTAACAACTGTCCTTGAAGAAGCCAAAACCGGCGAAACATGTCGGACATCTGAATACCCATTCACTGAACTGGCCGCCACCAACTTCAGGCCAAGGGACGTGAAATTATTCTTGCTACAGAATTGATTTTAGAAATTTTCTTGCACACCTCATTTATGTGACTGTTTATGTCTAAATTTTATTGTATAATGTTAAATAAATAAATAGAATTTTTTTACTCTATAGTATTGCATCCTGTTTCTCTTGGCACCGTCATAATCCCTATTTCTTTGCCCCCCCCAAATAATTTTCAAACTACCGGGATGAGGTGTCGTATTACATCAAGGGTCGCTCAGCCAAACCCGTACTATCTTCCAGACCCTTTATTAGCTTTGTTGCCCTTCTTTGTACTTGCTTCATTTCCAGAACATCCTTCCTGAGGACTGGTGTCCAGAACTGGACGGCATACTCCAGGTGAGGCCGGACCAAAGTCTTGTAGAGTGGGAGAATTATCGCTTTATCCCTGGAGTTAATTCCCTTTTTAATGCATGTCAATATTCTGTTTGCTTTGTTAGCAGCACCTTGGCATTCCATGCCATTGCTGAGCATATCATCTACTAGGACCCCCAGAACCTTTTCCATCCTAGATTCCCCCAGAGGTTTACCCCCTAGTGAGTAGATTACATTCATATTTTTGCCACCCAAATGCATTATTTTTATACTGCATTAAACGTGCACTAACACACTAAAATATACTACGTTAAATGTGCAGTAACATAACTAACGCACTGAAATATAGTGTGTTCAATGTGCAGTAACGCACTGAAATATACTGCGTTAACCACTTCAGCCCCAGAAGGATTTGCCCCCTTAATGACCAGGCCATTTTTTGCAATTCGACACTGCATCGCTTTAACTGACAATTGCGCGGTCGTGCAACATTGTACCTAAACAAAATTGATGTCCTTTTTTTCCTCACAGATAAAGCTTTCTTTTGGTGGTATTTGAACACCTCTGCGGTTTTATTTTTTGCGCTATAAACAAAAAAAGGGTGACAATTTTGAACAAAAAAAAACTATTTTTAACTCTCTGCTATAATACATATCCAAAAAAAATATAAAAAAGCAAATTTATTCATTAGTTTAGGCCAATATTTATTCTTCTACATATTTTTGGGAAAAAAAATCGCAATAGGCATATATTGATTGATTTGCGCAAAAGTTATCACATCTACAAACTATGGGATAGATTTAGAGACTTTTTTAAATTGTTTTTACTGGTAATTGCGGCGATCTGTGATTTTTAGCGAGACTGCGACATTGCAGCTGACAAATCTGACCCCAAATGACACTTTTTGGGGACCAGTGACATTATTACATTGATCAGTGCTATAAAAATGAACTGATAAATGTATAAATGACACTGGCAGGGAAGAGGTTAACACTAGGGGGTGATCAAGGGATTAAATGTGTTTCCTCAGCGTGTTCTAACTGTAGGGGGGGTGGCCTGCCTGGGACATGACAGAGATAGCTGTTCCCGATCACTGGGACCTGTCAGAACCGGGATCCACCTTCTTTACAATGGTAGATCCCCAATCTCACATGCACAGACCGACATACAGGTACGTTGGTTCGCACAGGAGAGTCGACCTGCCGCATTATAAGTACGGCGACTGATTGGTAAGTGGATAAATGTGCACTAACGCACTGAAATATACTGTGTTAAATGTGCATCAATGCACTGAAATATACTGCATTAAACGTGCACTAAAATATACTTCGTTAAACGTGCAGTAACGCACTAAAATATACCACGTTAAACGTGCACTAATGGACTGAAATATACTACATTAAGCAGCACGTAACGCACTAAAATATACTGCGTTAAATGTGCAGTAACGCACCGAAATATACTGTATTAAATGTGCACTAACGCACTGAAATATACTCCATTAAACATGCACTAACACACTGAGATACACTGCATTAAACGTGCCCCAATGCACTGAAATATGCTGCTTTAAACATCCAGTGCCGCACAGAAATATACTGCATTATACTTACTGCATTAAACATGCACTAACGCACTGAAATATACTGCTTTAAACGTGCAGTAACGCACTGAAATATACTGCGTTAAACGTGCAGTAACGCACAGAAGTATACTGTGTTAAATGTGCAGTAACGCACTGAAATATACTCCATTAAACATGCACTAACGCACTATAATATGCTGCGTTAAATGTGCACCAATGCACTGAAATATACTGCGCTAAACATACTGCGCTAAACTGCACTTTTAATGCACAGAAATATACTGCATTAAAAGTGCAGTAACGCACTGAAATATACTGCGTTAAATGTGCACTAATGCACTGAAATATACTGCGTTAAATGTGCAGTAACGCACTGAAATATACTGCGTTAAATGGCACATAATGCACTGAAATATACTGCGTTAAACGACACATAATGCACAGAAACATACTGCATTAAACCTGCAGTAACGCACTAAAATATACTGCAATAAACGTGCACTAACACATTGAAATATACTGTGGTAAAAGTACAGTAACACAGTGAAAAATAGTGCATTAAATGTGCACTAACGCACTGAAATATACTGCGTTAAATGTGCACTAATGCACCTCAAATATACTACGTTAAACAGCATGTAACACACTGAAATATACTGCATTAAACGTGCAGTAATGCACGGATATACAGTATCTCACAAAAGCGAGTACACCCTTCACATTTTTGTAAATATTTTATTATATCTTTTCATGTGACAACACTGAAGA
Organism: Lithobates clamitans; assembly: GCA_037952925.1. Classification (NCBI taxonomy): domain Eukaryota; kingdom Metazoa; phylum Chordata; class Amphibia; order Anura; family Ranidae; genus Lithobates; species Lithobates clamitans. The sequence continues at coordinate 301,006 of JBBGZY010001957.1, read as the reverse complement.
AATGACACTTTGCTACAATGTAAAGTAGTGAGTGTACACCTTGTATAACTTTGTAAATTTGCTGTCCCCTTAAAATAACTTAACACACAGCCATTAATGTCTAAATCACTGGCAACAAAAGTGAGTACACCCCTAAGTGAAAATGTCCAAATTGGGCCCAATTAGCCACCCCCCCCCCCCGGTGTCATGTGATTCATTAGTGTTACAAGGTCTCAGGTGTGAATGGGGAGCAGGTGTGTTAAATTTGGTGTTATCACTCTCACTCTCTTATACTGGTCACTGGAAGTTCAACATGGCACCTCATGGCAAAGAACTCTCTGAGGATCTGAAAAAAAGAATTGTTGCTCTACATAAAGATGGCCTAGGCTATAAGAAGATTGCCAAGACCCTGAAACTGAGCTGCAGCACTGTGGCCAAGACCATACAGCGGTTTAACAGGACAGGTTCCACTCAGAACAGGCCTCACCATGGTTAACCAAAGAAGTTGAGTGCACGTGCTCAGCGTCATATCCAGAGGTTGTCTTTGGAAAATAGATGTATGAGTGCAGCCAGTATTGCTGCAGAGGTTGAAGGGGTGTGGGGTCAGCCTGTCAGTGCTCAGACCATACACCGAATACACTGCATCAAATTGGTCTGCATGGCTGTCATCCCAGAAGGAAGCCTCTTCTAAAGATATAAATAGAAAATTACTATGCTGCGCTATCTCCTAACATTAGTTTCAACAAATACCTTTAAAGTGCTGACTTTACAATATTGAGAAAAATAATAATAAAAAAAATGTGATAAACTGACAAAACTGATAATATATTCCAAAACTGTATATAGAGTTTTTTTGATTGCTGTGATGATAAATTCTGTGTTAAGTGTCACATTCCACAGACAAAAATAAAAGTAATAAACAAACTTATGAGAGTTAAATATACTGTATGGTGCCACAAACGTGAATCATAAAGCGCTATAGTGCATGTAACAGTGACGTTCTAATCAAACGCAGATCAGTCCAACATAATCGGTATATAGTCCTTATTAAAGGTATAATGGTGACTTCATAAAACCATGAAAATAACTTGTTGCGGTGTCCACACTCAGGTGCTCCCCACCCTCAGGCAATGGCTGCTCACCTTAGACCGTGTGACCTCGCAATTAAGTTCAGTCAAACACGCATATGAATCCCCTCAGGGATTCTAAGTTAGCTGTATGGATCCAGACTGCTCACTGATGGTGTATCCTCATATACAAACATTAGAAAGAGACTCCATAGTGTGATACCTTTTAACACAATTTTATTGTACAAACAAAAAAGCCCCAGTACAGGGTACTCACATGGGTTAGGTGCATTAAGTACACCAATCTGTAATATGCCTTAAAACGCTGTGTTTTGGTTGAGGTCATATGTATGTTCTCTGTGAAGCAGACCAGCTGCTTCCTGCACCATCCTGTCCCCTCCCCTACGCATAATGATACAAGGGAAATTCGTATCTTCCTCAGGGAGATGATGCACAAGAAAGCCCGCAAACAGTTTGCTGAAGACAAGCAGACTAAGGACATGGATTACTGGAACCATGTCCTGTGGTCTGATGAGACCAAGATAAACTTATTTGGTTCAGATGGTGTCAAGCGTATGTGGCAGCAACCAGGTGAAGAGTACAAATACAAGTGTGTCTTGCCTACAGTTAAGCATGGTGGTGGGAGTGTCATGGTCTGGGGCTGCGTGAGTGCTGCCACGACTGGGGAACTACAGTTCATTGAGGGAACCAGGAATGCCAACATGTACTGTGACATACTGAAGCAGAGCATAATCCCCTCCCTTTGGAGACTGGGCTGCAGGGCAGTATTCCAACATGATAATGACCCCAAACATACCTCCAAGACGACCGCTGCCTTGCTAAAGAAGCTGAGGGTAAAGGTGATGGACTGGCCAAGCATGTCTCCAGACCTAAACCCTATTGAGCATCTGTGGGGCATCCTCAAACGTAAGGTGGAGAAGCGCAAGGTCTCTAACATCCACCAGCACCGTGATGTCGTCATGGAGGAGTGGAAGAGGACTCCATTGGCAACCTGTAAAGCTCTGGTGAACTCCATTCCCAAGAAATGGTTGAACGCCCTGTAAATTTGGATGTTCGTTGAACGGGTGAACAGCCAATGTTCAGCCTGAATTCATGCTCTGGCTGAACCGTTCGTCCATCCCTACTCCCTGGCTTGCCATCCTGTGTATGACTTTGGTTCCCATCCTGACTACACCTCTTTAGTCCGGTCCTGTCAGCCTGTTCCTACTTCTTCCTTGGGTGCCGCCTTGTCTGCAGTCTCTGCCCTGGTTCTGCTACACACTGTGGAATACAGAGGTCCTGCCATCTGTCCTGTCAGACCAGCTGACAACTATCCAGTTCTGCTGCAAGCAGTTGCTTTACAGGTAAACCTCGTTAGACCTCTAGTGTTTGTGGGATGAAACAGGAAGAAGCATTGTGTGGAGAGGATTTACACAGTTTGTGAAAGGATTAACAGCGATTGAAAAGCTCTAATAGTCTTTTGGATTTTCACATCACAGCTAAGCCCTTTTTTCTTTTTCCCCATGATTTGTGCTGTTGATTGGATGTCGGTCCGATGACTACAAATACCTGTCAACTGGAGCCCTTGTTGTGAACATCTACCATCGATCCCCTGGAATATAGATGCAGGCATACATCTTCTGACTGCAGTGGTCCTGGTTGGAGAATCTGTTGGAAACAATTGTTTCATGCTCGATTGACCCACCAACATTTGGTGTGTGTCCACGCTTTGGGGTAAGAGTATTCATTCCCTCTGTTGTGTTATTTCTTGATGCACATCCCTGAACGCTGGGTGGTGAAGTTGTTTCCCATATTTCCTGTTACCAGAAGAAATACCTCCTACTGCTTTCTCCAATAGACTATACATTTCTATATAGGAGAGTTTATGGATGCGTTTGTGTTTATCATAGACTTACCGTTACCTTCATTGGCTTATGCTATATGATCATATGCACTTTAAGGACTTGTTTATGCCATGTTTGTATGAATTTATTTATCATCACCAATGCACTTGTCACTTTTCAGTGTATTCTTGCACATTTATACAATTGTTTCATCACCTATGATTCACTAGTTGTATACTTACCCCTAAGGTGAGCTGCGGGGTGCTTATTTTTCTGAAGCGCTGCATTTTTTATTTTTTATACACAATTTGTCATGTTGTTCATGCCAGCTGCTGATCTAGAGTAATTTTTTTGTTGTCACTAGTAGCGCAACTTTTTGCACATATTGCTTTGTTTGTTATGTTCAAAAATACTATACCTGGCTCCACTGCTGGGCTCCTCAACTTCTTTCAGGATGGAAGGGCCAGGTTGGTCCTCGAAAGGCTCAGCTGGGGTTGAGTGAAGGGTGGATGGAAGTGTAGAAAGTGATTCCCTGGCTTCAATCTGGTCTTTTAGAAACCGCATCCTGTTGTAGTACCACAGACTGGGTACATACGCATCCTTTGCTGCTGCTCCTGATCTCATGGAAGCCTGGCTCATATTAAGCTCCTTCCTATACGTGCTTCTCAAGCTACCAATTTTCTTATCCACAAACTCAATGTCTGCGTTTGGGACCTGTGTCTTCACAAATTGCAGCAGTTTCTCCAGCGATGCCTTCCTAGCTGGATTATTTCAATATAAGGGGTTTTTAACCTCCCACAAATTTCTCATATCCCTGTATCTGTCTATGAACTGACCCATGAATTCAGGGTCTTTGAATTTTTTCATATTTGCTGAAAGACAAAACACAAGACAAAAACACTAATATCAGGCTAAACTCTCCTAATCTTATCCCAATATAGGCCTTAATCTCGAATCAGTATAGGCCACTGATGTCCCAAGTTAAAATGTTACCTTTGTTAGAACATTCGGCACTTCCTCCACTCCACACTGTACGTACGACACACGCGTGTTAGCTTTATATACACTGTGCATTGGTGAAACTCCGCCCGTGTCGCCTGCCCCTGATGTTCTTTCTCGAACATTCCCCACCCTTCTCTTTCGTCGCAGTGGGAGAGGAACATGGCGGAGACACAGCAGGTGCGTGATAATAGCAGTAATGAGGAGGAGGAAAGCCCTGGGCCCAAAACGTCCCAATCCCGCAGGAGATTTAAGGCCTCAAATATGGCCTTTGTAGAGATGGTGGAGATGGGGATCTTGAAGAGGGCCGACTATGACGGGAAGTATGGACCGTACCTAAACCCAAATGTGAGGTAGGCCAAGATCATGACTAAAGTTGTGAAGAGTCTGCACAGGAATTTTGGGGTACGACGATCCAAGGAGCAATTGAGGAAGCACTGGTCAGACCTGAATTGAGGGGGCAGGATAAGTACAGAAGGATCAAGAAAGTGCTTCTAAAAAGTAAGTAGTTGTCGTGTGTTCCGATTATTATTATTATTAATTGCATGCTGCTCCATGTGCTTTTCTTTACTGTTGTACAGTTTAAAATGGCTACTTTCATGTACGTGGGCACAGTAATCAGTCGTAGGAAACATTGTTCGTTTGCCAACTAAATATGATGTTTTGGGCAGATACAGGGTTAACTACATTTGGTCATGCTAATTTGTATTAAAAGAAGTTTAGGACATTGTTGTCTAGATGTGTTTGAAACTAGAAAGAGGACACTCAGTAGCTGTTTACACATCTGGACTAAGGAGCACTAGTGTGGGACACAAGAACAAACTTTTTAGGGTATCCCACACAGGTATTTCAGTGGATACTTGGGGTGTCTCCATGTGTGAAACTTGTCCAAAAAAAGGTAAGTTTTCCAGCTTTGGTAAGTGAAAAAATCATGTATTCAGCTTGGAACTCTGCCAAAACAGACAATTGTACCCCACTTCCAAACAATGTTTCATATTCCTATTTCTGACCTCAAATATCTGTGTGCTAAGTATACCTTTTGTTTCATTCTTATAGGGGAGAAAAGACTCCAGACTTCTGAGGACACCAGGAAACCCCCACCTCCTGAAGAAGGGGAACAGAGGACACCACAACCTGAGGATGTGGAGGAAGGAGAGGTGGTTGAGATTGTCACCTAAACAGATGAGTGTCTGACACCACAGATTCAGGTAATAGATGTATGCCTGCATATTTATAATACATGGTGTGTATTTTTTCTTTTAGGTGATGTGCATGTTGTGGAAGAACAAAATACTCATTTCACGACTGACAGTGCACAAAGGCTAATTTTTAAAAGCCAAATTTTGAAGATGCACACAGTGTGTCAACAAGTGCTATCTGCCATTAGGGGATATCAATGTATGCGTTTTGTGGGTGCAACCCCTTCCTCGTAACTCAAGTAGGTGAGAGGAAGTGGTTGCACCCCCAAAACAGGTCCATTGATCCCCCATAATGGAAGATAGCACATGTTGACATTAGGCATGGGATCAGGAGGGAAATACCCAGTTTGACTCCCAATTTGTGTGCATCTTCAAAATTTGTTTTTTACAGGGGGACATCACCCCATCTGATGAAGGCAATATCAACACATTTTTGACACTATAGTATCTGATATTGCCTTCAGTTTTTCATTGCTGAACTTTGTAAGTTCCTGAGTTTTGTATGTTATGTTTTGAAACATGCCTGTTTATGTACTAAAAAAATATTTTCAAGGTAAAACTTTAAAAAAAAATGTTTTTTTTTAAAAAAGGACAATTTTACAATGCCCTTGTGAATGTGCATGGAGTAAAAGGTTTTATACTCAACAATGTGCGGCTTCTTCTTTCAATGCTCAATACCATTTTTTGTATTAGGTTGGTGTTTACAGTGACAATGGGTGTTATTTAATAATGGAAAAACAACTTGGCTCTACTAATGCACTAGGAGAACCTAGGAGACAGCTAAAAGAAACACAAGCAGTAAATCAAAATCAAGGTTTGATCAGATCAAATTTTATTTTTACATCTAAAATAATTAAATAAAATAATTAAAATAATAATTAAATAATTAAAATATTTTTTTTATATCTATAATACTTACAAATTTGCTGCCATAGCAATGGCCCTCCTACCCGTAAAATAATCAACATATTTTTGATGCACTTCACGGGTGCTTTGGGGGGGCAAGCCAGGATGGCCAGTTTCCAGGGTTGTCAGTGGATTTTCTGGAAGTCCAGCCCCAGGCCCAACTGAGGCAAGATAATTGGGAGCATTTCTCTTCAAAAAGTTGTGAAATATGCAGCATGCTAGAACTATGTGGTTACGTTTGTACTCCGCCATATTTATTTTGTAAGAATTAGGCGGAACTGGCTGGCCATTATCCCAAAGGCATTCTCCATGACTCTTCTGGCTCTGGCCAGCCGCTAATTAAGAACCCTTTTCTCCGGGGTGAGGGTCCTCCGGGGGAATGGCCCCATCAGGTGATTACCCAGACCAAATGCTTCATCAGCGATAAAAACAAATGGGAGTTCTTCCACGTTCTCTTCCACAGGTGGCTATCCCATGCCACCACTCTGGAGACGTCGGTAGAACTCGGTCTGGGCAAAGACTCCACCATCCGACATCCGGCCATTCTTCCCCACGTGCACGTAGAGAAACTCGTATGTCACCAACACCACCGCCATCAACACAATACTATGAAACCCCTTATAGTTAAAATAGTATGACCCCGAGTGGGGTGGTGGGACGATGTGGACGTGCTTCCCATCGATTGCCCCTCCTCAGTTGGGAAAGTCCCAACAATGAGCAGATTGGGAAGCCACAGTCTGCCATTCCTGTGGCATTGAAGGAAACTGTGGAGTCAAAAAAGAAAAACAAATTATTAGTACTTTTGAACATAAAATTGCAAGCAGATTAGACACAAACATTCTTGGTCCACTTATCAGATTACTCACCCCCTCTGATGGCCCGTTGGAAACATTTTGGGGGGAGGGTTATAAATGAGTTTTGGACCCCAATACAAAGCCTCTGGCCTGAATTTAAGGACAACAATAACATTTGTACACATTTTAGGGGGTGTTTAGGGTAAAGCACTACAATGGAGCTGACAAAATACATTGTTAAGTGACTAGGCTAGCTGTATATGGGCCCAGGATAGCATGCTGGAGAAGTTAGTGAAGGCAAATATGCATGAAGGACAAAAAAGGAGCATTAAAAGCTTACAGAATGCATGAGGACAAAGGGGACATTCACAGCATATTACAATCATGGTAATTAGGGAATGATGAAAGAAATACAATACATTAGCATACAATAAATACATAGAATGTGATGTTAAAGGAGAAAACTTACCCTTATATAGTCCTTCTGCAGGAACTGTACGATGGCAGAACAGGTCTCTGGGATAATGATCCCCAGAGCCTGGGGGGAGATGCCTGTCGAGAACTTGAGGTCCTGTAGAATTCTCCCAGTCGCCAAGTACTGCAATGTGGCGACTAGCCTCTGCTCCGGAGTGATGGCTTGCCGCATGCATGTGTCCTGCTTCGTAATATAAGGGGACAGCAAAGCCAACAGACGGTGAAAAGGGGGTCCCTCATCCGGAGAAAATTCCTGAAATCATCAGGGTTATTCTCTTGGATTTCACGCAGCAAAGGCATATGAGAGAATTGGTCACGCTGGAGGAACCAATTCTTGGTCCATGAACTCCTCCCCACCCTGTTCCTGGACTTGGCTTGGGTCAAAGCAAGAACCCCAACACCAAGCCCCCGCACAGCATGAACTCTACGATGAGCACGTACCCACAACATGGCTTCAAAATGGTCGGCTGGTCAGAACAAACTAACAGAACGCACTGAAGAACAGAAAGGCCTGTGAAGAGCGAGCTGAAATTCAGTAACGAGCGGACAAGAACGCACTGAAAAACAGATACGAATTGACTACACGCACTGAAAACCAGATACAAACCCACAAGCACAAACTGAAGAGCAGTAACGGACTGAAAAGCACAAAAGCAGAAAAGCACGAATCGTCTCTCACCAAACTTCTACTAACACGAGATTAGCAGAAGGAGCCCAAAGGGTTGCGCATTGGGTATTGAACTTCTGTTTTCTAGTCCCGTCGTACGTGTTGCACGCCACCTCGTTCTTGACAGTCGGAATTTGGTGTGACCGTGTGTATGCAAGGCAAGCTTGAGCGGAATTCCGTTGGAAAAACCATCCAAGTTTTTTCGGATGGAAATACCGATCGTGTGTACGCGGCATAAGGGGTTGTAGATGTGGTTAGTTTATAGGTGGGTACACACATATCGAAATTTGTCCAGTTCTGTGTGTGGCCCTCCCTGTTGAACAGACATCAATTGGTAGATTGATTGTTGTTGATCGGGACTGTTGGAAAGCTTTCATTCAATCAGTAGCTGCAGCCAATCATCTGCAGCACTGATCAGTGTATTCGGACAGTGGAGGAATGTAAAAGCCTCGTACACACGCTTTGAATTTCAGACGAAAGGAGGTCCAATGCTAGTCTCATGTCGAAAGTGAAGAGGTTACCAACAATACGAGAATTTTTGTTTGACAGAATACAACGTCTGAAGTGACGTAACATGTTGAATAGTTTTGTATGTATTCTTTTGTTTCTGAGTATGAGTTGCTCTTACGATTTGTTTCGTACAAAAACATACTTATGAAACGAAAATCAGATGTTGAGTTCACATCCCACAAAAATTTTATAGTCTGCACATCCAGTTTTGTCTAATGAAGAAGTGAAATTGGCTTTTGAAAGCACCATACTAACGGTAAGATTTGCGGACGAACAGTCGTCATAACACAATTGACTTCTGAAAATCAAAGCGTGCGGGCCTTAAGAGTAGTGCAAGGGCAGTTTCAGAGGTGATTATTGTAAAAGTAGTGCAGGATTGCTGAGGTGAAAAGTGTCATGCCGCGTACACACGATCAGAATTTTGGTCGGAAAAAGCCCCGATGGTTTTTCCGACGGGATTTCGTTCAAGCTGTCTTGAATACACAAGGTCACACCAAATTCTGACCGTCAAGAATGCGGTGACGTATAACGGGACTAGAAAAAGGAAGTTCAATAGCCAGTGCGCCACCCTTTGGGCTCCTTCTGCTAATCTCGTGTTTATCTCGTGTTAGTAGAAGTTTGGTGAGGGACGATTCGCGCTTTTCAGACTTGTGCTTTTTCAGATCGTTTTACGGCTGTTCAGTTGGTGCTTGTGGGTTGTATCTGTTTTTCAGTGCGTTCTTGTCCGCTCGTTACTGATTTTCAGCTCGCTCTTCACAGGCCTTGCTGTTCTTCAGTCTGTTTTGACCAGCCGACCGTTTTGAAGCCAGGTTGCGGGTACATACTCATCGTAGATTTTGTGCTGTGTGGGGGCTTGGTGTTGGGCTTCTAGCTTTGACCCTAGCCCAGTCCATTAACAGGACAAGGAGGAGTTCATGGACCAAGAATTGGTTACTCCAGCGTGACCAATACTCTCATATGCCTTTGTTGCGGGAGATCCAGGAGAATAACCCTGTGGTGAGAAGGTTAACACCCGGAAGTTTGTTTAATACTACGCACACACTTAGAACTTTTACAGATTGTTGCTGGGACAGATAGTCCCATGGAACAAGTTGAGTTGGAGAATATTACCTTTGCATAGACTACAATATTCAAGAGCTGACATTAGATGTTTGTCTTCTTCATATAAGAACACTTAATCAGTTTGCTGGATTACAATTGCCTTTGTGTATTACTTTACATTGCGCAACACCTCAGAAGAACTCTCTGTGGATTACAATTATCATTTCTTAGCTAGCGAAGATTGAAGACGTCAAGACTATCTCTTTTACTGCAGGGCCCCTCATCTAGTTACAAAGAGTTGTGACTTTACGGTTTAGAGCAGGGGGAGCTCCCTGGTACAAATACATATTTAGTTATATTCTGTGTATGTTATCAATATTGTCATAATTATTTACTATACTGTTACACTACGTTGGTGTGATAGTGTAGTCACTGTAATAACTTTCTATATAAAATATATCATTTACCCAAAGAAAGAAGTCATTTTGATTATTACAGAAGTTTGTGTGCAGTGTTGTTATTTCTCCTGCAGGTGGAGGTAAATATAAATATAAGTGTATATTGTGGGTTAAAGTTGATACTGATATCATTACAACACTGCACTACAGCTGTGTCAAGGGGATTGAACAACTTAAGAGGGCGAGAGTTATTGCTACATTTATATTTATTAACATTTCATTTGCAACAGTCATGAGCTGAAAATTGTGTGTGATTGATGAACCAAAAACTAAAACGATGTCCCTTTTTCATACACAGGAAGACCTCAGCCAGGATGAGGCTCTGGAATGTGGGACACAAAAGGAGGCGGGGGGAAGCATCAGCCACGAGGTGGGGGTTAGTGTCAGCCAGGAGGTGGCAGGGCCCAGTCTCACCCAATCCCAGGTCCCTCCCCTCTGCCTTCCACCCAAAAGGCCCAGGAAGGGGAGAAACATGGAGGAGGCAGAACTTGTCCTCATTAAGGAGGCTAATGACGCCCTGAAAGCCCCCCTCGATGCTGTGGAGGCCTATGGCATCTATATAGTCTCACATTTGCAGCAAACGGAGGAGGGCCCACACCGCAAATGCGTGAAAATAATTTTTGAGGCCATCCATAAGGGGTTGGGTCCATAAGGGGTTGAGTGGCCAAATGACGGATGACATCCACTTTTGTACGCTCGCCCATCCTCCTCCTCCTCCTCCTGCCACAAGTCCATCTCCAGAGCCACAGCCTCCAAGGAAGGCTGCAGGGAAGGCTGCAGGGCAGCGTGGAGGGAAGGTGGAGGGAAGGTTGCATGGAAGACAAGAAAGTGATGGCCTTGGTTCAGTCTGGTCTGACAAAAGACGCAGCCTGTCATAGTACCACAGCCTGGGGACATACATGTCATCTGCTGCTGTTCCTGATCTCTGGGAGTCATGGACCAGATTGTGCTCCCTTATATATGGACTTCTCAAGCTACCAATTTTTTTATCCACAGAGTTGATGTCTGCCCTGGGGGCCAAAGGCTTCACAAATTCCAGCTGTTTCTCCAGCGTTGCCTTCCCTCTTTATTTTGTTATTATGAGCCAGAATAAATGGAGATTTTTTTTTATATGAAAATACTTGCCGATGTGTTTTTCTTCAAATAGAACAGTTTTTTTGTGAGTAGGCAGGTACATTTCAAAAATACAATGTCAGATTAACAAGGAACACCAACACCAAGCAACCTCCTTGAAGTTTACAAATACAAGATAATAATGGTGTTGTGGAAACATGACATACAAAAAAAAAAATATGGAGATGACTATAAAATAATAATAATAATAAAAAAATACAACAGGGGATCTTGATTAAAAAAAAAATAAAAAATGACTATAAAAAAAATTTAAAACTATTTTTTGGAGATCTGGGTCTGCGTCTTTTTTTGCGCATCAGAATTGCATACCCACAAACGGAATTTCCGATAGAAACTTTTTCCGTAGGCAAAATTGAGAACATGCTCTCAATCTTTTGCTGGCAGAAATTCGGCCAGCAAAAGTCCGATGGAGTATACACACGGTCGCATTTTCAGACCAAAAGCTCTCATCAGTCTTTTGCTGGCTGAATTTCCGATCGTGTGTACGCGGCATTAGAGTGTTGCCTGGGGTAGCAGAGGTAAGGAGTGTAATAGGGCGTACACACGGTCGGACTTTTCGGCTACAAAAGTCCAACAGCCCGTCCGACAAACTTTCGACGGACTTTTGGCGGACTTGCGGCAGACTTTCTAACGAACGGACTTGCCTACATACGACCACAGAAAAGTCCGATGGATTCGTACGTGATGACGTACACCGGACTAAAATAAGGAAGTTGATAGCCAGTAGCCAATAGCTGCCCTAGCGTGGGTTTTTAGTCCGTCGGACTAGCATACAGACAAGCAGATTTCTGGGTCCGGGGGAGTTACGATGTAAAGATTTGAAGCATGTTCCAAATCTAGAATCCGTCAGATTTGCGACTGGAAAAGTCCGCTGAAAGTCCGGGGAAGCCCACACACGATTGGATTGTCCGCCGGATTTGGTCCGTCGGTGTCCCTCTGACTTTTGTAGCCGAAAAGTCCGACCGTGTGTACGCTCCATTAGAGTAGTGCAAAGGGTTGCAGAGGTAAGGAGTGTAAGAGTAGTGCAGGGGTTGCAGAGGTAAGGGGTGTAAGAGTAGTGCAGGGGGGTTGCAAAGATGAGATGAGTAAGAGAAGTGCAGAGGGGATTGCAGAAGTGAATAGTGTAAGAGCAGTACAGAGATGTGGCAGAGTTGAGAAATGTCAGTGCACCTAGTCTTCTTGCATGCTGTAGGAATCTCCCACAAATCCAAGAGATCCTGACATTAATGTACAGTATGTCTTGCTGCTTTAGCTATCATTAGGTGCAGCCCAAAACAATCATGATTAAATGTGGTGAATGCCCACACTCATCTTTTGGTTCATCACTAGACCAAGACATCTGATCTGAGACACCCCTGAGTCTTCTGTCTGGCCTACCAACATGCAGATATACAGGAAGTGACCGATACTCTTGATACGGTCTTTATAGTAGCAGTGCTGATTTAACTCAGCAGAGTTGGAATTTAGGTGTTTGCAGCGTAGGACCAGAAGAGTTTCTGCTTTTTCAGGTCAGCAATCACTGAACATCTACAGTGCCTTGAAAATGTATTCATACCCCTTGAAATTTTCCACATTTTGTCACGTTACAACCAAAAACGTAAATGTATTTTATTGGGAAGTTTATGTGATAGATCATCACAAAGTGGCACATAATTGTGAAGTGGAAGGAAAATCATGAATGATTTTCACAATTTTTACAAATAAATATCTGAAAAGTGTGGCCTGCATTTGTATTCAGCCCCCTTTACTCTGATACCCCTAACTAAAATCTAGTGGAACCAATTACCTTCAGAGGTCACCCAATTAGTAAATAGAGTCCACCTGTGTGTAATTTAATTTCAGTATAAATACAGCTGTTCTGTGAAGCCCTCAGAGATTTGTTGGAGAACCTTGGTGAACAAACAGCATCATGAAGGCCAAGGAACACAGGCAGGTCAGGGATAAAGTTGTGGAGAAGTTTAAGCAGGGTTAGGTTATAAAAAAATATCCCAAGCTTTGAACATCTCACGGAGCACTGTTCAATCCATCATCTGAATATGGAAAGAGTATGGCACAACTGCAAACCTACCAAGACATGGACGTCTACCTAAACTGACAGGCCGGGACAAGGAGAGCATTAATCAGAGAAGCAGCAGCCCATGGTAACTCTGGAGGAGCTGCAGAGATCCACAGCTCAGGTGAGGGAATCTTTCCACAGGACAGCTATTAGTCCTGCACTCCACAAATTATTATTATTATTATACAGGATTTATATAGCGCCAACAGTTTACGTAGCGCTTTACAACTTGAGGGTAGACAGTACAAATACAATACACTTTGATACAGTAGGAATCAGAGGGCCCTGCTCCTTAGAGCTTACAATCTAAGAGGGAAGGTCAAAAGATACAAGAGGTAATAACTGTGGGTGATGTGCTGATTGAGAAGATAAATGTACAGTTGTTAGGTGGGGGCCAGATAGGCTTCTCTGAAGAGATGAGTTTTCAGGGATCGTCTGAAAGTGGATAAAGTAGGAGAAAAAAAACGGACGGATTGGGGTAGAGCATTCCAGAGGATGGGGGAGGCTCTGGAGAAGTCCTGAAGGCGAGCATGGGATGAGGTGACAAGGGAGTTTGAGAGCAGGAGGTCTTGGGAGGAGCGAAGAGAACGATTAGGTTGGCATTTTGTGACTAGGTTAGAGATGTAGCTGGGGGCCAGGTTGTAGATGGCTTTGTAAGTTATAGTTAGTATCTTGAATTTAATTCGGTGATTGAGTGGCAGCCAATGGAGGGATTGGCAGAGGGGTGTATCAGATGCTGAGCGGTTTGTGTGGTGGATGAGCCTGGCAGCAGCGTTCATGATGGACTGAAGTGGGGATAGCCTATTTAGAGGTAAACCAATGAGGAGGGAGTTGCAGTAGTCGAGGCGGGAGAAGACCAGGGAGTGGATTAGAAGCTTTGTGGTGACATTGGTTAGGAAGGGGCGTATCTTGGAGATGTTGCGGAGATTGAGGCGGCAAGCTTTGGATAGTGATAGAATGTGGGGACGAAAGGTTAGTTCAGAGTCCAGGATTACACCTAGGACCCTGGCGTGGGGAGATGGGTTGATAGTTGAGCCGTTGATATTGACAGGGAAAGCAGGGGAAGTGGCACCTGAGGGAGGAAATATCATGAGCTCGGTTTTGGATAGGTTGAGTTTGAGGTAGTGATGTGACATCCAGGCTGATATGTCTGCTAGTAAGTTGGTAATGCGTGAGGAGACAGATGGAGAGAGCTGGGGGGTGGAGAGATAGATTTGGGTGTCATCAGCGTAGAGAAGATATTGAAAGCCATGGGAGGCAATCAACTGACCCAAGGAGGTGGTGTAGATTGAGAAAAGGAGAGGTCCAAGAACAGAAGCTTGGGGGACCCCAACGGAAAAAGGAAGAGGAGAGGAGGAAGTAGAGTTGTAAGTGACACTGAAGGAGCGGTGTGATAGGTAGGATGAGAACCAGCGAAGAGTACAGTCACGGAACCAGCGAAGAGCACAGTCACAAATCTGGCCTTTATAGGAGAGTGACAAGATGAAAGCCATAAGAAGTCCTGTTTGCAGTTTGCGAGAAGCCACGTGGGGGACACAGAAAACATGTGGAAGAAGGTTCTCTGGTCAGATGAGACCAAAATTGAACTTTGGCATAAAAGTATAACGCTATGTGTGGCGGAAAACTAACACTGCACATCACCCTGAACACACCATCCCCACCGTGAAACATGGTGGTGGCAGCATCATGTTGTGGGGATGCTTTTCTTCAGCAGGGAAAGGGAAGCTGGTCAGAGTTGATGGGAAGATGGATGGAGCCAAATACAGGGCAATCTTAGAAGAAAACCTGTAAGAGTCTGCAAAAGACTTGAGACTAATGTGCTGAATGCCCACACTCATCTTTTGGTTCATCACTAGAAAAAGACATCTGAGATGCCCCTGAGTCTTCTGTCTGGCCTACCAACATGCAGATATACAGGAATAGAGGAAGTGACAGATAATCTTGATACAGTCTTTATAGTAGCAGTGCTGATTTAACTCAGCAGAGCTGGAATTTAGGAGTTGGCAACGTAGGACCAGATGAGCTTCTGCTTTTTAAGTTCAGCAATCACTGAACATCTACTGTATAACTAATTTACTGAGTTCCTATGGACCATCAATGAAAGGGGGCACTCACTACTTATGCCCAACTATGGAGGGCACTCTTTCTGACTACAAAAAAGGAGGCTTTTACTAATGACCACCTATGAAAGTGCATTCACCATTGACCCTCAATGAATAAGGGCAATCGTCAGTGACCACCGATGAAAGGGGGCACTGACCACTGATCATGAATGAAAGGGGGCACTCACAATTGACCAGCAATTATAGTGGGCACTTATCACTGACTTCCAATGAAAAGGACCACTCACCACTGACCACCAACAAAAGGGGGCATTCACCAATGACCATCAACGAAAGGGGGCACTCACCACTGACTGTCAAACATAGTGTATCACTTTGCCTTTATGTTTATGGGTGTTTGTCAGACTCTTTTACATGTCACAGTACATATGTACGTACAGTATGTAAAACATTTTGTGGGTACACAGAATGTGGTATATGCGTGCAATTTATACAGTGAATAGGCTCAAGTTTTATTTACCTATTCCCCTTAAAAAGGGTATGAAACAATTACCTCTTATTTGGTCCCTTTGGACTTATAAATATACCATTAAAAATGTTTTTTTTATATCTTTTCAGTAATTGCACAAAATACTTGTTGATCTCACCAGAAATGTTGTCAACTGATAACTCGCTGTGCTGACTGTTATCAGTTATAGTGTTCTGAGGACAACAGGACCGTGCCCATCTACAGTATGTTATAGACAGGTGAACAGCGGAAATTCCTAGGACTCCTGTTCCGTTTCTCTTATCTTGATGCAGCACTGTGAGTGACCATTGTCATACTAGGACAGGAAGTATGTTACTGACAAAATCACCAGGTGAAAATTAAAGTTAAAAAAAATTCTAAAAATGACAATAAATGCAACCACCACATTTAAGAACTGGTAAATTGCAATATACAGTGGGGACGGAAAGTATTCAGACCCCCTTAAATTTTTCACTCTTTGTTATATTGCAGCCATTTGCTAAAATCATTTAAGTTCATTTTTTTTCTCATTAATGTACACACAGCACCCCTTATTGACAGAAAAACACAGATTTGTTGACATTTTTGCAGATTAAGTAAAAAAGAAAAACTGAAATATCACATGGTCCTAAATATTTAGACCCTTTGCTGTGACACTCATATATTTAACTCAGGTGTTGTCCATTTCTTCTGATCATCCTTGAGATGGTTCTACACCTTCATTTGAGTCCAGCTGTGTTTGATTATACCGATTGGACTTGATTAGGAAAGCCACACACCTGTCTATATAAGACCTTACAGCTCACAGTGCATGTCAGAGCAAATGAGAATCATGAGGTCAGAGGAACTGCCTGAAAAGCTCAGAGACAGAATTGTGGCAAGGCACAGATCTGGCCAAGGTTACAAAAAAATTTCTGCTGCACTTAAGGTTCCTAAGAGCACAGTGGCCTCCATAATACTTAAATGGAAGACGTTTGGGACGACCAGAACCCTTCCTAGAGCTGGCCGTCTGGCTAAACTGAGCTATCGGGGGAGAAGAGCCTTGGTGAGAGAGGTAAAGAAGAACCCAAAGATCACTGTGGCTGAGCTCCAGAGATGCTGTCGGGAGATGGGAGAAACTTGTAGAAAGTCAACCATCACTGCAGCCGTCTACCAGTCGGGGCTTTATGGGAGAGTGGCCCGACGGAAGCCTCTCCTCAGTGCAAGACACATAAAAGCCTGCATGGAGTTTGCTAAAAAACACCTGAATGACTCCAAGATGGTGAGAAATAAGATTCTCTGGTCTGATGAGACCAAGATAGAACTTTCTGGCCTTAATTCTAAGCGGTATGTGTGGAGAAAACCAGGCACTGCTCATCACCTGTCCGATACAGTCCCAACAGTGAAGAATAGTGGTGGCAGCATCATGCTGTGGGGGTGCTCTTCAGCTGCAGGGACAGGACGACTGGTTGCAATCGAGAGAAAGATGAATGTGGCCAAGTACAGGGATATCCTGGACAAAAACCTTCTCCAGAGTGCTCAGGGCCTCAGACTGGGCTGAAGGTTTACCTTCCAACAGGACAATGACCCTAAGCACACAGCTAAAATAACGAAGGAGTGGCTTCACAACAGCTCCATGACTGTTCTTGAATGGCCCAGCCAGAGCCCTGACTTAAACCCAATTGAGCATCTCTGGAGAGACCTAAAAATGGCTGTCCACCAACGTTTACCATCCAACTTGATAGAACTGGAGAGGATCTGCATGGAGGAATGGCAGAGGATCTCCAAATCCAGGTGTGAAAAACTTTGCATCTTTCCCAAAAAGACTCATGGCTGTATTAGATCAAAAGGGCGCTTCTACTAAATAGTGAGCAAAGGGTCTGAATACTTAGGACCATGTGATGTTTCAGTTTTTCTTTTTTAATAAATCTGCAAAAATGTCAACAATTCTGTGTTTTTCTGTCAATATGGGGTGCTGTGTATACATTAATGAGGGAAAAAAATGAACTTAAATGATTTTAGCAAATGGCTACAATATAACAAAGAGTGAAAAATTTAAGGTGGTCTGAATACTTTCCGCCCCCACTGTATTACATTTTTAGTTTTTTATTTTAGAAGTGCTTTAGGCAAGTCCCACTGTTCAGTGCAATCTGCCTGCACATGCCACAAAATCCATACCCAAGGCTGCCACAGGTCTTTAAAGGCTACCGTCACCTTTAATGCTTTTTTTTTATTCTAGCTTCCCTATGCACAATATACCATTAATGTACCAATGTGGCAGTGTCTCCTATAGAAAACTCCTCCGTGACTTCTTAGTATTTGTCCTTTGGTACTTGAAAACCATTAGAAGGAAGTACTTCAGCAGCTCACCTCATTAAAACACACCCTGCACCTGACCTCCCACTCCAGGAGAATACTCCCACCCATCTCTGCAGCTACATGCTTTTTCAATGCAGGCATTGTCACTGTGCACCGTTCTCCCTCTATACTCAGCCAGTGTTTCCCACTGCTGATCAATGGTTTTGTACCTTACCTTCTTCTTGTATAGATCGTTCATTTGGCAGAGTGTGCAGGAGCTGAGCAATCACATAACAGCCTATGTGGAGCAGAGTTGAAGTACTGAAAACAGGAGAAGTTTATCCCTGGAAGTCTGTAAAGCTCACCATACAATTTGATTGTACGATCATCTTTAGCTCTACCATCACCTATGTAATGCAAGGGTCTGCCTGACTGGATAAAGAGTGATTGGATAGATAGGTGTGACCTCTTATTATATAGTTTTGGTAAATCTAAAGGAGATTGCACAGAAAATGTACAATCAGATTGTATAGTGAATGGCCAGCTTTGTACAACTAATTGGTAATGGCACTCCAAACACAGAAGCAAACTTGCGTTTTGCCACGTGAGAAAACGCGGCAAAATATGCAGTAAAAAGACGTGCAAACTACAACACGTCAAAATGTCCCATTAGCTACTTTGCCGCATGTAGGGCAGCCCTTTTAAATTACCTGTCTGACCTATGTGTGTCGTGGGGAAACATGCCAAAAAATGTGCACTCCTACTACGCTATGTGTGATGGGCCTGAAAGTGAAATTGGTGTGTTTAAACAAGAACAACAACAGTTAAGTGTCTCCACCCACTCCCTCCCATGTACTTGTATGAAGCTGGCGATACACTATGCAATCTAATTGTACAATCTCTGTACAATTTACTTTAGATTTACTAGTCCGATTGAACAGGTGGACCCACCTAAACAATATATTAAATTTGTATCAAAACAAGCGTTATCTATTCAAAATACCGCATGACAAAGTGCGGTAAGTTATCGCAAGCATATTGCATGAACTTCACATCCTGTCCATACTGAGGTTCCTAAAAATTCTGTTAAATCTGCCTCTGTGCAGCAGTGAGAAAAACTATCAAGTGCAACATTGAGTAATGGATAGTCCTAGGAGGGGTCAAGGAGATGACAGTTCTAGAAATGCAAGTGATCATTAGCTATTTAGTGACATACCTTTCAAAATAGGTTTTGATGAACCTCTGGCAGATGGCACTACCACGTTCATCAGAATTGATTTCTGGAAGTGCTGGTATCTGGTCCTTACCTGTTTACTGAAGGTCAGAATTGGACAGCAGACCCGCCCAACAAGCCATATTATGCAGCACACAGCAGGTCACAGCAGGTCACAGCAGGTCACAAACATGTCCCCTATTCTTTATAGTATAGCGTAGAAATCCTCCATACATGGATACGCACCGGAATCTGCTTTTCACAACGCAAATGTCTGCTCAATCACTATTCTAGTCATGATGAAAGCAGTATTATACTGACTTTCAGCTTCTGAGGATGGTCTCAAAACTGGCGTGAGAAGCCATGGTAAACATAAATCGCCTAGAAAAACAAACATTAGATTCAATTTGTTTTTTAAAGGGTAAGAACACAAGCTTAAAAAAAAATGATGAAACATGTAGGTGTCTTACCTATCAGCCAACCTGCGGATATATTTTGAGCTTTGAAATTCTCAAATTATGTATTTTCGTAATACTGTATGTGTGCATCATACACAGATCCCAGAAATCCTGTGACCACATTTACTGATGATCAGATTGGCATCACAAACCACCTGGATGTTTAAGGAGTGGTAATCTTTCCTTATGTGCTCCCTAAATGATGTATTGCCTTAAATTCCAGGAGACTGGATGCAAAGGGTTTCATTTCAATACAATATCCTCTGACAGCCTCTAGATAACACTCCTCACTCCTCTTACACTCCGCACACCTCCAGCTTGCACTTTCCCACCTAAGTTTCAACAAATAACTCGGGTCGGGGGGCTCTTACATTGCCGCGGTTACCGCATAGTTATCGCAAGCTCGGAGCAGTACTTAATTACCGCATGCATTTATTTAGTTATTTCCTTTAGAGAATGGACTTTGATGCCCTTTTATGCGTTATTTACCGAATGTTTTTGGTCTTTCCGTTAAATACCGCATGCGGTAAGTGATCACGTGACCGACATAACGCATGTGATAAGCTTTAGTGACTTGTGCCCTACATGACACAGCTACATTCTTTTAATTGAGCGGTCCTTTACATTTTTGTTTTCCACTTTGCCTTTCTTTTTCCTTTTATAGTTTTACTGCTTTTAGGACTGTATTTTAAGCTACATTATTTTGTTACAAATTTATATTGATGGTTTATTTGATGGACTTTAATCTCCTTGTTTTGCCTATCAGCGTTCTGGTTGTATTACTGTACGTGATTGCCTCTATAAAATTCAGCTGTCTAGCATTTATTGTACAGCTTTAGATTTGTAACAAACAAAAATTTGTTTAGAGCTATATAGGTTTCTACTTTGTATATATAAGGACTTGTTTACATTTGCGGTTGGGGGGCTCAAAAACAGGCGGTTGAGCTGTGTTTTTACAGACCCCCCACCCCCCCAAAGCTGCATGGGGTGTACATGCTTTGCTTCATGGCCACAGCAAACATGATCCCCCCTGTTGCATTCAGGAGGCAGTAATGCTGCCGAACTTGACCCACTAAAGTGAATGAGGCATGCTAGAACCACCCTACAATTGCATGTAATGCACACAGTTGCAGTGCAGTGATGCATTTACAGGGTAAAAATAGGAGTTTTAATTTTCCCCTTAGTTGCAGCCTGATATAGAGAATTCAGCCCAATATAGAGATATGTGACAATGACTCCAGCAAGAGCTGCTGGATTGTTGATGTTCTCTAAAGCCGCGTACACATGAGCTAAATGTCCGACAGAAAAAGTCTGACGAAAGCTTTTCATCGTCTATTCCGATCGTGTGTAGGCCTCATCGGACTTTTTTTTCGAAAATTCTGACGGACCTGGAAATGGAACATGTTCTAAATATTTCCGACGGAACCAATTCCTATCGGGAAAACCAGTTTTCTGTATGCTGTTGCGACGGACCAAAAACGACGCATGCTCTGAAGCAAGTATGAGACGGAAGCTATTGGCTACTGGCTAATGAACTTCCTTTTCTAGTCCCATCGTACATGTTGTACGTCACTGCGTTCTTAACGGTCGGACTTTGGTCAGACTTTGGGTTGACTGTGTAGGCAAGACCGCTTGAATGGAACTCCATCGGGGTTCCGTCTGAGAAACCTTCGGAGTTTATTCCGACGGCAAAACTGGCCGTGTGTACGCGGAATAACATTTTCAGTGATGACCCATCCTGTACCTGGATCATCACTGACAGTAGAATGGGCTTTATTAAAGCATGGATAAGCCCTGTAAAGGAAGTTCTGCTTAACCACTTCAATACAGGGAACTTTTATCCCCTTCTTGTCCAGGCAAATTTTCATCTTTCAGTGCTCTTGTACCCAAATTATTATTTTTTTCACACAAACAGAGCTTTCTTTTGGTGGTATTTAATTACCATTGGGTTTTTTATTTTTTGCTAAAAAAAAATAAAAAAAGACGAAAAATGTAGAAAAAACGTTTTTGTTAGTTTCTGTCAGAAATTTTTTGTAAATAAGTAATTTTTCTCCTTCATTGATGCGCGCTGATGAGGCTGCACTGATGGGCACTGATAGGCTGCACTAATGGGCACTGATGAGACAACACTGATGGGCACTGTTGAGATCGCACTGAAAAGCACTGATGAGGAGGCACTAATATGCAGCACTTATGCGCACTGATAGGCAGCACTGATATATGCAGCACTTATAGGCGGCACTGATGGGCACTGATAGGTGGCACTGATGGGCACCTTTGGGCTATGATAGGCGGCACTGATGAGCAGCACTGATGGGCCGCACTTATGAGCAGGCACTGATTTGCACTGAAAGGCAGCACTGACTTGCATCACTGATGGCCACAGATTGGCCTCACGGATGCACACAAATTGGCATCACTGATATGCACAAACTGGCATCACTGCTAGGCACTGTTGGGGCTGTACTGATTATCTGTACAGGTCTCCCCTGTGAGAAAATGATGCTGATCGGCTCTCCTTTCCTCACACTCTGTCAGGGTGAGGAGAGCCGATAACTGGCATTTCCTTGTTTACATGTGATCAGCTGTGATGGGACACAACCAATCACATGGGTCAAGAGCTGCATCATCGACTCTTTACTGAGATCAGGGTCACGCCATCACACAGCATGCCTGCGATCACCGTGCTGCTCGCTCCCGCAGGCGCGCAAGTGCAGTGAGACTGGGGTGACATCATCCCAGAACAACAGAGAAGCCCATCTACCCTCATTTGTCTATACGACGGGCAGGAGGTAGTTAAAGGAGAAATTTGGGGTTAACTAAGAAAACAAACTTACATACTCTACTCTATGCTGCAGCATTGGTTTGGTACTGAAGCTGTCCCATGTCTACTCTAATGCCCCGTACACACGGTCGGATTTTCCGATGGAAAATGTGTGATAGGACCTTGTTGTCAGAAATTCCGACCGTGTGTGGGCTCCATCACACATTTTCCATCGGATTTTCCGACACACAAAGTTTGAGAGCAGGCTATAAAATTTTCAGACAACAAAATCCGTTGTCGGAAATTCCGATCGTGTGTACACAAATCCGACGGACAAAGTGCCACGCATGCTCAGAATAAATAAAGAGATGAAAGCTATTGGCCACTGCCCCGTTTATAGTCCCGACATACGTGTTTTACGTCACCGCGTTCAGAACGATCGGATTTTCCGACACCTTTGTGTGACCGTGTGTATGCAAGACAAGTTTGAGCAAACATCCGTCGGAAAAAATCCTAGGATTTTGTTGTCGGAATGTCCGAACAAAGTCCGACCGTGTGTATGGGGCATAAGCCTGATAAATGAGTGATCACATGATGACCACTGATCGCTGCGTCCTTGGCCTGTTTAGAGCGGAGATCAGTGACTGGAGCGCTGAGCTGGGAAGGGAGTGGGTGGAGCTGACTCTGACTCTCAGATGTGCGGCTGAGAGGCGGAGCCAGCTGTAAATCAGGCAGCTGGTTGGATTCCTACAAAATGGTCAAGATCCTTTCAGAGCCTGGAGAAGCTCTGCCACCTTAGCCTGCTATCAACTGACTCACAAAAGAGGAAAAGTAAGTGCACTCCTGTAACCCACAAGAGATATATGGCCATACTTCTCTTTTAAACAGTTTCAACAATGACAATGTAAATCCAGTATCACACACTGAAACTATTTTTGGTTCAGCAAAGTTAATACCGTTCCTTCCCCCCCAGCTGCCTGTGAAAAGGCCCAGGTATAATGCACTAGGCAGGTGTAAGGTAACAACATTAATATAGCCCCAACCAGTGGCGCAGCCACTGGGTGGGGGGGGGGGGGGCAGGGGCGGCAGTGGCCCCAGGCGCAACATTTGTGGGGGCGAAATCCCAGTCACTCACATCTCTGTCCTCCTAATTTCTATTTCCTGTGTCCCCTGCCGCCATGTTTAGTCTCAGCTAGGCGGCAGGCGCCCTGTGATTGGGCTAATGGGGTCATGTGCGGTGGCGGGACTGGCCTGTCCTTGAATGGGGGTGGTGCATGCGCGAAGGCTGCTCCTGGAGTCCTGCCTCCATCATCTTCTACTTCTGACCGCTGGTACTGGGACTCGGATCAATCCCCTTTGGTTGTGGCAGGCAGCCTGTCAGTCTGGCAGTGTGGCGGACAGAAGTTAGATCAATGAATGACAAAAAAAGCAGGTGAGACGAGGGAGCTGCCGCTACTGCCACTAGTCATCCTCTGCAAGGCAAAGCCAGCACTGTCAGTTCTGCCACTCTCCTCACAAAAATTGCATACATACTTTCCTGGCTTCCTATTGACTGTGAGTCCCGGAACACTGAGCTGCTTCCAGTCCAATTAATCCATGCAGCATACTGCTCAGAGCTCTGCTACTCTGCTGTTCCATGGACATGTGTGCTGCTATACCCAAAATGTAATGAAATGGACATCTCCGGGTCACTCACTGTGGTATGTGACACTCAGCATGTACAACACAGTCACATAGGGCACACTACATTCACAGAGTCTACACTAGACATATAGACAGAGCATCACCCTCTCCCCCACTTATCCCCAATATCCCTTCTGTCCCCCCACTTATTCCAAATGTCCCCCTCCATAACTTATCCCAAATGTTCCTCCTCTCCCTCTACTTATCCCCAATATCCCTCCTGTTCCCCCCTCTCCTCCCACTTATCCCCAATATCCCTTCTCTCCCCCCACTTATCCCCAATATCCCTTCTCTCTCCCCACTTATCCCTAATACCCCTTCTGTCCCCCCACTTATTCCAAATGTCCCTCCTCTCCTCCCACTTATACCCAATGTCCACTACTTATCCCAAATGTTCCCCCTCTCCTCCCATGTATCCCCCAATATCCCCCACTTATCCCCAATATCCCCCTTCTTCTCCCACTTATCCCCAATGTCCTGCTTCTCCTCCCACTTATCCAAAATGCCCCCCCCAGCACCAATGCCCCCCTCCCCCACTTAGCACCAATGTTCCAACTCCCCCCCATGTTAAAAATTAGCACATTGCCCCCCCATTTAGCACCAATGCCCCATTAACTTAGCACCCATGTCATCCCCTATCCCCCCTCTTTGCACTAATGACCCCTCTCCCAACTTAACATTGCACTCCTACTGTAAGTTGGAGCTGCTCTTCTGTAGCAGCCCCTCTCTCTGATACTCTTTAGGTGGGGAAGAGAGGATTTGGGGGTGGGAGGAGAGCTCTGTACTGGAAGGGGGGTTGTCCTGTAAAATATACATTCCTGAGTCCTGCAATCTGTACATAGCACAGGCATGAACTCTGCACTCTGTACACAGTGCACTTCTGAACTCTGCTCTCTCTGCATAGCACACTCCTGAACCCTGCTGTCAGGAAAGAAGCAAGTACCAGTCTCGCCAATATCGCTGCCTTCCTTCGCACATGCGCGGTAGAGCGGCACTCCGGCACATCCCTGGGCACAATACACCGAAACGGCTAATGCACGTGCGCAATTCAGCTAAATGGCTAATGTGTGTGTGCAATTTAGCGAAATGGCTAATGTGTGTGTGCGATTCAGTGGAACGGCGAACGTGCGTACACAATAGCGCGCGGACAACATGAGCCTCCCACTGGCCTATAATAGCCACTCTGTGCCATGACCAGATTGCTGGTTTGTCTTTCAGCTCCCCGTGGGTTTCCTGCTTGTATCCTGATTCTTGATTACCTGTTGTGAGCCGGATTGACCTTGACCTGCTCTAATCTCTTCCTGCATCTGACCCTCGGCTTGCCTCTCGGTCTTCTCCACTTGCTTCCTGTGTTTGACCCTCGGCCTGTCTACGGATATTGCTTCCTGTCTCCAGTGATTGGCCCTCAGCCTGCTCCCGGACTTTGCTATTGTCTTCAGTGCTCGACCCCTGGCTTGCTCACAGACTTTGCTTCCAGTTACCTGTGTTTGACCCTCGGCCTGTTTACGGACTTTGCTACCAATCTTCAGTACTAAGTCATCAGCCTGCTGACAGACCTGCTAACAGTCCTTTGCACTAGACTGTTTTTGCCTATCTAAGAGACTCTTACTAGTCAACGGTGTTTGACCCCTGGCCTGTTGTAGGGTCAGCTGTTCATCTTCCTTCTTGAGCTTCAGCATCTTCCAGTCCCGCACAGCTGTCTCCCTGCCGGTGACCTTCATGTAAGACCTGCCCAGCCTGCTGGTGACTCGTGCCTCTTTGTGCCCTTCACCCCCTGTACCATCTACAGGAGTGGAGTGCGCTTAGTCGCAAGAGGTTACCGCTCTCAGCATCTCAGCCTCGGTGAGTACCCTTATCTGACACCTGCACTCTATACGTAGTACACTCCAGAACTCTGCACTCTGTGCTAAGCACACTCCCGAACCCTACACTTTGTACATAGCGCACTCCGAAACTCTGCACACAGTGCACTCTTCAGCTCCTTACTCTGTACGTAGTGCACTCCTGAACTCTGCACCCTGTACGCAGTGCACTCCTGAACTCTGCAACAGTGCACTCTTCAGCTCTGCACCCTGTACGCAGTGCACTCCTATACTCTGCACTCTGTTAACAGTACACTCCTGAGCTCTTCACTCTGAAGTGCACTCCTGAACTCTGCACTCTGTACCTAGCACTCTCCTGAACTTTGCACTCTGTACGTAGAGCACTCCTGATCTTTGCACTCGGTACGTAGCACAATCTTGATCTTTGCATTTTGTATATAGAACACTCCTGGTCTTTGCACTCTGTACTTAGCACACTCCTGAACTCTGCTCTCTGTACGCAGTACACTCCTGAACCCTGCACTCTGTACGTAGTGAACTCCCAAACGCTGCACTGCATGGTATTTAACAATGCCCCATTAAGACTCTCCCACTGTTAGGCGGTGGTGGCATGGTTAAGCTCCTGCACCTATTCTCTGAGAAAAAAAGCCCTGCCTATAGTATGTCTACAGTCTCTCACTGTCTCCTGTAATATGTTTACAGTCTCTCATCATCTCCTGTTGTATGTCTGCAGTCTCTGACTGTCTCCTCTAATATGTCTGCAGTCTCTGACTGTCTCCTTAGTATGTCTAGCTCTAAATATTATGAGCAACCCTTACATCAAGGTTATTATTGGCTGCCTGCTCTGCTGTATATAAGTGCTCCTCGTTATTTACAACCTGAGCCTCTGATTGGCTTCCCGCAGCCTTTTATTTTTGGTTGGTAATGAGAAGATATCTCTTTGAACTACTGTAGTCAAGGGGATATCTCAGATCTAACCAATAATAAAAGGCTGCAGACCGCCAATCAGAGTCTCAGGCTGTAAGTATTGAAACCTTATGTGTTTCGACGGCCACAGCAGTTATGCAGCAGCAGAGCAGTACCTGGGCCCCCATTCTTAGGTGCTAAAAGTCCACAGGTTAGGGGTCGCATATTACTTGCCTTGCCCCGTGTGCTGAAAACCCACGCTACACTACTGGCCACAACAAAAGTAAATATCTGGACTGGGGTTTTCGGTGCGAGTCCTAGCCACAGCACTAACTGCCTAGAGTTTGCATGTTCTCCCTTTACCTGTGTGAGTTTCCTCCAGGTACTCCAGTTTCCTCCCACACTCCAAAGGCATGGTGGTAGGTTAATTAGCTCCTATCTAAATTAGCCCTATGTTGTGTATGTATGAATGTGAGTTAGAGACTTTAGACTATAAGCTCCTTGAGGGCAGGGACTGATGTCAATGTACAATCTATAATATTATTATTATGCAAGAGTTATATAGCACCAACAGTTTGCACAGCACTGCATAAATTGTCTGCGCTATATATAAGTACCTGTAATAAATAAATATCTATACATTGTAAAGTAACACAAAATATTATGTGAAAAACAGTGCCAATAGTGGTACCAACAGCAGTGCATCTTAAAGTGTATGTTACCCCAACATGTCATGTTTCCGATATGTCTCTGTGTTACCATGTACTTGTAATAAAAAGTATCCTGTTTTCCTTGTATGCTTCCTTTGTGTGAAATACCTGGTGATTCTGCCAGTCCCTCTGCTTTTCTACTTCAAACTATCTACGCTAGAGCATGGAAGCACATTCATCCCAGCTTGGTCAGTTTGCTTCTTTGCATTCTACTTGGGATTACAGCATGCCTGAACTCCAGTGGTCAAACTGCTGAATTGGCACTCACCCCTGACACTGTTGTTGTCATGGGTGAGCACCAATTCAAGGCGCAGTTAGCATCTCCCTTGGACTCCCCTCTCCCTGCACTCTGTCAATCTCTGGAAGGGGGAGGAGAGGGGGGAGAAGAACCAGGGTGTGAAGTCCTGCTTAGCTGCTAAAAGGGGAAAGGGTTCATCTGCCAGGGCTACATATAGGATTGAATAGTTTAGGAGGTAGGAGTGATAAATAGTGATGTTGAATTTAAAATAAAACTCTTACCTTCAAAGTAAAAAGAAAGAAGAATATATTTGGATGTTAGACTTCTACATGCTGGCTATCACATTGCAAGGGTCAAATAGTGATGGAGGCGGTGGGTGGGTTTATAATAACATCTCAGTGTATGACTTCTCTTTACCTCTCTTCCTGGCAGTGTGCACCTCCTCCCCATTTCCCTGGGAACACACACAATGTGCACTGTGCCTCCAAAGGCTGGAGAACTTATTAATTTTAATTATAGGGGCATAGTTGTCATGTAAAGTACATAGCAGTCAATTCACCCAGGAAACCTGGTAGATACCCAGTTTTGAGGATCTCTGGGAGTTGATCTGCATCTACAGGCTGCACTTGGGAAAATGTGATGTCATGAGTGGGCAGAGAGTCCAGAAACTCTGGCTCGCTTACCTATGCATGTCCCTGCGAAAGTGGCAAGAGGGGAGCAGTGGCGGCATATGAAGTGGCAAAGTTGCTGGGTGACAGGGAGGCTGACTGGTAAAAAGGTGCAGTGTCTAGGGTGTTAAGGTTGCTAAGTGGCAGGGAGGTTCAGAGTCATAGGTGTAGGAGGTGTAGTTGTTGAGGTGCTGGGAGGCAAGGAGCTTCAAAGTCAGGGGTGCAGAGGCCCAAATGCAAAAGTGGTCTACATGAAAGTCTGCAGGGAGGCTTCTCTGACTGAGCACCACTTAATATGGTGATGGCTCCTGGACTGCAGGTAAGGTAAGTGAAGGGGAGTTTAGTTATCTTGAGTAGAGGGGTCATTAGAATTTAGTAATTTGAAACAATAGTTAGACCGTAGGTCCCCTTGAGGCCTAAGCCTACCTTTAAGAAGAACTTCATTAGTTGTAAACTACACAGCAACAATAAAATTGACTAAATAAACACTTTGGTCATGACTATGAAATACAGAACATAGCGTATCGAGTGCAGGGGTATTGTGTAATGTACTACACAGCACAAAGAATATAGTCGTTAGAACAATGCAATATACATAGGATCATAGCACGTACCTTGCTGGTCTGTGGAAGGAAGAAAACACCTCAGTTTCAGTTGTGGGGGAAAAAATCTGGAGTCAGTGGTCCCTGGGAAGAAAAAAAGAGGCTCTAGAATCAGTGGGAGAAAAAAAGTACCCTGTGTCGGTGGTCAGTGGGAGGTAAAAATGTGTTAATATCTGTGGGAGAAAGAATGCCATGATATTGTAGGTCAGTGAGAAAAGAAAGTTAAAAGGGGTGCAGTTGTTTTAGTAGGGCATATTAGGAGGCAATATTCCTCAGTGGCTAAAGTGAGAGACAACATGGATGCTCAGTGGGGAAGACATTGGTGTTTAGTAGTGTGTGTGTGTGAGCAGGTGGTTTGGGTGGCTTGGGTGGGGAACAATAGTGCCAGGCTGAGTGCCGGTTCACACTTGTGGGATGAGATTTTGATACAAATTTTTTCATTGCGCGTTTGCTTATTACCTGCGCGATTGTATTGCGAATTCAATGCGAATTTTATGCGCTTAGAATGTAAATTAGGCACAGATGTGATTTGTGATCAGGCCAATCGAAAAGGCAAGAAAAAAATGGGTGTTAACTTCCGGTGCTCTTCCTTGTTTTCCTTTGTGGGGAAAGTATTGTCGTTGATGAGTGTGGTTTGTTTGTGAGTAGTCAGGGAGGATTTTGATTTTTGGTCATTATGTTTCATCAAATGCCGTTGATCATGGCAGCAGTTGTTACTGCTACTTCTGCAGTCCTGATGGACAAAGCCAGGATGAAGAGGAGGAGGAAGAATAGACTGATGAGTACAAGAAGATATTGGGTCCATCCAATTATTCAAAATAGGGAAGAGAGAGGCCAGTTCAGGATCCTCTACAATGATCTCAGGCAGCATGAGGAGAAGTTCTTCAACTATTCCCGGATGTCAGTAAATAGGTTAGTACCTGTACCCCTCTTCCTTCTCCTCCTCCCTCCTTTTTACTATCTATCACTAACATGCATCCTACTGACCACCAATCCCACTGACCACCAATGTAAGGGCATGCATTCCACTGACCACCAATCCCACTGACCACCAATCCCACTGACCATCATTGTAAGGGCATGCATCGCACTGACCACAAATGCCACTGACCACCAATCCTACTTTTGATCTCTTTTCTCCTTTTACTAGAACTCTTGCCTATTACCATTTTATTTGATTTTGTGTATGGGCTTTAGCCTGTCACTTACATTGGATTTGTGGTTTTATTCCTTAGTTTCGATGAATTGCTTTGGCTGCTTGGTACACGTTTGGAGTATCAGAACACCACCTTTCGGAATAGTGTGGAGCCAGCGGAAAGGTTACTTGTTACATTAAGGTAAATTTCATAGATATACTTTGTGAAATTTTATGCTATGCACCATAGTAAGCTATAGTAAGAAATGCAAAGAATGCAGACAGATATGACAACAAAATTGTCTTCCAAAAAAGTATTTATTTTTTTATTTTCAAAAACTTAATACGTAATTATTTTTTGATTACACACTTTGCATGAAATATTTTGGAAAACTCCGACTCTCTAAATTACTCTGACTCTCTTACTTCCTCTGACTCTCTTACTTCCTCTGACTCTCTAACTCCCTCTTACTCTCTAACTCACTCTGACTCTCTAACTCACTCTGACTCTTTCACTTCCTCTGACTCTCTAACTCACTGACTCTCTAACTCCCTCTGACTCTCTAACTCCCTCTGACTCTCTAACTCACTATGACTCTTACTTCCTCTGACTCTCTAACTCCCTCTGACTCTCTAACTCCCTCTGACTCTCTAACTTCCTCTGGCTCTCTAAATTCCTCTGACTCTCTAACTTCCTCTGACTCTCTAACTCACTCTTACTGTCTTACTTCCTCTGACACTCTAACTCACTCTGACTCTCTAACTCACTCTGACTGTCTTGCTTCCTGTGACTGTCTAGCTTGAACTTAACTGAACTTTTATATTAAGTTACAAAACTTTAGTAACTCAAACTCTATCTCTCCAACTCTTCCTCCCTGTCATCTCCCACTCTCTCATCCTCCCTCCCTCGCATCTTCATCTCCACTTCCCCCCTAATCTTTTTTCTCTATATCTCTATTTCCCTGAGCCATTCAAAATATGATAGCATTTTGGAATACACTATTCAAAATTACAAAAAATAATTTAACAAAAACATAACGCTAACAAAGAAAGTATCAATTTTCAACATGAAGTTGATAGCAGCATTAGTCATCTACAAATTCAAAAAACTTGGTGAACCATGTTCATCAGGCTTGGTTAAATCATGCTATTGTAGTGTTGCTGTTGAAGAGCTTGGTGGTGTTAGCTGCAAGGCTTCACCTTGTGTTGAGGGATATTTCCTCAATAACACAGGTGGGGATATCTCATTATTTGGTGGTACACTTGGGGGCCCATATTGTCGATAGGGTGTAGGCATGTTTGAGGCTACTTCAAGAGATCAATTGTGATATGGATAATGACTTTGAATTGTCGGTTTCTGCTGTTCCATTGGTCTTGTTACAGGTGGAAATTGATTTGCCATGGACGGTATTTGCTCGTAGAGCTGTACTGGTCTGTTTTGTGTCGGGACATGGTAAGATGTTGAGTCAAGTGGTCTCATATCCATTTGTCTGCCGATATCCGTGGTTCCACTTGGGGGTGAAATTACTGAGGCAACAGGTGAAGGAATAGGATATGGGATTCGTGATCTGGGGGTCTCAAACATGCTAGTGGGTTCCGCAAAACTAGAGGGATAAGGGTTTGGTGCAGTGTTTGAGGCAGATGAAATGGGATTAAATATTGAAGTACTAGGAATCTCATGCGTTGGCACAGAAACATGGCATGGCACAGTGAATGAATGGATGCAATGTTGCACTGCAATCCTCATATTAAAGTAATGGTCTGGCAAGACCTCTTTGAGAAGAGGCACCAAACTAATGGCAAACATAGTGTGAGTGCATTGCTGGGCATCGATTTGTTCAATGACACCTGATACGCTATGTGTAGTAATTTATTAGTCTGGTTTTGGTCTTCAACCTGTTCTGCTGCCCTGCTGCTTTTCTTCCTGCGTGAAGCAGATGCTTGCCTTTGCCTTCTGCTGGAAGGTGTAGAAACATCCATATCCTCATTATCCGGCTCCTGAGCAGAGGACTCATGAACCTTGATCAGCTCACCCTGGAGCTCCATAGATGAATCCTCCTGATTTGTGCAAGAAAATGATACTCCTTCATCATCGTCAACACTAGGAGCATGCTCCTGCTCCCCCCCCCCTTCTCCTCCTCCCAACTTGCTTCTGGGCTGCAATACAAAGAATTTAAATTGTATTGGGTTAGGACTGGTTAGGACTGGTTAATTAGATATAGATGGTAGAGTGACCGATTTATGTATCATAACTTACTTCCTCAATTCTAGTACTGGCTTAAAAAAATCCATGTATCTGGTGAAGGCATAGGGACACTTTGGGGGGGCACCAGACCCACTCCTTGCTTCACGCTGCAGTCTCTGGTGTCTCTGAAGTGTGTCCTTGAGGCTCCGCCACCTAGTGCGTATGAGTCCTTCTGTAATAAAAAAAAAACATAACTAATTTATTTTATATATTTTTTTTTCAGGTACCTAGCAACTGGAAATTAATTTGCCAGCTTACACTACGAGTTCAAATTGGGAAAATCTACGGTGAGCACAATTGTGCGTGACACCCGTATCGCCATCTGGGAGGTCCTAAGAGATGTGGTCATGAGAAAACCAAACAAAGAGGAATGGAACACCAAAGCTGAGTTGTTTTGGGAGCGCTGCAACTTCCCTAACTGTGTTGATGCCATAGACGGCAAGCACATCAGAATTGTGGGGCCAGTCGGTAGTGGGACAAAATTTTTTAATTATAAAAAATATTTTTCTTTCGTTCTTCTGGCAGTGGCTGATGCAAACTACTCGTTCACCTACATAGATATTGGTTCTAATGGGAGCAGTTCTGACTCCAGCATTTTTCCCACTCAAGTTTTGGAAGAATGATTCGGGAGAACGCACTAGACCTCCCAAACGAACGACCACTCCCTGGAACATCTGACCCTCTCTCCCTTTAATAGTTGTCGGTGATGAGGCTTTCGCTCTTTCAGAAAAAATGCTCAGGCCATATGCTAACCGGTCACTGTCTGTGGAGAAAAGGGTCTTTAATTATCGGCTAACAAGAGCACGAAGAGTTGTGGAGTGTACTTTCAGAATCCTGGCAAACAAATGGCGATTTCTTCACACCCCAATAACTCTAAGCATGGAAAACGCCATAATTGTCGTAAAAGCTGCCTGTGCACTCCACAATTTTGTCCGCGAAAGAGATGGATACCTTTTCGAGGACTCTTTAATGGATTAGATGGAAGGCGCAGATTGGACACATACAAGGGGCAATTACAGAGGGGCCAGCATCCGTGAGAAATTTACTGACTTCTTTATGAGTCCTGCCGGTCAGGTATCATGGCAGCTTGATGCCATTCAAAAAAGACCAATAACTTTTCCCTGTCAATGCTGCATCGTCTAATATCTGTACTTTTTTCTATAAATGTAATAAAGTTTTATTGTTCAACAGTGTGTCCATCTATTTTTTGCACTTTCTGTGTCAACATACAGAGCATGCAATATCATTCCACAACATTACATTGGTGGTCAGTGGGATTGGTGGTCAGTGAGATTGGTAGTCAGTGGCTTTGGTGGTCAGTGGTATGCATGCCCTTACATTGGTAGTCAGTGGGATTGGTGGTCAGTGGGATTGGTGGTCAGTGGCATTGGTGGTCAGTGGGATGCATGCCCTTACATTGGTGGTCAGTGGGATTGGTGGTCAGTGGGATGCATGCCCTTACATTGGTGGTCAGTGGGATTGGTAGTCAGTGGCATTGGTGGTCAGTGGCATTGGTGGTCAGTGGGATGCATGCCCTTACATTGGTGGTCAGTGGGATTGGTGGTCAGTGGCATTGGTGGTCAGTGGCATTGGTGGTCAATGGGATGCATGCCCTTACATTGGTGGTCAATGGGATTGGTGGTCAGTGGGATGCATGCCCTTACATTGGTGGTCAGTGGGATTGGTGGTCAGTGGGATGCATGCCCTTAAATTGGTGGTCAGTGGGATTGGTGGTCAGTGGGATGCATGCTCTTACATTGGTGGTCAGTGGGATTGGTGGTCAGTGGGATGCATGCCCTTACATTGGTGGTCAGTGGGATTGGTGGTCAGTGGGATGCATGCCCTTACATTGGTGGTCAGTGGGATTGGTGGTCAGTGGGATGCATGCCCTTACATTGGTGGTCAGTGGGATTGGTGGTCAGTGGGATGCATGCTCTTACATTGGTGGTCAGTGGGATTGGTGGTCAGTGGGATTGGTGGTCAGTGGGATGCATGCCCTTACATTGGTGGTCAGTGGCATTGGTGGTCAGTGGCATTGGTGGTCAGTGGGATGAATAAATAGAAATATACTTACGTTATTGTTTGCGAACCTGAGGTGTGAAGTCATCCCAGTCTGCATACAGACTTTTTCAAATTTCATCCCAGCCTCTGCTCTTCCGGGCATTGTTTTTGTATTTTTTAATCCGGCTGTCCCATATATAAGGCCTGTCACGGACAAGTCTGACGAGCTCCTCATTATCAATGCTGTTCCGACGCCTGGACATCTTGACTGCTTACAGATGGACACGAGACAGGAAACAGGAAGTGAGGGGGCAGAACTAAAAGGAGGAACTGGAGGTGAAGAATTTGCACATATCTGAACCAACATTTCACTTCCAGAACGATTTACATTAATGTCTATGAAGACTAAATTTGCCACGCAACACTGTAAACTCGCACAAGAACCTTTTTTTTATCGCATCGCATTCAGAGAGGAATCGCAACGCATATATGTAAACGACCGTAATTGAAAACAATTACTTTTTGGATGACATGCGAATCTAGTTTTTGCTTAACGCAACGCATTCATTATAAACTTGCACAAGTATGAACCGGCACTGAATTTAGGAGTACAGTAGTCCTGGGTAGGAGGCAGGGGAACAACAGTGTCCAGTGTCTATTGTGGGGGGGGGGCAACAGTATTGAAATAGTGCCCAATGGGGGGGTGCACAGCAGGGTGCAGGGAGAACTAAATAGTGCCCAATGGGGGGGGGGGGGGTGCACAGCAGGGTGCAGGGAGAACTAAATAGTGCCCAATGGGAGGGGGTGGTGGTGCACAGCAGGGTGCAGGGAGAACTAATAGTGCACAGCAGAGGTGGAAGAGGTGGACAATAGTGCCTAATGATAGTAAACATTGATGTCAGTGGAAGTCCCAGGGAAATCCTGCAGAATCTGGAATGCTGGGGATTTGTCCAGAGCAGTAGGGGAGTTTGTGTTGCAAAAAGATGTGGCCTTCTTATTTCTGGCTCCATCAGCTCACACAACCTCCCTACCCCTGCTGTGGCTCACGCAGACACTGTCTTATCTGGCCTCGCAGCTTACACCACTAACCCCTTGTCCAACCTCTGCTGCTGGCCAGAAGATCTACTGCCAAGAACTGTAGCCACAGCTGACAGCTCCTCAGTAGAGGCACCACTTAGTAAACTTACCATCATACCTGTAACCCCCCAACACCACCACGTCAGCACCCCACTTGTCACCACCAAGCTTGAAACATCCCCCCACCACCATTATGCTTTAATGTAACTCCCCCCAGTGTGCGTTCACTGCTGCAGATGACCCCCATCCTCTTCCCACTGCAATACGCCTTAACTGTTAATACTGCTTAACACCAACCCTTATGCCCTGTACGCACGATCGGACACTGATCGGACATTCTGACAACTAAAATCCATCGGATTTTTTCCGATGGATGTTGGCTCAAACTTGTCTTGCATACACACGGTCGCACAAAGTTGTCGTTCATCGTTCTGAACGCGGTGATGTAAAACACGTACGTCGGGACTATAAAGGGGGCAATAGCCAATAGCTTTTGTCTCTTAATTTATTCTGAGCATGCGTGGCACTTTGTGTGTCGGATTTGTGTACACACGATCGGAATTTAACCGATCGGATTTTGTTTTCGGAAAATTTTATATCCTGCTCTCAAACTTTGTGTGTCAGAAATTCCAACGGAAAAAGTCAGATGGAGCCCACACACGATCAGACAACACAATCCGATCGCACTTTCTCCGTCGGAAAATCCGACCATGTGTACAGGGCATAACTCTTACCACTGTGACTGACCCCATCCACTTCTCTTGTTCTCACGACTTCTCCCTCAGGCTCCCACTTCAATCAGCACTGCACCAAAGTTCTATGCTTGTTGCCACTGTACCAATGTGCACTTCTGTGCTAGCCACCACTACAGTGACACGCCATTCTATTTTCAGAACACACGTTTGCTAGTTCCTCTATAAACATATTGTTGCAATATTTTTTAAAAGCTGTAATTGTGGTCCAAGGTTTATCGAATAGCCCCTGAAAGTATTTATGTGCTGCCTGGTTAAATCTTAGTTGATAGACATACATAAGCCTCTCTATTACTTCTGGCTTTGCTGTAATTTTATCCAGCATGTTACCTCACCCACTGGCAGCTATAATCATTAAAGGCTGAGATTGCAGATCTGATATAAGTTAATATACAAATGCCACTCAGAGCTCCTCATTTACCATACAAAAATGTAAAAATTGATTGCAAATTTCTACATAATAATATATAGTAGTGATTATGCAGGTATATAGAAGCCAAATGTCAATTGTGTATCTGTATCTTATTTGTACATATCTGTGCTTTTTATATATGCTTGAAATGCTTCTTTTGTGAAAATATGGCATTGTTTGCTACAACATCGAATCCACCAAAGGGTTGTCTGTTTTTCAAAATTGAGGGGACCAACTAGAACATTGCATGTAATGATTAGGTTTTGTAGGAGCTAACAGCCAATGATAATGAGCTCACAATAATCCTGGAGGTGCTTGGTCAATAGAGTGGGCTGGGTCCAAAAATGTAGAAATCACAGCAGGTCAAATGCAGCCTTAGAACAATCACTTACAGTACATAAAATAAATTGCATGGATATATGCAGGCTTGCAATTAAAGTGTGCTTCAAATGCACGTCATGTGCAGTAACACAAAATCCTAACTATTCTAAATGCAATTTGTGTTCATAACTCCATGGTTCTAATGTACACTGTAATCACCCCTAATGTGACAGACCTGTGCTGACCAACATTATGGATTGATGCAAACATTCAGGTATACAAGGTGGGGTCTAGTTATAAAAAAAAAAAATCATAGGTTATTATCAAACGCATTCACCCAACCATCACAAATTCTGATCATATTTTGCTTAATGTGTTGATATCCTATAATCATAAGCTCTGTCTAGAGGCTATAATGCATTTTTTCCCCCTGAAATACCTCAGTCAGGAAAATACTGCATAATGGTTATTAGATTGAGATTGCAATCATAGAAAATCAATATATTAAGCAAAATAGTCAGAATTCATGATGGCTAGGCCAATTCTTAATTCATAAAACATGTTTTTTTTTTATAAATCTAATAAATAGACCCCTATGACTGCCAATGTGCTGCCCCAACAGGGCATAAAATTTATATATATTGTTTTTCTATCCATTTTCTATGGACTTTTATGTTTAGTTTACATGCTGCCATCTAGTGACCCTTTGTGGTAATGCACTTGTCTCTCAAGTTTATTTTTCCCTGTCTGTATCCTGTCATCTGATGTTCGGAATAAAGCATCTGTGGATGGAAATCGGTATTGGTGAGTTCAAACTATCTGATGAGGATTGTCCTCAGTGATTGTATCTGCTTATACAGGCCAGGCATAGAGGTCTCACAAGGGATAAATCACTTCACAACAATCTGAGTCAGAATAGCCAACATTAACTTAGAGTAATGCCGCGTACACACGGTCGGACTTTTCGGCTGCAAAAGTCCGACGGCTCGTTCGACAGACTTTCGACTGACTTTTGGCAGACTTTCAACTGACTTTCTAACGACCGGACTTGCCTACACATGATCACACCAAAGTCCGACGGATTTGTACGTGATGACATACACCGGACTAAAATAAGGAAGTTGATAGGAAATAGCTGTCCTAGCGTCGGTTTTTGTCTGTCGGACTAGCATACAGACGAGCGGATTTCTGGGTCCGGCGGAGTTATGACGTAAAGATTTGAAGCATGTTCCAAATCTAAAGTTCGTCAGCTTTGTGACTGGAAAAGTCCGGTGAAGCCCACACACGATCGGATTGTCAGCCGGCTTTAGTCCGTCGGCGTTCGTCAGACCAGTCTGGTTGAAAAGTCCAACCCTGTGTACGCCCCATTAAAGACATCTAACAGAAGGGGCACAGTGTCTTACACTAAGGCTGCTGGGTCTCCACATGGAGCTGCTGGGTCTCCACAATAAAGATAACATCTTATTCCATAGTACCTATTCATATAGCTTAAATTTGTTCTAAAGCCTCTATTACTTAATGCATCCTATGCATTAAGGTAAAAAAAGCTTCTGTGCTGCAGGAATCCTCCAGCCCCCCCACCCTTATTTTTACCTGAGCCCTATCTGATCCAGTAATGTGCATGAAAGCAGTAGCTCTCACCGTTGTCTCCCTCCTCATTGAGCAGATTAATAGCAATGGCAGCCATTGACTCCCACTGCTGTCAATTAAATGCCGTGACTGGGGAGCGGGTAATGGGGCCAAATCACCTGGTCTGTGTCAATAGATGCAGTCTGGGTGGCTCGGGAGGAAGCACGCATGGGTGCCCCCAGGGAAAGTGGCTTTCCTTGGGTGCACTCGCCAAAGAGAAGAGGCCTGGAGTGCTGGTGGGAGACCCCAGAAAAGAGGATTGGGGCTGCTCTGTGCAAAACAATTGCACAGAGCAAGTAAGTATGGCATGTTTGTTATTTTAGTTTAAAAAAAATTAAGGTTTATTATCACTTTAATTAGTAGACTTTGTAGGACAAATTTCTACATAATGTTCTTTATTTTGCATGATTTTGCAGGGCCTGTCAGGAGATCTGTTGCCTGGCCGAATTTATCATAAAGAGCTATTATATAGAAAAAAAATTATGCCCGCCCAAATCATGTGTCCCTGTGCAGATTGTATTGTGTGCAGACAGACAGATCCTCCCCATCATTGGACTCACCGGATCCCTGGGCTCCTCATGCAGACGGATCCTTCCCCATCCCTGGGCTCCATGTACAGACGTCACGACTGGCACTCTGAGCAGCCTCTGGTGAAAACATAAGACATGTGGCGGGGCAGCGTTACAGAAGATGGGTAGAAGGACAGGAGGGGGTAATAGTACAGGAGGAGGGCAGAGGGACAAGTTGGGGGCAGAGGGACAAGAGGGGTGCAGCGTCACAGGAGGGGTGCAGCATAACAGGAGGAGGGCAGAGGGATAGGTGGGGGGCAGCATCACAGGAAGAGGGCAGCGGGACAGGAGGAGGGCAGCGTCACAAAAGGGGGTAGAGGGACAGGTGGGGGGCAGCGGGACAGGAAGGGGCAGCATCACAGGAGGGGTGCAGCGTCACAAGAGGAGGGCAGAGGGAAAGGTGGGGGGCAGCGGGACAGGAGGGGGGCAGCATCACAGGAGGGGGGCAGTGGTAGAGGAGGGGGTAGTGGGACAGGAGGGGGAAGTATCACAGGAGGGGAGCAGAGGACCAGGTGGGGGGCAGCATCATAGGAGAAGGGCAGCAGGACAGGAGTGAGGCAGCATCACAGGAGGAGGGCAGAGGGACAGGTGAGGGGCAGAGGGACAAGAGCGGGGCAGAGGGACAGGACAGAGTAGAACTGCTCCAGCATCAGTTCATCAGGCAGCGGTGGACAATGGGGCTCAGTCCCAGTTAGGGAGGTGAGCGTGGGGGGGGGGTGAAGAAATGCTCATAAGCCAGGGATACAGTGGTCAGGAGGTGGAGGGTTTCAGGCAGCAGGTGTCTAACTCTGACAGCTGCTGCACTCCTCCTGTCTATCTTCTCTCAGCGAGAGAGCTGAGCCACATTTTGCAGCTTGAAAGGATGAGCCCTGTGCCTTCTGCTCACCTCCGATGCCAGCTCCCCTCCTCCTCGCTGCCTTCTTTCTGACTCCTGCTCGGCCACTCCGTCCAGGCAGCAGGGCAGGCACTCTGAATGCATCATTCAGCCATCCACCTGGGGGCTGGGCTCCTAGCTGCTCAAATTAGGAGAACTTTGCTCCTATCTTCTCTCTGGGACCGGCTCCCCCCTGCTTGCTGTGCCGTTGGTCGGGTGTGCAGGGGATCCTCCAGGAGTGACGGTGCATGTTACCGCTCCGCTGCCCTATCTTGGCTCCCTAAGGAATGGATACAGTGTGTTTCAGAGCTAAATGAAGAGCCACCCCTGCCACCCCTCTCAAGTGCTGCCTGGGTCCAATGGACCCAGCAGGGCCCATGGTGGGACAGGCCCTGCATGACCTTATTAAAGTGTCTGTTTTAATATAATGCCAGTTTTTTTCTCTGTCATTAATGTTACTGTTTGCTTAAAGCATATATAAATCTTAAACTGTAAATGATTCAAATAATACCTTAAGGTCTTTTCACACAGGTGTATGGATCTTCTGCCCCCTACTGTCTTTAAGTGGCTCTGCTGCCTAATGTTCACTGAGATTATTTATGTGCATCACTTCTCAGGATCAGAAACCCCAGAAAGAAGAAGTGGAGAGAGAAACAGAGAAATGAGCCACATTGACTTATACACACAGGGGCTGCTACTGCTGCTGTATTTTCATGAAGACCAGAAGCAGAGACTATTGGCAAGTATCCTTATGTTCTAATAGTTTAGCCCCAGCTGTCTATAACTACCTGAGTGTGTATCTAAATCCTTGTGACAGACTTATCTATGTCTATTGTTATTATCTCACATGCACAGTGCCAGATAGCTTTGTCTGCGCTACCTTAAGTGTGTAGTGATCATCTTCCAGAATATTAGTAGATGAACCTGTTAATTTCAATAGAGTTTATATGCATCTCCCTGTTTTTTTAGTTAACCCTGTCTTTTATGCTCTGAGTGTCAGGGATGAGTTCACCTGCTGGTGGCACTGGGGTTCACTGGGCCAATGGCTGCAGTTCCAGTGTCCACCAGCAGGTGTCTCCCAGAAGTCAGCAGGTTCTGATCAGCCACACCTGGCTCCAGCTGCCAGGTGGTTATTTTAGGCTGCTCCTCCCTTCCCCTGGGGCGTCACTATCCTGTCTGATCCTTGCTACAAGATTGTGCCTGATACCTATCCTGAACCTTGCTGTGTCCTGATCCATCTTGCACCCCTCTGCCTTGCTTCCTGCTCTTGTACCCAGTCGTGTTTCCCTTCCTTACATCCCTGTTACCTTTCTTGTAGATATTGCCTATAGATAACAGTTAGGTTCATTTTTTTTGGGGGGGGGGGGGGATTTGTTTTTAGCTGTGTTCACTGATTGTTGTGTATTTTTATTGGTGTGTGTTTCACTGTAAATAAGTATCACTTTAATGATCCAGTTGCATGAAACTACTAGCAACTGAAACGCAAAGAAGATAGACAGTTCCAGTGCCACACCACGGTTTCTGCATGTGAGACGATATCTTCCAGGGGGTTGGACAATGGCTGGAAGATCTCCCTATCACTGCAGATCTTGTCTTCAGGTTTGTGACACCAAGACAGATGCTGCATTGTGATCCTCCTCAGGGGCCCCTGCAACTGAGCTTTGTTGCAACATTCACCTGGTGGTATCTTTATTAATAACTATATAACTGAGTTTATGTGCACAAATCCACCATGACTGTTGTAGGGCCCTTCGCTAAAGATATTTTTAAAGACTTGGCTGCACGGTTGGCTGGATGATAGTATAGGTTTCTGCATGTTTACCACATGTCTATTAAGGTGGTGTTGATTCTGGTAAGAAGGTGTGGGACTGGCATAACAGCAAGGCAGGTAGCATTTTTAGGTTGTGAGATTAAAATGTCAGTCTACATATTTTTCTCGGTACAGGTTTCCTTTAAGTTCTGTCCTATAAAATGAGCAGTATTGTTTTATCACTGTGATGAGGTGTAAACAGTATATGTATAGCATGTAAGATATAATGAGTTCTTCTAGACTAGTCAGGCCAGACATTGCATTTTGCCTTGACCTGCCTTGCAAATGGAATAATGACTGATATTTCCATGACAACAACCAATGGTTTTTGGACCCAACACCTGCATTACATTTTACATATAAATAAATGTAAGCCTGTTCCCTAGAACAATTACCAACATATACTGTATTATTATCCAAATAAAGACATACCAACTAAGTAAAAACATCTGCATTATGCTTGTCTTCCCAAAGTTGATCTTATAATGTGTCTGTAATACCAATGTTTCCGTCTCAAATAAGAGGGATGATAGATTCTAATCTGTGAGAACTGTAACCAAATTCTGTATTTTCTTCATTTATTTTGCAAGAACTTAACTGCAAGCTACTAGAAGAAATGTGTTTAATTGTGCTCTTTATTGCAAGCTTAGTTCACCTAAAAGTGTTTTTTCAGTTACAGGTGTAGCCTGGTAGACTGTTAGCCTCTTACATCTCTTTGTGACTAGAGATGCATGAAATGTGTAAAAATTCACTCTGGTTCTGATTTGGTGGATTTGACTATACAATCTGATTGTCAGATCCACTGACAATTTTTCTACTGTGGACTTTTAATGGCTTAAAAAAAATGTGTACTAAGAAAATATTGAAGTTGTCAAAATGTTTTTTTGTTCTGAAAAGTCTAGTTCCCTGGCTATCAAGCTGACCCAATGGCTTTGATACTTTCTAATTAGTGGTGTGTTCCTAATGTGTATACTGCGTTCAGTAGACATAGGCTCCAAGGGGAATGGGGGGATCACTGTGCACTCACTGCACACATTAGGGAATTGATTTGGGAAGCATACCTCTCTAAAAAAAAATGGTTTGAGCAGATGGAACGTGTACCTTCCAATGTTTGGTTGATAATCAAAATTTGTCATCCGCCTGAATACTTGGAACTGATCTGCGATGTCTGTCGGCAGCCTTTTTGTAACATTTCTGAGCCTCCCTCAAAGTATCGATCAATTTCTCCTGAATATCCTGCAATGTACAGTAGTTAAATTGTTGGTAACAGCAGGAATTGGAGTTGAGATAGGGAGATCAGGGATAAAAAATGTATACATGCACAGAAATGCAACTATCCATGATGTGTGCACAACTGAATGAATACACACACCCACCCGTATACCAGCATGCGTGCGCGCATGCAAGTGGTGGCATATAGAGGGGGGACAGCCAATAAGGGAACAATGTATTCATATGCATATAAATGCATTTACAGACATGTTCCTTCTATGTGTGAAGCATATGGCTCCTCTCCTACTAGCATGTGTATATTGCAATGATCTGTCTTAATAGTATAACCAGACATCTTTAAATTGTTGCTTCAGAATAAAAAACTGGATGATAGCTGGTATTTAAGAAAAAAGGGCTTTGGGAGGTGGGATAATTAGAATTGTTATAAGCAAACGCTACAATAAGAAGATAGTCCACCTAGTCATCCTGAAGATAACTAACAAAACATTGAAGGCACTGCCTTAAAGTTTGATTGGTCCTCTCGGCCTGACCATTAGACAGGATGAAAAGCAGAAGACAGATTCATTTTTACACCTAAAGCAGAGCAAAAGCTTTTCCATAATTTTGAAGCAAACTGTACTCCTCTGTCAGATACCACATCACCAGGAATTCCATGTAGTCTAAAGACTTCTCAAAAAGTTCGGAGTGTCTGCATCTGTGGGGAGTTTCTTCCCCCTCCTCCCTTTTCTGTTCACTGACTGCATGTACACAGGCTTTCCAGCCTGAAAAAGGGAGAGCTGTTTGTCAGTTCCTGAATGGGCTTTTCACCCCTCTCCCTCTCCTCTCACACACACACAGGCTATTCTGTTCCTCCCCTGTGTTCCTATTGGCAGGAGGAAAGCCAATTAAAGGAGCAGTTAGAGGAACCAATCAATGGGGCTTTAACAAGCAGCAGCTGAAAAGGAGTCTGGTATATGAAGTCCCAGCACAAAGCTGCACACTGACTTTTAAAGAGACAGAACTGCAAATCCCAGTCTGAACAGCAGAAAGAGAGGAGAATG
Source organism: Lithobates clamitans (assembly GCA_037952925.1). Lineage (NCBI taxonomy): Eukaryota > Metazoa > Chordata > Amphibia > Anura > Ranidae > Lithobates > Lithobates clamitans. The sequence goes on along the minus strand of JBBGZY010001957.1, from coordinate 256,867 downwards.
ATGAGAGAGACTATAAAATAATCTGCAGACCAGGCCCAAGGCCTCTTGTTTCCTGGATCCTATCGTGAGAGCACCATTATGTTGCTGTGTGAGAGGACTGCGGCCTACCAAGGGGCACACAGTCGGTTCACTGGGTCAGCAGACTGAAAGCCATTGCGACACATCTGCAGTCAGAAGAATCGTTTGATCGCTCTTTGGAGGACTGCTGAATGCATACAGGATTGGTCAGGGGGCTTTGCCTAGGAATCCTATTGCCTTCCATAAACACCACACTTGAACATTGTGCACAGACACTTGTTATCTGGATCACGTAGAGGAGTGCTATATCACAGCACCAGCTGTTTTACATTGCTCCTCATCACTCTGTCACATTGAGAGACCCTTTTTCATAAAGCTCCAATGTGCTGGTGTTGATATCAGGCCTTGTGTTGTTGTCATTCTTAAAAGGGACACGCTACTGATACTTATAGTGTATTATTCCCAATAGACCTTGAGGCATTATAGGCTGTCCTGGGGTTCCCCTTTAGTAATATTAATATCTACAATTATCTTTAGCTTGCTTAAAGCGGAGTTCCACACAAAAATGGAACTTCTGCTTTTCGGAACCCCCCCCCCTCCGGTGTCACATTTGGCACCTTTCAGCGGGGAGGGGGGTGCAGATACCTGTCTAAGACAGGTATTTGCACCCACTTCCGGCATAGACTCCCATGGGAGTCTATGTCTCTTCTCGTCCCCACAGCGCTGTCAGCTGGGAACACATAGCTCCCAGGAGAGAGCGGGGACCACTTGGGACGTGCAGCGCGACTCGCGCATGCGCAGTAGGGAACTGGGAAGTGAAGCTGCAACGCTTCACTTCCTGATTCCCTCACCTAGGATGGCGGCGGCAGCTGCCGAGAACCGAGCGGGTTCTCGGCGTCCCCTGCCGACATCGCTGGACCCTGGTAAGTGGCCATGTATTAAAAGTCAGCAGCTGCAGTATTTGTAGCTGCTGGCTTTTAATATTTTTTTTTTTTGGCGGTGTGGGTGAACCCCCGCTTTAAATATTTGTTTATTACTGTTTAACACTGTACACACTGGTGTTACTTTTGTTGTTGCAAATTGCCATTTATTGCTTTAATAGAAATTGTTTCAATCAAGTCTTGGCTACTTATATAGGACTTGGCTGAATAATATCATTTTTAAACCTCTTCTCTTGACCAAGTAAGCCAGAGAGAGCTGAACTTTGTCTGTGTGTCATTACTGTACTATCCTAATTACCATATTGCTAGGTGTGCCAGTAGGGCTGAGACACTTCCTGGGGTTGAGAAGCACAGTAACAGACTGAACAAACTAAAGCAGCTCCTTCAGGGGTATCGCTACACCTGTTTAGAGAGCCCTTGGTGGTACTTACCCTTTTGTGCTGTTGGGTTTTAAGCGGTATCTGAGATCCAACATTGGAATTCAGCTGTGTACTCAGCAACAGAGTGTCTATCCTGTGCAAATTATGCAACTTTGCATTGGCAGTAGCACAGCAGTTAGGATCATCAAAAACTTGATTCATCGCAGTCACAAGTCTCAAAATTATTTAGAGTGGTGCTGTCTTCAACATAAGAGAGACCCAAGCTAGGGCTTCCTCAGTCAGTAAGAAACAATACCTTCTGTTTCTCAGAAGTAAATGCAGCAGGTTGCATTTGGAAATAAATGTGACATTGGTTAAGGAAACCTTTGTAATGGTGGCGGTCTCCTTTGAACTTGAATGGTAGAGGCATACATGAATTAGCAAATATCTCAGGAACATAACTCCTGCAATTATCTCTGCAGAGCATCGATTTCCTCCTGTTGCCCTTTTATCACATTTTCCAGTTTGGAAAAATTTTCTTGATAGATAACACAAACTCTTGCAGCTCTTTACTACTTGAAGGAGCTGTGGCATTTGCTATAGTGGTCTCCATGTTTGAGACAGATTATTCTGTCACAGTCAAGGGTCAGACTCGGAGACCAGTAGATATAGCAGTAGAGAGATTCCCACTGACCAGCAGGAGAGGTATACAAGCAGGTCACCCTAGCAGATTATGCAGGCTCCCTCGAGGTGCAGTGTCTAAGTACTAACCAGTTTTCATCAGAGCTCCTGATTGTAGAGATTTTGCTGCATGTTAGTACCCGATTACGGTCCTTGGGATCACCCCACCAGGAGGTGAGCAAGCAGGGGTCCAGTAGCAGATATAGCAGGAAGAGGTTAAGCAGAAATGTAGTCAGTAAACAAGCCAAATAATGGTAACAAGTGGTCGCAGGTTGGGATTAGGCGTAAGCATAGTCGAGGAACAAGCCAAAAGTCAGTATTAAGTGATAGCAGAAATATGGATGGCAGTAGGAGTGACAAGAACAATATATTGGCTGGAACCACAATAATCTGGCCAACAGGATGGTTCAGATTGGGTGCTGTCCGGCGTCTCTGGTGACTCAGCAAGAAGACACATCGCCAGACACAGTAGAGGTTTCAGGTTCAGACTAAATGACACATTTTGTGTTTGCCAGTGTAGCACCCTGTAGCTTAGGCAGGGAGCTCCTTACAAATTTACTTGCCAGGAGTAGTTATCCTGGTTGATAGAGATCCATTGATTTCTCCCTAAGTTTGGCCTTGTTGCACTCTTATCTTCTACCACTAGGTGGCCGGGTACTTTTTGATACTAGATATGAGAAGGGCAACCCAGGGTCAGGTTATGGGTATGTGGGGTATCTCAGCCTTTTGGCCAGGGGTTTTCTTGAATCCCTTGGCCTGCTGGGAGCACCTATATATTTGGGTGGAGTCAGGTGATCTATGTCCTGTGCCACCTGGATGGCTGTCTGGGTGGATGTTTGTCGTACGCCCCGGGCTGCTAGGCCAGAGATTGGGCTTATTCTGGGGGCATCTGGCTGCCAGGCTGTGTGAGGGCCTATCCAGAAGTATGAGAGCAGCGCAGGATTGGGATTGCGGCTTGCAGTCCAACCAGAAAGGGACTGTTCTGCCAGCTGGAGAACCTGTCGTGGTTGGAGGTAGAAGGGGAGTTGTCACCACTAAGGGACCAACCACCTTTACCAGGGACCACAGTGAGTAACTGAAGCAAGTACTGGAGCAGTGTTCTCACTGAATGGTGGAGAATCGGGAAACTTCAGGCGGTCAAGTCAGGGACCCAACCAGCGGAGGTGACGCTTGCAGAGCAGCCTTGTGTGTCAAGCCAGGGAGCAAGCCAATCAGCAGGGGTGAAGCTTGAGAAGTATCTGGAGTGCCAAGCTGAGGACCCAGCAGGGAAGCATGGGTGACGCTTGAGAGAGATACCACCACAAAGATTGGAGGAGCTCAAGAGATTCAGAATCAGTGAATCAGAGGGTCTAGTGAGAGACCAGGAGCTCAGTGTTGAAGAACTATAATAAGCAGTTGTAGTGAAGCTGAAGGAACTGTTACGTTTGAATTAGGAACTGTTAAAGACTGTTGCCATAGGAGACAGCACTCCTGCATGTGCAGATATGGCACCTTACTGGGGCCTTTCCCTGCATGGCTGTCCTCCTATTGAAGTCTCGGAGTCTGCCAATTTAATCTACAACTACTTAAGGGTGTCCTGGCCCTACAAATACAAAAAGGACTGTTAAGAGAAATTAAACCTCTTTTACATCCATGAAGTGTCTGGCGCCCAATGACTTTCACCATCTTTGCGCCTACTATGCCTCACAACCCACTACATATTGAGGGATGTCAGCTATCTTTGGCCTTAGAGGTCCTCATTAGACTGGAAGAGGCTAAAGACTTCGCTACAAATTGCGCCCAACGAGGGGCTAAGGCGTTGTCCTTGCAGCAGTCACCCATAGCATCCGGCTTCAGCTCCATTGGGATTTCGTCTAGCTCCATGGGAAGGTGGCAAGTAACATTTACCCATCCTATAGACTGTGTTTTTGTGTGTACTATCAATGTGGGGAAGAACCACCAAGCCTCGTTGCTCCAGGGAGAGGATCGGCCTGGTCTTTTGAAACTTCCCGCCAGCTCTGTGAGCCTTTCATAAGACCGTATAAATAAAGTGACTTATAACAAATACATTTAAATTTACTGTGGTAATGTCAGTGAAACAGACCCTGTCACCACTTCTCACTTTTGTGTCTGATCACGGCAGTGGGAAGGGCAAGGATTACTCTCACTATTGGCCCCGCTGGTGATTACTTTTATGTTTGGACAATTTACAGGCACCACTGGATGATGGGGGCGGATGCATTGCCAATGATATGCTGATCAAGTACACATGTAATATATTTGTACACCTGACTTCAGTCCCAGTTGATGCCAAGGCCTCCTTTTTATAGTGAGAAGGCTGGCACATACCAAAGCCCCCATTATTGGCCATTAAAACCCTGCAGACCACAGCTAAAAGGTCAGGCAGTGCATTAAGGCTATGAAAAAATTGGTCTAGTGAATTTCCACATTAATTCACCAGAACCCCAAATTTCAAACTAATTGAATCCACCACAACCCCATGGTATCAGCGATCCCAAGCTTCATCTGTAATAGGCATGTGAGGAATATGAGACTTATTTAAAAAAAATCACCATTCCATCTTAATTAGCAGCCATAATTTTCAAAAAATCAAAGTGTGGATTCCTTGTAACAATGACAACCAAAGGCAATCTAAATACTGATTTCGTATGGACTACACATTAATTTTACCAATACGTTTTCTCTTATTCCAACACTATAATTAAGCAAGTAATTATGGTGTGCGTACCTTCCTATTTAGCACTCGGGAAGGAGGAGGTGACTGCTGGTCAAGTGTCAGCATCCACAGATCATTTTTAAGTTACAATCAAAAGTGAGGTTTTCTAAAATTCCTATAATTTATGCAACTAACCTCCAAAGAATTATTTTTTTCCACAAAAAAAGTTTCAGTAAAAAATGGCATTATACCATTATACCATAAAAAAATTTGTTTTCCAAAAGACAATTACAAAAGGCTGATTTAACACTATGCTATAGGCACCTAAAATATCAAATTACCTGCTAAAGCAACCCTGTAAATTTTAAAGTATAAACCAAAACTTCCTTTTTTTTCCATTTTCGGTAGAGTAGAGAATAACCATAATCCACCCTATCCAAGAATAAATAAATAAAAAAGTACCCTGTTAGTTTTTGTGCCACCTGTTTTCCATTGGGGGGGGGGGGGGTTCCCTGCACTTCCTGTGCTGCACAAACAAAGAGAAAACCACTGCAAAGTGAGGGAAATCGTCTCTTAGAGAGCTATAAATGGAACAAGTTTCCCCACTGAAAGATTATCCTCTCAATTCCTGTTCTAGTGAAAACTTAAAATCTTGGATTTTCTTTCACTTTCTGTCTTGGACACTGTGGTCACAATTACAAATAGACAGAGTGAATCACCATAGTGGGGTCAAAAACAGCAATAAAAACCTGACAAGGAGTCTAAACTAAAGAAAAAAGTTTGGGCTTTAGATACATTCAGGAGCACCCCTGTTATATCATATCACATATGCCTAATTTGAATTGTGGAACAATTTTATGGATTGCAAAATGTTATGTTCATTGCAATTCTAAAATACATTTTCTTATGTAGCACTACCCTCGTAGGAACTGCTGGATAGGATGGTCTCTGTTCTAAGCCTCAACCTTCTCAAGAACCTCAGCCCCTCCAACACACCAGGTTGAGTGTACAAACATACAATATCACAGGAATACTTAGTACCCAATTGTAGTGCTATATCAAAGAAAACAGGCACCAAACCAGGTAGTAAAGGCAAATTTGATTTATTGTCACTTAATATGGTTGGTAACTAGGCAAACATAAAATGGATTAACTATGGTAATAACACAATCTAGCATACAAAGGGATTAACAGTAGGGACCAGGCATAAGATGACATTTGGCATCCAGATAAGCTTAAACAGTAGCAAGACTATCTCAAGTGCAGCAGTGAGCAGTAGTAAAGTTCAATCTACCGAGTGCTGGAACTATACTGCTAGAGCACATTTATGGTGGTAATGCTTGTCCTAAACCAACTTACTTGGTATGCACTGTCCAAAAGAAAAGGAGGATGGTAGCGGAGGCGTGGGGGAACATTGAGGTCTTGCAGAATAATTCTTTTGAGATATTCTTCTGCCGGCTATTGTTGCGGTTCTTGAAGAGTGTTGGTGCTGCACCCAGGTGTCCTGACTCACAGTCCCAGGCTTGGGTCTCTGTTGGTATGGTCTCCCGCTGGCAGGTGAATATCCAGACAGAGGGGATCTCTTTTTCTCCATCAGTGTCAAGAGGAAGAACTTTCCTGGGTAGTTTAATAAAAACCATCTCTTCACTCCTCCTACTACATAGTGTTGGACAGAGGAGAAAGGTGCAGCACGAGGGAGAGAAGAATAAAAGGCAAGATCTCCTTTTCCATATTGCTGTAGCCCAACACCTGGCTACACTTAATAAAAAAAAGGTTAAAAATGTCTCAGAAAACGTTGAATTGCTGTTTAAACAGTAGTTCTAGATATCTACTGTATAGTGTCCAATAACAAAAGAACTGGACCATTGCTGTAACCATTGCCAAAACCTTTCTTAATGTTTATGTTATACAATAACTGTACTTTCTTTGCCTACATGAAAAACATGACTCCTTAGAAATGTGTAAAGAAAGCATTATACATAAAAGATAAACCTAACCTCCCCTGTCATCCATAACATTACACACAGGGCATCAAAATAAATGAACTTAGTAATGTACAAACCACCTCAACACCTAGAAAATGGACCTGTATGGAAAGAGTAGTGTTATATGTCAAATTAAGTGTTCATGACAGCTAACCACAACTTATTAAATGTGATCTACTGCCACACTGCAATCCCCTCTCAGTGTCACAGTACAGCCGCCTGCACATACTGTCTGATTCATGCCATTAACACAAAGAGGCTTTCAGCACGCTAAGCTGAAGACCAGTGCTCATGCATTCATGCCCTATGCTTAAATAAATTCATCAGCTGAATCACGTTGCAATTTACATGCTGCTCCCTTAAGCCTTTTTAGATAGGAAGAGTTTTGTAAAAATGGCAATGTCTAGCCAAAGGCTCAAAGAAGAAGGGAGAAATCACCAAACTGGACTTCTTTTTAGACTGGGAGCAGAATGTTTATTTTTACATATGGAGCATATTGATAAGGCTGCAAGTAAATCTATAATTTCCTAGCAGGAAAATGGGCTTGCCATTTTTTAAGTTTTCTAGCCTTGTGTGGTGAAACATTCACATTACAAGCAATATGACTTAGAACATTTTAACGTGTTACTGTAGATAAATAGCCCAATCTATTTATTTCAAGAGTTATTTATTGTGAATGTAAATGGAAGGATGGGAAATTTTGGCCTGGGGGTGTAAACAACCAACTCACCTTTTCACAGATTTTTGAAAGCAACTAAAAGAACTGCAACCATAAGGCCTCATGCACAGTGGACGTTATATAAACGTTATTATTAGATTGTAAGCTCTTCTGAGCAGGGCCCTCTTAATCCTATTGTATTGTATTATAACTGTATTGTCTCCCTTTTATATTGTAAAGCGCTGCGTAAACTGTTGGCGCTATATAAATCCTGAATAATAATAATAATAATAATAAAAACGCCAGTAGCTTTGCAGTGAGTTTTTCAAAGTTTTGCAAAAAATGTTAGTGGTTTTTAGCATCTTTCAGCTTTTTTTAGCGTTAGCGTTTTTAAGTCTTTTTTTTTTTTTAAATGGGATCAATAACGTAAAAAACGCTGGTGAACCACGTTTTTGAGCATTTATCTGCGTTTTTAGGTGTTTTTTGACATTAGAGCTAAAAAAACTCCTCTCAGAACCCACTAGTTTGGGGTTTTTTTTCCAGCCAAAAAACGCCCCAGACAAAAACAGTTCATAACAGCCTATGTATGCATGGACACAAAGGATAATATGCTGGAGAGTTTATTGACTGTAGAAAAAAACGTCTGAAGCCAAAAACAGCAGCTGTAAAAACGTCCAAAAACATCCAGTGTGTATGATGCCTAACATTTGACGTGTACAACCTGTGTCATGTGACTGATGTTGTGCAAGCAGTAAGAGCTAAAATAAACACTCTTATGCCGCGTACACACGATCGGACATTCCGACAACAAAATCCATGGATTTTTTCCGACAGATGTTGGCTTAAACTTGTCTTGCATACACACGGTCACACAAATCTTTTCGGAAATTCCGAACGTCAAGAACGCGGTGACGTACAACATGTACGACAAGCGAGAGAGAAATGAAGTTCAATATCCAGTGCGGCTCTTCTGCTTGATTCTGAGCATGCGTGGAACTTTGCGCGGAATTGTGTACACGCTACCGGAATTTACGACAATGGATTTTGTTGTGGGAAAATTTGAGAACCAGCTCTCAAATTTTGTGTGATGGAAATTCCGATGGAAAATGTCCGATGGAGCCTACACACGGTCGGAATTTCCGACAACAAGCTCCCATCGAACATTTTCTGTCGGAAAATCCGACCGTGTGTACGGGGCATTAGGCTTCTGGAATAAGGTCAAAAGGCCATTACCCAGTAGTTTTGAAGCTCTGCCTGATTTTAATATTGCAACAAACCAAAGCTAAAAGAGTAACATTATTCACACATTTATAGTTTATCCTCAAGTCAATAAGCCAAGAGAATGCCCCTCAGTTTGTTGGTGGTCAGTGGAAAAAAATTGCTCCAAAATACTTTGGGGGTCAGTGGAAAAAGATACCTCTAAATGCATTGGGAAGAAGTGCCCTAAACATGAAGTGGTTTTGATAAAAAAGAAGTGGCTGGATTTACATTAAATGTCATAACAAAAAAATACCCCAAATTACATTGGTTGTCAGTAATTATTATTATTATTATTATTCAGGATTTATATAGCGGCAACAGTTTACGCAGCGCTTTACAATATAAAAGGGAGACAATACAGTTATAATACAATACAATACAATAGGATTAAGAGGGCCCTGCTCAGAAGAGCTTACAATCTAATAGGGTGGGGCAGGTGGTACAAAAGGTTGTAACTGTGGGGAATGAGCTGGTGGAAGTGGTAGGAGATTAGTTGGAGACGTGATAGGCTTTCCTGAAGGGATGAGTTTTCAGGGATTGCCTGAAGGTAGCAAGAGTAGGGGATAGCCGGATAGATGGAGGTAGCGAGTTCCAGAGGATGGGAGAGGCTCTGGAGAAATCCTGGAGACGAGCATGGGAGGAGGAGATGAGAGAGCTTGAAAGCAGGAGGTCTTGAGAAGAGCGGAGAGGTCGATTTGGGTCAGTAATAGGAAGTTCCCCGAATTAAATTGGTAGTCAGTAGAAGGTAGTGCCCAAAAACAACATTGGTTATTAGTGGAAAGAAAATACCTCTAAATACAATGGTGACCAGTGAAAGAAATTGCCACTAACTAAATTGGTTGTCAGTGGAAAGAAAATGTCACCTCTCTGACCCCAGCCTGCAATAAGACAGTCAAATAGTCAAAGCCAAAAGACTATTGATGTAACCTCTCTGCTCTCCCCTCTGATCAGCATGTTCTTTGTTAGCACATATGAAGTGTGATGTAACTTCCTGTCCACACCCAGCCATACATTGGATACCTGTTTATCTTGTTCTTCAGATGCGCACCTTGACCTGCTTTTGCATAGACTTGTTTCCACAACCCAAACCACAAATCCAGCATCTGCTACTATTACCAAAACCCACACTTACAATTGCCATGTTAAATTAGCCATTTTACAAGAGTTGGATGTATTACAGATAGACTGGCACTGTTCTAGTGCAGGGATGTCAGAGCTTGTGGTCAGTTGAGCTGGTTCACTCTGGACTTAAGTTTAGTATTGCAGGCTAATCGTATTATAATAATAAAACATAATAAAATTTTAAATAAATACAATTCTTACTATTGAACAAATTAACAATGATAATAGATTGAAACTAGACTCTCCCAGAATGATACTGTTACAATTATCATGAGCACCAAACAGATTCACACTGGAGCTGTACACATGGTTCCCCAATGGGCCCTTTGTGTATTTTTTAATGATAAGGAGACCCAGTGTCTGAAAACTAAAAATCCAAAGTTTAAAATAAACCATTTAAATTGGAACCAAAAGCAAAACTTTTTTTGACTTTTAGAGTAAAGGAGGGTTATAACCCCTGTCAGTTTCTTTTGCCAACTAAGACAGAGATTTTCCTTTACTTCCTGTCCCGTAGCAAAAACAGGAAGTGAGAGGAAATCCCTGCAAATTAAGGTCACCAGAAATATATCCCCCTTGAAATAATCCCCTTTAATTACTGTTCAGGGGACAACCCAAAATGTTGGATTTTCTTTTACTTTTACTGATACTGGTAAACAGGACAAATAGAGAAGAGAAATCTCCCTAATGGAGGCAAAAACAGCAATAAAAACTGGGTACTTAACTAGCAATTTAACAGACCCTGTGCAACTTTGGTTAACTACAAATAAACCACCTAATTCCTGCACCACCTCATGAGGCACTTGGTGAAGTGGAGGCTATGAATAATGCATGACCACAACCCTTCATCCAAGAAGATACTATTTCATATATCTGATGTGCCAGACTTTTATTGTTTTGGAGAAAAGCTATGACATAAGGAAATATTTTAGCCCCGGTTCACACTACTAGCTTGCATGTGAATTGTACAGGAACCACACCGCACCGCATTCCTGAACAATTCAAATGCGATTCAGTGTGGTGCGATTTGAGCTTATTCATGTTGAATGGGCTCAAATCACAGCACATCGCACAAAAAAAGTGCACGCAACTTTTTTGGTGTTGCGCCGCAACCGCATCACATCATCGTTTTGTACCATGCGATCTGATGAGGGCAAACTGCATTGTATTTGTAATCCTTTTGGGTTGACATTAACTTTGTAGTGACTCCCGCAGCGGATCGCAATCACATCGCTATTGCAATACGGTGCAGGAAACCCCCAGGGAACGTTGCAATTCCCACACCGCATGTGTGTGAACCTATAAAATACAATAAAATAATACAGCCCTGTAGTCAATAATAAATGATTAAATATATTTTTTAAATGCAAGCATTGTAAGTACCTAAATTTGACCTGGTATCAGCCTTTTGCAGTCCCTATACGATGGGACTGGAGTGTAAGAAGAAAAAGTACAAGCAGCTAATCAGTTTATATGATGACAAGAAGCCTGCTGTTAGGAAAAGAAAGCAGGGTGACCAGAGATGATTTATCATCTGTGTGCTGCTTTTCTGTTCACTGTCCAGTGGCAGGCTGCGTCAGGTCTAGGGAGAGCTGGGCTCAAAGGAAGTGGGTTGAATGATACTGGCCATCAGACTGAGCACATCTAGTGGCAGAAAAAGTGACCCAGGGGAAATTTCTGAATTGAATATGAATATCTCAGCAAAAGCTGCTTTTATTATTTTATCTTTCAATAGGCTATGCCTTTTTATCTTGCCACTTTTGCCTTTGATTTTGCTTTAATGTTGTTGTAAAGGTTTTTGACATGAAGTCTACAAACTATATGAGCAATGCTGAGCTTTGTGAGTTGAAGTTGTCCAGATAACAGTACAAATTAATAAATATCATAAAACATCACAGCACTAGGTTGCAACTTTTCAATGTTAGTCATCGCCTCCATTGCATAGGAGTGTATAGAAAAGGGCAATAACGGTGATTAACATTGTTAAAAGAAGACAGCTACGTGTGATGTGATGACATTTTTAGATTTTAATTTGTTTTCCTTGAAAACAAAAGCAAGTCATTGCATTTGACCCATAAGAAATCTCTAAACAAATGCTTGTACTACAAAATGTTTTTTGCAACTTGGATTTGCAATGGGAAAATATGCAGATTTCTTATAACCCCAAAGCATCCCTAACCTATTGTGCACTGGATCACTGGTTAGAGGAATGCAGAGGTCTGCAATGGAAAATATTAAAATGGACCAAATATTCTTTCCCCACTCAAATATCGTGTGAATGCTGTCATTTGTTTTAAAGCAGTGCCTTTTCTGTTACATCTTAAATTTAGCTGAATAATCAATTCGGAAAATTCTTTCTATGTTAGTTAATTCGAATTCCTGATTTCAAGGGAGGAACAATTGAGCTTCAGGCCTCAATAGCATAGGGGCCCAGTATATTCTGTTAATGTAATTTTGTTGCATTTGTCAAATAATTTTGGTAAAATTTATAAAAATATATAAAAAACAGCAGAATATTATTTCATAATTACTAAAAGGCAGATGACTCTGTGTATCAACTCACTTTCTTCCTACGATTCCCTATCTCTTTTTCACTTTTTCAATATACTGTGTTTGTATTAATGTTTGCTTCATTGTTTCCAACTTTTAAGAATATTAGATTTTTTTTTCCTTTTATTATTCCCCCAGGATCATTGTTCTGGAATAGAACAAACACTGGTAACCATTGCCTGATTTAAGTTCCTAAGCATATTGCTGTTACGTACCTGATTGGAGACTTAAATGACGAGGTTGGCCTTTCTTATATCTCCAGCCCAGGTCCCACTGCAGGTGGAAGAGGATACTGAGGGACAGGAGAAACATGAGTACCGGCAGGTGTTGACAGGAGCGCTTGCAGCAGGGGATGTGGTCCTGGGCAGGCTGGAAGCTTGTCAGAGCCCCCAGCAGACTTAAGGCAAGAACACACAATGGTCAGCAGAGCTGGTACAGATAACAGCCAGGTAGGCACTCAAACAGGACATTGAAACAGAATCAGGAACGGAAACATGATCACAGGAATTTCTGAGGTCAGCAGCGGGTGTGCAGCGAGATACAGAATCATAAGAGTGAGACGTGGTCAAAAACAGAACCAGGGTTAGGAACTGGCGACAAAGCAAAAAGCAGGATCCAAGTTCAGGTCAGAGGCAAGCTGAGTCAGCAACAAGGGAACCCACAGAGTAATAGCAGAATACAGCTGAATGACCATTCAGCACTTGAGCAAGGGCAGAAGCATCCTCAAATGGTCTGTCTGGCGCCATCATGCATTGTGCCTGCACGTGTGCAGGCATGCGCCTGGTCATCATTCTGCTGAGAATGCCATGCGTATGCTCAGTTAACATGAGTTGAATGTCTTACACTTGAACAAAGTCAGGAGTTTTGTAGGATTAGGATTAGAGTCAGGTGTATGGTTAACCAAATATACCAAGCAGGTGCTAATGATTATCAATTTCATATGTAGGTTGAAACACAGTCATTAACCAAAAAAGAAAAAACTTTTTAGGAGGCTTACAACTGGGTGAGGAACAGCCAAACTCTGCTACTAAGGTGAGATCTTTATGGAAGAATTGCAGCCATACCTCCGATGACTTGACTATGCTTAAAAACCTAGTAACAGGGTTGCAGAAAAATGGCAGTAAGTGCTCTGGAATGATGAGTAAAAATGTGTTTTCTTTTTCTTCGTTTTAGCAGGACTGAAGAGCGATACAATGAGTGTCTGCAGGCAACAGTGAAGCATGGTGGAGGTTGCTTGCAAGTTTGGGGCTGCATTTCTGCAAATGGAATTGGAAATTTGTGGTTTGTGATTGAAACCAAATTTATTCTGCAGCCTGACAACAACTCCAAACATACAGCCAATGTCATTCACCACTTGCCGTCCAGCCCACGACGATGTACATCTGCACAATGGTACGGCTGCACAAATGGGCATACCTGTACGTCCCCTTTAAATCGAGGGCGCCCACCGCTCGCCGCATGAGCTTGCCCATGGGTCCCATGGACTTGATGTCCACCGGTGGCCCGCGATCATGATACTGAGAGGCAAAACGGGGAGATGCCTACGTAAACAAGGCATTTCCCTGTTCTGCCTAGCAACATGACAGGGACCTACTGCTCCCTGTCATCGGGAGAAGTGATCTCTTTCATGTTCTAGTGAGCCCATCCCCCCTACAGTTAGAACATGCTGAGGGAAAACAGTTAACCCCTTGATCACCCCCTAGTGTTTAACCCCTTCCCTGCCAGTTTCATTTACACCGTAATCAGTGAATTTTTATAGCTGGTCCCAAAATAGTGTCAAAAGTGTCCGATGTGTCCGCCGCAATGTCGCAGTCACGACTAATAAAAACAATTTAATAATAAAAATGCCATAAATCTATCCCCTATTCTGTAGACGCTATAAATTTTGCGCAAACCAATCAATATATGCTTATTGCAAATTTTTTTTTTTCACCAAAAATATGTCGAAGAATACATTTCGGCCTAAACTGAGGAAGTAATTTTTTTTATATTTTTTGGGGGATATTTATTAGGGGTGCAACGGATCAAAAATCTCACGGATCGGATCGATCCTCGGATCAGAGTCACGGATCGGATAATTTTCGGATCAGCAAAAAAACAAACAAAAAAAAAAAACACACAAATCTTGTTACACCCACCAGAGTTTTAGATTTAAAAGCTATTTTCAACACAAAACCGAGCTTATATGCATAAATACAGTATTTGTGCAGTATTTGTGCATATAAGCTCAGTTTTGTGTTGAAAATGGCTTTTAAATCTAAAACTCCGGTGGGTGTAACAAGATGTCCGCTTGCCCCCTTCTCACTCTATCATTATTGTACTGTGCAGGAGTGTGGGGTGTAGCAAGATGGCGGCGACGAAACGTCACTTCCTGTCGAGACAGCGGCCGCTTCCGGGTGTACTAAGATGGCCGCCGGCTCCGGAGCTAGGCCGAAGCCGCGGCCTTTCCTATGGCTGAGGCCAAAAAGTGCTCCGCGGATCGCGGGTGTGCCGATCCGCGGAGGGTGATCCGTACGGATCACGGATCGGCAACGATCCGTTGCACCCCTAATATTTATTATAGCAAAATGTAAAAAATATTGCTTTTTTTTCAAAATTGCCACTCTTTTATTGTTTATAGCGCAAAAAATAAAAAACGCAGAGGTGATCAAATACCACCAAAAGAAAGCTCTATTTGTGGGAAAAAAGGGACCTCAATTTTGTTTGGGTGCAATGTTGCACGACTGCGCAATTGTCAGTTAAAGCGACGCAGTGCCGTATCGCAAAAAATGCTCTGGTCAAGAAGGGGGTAAATCCTTCGGGGCAGAAGTGGTTAAGAACTATCTTCAACGTAAAGAAGAACAAGGAGTCCCGGAAGTGATGGTTTGGCCCAAACAGAGCCCTGATCTCAACATCATCTGTCTGGGATTACATGAAGAGGCAGAAGGATCTGAGGCAGCCCATATCCAGAGAAGATATGTGGTTAGTTCTCAAAAATGTTTTGAGCAACCTACCTACTGTTTGCAAGTGTACCTAGAAGAATTGATGCTATTTTGAAGGTAAAGGGTGGCCACACCAAATATTGATTTGATTTGTATTTCTCTTCTGTTCATTTACTTTCCATTTTTTTAATATATAAAAAAATAAACTATTAACACATTTCTATTTCTGAAATCATTCTAAATTCACTGCATTTTTTCACACCAGCCTAAAACTTATATATATTTTTTTAAGAGCAAACCTACATATGTTCTTATATTAAAGGGTAACTCCACTTTCATGGGGAAAAAAGATAACAAATAAAGAAAAAATAATATAGAGTATACAATTACGACAATATGACAAGTCATATTGTAATTGAATGTTATTAAAAATCACCTTTCCTTTTCAATCTGCAGCTCTGTAATTTTCTAAAAATGCAATGCAATATGGCTTCTTGGAGATGTTCTGTACACAGAATGTGTGCAGCATGCCCCCCAGAAAGATACAAGTCAGATTTCAGGCATCCCCTGCAAAAAAATGTTATTTATGGTGAAATACTATTAATACGAAATCCTGGCTAAGATCCCTTTCACTTTATAATTTTAGCGACACTTTAGCGCTGTTTAAGCTGCGCTTTTCAGCCACTAGTGGAGCGCTTTTTACCCCAAAGAAGTGGTTAAAAGTGCCTGTGTTGTGGGGCTTCCGAAGCGCTTATCATTCATTTCAATGAGCAGGGCGTTTTGGGAGCACCAAATACAGCGCTTCCAAACCTCCCCAAAGATTCGGCTTGCAGGACTTTTCCTAACATCTCGCAAGCACACCGCCCCAGTGTGAAAAGTCACACAAACAGGGATTACTTCATGTTCTTTCAGCTCTAAAATTCTTTGCTGGGCTTGTTTCGATCCCTTTGCCACAAGGGGTTAAGAAGAAGGATGTGACTGGCCCAACAACCTGCTATTTATTTCAGAACATATAACATTTAATCTGATGAATAAAATCCAGATTATAACTGATATTTATTTAGACAGTTTTTTCTTCTTGTTTGGTTTTCTAAATTGATTATTTATGAGTGTTTGGCAGAAAATCTATGTAAGTATACCAGCAGAAATTCCGAACATGTATCCAAACATCACGATAAAAAATTTAAAGTGCTTCCCCGTTGTTTTTCTGAAAGGGTGGTTAGCTGAAAAGAAACAAACACATTTAACATATTTACACCAATCTACTTAATTGTCTCAAGATATTGGAAACAATGAAATGGGAATTTCATATAGACCAGTTTATTGCTTTGAAGGTATATTATAAGTTGAATTATAAGTAGCTTCATAAGAAAGCATAAATACATTCTCTGCAAGTTAAAATATACAAGGACTATTTTTTTCAAACCATACTTTTTTTTTCAATTGAACGGTAATTTTTTAGCTCCAACCCAGTGATTGTGCCTAGACAAAGTCTGTCAAGGTCTGCATGAAAGGAGCATTGAGAATACTGCTTGGGAATGATGTCATAAGCCTAAAAGCTACTGTACAGATAGGTATTGGGAGGGGCGCAATGCAGCTGCGGTGGGAGCCTCTCCTGCCTCTGCATCACCTGGACATATCCTACAATTATGTAGGAGTGAGGTGTCAAAGCACCCAATCTGAGTCTTACCTGCTATATATAGAAAACAAAATAAATTGGCGTTTTGTTGGAAAGGGGCTAAACAAATAAATAAAAGGTTGTTGAAATCAAACAATAAAATTCTCAACACAGCTTGCATTTTCCTTTTCCAAAATCATGCTCAATTCTAAAATGATTTCATGAGATGTGCATTACCGATCCACTTGGCTCTGCAAAATCTACCCATGTACATAAATTGGGCTGATGTTTTCAGAAGCCTGGGTTGAGTTCTAATCCCAGGGAGTCACTAATGGAACTTATATTTTCTATTGGCCTTTTTTTATGGGCAAAAGTATTATGAATGTTTGCAGACTTCTCTCAATCAGAATTATCCTTATTCTTAAGATATTCTGGATCCATCAATGTGTTTTAACTTCACCTATTTATTCTCAGTAAGGATGCCAAGCTCACATGATGGCAGCCATAGAGAAACTTACTTTTCTATAAGGATGCATTGTTAACCACTTCAGTCCCGGAAGGATTTGCCCCCTTCCTGACCTGGCCTTTTTTTGCGATACGGCACTGCATTGATTTAACTGACAATTGCGCGGTTGTGCGACATTGTACCCAAACAAAATTTATGACCTTTTTTTCCTCACAAATAGAGCTTTCTTTTGGTAGTATTTGATCACCTCTGCAGTTTTTATTTTTTGCGCTATGAAAAAAAAAAGAGTGACAATTTTGAAAAAAAAACATATTATTTTGTACTTTTTGCTATATTAAATATCCCCAAAAAATAAATAAATAATTGCTTCATCAGTTTAGGCCGATATGTATTCTTCTACATATATTTTGTAAAAAAAATTGCAATAAGTGTATTTTGATTGGTTTGTGCAAAAGTGTATAGTGTCTACAAAATAGGGGATATATTTATGGCATTTTTAATATATATTTTTTTTTTTACTAGTAATGGTATCTGTGATTTTTATCAAGACTGCAGATCAGACACTTTTGACACTTTTTTTGGGACCACTGACATTTATACAGTGATCAGAGCTAAAAATAGCTACTGAATACTGTATAAATGTCACTGGCAGGAAAGGGGTTAACACTAGGGGGCGATCAAGGGGTTAACTGTGTTCCCTAGGTGCATTCTAACTGTGGGGGGGTGGGACTAATTAGGGGAGGAGACCGATTGGTGTTCCTATATACTAGGAACACACAATCTGTCTCTACTCCCCTGACAGGACGTGGATCTGGGTGTTTACACACCCAGATCCATGTTCCTGCTCTGTCATGAGCAATTGCATGTGCCTGCTGGACACCAAGCTCCAGGGACATGCGGCGGGCGCGCCTCCTACCTCCTAGATCGTCTTAAAGGAGGGACGTATACCTACTGTCAGAAACCATGAAATCAGACCGAGACAGAAGTACAGTTAAATCACACTTGTTTAATAATAAAGGTAAATAGAACAAACGTTGTTAAAACATAGCCAAAGTTCAGTAACCGGGAACAGATAGTCAGACAAGCCAGAAAGTTAGGAAGCCAGGGAACAGCGTAGGGAGCAGAAAGCAGGATCTGGAGCCAGAAGGAATCTCAGCTAAGCAAGTCTTTAACAGGAATGCAGGAGGTAGTCTCTGTGATGTTGACCAAGGCGAAGGCAGAGATCATCTGGGATGGCCGGCTTAAGTAGGCAGGACTGTCAAGCAGGATATCATCAACAAGTGAGTCACTGTGGAGAGATGTGAGCCGGCAATTAGCTGACAGCTGAGCGGCCAGCTCAGAGAAGGATAGGCTGATCCCAGCCCTGACACCTATGGAAATTTGCGCAGCCATGCCAACCTTCCGCAGTATAACTAGCGGTTAAAATGTTTTGCAGGGTGGAGAAAAATGATATTAATGAAATGAAAAATGATCACTACAGGGTTGATTTACTAAAACTGGAGAGTGTAAAATCTGGTGCAGCTGTGCATGGTAGCCAATCAGCTTCTAACCTCAGTTTGTTCAGTTAAAGCGTAACTCCACTTTTGTTGAGAAAAAAACATTCCCCTCTAGGTGATCAATGTACATTGCAAGGATTATAACAATCTTTGTTGCAGGTTCCTACCTTTAGTTATTCTGAAGACATACATGTGTGTTTCTATGTGCCTCTGTTCTAAGTAGGTCTAATGGGAGTGGTTTCATAATTATCTGTTAGGTTTGGAGCTACAGGACACTAATGAGGAAATCTGCTGGGCCTGCATTCCTTTAGACAGGTTCTTATTGAAACTATCTCTCAAAAACTATTGCAATGTATTCTCACAAAATTTCATTGGCTGCAGATTGAAAAGACATTAACATTAAATCACAAAATGATTAGTGTCACAATCATATGCACTATATTATTTTTTCTTTATTTGCTATTTTTTTTCCCCATGAAAGTGGAGTTACCCTTTAAGCTTTGAGAAAAAAATGGAAGCTAATTAGTTTCTCTTCAGAGCTGCACTAAATTTTGCACTATCCAGTTTAAGTAAATCAAACCCTACCTGTGTAGAAATCTTTAGTAGGCTCATAAGAAAAGTGAGAACTCATACTTCATTAAAAGTTGTACACAAATTTTCTATTAAAATGTAATCTTTTTTGTGAAGGGGGATTATTACAAAATGTGATCTTTTGGTTTATTCTGGAACTGTATACCTACAAAGGAGTAATTGCAACACTAAAGTTTTACTTTGCATTTACAAAACCTTTTTTAAGACCATTAATTATCTTTTTCTTCATCTAAACTCAATCAGTTAAAGTTTGCAAAGTTTTTCAATAATTCTTATGTCATTGTACGCATTTTGCAAATGTACTGCCACAGAAACACTTCCAATGTTACATTAGTATTCGTCACAGTCTGTGTATGGTAACTGTAACAGTTACCATAGTTAAATAAACATCCATGCTTATGGATGGAAATGACTTCAGGAAATTACCCTCCCGTAGGTCTATTAGCAGCTACCACTAAAATGGTTGGCTTGGTTCATCAAACGTTAACAGATTCTCATTAGCTGGCAGCGGAATTTAGAGTGTAACATAATGGAACACGGGTTATGAATGGTTCTATCCCACATCTTGAAGAGCTCACCTTTCTGATAAGATGAGCCCAGCCTAATTGTCAATGTTCGTTACACACCCTGAACAATTCTTAAATACCTGTTAAACAGAAACTCTACAGGCTAAATCTTTATTAGGTGTTCTGCAATCAATTTAAAATTCTATGGGGTTTATTTACTAAAGGCAAATCCACTTTTCACTGCAAGTGCACTTGTAAGTACAGTTGCTGTAGATCCGAGTGGGATAAGCAAGGAAAATAAAAAAACAGCATTTTTGCTTGCAAATGACTGGATGATAAAATCAGCAGAGCTTCCCCTCATTTCAGAGCTTCCCCTCAGATTTACAGCTACTGCACTTCCAAGTGCACTTTCAGTGCACTTGTAGTGCAGAGTGGATTTTCCTTTACTAAATCAACCAGTACATGCAGCCATTTGTTTTAGTTTTGGATAGAAAGGGAAGTTATACACCCCCATGTTGAAGTTTTACTGCTATCTGGAGTTTTGTTTGAAAGATTTCCCAATTGTCCCAATAACAACAGTTTCACCCAACAAAAATCGATGAAAAATCTGAAACTGGGATACAGTCAGCAATTTTTATACTTTGAGGGATCAAGTCTACCAGCCCCCAATATAGGAGAGGGAAGGGAAGGAAGGGGCAAATGGGCAATCCAAATCGCACCCAGATAGGTTCAAGTTAGTGCTAAAAATAAGAAATAGAATATAAAAGATGAAATAAAGAGCGAGGGGTCAATTGGTTAATCCACATGGTTTGGAATTCCCCAACCGTGGAATTCTATAAGGTTGCTAAATTATAAGTGCATGAATGTGCAGAAGGGCATTGCTGGAAAAAGAAAGAAAAAGGAAAGGAAGGGGGAAGGGGGGGGGAAAGAGAAGGAAGAGAAGGGAAGGAAGGAAGCATGTGGGGAAGAAGTGAAAAGAGAAGGAAAGAGTGAACCAAAAGTGAGTGAGTGAGACAGGAATGAGCTGGGAAATAGCAAATGCCCTGCTGCCGATCAATCACCATGCAACGTAAGGATATATAGGAAGAACAATGGGGTAAAAGTGCCGACAAACCACCAGTGGGTGATCAACTGAAAAAAAGGGGGGGAGGAAAAGGAGGACCAGCCATGCTGGATAAGAAATAGTGAACAGAAGGGGAGGAAAGGGGGAGGGGAAAAGGGGGGAGGGAGTGAAGAGAAAGAGGGGAGGGGGGGGAAAGGGGGAGGGAAGGGACAGAGGGAGAAAGAAAGAAAGAAAGAAAGAAAGAAAGAAAGAAAGAAAGAAAGAAAGAAAGAAAGAAAGAAAGAAAGAAAGAAAGAAAGAAAGAAAGAAAGAAAGAAAGAAAGAAAGAAAGAAAGAAAGAAAGAAAGGACAAAGGGGGGGAAAGGATGGGGAGAGGGGGGGAAGAAAAAACGGGAGGGAAAAAAGAAGGGGGAGGGAAGAAGGAGAAAAGGGGAAAAAAGAAAGAAATTGGATAAGGAGATGGCGGGGGGGGGAGGAGGGGAGGGAAGGGAAGAGAAAGGAACAAAGGGAAAGCAAGGAGTGCTGAGGGGGGGGGGGGAAGGATGTTGAAAGTGATAGGAGTGGGGGTGTGTGTGTGTGTGTTGGGAGTGTGAGGGAATAGGACCAAAAGTGGGGATGTGTGTGGATGTTTTCATGCACTTTTTGGGGTGTGCGGCCTACCCGTCTACACTCATGTGAGTGCTTCTTGTTGTTTGATCAGTCACATGACACCGGGGAGGGAAAATGGCTAATTGGGCCCAATTTGGACATTTTCACTTAGGGGTGTACTCACTTTTGTTGCTAGCGGTTTAGACATTAATGGCTGTGTGCTGAATTATTTTGAGGGGAGAGCAAATTTACACTGTTATACAAGCTGTACACTCACTAATTTACATTGTAGCGAAGTGTCATTTTTTTCAGTGTTGTCATATAAAAAGATATAATAAAATATTTATAAAAACGTGAGGGGTGTACTCACTTTTGTGAGATACTGTATGTGGTCTGTAAGAAAGCTATAGAGCAGGGTTCGGCAAACCCATGGACTGGGATCTACCAGTCGATTCCAGCCAGGTGACTGGTAGATCGTGCCTGAGGTTGCTGACCCACTGTCCAAGAGCATCCATTATGGTGCATGGCAAAGCAGAGAAACTTCTTCTTCCATACATGCAGCCCAGCCGGGGACAGCCACGGAGGGAGAAGGTGGCCATGGAGGAATCACTCAGCCACATAAGCTGATGCCTAGTCTCTAATTCCAGCTGCAGTGAGAGACAGAGTGATACCAACAGCTCTCAGCGTCTTGCTCTGGTAGGGACCCACTGCAGCTAGCAGCAGCTTCAGGTCAGTGTCACTGGGATCTGTTTGGGCACAATACTATCTGTATGGGCACAAACAATACTATCTGTATGGGCACAATACTGTCTGCATGGGTACAGTACTATCTATATGGGCACAATACTGTCTAGATTGGCACAATACTATCTGCATGAGCACAGTAATTTCAGAGAACTGAGAAGTTGCTTAGGCAATGCGGGCTGCACTGAGCCTGTGTTATATAGGGAAGCAAACTGGGATGCGGGCATGGAAGTGGTGGAAGGGAAGGTAAATATAAACCCACAGAATAGCAGGTGATGCCCATAGGTGAGCACAGAAGCCAAACAACACATGTGAAAGGTATCAGAGGACTAGGAGAAGCACTGCAGGAAAACTGCAGGCTAAATAGTGAATGTAATGCCGCGTACACACGGTCGGACTTTTCGTCTACAAAAGTCAGACGGACGCCGACGGACTAAAGCTGGCTGACAATCTGATCATGTGTGGGCTTCCCCGGACTTTCAGCGGACTTTCAGCAGACTTTTGCAGCCTCAAATCTGACGGACTTTAGATTTGAAACATGCTTCAAATCTTTACGTCGTAACTACGCCGGACCCAGAAATCCGCTCGTCTGTGTGCTAGTCCAACGGACAAAAACCCACGCTAGGGCAGCTATTGGCTACTGGCTATCAACTTCCTTATTTTAGTCCGGTGTACGTCATCACGTACGAATCCGTCGGACTTTTGTGTGATCGTATGTAGGCAAGTCCGTTCGTAAAAAAAGTCTGCCGCAAGTCCACCGCAAGTCCGCCGAAAGTCTGTCGGACAGGCTGTCGGACTTTTGTAGCCGAATAGTCCGACCGTGTGTACGCGGCATTAGTCTTTTGAAGACTACATTTTTTTGCCACTAATTTTTTAAAAATGCGGAATGAAAATTAAAATGATTTTTTTTTTTTACAAAAAGTTGTCAATTTAACCACTTGCCCACTGGGCATTTATACCTCTTCCTAACCAGGCCAGTTTTCAGCTTTCAGTGCTCTCTCATTTTGAATAACAATTACTCTGTATGCATATTACATTTTTGTCCTTCTTTCACACAAATAAAGCTTTCTTTTGGTGGTATTTAATCACCACTGGGCTTTTTCTTTTTTGCGCTATAAATGAAAAAAGACTGATAATTTTGCAAAAAAATGCATTTTTCTTTGTTTCTGTTATAAAATTTAGCAAATTAGTAACTTTTCTTCATAAATGTTGGCCAAAATTTATACTGCTATACATCTTTGGTAACAGTAACTAAAACCAGTGTATATTATTTGGTCTTTGTGAAAGTTATAAGTCTACAAGCTATGGTGCCAATCACTGAAAATTGATCACACCTGATCACACTTGATGTACGGACGGCCTATCTCATTTCTTGAGACACTAACAAGCCAGGACAGTACAAATACCCCCCAAATGACCGCTTTTTTGGAAAGTAGACATTACAAGGTATTTAGTAAGAGGCATGGTGAGTTTTTTGAAGCTGTAATTTTTTCCCACGATTCTTTGCAAAATGAAGATTTTTTAAATTTTTTTTTACAAAATTGTCATATTAGCAGGTTATTTCTCTCACATAGCATATGTATACTTGCAACTACTCCCTAAAACACATTCTGCTACTCCTCCTAAATATGGCGATACCACATGTGTGAGACTTTTTCATAGCCTAATCACATACAGAGGCCCAACATGCAGGGAGCACCGTCAGGTGTTCTACTAGCATAAATTACACATATAATTTCTTGACTACCTCTTACACTTGTGAAGGCCCAGGCACCAGGACAATGGAAACTCCCAAAAAATGACTCAATTTTGGAAAGCAAACACCCCAACACATAATCTAGGAGGCACATTGGGTCTTTTGAACATGTCATTTTTTTCCACAAGTTTTTGGAAAATGTGGAAAGAAAATAAAAACACATTTTTTTGTACACAAAGTTGTCAATTTATAAGATATTTCTATCACACAGCATGTATATAGCAAAAATTGCACACGTGTGAGAGTTTTGCACAGCCTGGTCACATACAGAGGCCCAACATGCAGGGAGCACCATCAGGTGTTCTAGGGACATAAATACACATCTAATTTCCTGACTACCTAATACACTTTTGTGAGGCACTGTACGGCACTGATGAGCACTGTAGTGGCACTGATGGGTACTGCAGTGGCACTGATGGGCACTGTAGTGGCACGGATGTGGCACAGATGTGCACTGATGTGGCATGGATGAGCACTGATGTGGCATGAATGAGGCACGGATGAGCACTGATGTAGCATGGATGAGCACTGATGTGGCATGGATGCGGCACAGAGGAGCACTGATGTGGCATGGATGAGCACTGATGTGGCATGGATGAGCACTGATGTGGCACAAATGAGCACTGATGTGCCACGGATGAGGTATGGATAATCACTGGTGTGGCATGGATGAGCACTGATGTGGCATGGATGCGGCACTGATGAGCATTGATGTGGCATGGATGAGGCACTGATGAGCACCAATCTGGCATGGATGAGCACTGATGTGGCATGGATGTGGCATGGATGAGTACTGATGTGGCACGGATGAGTACTGATGTGGCATGGATGAGCACTGATGTGGCACAAATGAGCACTGATGTATCATGGATGAGGCATGGATAATCACTGGTGTGGCATGGATGAGCACTGATGTGGCATGGATGTGGCCCGAATGAGCACTGATGCGGCATGGATGAGGCACTGATGTGACACGGATGTGGCACAGATGAGCACTGATGTGGCACAGATGAGCAATGATGTGGCATGAATGAGCACTGATGTGGCATGAATAAGGCATGGACGAGCTCTGATGTAGCATGGATGGGCACTGATGTGACACGGATGTGGCACAGATGAGCACTGATGTGGCACAGATGAGCAATGATGTGGCATGAATGAGCACTGATGTGGCATGAATAAGGCATGGACGAGCTCTGATGTAGCATGGATGGGCACTGATGTGGCACGGATGCAGTAGGGAGGACTATTGAAGTGGCATGGATGAGCACTGATGTGGCATGGATGTGGCACTAATGAGCACTGATGTGGCACTAATGAGCACTGATGTGCCACGGATGAGGCATGGATAGTCACTGGTGTGGCATGGATGAGCACTGATATGGCATGGATGAGGCACTGATGAGCACTGATGTGGCACAGATGAGCACTGATGTGGCATGGATGAGCACTGATGTGGCATGAATGACGCACGGACGAGCTCTGATGTAGCATGGATGAGCACGGATGTGGCATGGATGAGCACTTATGTGGCATGGATGAGCACTGATGTGGCACTAATGAGCACTGATGTGCCACGGATGAGGCATTGAGAGTTACTGGTGTGGCATGGATGAGCACTGATGTGGCATGGATGTGGCACGGATGAACATTGATGTGGCATGGATGAGGCACTGATGTGACACGGATGAGGCATGGATAATCACCAACCTGACATGGATGATCACTGATGTGACATGGATGAGCACTGATGTGGCATGGATGTGGCACAGATGAGTACTGATGTGGCATGGATGCGGCACGGATGAGTACTGATGTGGCATGGATGAGCACTGATGTGGCACAAATGAGCACTGATGTGCCATTTATGAGGCATGGATAATCACTGGTGTGGCATGGATGAGCACTGATGTGGCATGGATGTGGCACGAATGAGCACTGATGCGGCATGGATGAGGCACTGATGAGCACTGATGTGACATGGATGAGGCATAGATAATCACCGATCTGGCATGAATAAGCACTGATGTGGCATGGGTGAGCACTGATGTGGCATGGATGAGGCTAGGATGAGCACTGATTTGGCATGGAAGAAACACAGATGTGCCATGGATGAGGCATGAATAATCACTGGTGTGGCATGGATAAGCACTGATGTGGCATGGATGTGGCACGGATGAGCACTGATGTGGCATGGATGAGGCACTGATGAGCACTGATGTGACACGGATGAGGCATGGATAATCACCGATCTGGCATGGATGAGCACTGATGTGGCATGGATGTGGCACTGATGAGCACTGATGTGACATGGAGGAGGCATAGATAATCACCGATCTGGCATGAATAAGCACTGATGTGGCATGGGTGAGGACTGATGTGGCATGGATGAGGCTAGGATGAGCACTGATTTGGCATGGAAGAAACACAGATGTGCCATGGATGAGGCATGAATAATCACTGGTGTGGCATGGATAAGCACTGATGTGGCATGGATGTGGCACGGATGAGCACTGATGTGGCATGGATGAGGCACTGATGAGCACTGATGTGACACGGATGAGGCATGGATAATCACCGATCTGGCATGGATGAGCACTGATGTGGCATGGATGTGGCACAAATGAGCACTGATGTGCCATGGATGAGGCATGGATAATCACTGGTGTGGCATGAATGAGCACTGATGTGGCATGGATGTGGCACAGATGAGCATTGATGTGGCATGAATAAGGCACTGATGAGCACTGATGTGGCATGGATGAGCACTGATGTGGCATAAATGAGGCATGGATGGGCATGGATGAGCACTGATGTGGCACGGATGAGCACTTATGTGGCACGAATGAGGCATGTACGAGCACTGATGTGGCATGGATGAGCACTGATGAAGCACGGATGAGCACAGACGTGGCATGGATGAGGCATCAATGGGCATGGATGAGCACTGATGCGGCATTAATGAGGCATGGATGGGCATGGATGAGCACTGATGTGGCACGGATGAGCACTGATGTGGCACGGACGAACACTGATGTGGCATGGATGAGGCACAGATGAGCACTGGTGTGGCATGTATGAGGCATGTATGAGCTCTGATGTGGCATGGATGTGATACGGATGAGCACTAATGAGGCATGGATGAGGTACAGATGAGTGCTGATGTAACCTGGATGAGGCACGGAGGAGCACTGATGTGGCACGAATGAGGCATGGATAATCACTGATGTGGCATGGATGAGCACTGATGTGGCATGGATGTGGCACAGATGAGCACTGATGTGGCATGGATAATCACTGATGTGGCAAGGATGAGCACTGATATAGCATGGATGTGGCATGGATGAGCACTGATGTGGCATGGATGAGGCACTGATGTGGCACGGATGAGCACAGATGTGGTATGGATGAGGCATGGATGGGCACAGATGAGCAATGATGTGGCATAAATGAGGCATGGATGGGCATGGATGAGCACTGATGTGGCACGGATGATGCATGGATGGGCATGGATGAGGCATGGATGAGCACTGATATAGCACAGATGAGGCATGGATAATCACTGATGTGGCATGGATGAAAACTGATGTGGCATGGATGTGGCATGGATGTGGCACGGATGAGCACTGATGAGGCATAGATAATCACTGATGTGGCACGGATAAGCACTGATGTGGCAAGGATGAGCACAGATGTGGCATGGATGTTGCATGGATGAGCACTGATGTGGCACGGATTAGCACTGATGTGGCACAGATGAGCACTGTTGTGAAACAGATGGTCACGGATGAGGCAGGGATGTGGAACGGATGAGCACTGATGTGGCACAAATGAGGCAGGGATGAGCACTGATGTGGCATGGATAAGGCATGGATGAGCACTGATGTGGCTTTGATGAGGCATGGATGGGCACGGATGAGGCATGGATGTGGCATGGATGAGCACTGATGAGGCACGGATGAGCACAAATGTGGCATGGATGAGACATGGATGGGCATGGATGAGCACTGATGTGGCATGGATGAGCACTAACGTGGCATGGATGAGCAGGGATGTGGCATGGATGAGGCATGGATGTGGGGGATGAGAGAGAGAGGGGGGAAGAAAGAGAGGGGGTGAGAGAGAGAGACAGAGAAAGAGAAGGGGTGAGGGAAAGAGAGGGGGGAGAGAGAGGGGGTGGGGGAGAGAGAGAGAGAGAAAGGGGGTGGTGGGAGACAGAGAGAGGATGAGAGAGAGGGGGGGCAAGAGAGAGAGGTGGTGAGAGTGGGGGGCGAGAGAGAAAGAGAGGGGAGGTGGGAGACAGAGAGAGGGTGAGAGAGAGAGGGGGCAAGAGAGAGTGGGGGGGTGAGAGAGATCATCATACCTGCACTCACTAAATATACATGCAAGCTAGTCTCCCCTAGGCTCAAGCAACCAGGATCTAGAGCTGCTGTGTGCTTTATAATTAAATCTGCTGCCTCCATAGAAAGCCCTTTCACAGCAGTGTGTGCAAGTTGGAGTGTGGAGGGGAGGGGGGGGGGCATGTGAAAGGGGCCTAACTGGCGTGGCAGTGATCAGGGACACTGCAACTGGTGCGGCGGTGGTTAGGAACACTGAGTGGGTGGTGGGTATTAGGGACATTGATTGGTGATAGTATGTAAAAAAATATACTTTTTTTTACAGTTTTTATTATTTATGTAACATCTTTTTTACATACTGCCCCAGAGTAGTGCAGTGTAACCCTAGAGGCACTGTACTACTCTGGGAAAGTGATAAGGATTTTTTTTTTCACTGTGATTGCTTGTTACAGTGATGATGCCTGTAACAGTAATCATTTTAGCTGTCATGAATGGCTTTCATTCATGACTGTTGTTTTACTTGTTTACTATTATGATGCTGTGATTAGCCACAATTAACACATGGTACAGGGCCCTGTGATTGGCCCTGTACACCACATGATCACTGTAACCAATCACAGCATCACAAAAGTAAATAATGACTGGCTGCCAATCATGACAGCTATTTACTGGGTGAGCATGTGATTACTGTGATTGGTCACAGTGATCACATGGTACCTGGGTCGATCATAGCGGCCCGGTACTGATCGCTCAATTCCTCTGTGTCCAGTGGACACAGCGGTCGCAGATGGCCCTGCTGCATGACTCAGGGAGTGCATGTGAGGCACACGACTGTTAGGACGTCATATGACATCCATTTGGAATAGTAGAGCATCCGCCCAGCCGTATTTTTACAATAGGCCAGGATGGAAGCTGTGTATTTTGTTAGCCTTTTTGATAGTCTGCTATTTCACAGGGAAATAGAAGGCAGATTGCATGTAAAAATTATTGCTTTTTGGGATTAAATAACAAAAAATTGTACAGATTTGCAACATGCCTTTTAAGCCTTGCTTGGACAGGCTGCCTTTTCTGAGTGGAAAAGTAAGCACTGCCGGACAGAAGTCTCCCGCGCGCGCTTACAGCGCCGGAGCCGTGATACCTGGAAGACACGCTGAGGGGAAATGTCAGCTCCCTCGGCGTGGACAGGGTGAGATGCCGGCGCCTCGTTCTAAGGTAAGTATCTCATAATGAGCTAGTATGCGGTGCATACTAGCTCATTATGCCTTTTCCCTTGCGGGTGTAGGAAAAACAAAAAAAGCCAGCAGGTATACAACCGCTTTAAAGGATAAGTTACAATTTCTGAGAGAGAGAAAGCAAGCACATTGCATCTGCAAATAAGAAAAAAATACAGTGGCTTGCGAAAGTATTCGGCCCCCTTGAACTTTTCAACCTTTTGCCACATTTCAGGCTTCAAACATAAAGATATAAAATTTTTATTTTTTGTGAAGAATCACCAACAAGTGGGACACAATTGTGAAGTGGAACGAAATCTTTTGGATTTTTGAAACTTTTTAAACTAATAAAAAAATGAAAAGTGGGGCGTGCAAAATTATTCGGCCCCCTTGCGTTAATACTTTGTAGAGCCACCTTTTGCTGCGATTACAACTGCAAGTCGCTTGGGGTATGTCTCTATCAGTTTTGCACATCGAGAGACTGAAATTCTTGCCCATTCTTCCTTGCAAAACAGCTCGAGCTCAGTGAGGTTGGATGGAGAGCGTTTGTGAACAGTAGTTTTCAGCTCTTTCCACAGATTCTCGATTGGAGTCAGGTCTGGACTTTGACTTGGCCATTCTAACACCTGGATACATTTATTTGTGAACCATTCCTTTGTAGATTTTTCTGTATGTTTGGGATCATTGTCTTGTTGGAAG
The DNA here is from genome assembly GCA_037952925.1 of Lithobates clamitans. NCBI lineage: Eukaryota > Metazoa > Chordata > Amphibia > Anura > Ranidae > Lithobates > Lithobates clamitans. Next base: position 226,644 of record JBBGZY010001957.1, on the reverse strand, counting down.
ATAAATCTCCATCCCAGTTTCAGGTCTTTTGCAGACTCCAACAGGTTTTCATCCAGAATGGTCCTGTATTTGGCTGCATCCATCTTCCCCTCAATTTTAACCATCTTCCCTGTCACTGCTGAAGAAAAGCAGGCCCAAACCATGATGCTGCCACCACCATGTTTGACAGTGGGGATGGTGTGTTGAGTGTGATGAGCTGTGTTGCTTTTACGCCAAACACATCGTTTTGCATTGTGGCCAAAAAGTTGGATTTTGGTTTCATCGGACCAGAGCACCTTCTTCCACATGTTTGGTGTGACTCCCAGGTGGCTTGTGGCAAACTTTAGACGAGACTTTTTATGGATATCTTTGAGAAATGGCTTTCTTCTTGCCACTCTTCCATAAAGGCCAGATTTGTGCAGTGTACGACTGATTGTTGTCCTATGGACAGACTCTCCCACCTCAGCTGTAGTTCTCTGCAGTTCATCCAGAGTGATCATGGGCCTCTTGGCTGCATCTCTGATCAGTCTTCTCCTTGTCTGAGCTGAAAGTTTAGAGGGACAGCCAGGTCTTGGTAGATTTGCAGTGGTCTGATACTCCTTCCATTTCAAAATGATCGCTTGCACAGTGCTCCTTGGGAAATCTTTTTGTATCCAAATCCGGCTTTAAACTTCTCCACAACAGTATTACGGACCTGCCTGGTGTGTTCCTTGGTCTTCATGATGCTCTCTGCGCTTTCAACAGAACCCTGAGACTATCACAGAGCAGGTGCATTTATACAGAGACTTGATTACACACAGGTGGATTCTATTTATCACCATCAGTCATTTAGGACAACATTGGATCATTCAGAGATCCTCGCTGAACTTCTGGAGTGAGTTTGCTGCACTGAAAGTAAAGGGGCCGAATAATTTTGCACGCACCACTTTTCAGTTTTTTAATTGCTAAAAAAGTTTAAAATATCCAATAGATTTCGTTCCACTTCACAATTGTGTCCCACTTGTTGGTGATTCTTCACAAAAAATTAAAATTTTATATCTTTATGTTTGAAGCCTGAAATGTAGCAAAAGGTTGAAAAGTTCAAGGGGGCCAAATACTTTCACAAGCCACTGTATATGTTTCTTTATGAGATTGAAGATGTAAAATGTTATAGATTTGCACCACAGATATTAAGCCTGTATGGAAAGGCTGCAATTTCTAAGAAGGCATATCACATGTGAAAAAAAAAATCAGTTTCTTCATTCAAAAGATTGAAAAATATTGCAGTATAGCCTTTAATTAATAATTAAGCCTTTTTAGACAAGCCATCATTTCTTAGGGATTGAGCAGGCATTTTGTATCTGTGGGAAAAAAAATGTTGGATCAATGCAGGTTTGCCGCACACATTTGAAGCCCTTAATTGGATAGGTCACAATTTCTGAGAGAGAGAACAAGCAGACAGCATGTAAAATAAAAGGCCAATAGTGTTGAGGTAGAGCGCAGGCAAATTGCATCTGGAGAAAAAAAAGTTTTCTATTTTCACTTGAAATTTAAAGCAGAAAAATATATATTATTTCAAGTACATCTATTAAGACTTTTCGGATAGACTGCAATTTTTGATGGGGAGAGAAGGCAGATTTCAGCAATAAGTAAAACTAGGCAGAATGTTCGTGTAGACATATTATAAATATTGTACAGATTTGCTGCAGAGAATCTCATCCTTGTTAATGAGAGAATCATTTCAAGGCAGAAATTAGGCCTATTTCAGCCAGAAATATGACCTGCAAGGCCATTGTTTCAGACACAAGCTTTAACCTCTTCAGCTCCGGAAGATTTTACCCACTTCCTGACCAGGCGATTTTTTGTGATATGGCACTGCGTTACTTTAACTGACAATTGCGCACCTGTGCAACAATTTATGTATTTTTTTCCCCACAAATAGAGCTTTCTTTCAGAGGTATTTGATCACCTTTGCAGTTTTATTTGTGCTATAAACAAAAAAGACGCCAATTTAAAAAAAAAAACATTTTTTACTTTCTGCTATAAAACAATTGAAAAAAATAAAATGTTTTCATAAATTTACTCCAATATGTATTCTGCTACATATTTTTGGTGAAAAAATTGCAATAAGCATATATTGATTAGTTTGCACAAAAGTTATAGCGTCTACAAACGATGGGATATTTTAAATTTTTTACTAGTAATGGCAGCGATCATCAACTTATAGCAGGATTGCATACACGCATGCGTGCCCCTACCCGGAAATGGCAGGTCACATATATACAGTGGTGCTCATAAGTTTACATACCCTGGCAGAATTTATGATTTCTTGGCCATTTTTCAGAGAATATGTATGATAACACATAAACTTTTCTTTCACTCATGGTTAGTGTTTGGCTGAAGCCATTTATTATCAATCAACGGTGTTTACTCTTTTTAAATCATAATGGCAACAGATACTACCCAAATGACCCTGACCAAAAGTTTACATACCCCAGTTCTTAATACTGTGTATTGCCTCCTTTAACATCAATGACAGCTTGAAGTCTTTTGTGGTATTTGTGGATGAGGCTCTTTATCTTCTCAGATGGTAAAGCTGCCCATTCCTCTTGGCAAAAAGCCTCCAGTTCCTGTAAATTCTTGGGCTGTCTTGCAGGAACTGCACGTTTGAGATCTTCCCAGAGTGGCTCAATGATATTGAGGTCCGGTGACTGAGATGGCCACTCCAGAACCTTCACTTTATTGCAGTTTATTTATTGCAGTTTATTTATTACTGCTGTAGCCAATAACAGGTCGACTTGGCCTTGTGTTTTGGATCATTATCATGTTGGAATGTCCAAGTACGTCCCATGAGCAGCTTCCTGGCTGATGAATGCAAATGTTCCTCCAGTATTTTATGATAACATATTGCATTCATCTTGCCATCAATTTTCACCAAATTTCCCATGTCTTTGTAGCTCACACTTTCCCAAAACATCAGCGATCCATGTCCGTGTTTCACAGTAGGAGTGGTGTACCTTTCATCATAGGCCTTGTTGACTCCTCTTCAAATGTAGCGTTTATGTTTGTGGCCAAAAAGCTCAATTTTGGTCTCATCACTCCAAATGACTTTGTGCCAGAAGGTTTGAGGCTTGTCTCTGTGCTGTTTGGCATATTGTAAGCGGGATACTTTGTGGCATTTGTGTAGTAATGGCTTTCTTCTGGCAACTCGACCATGCAACCCATCTTTCTTCAAGTGCCTCCTTATTGTGCATCTTGAAACAGCCACACCACATGTTTTCAGAGAGTCCTGTATTTCACCTGACATTATTTGTGGGTTTTTCTTTGCATCCCAAACAATTTTCCTGGCAGTTGTGGCTGAAATTTTAGTTGGTCTACCTGACCGTGGTTTGGTTTCAACAGAACCCCTCATTTTATACTTCTTGGTTAGAGTTTGAACACTGCTGATTGGAATTCTCCATTCCTTGGATATGAGCACAGCTATATACATGATCTGGCGCAGAGGTGCAGTCCTGTAGCAATAACATTGCTATAGGGAGGACCTTAAGTGGTTGAAAGGACTGTTGGGTCTTATGAAAGCAAAGTGAATGCAGATGGGCTAGCAGAATGCCCCTTTACCTGCCTGCCAAAGCTGAAGGCACCAGGGGCCTTTAACTCTATTACTTACAATCATCTGGGCTGCCACAATTTCTTTGGTTCCTGTCAGCTCCTGGACTCCTGGACAAAACCAGGAGATATAAATTGCAGCTTCTCCCTGTTCCCTATGCTCAGTGGGACTGTGCCTAATGGAGAAACTAGGACTGGCCAAACTAGCTGCAACCAGGTACATGGCCCCCACATGTCAATGTGTGGGCCCACTGAGCATGTAGCAAAACCTAAGCTCCCCATTGCAGTCTTTTTAATGCGGTAGAGTTGCTCTCAGTTGCCTGGTCTGCTCTTCAAGTGACTTATCTGTGTGCAGCCTACTACAGGGTTTCTGCCTTTAGCTACCCAGATAGCAAGGATAACTTGCCACAAATTTGTGGCAGTGTTGAATTGTAAGTCTGTTAACTTGCTGCACATTTTCACTGGCAAGTTGTACACTTGCAGAGCACTTGAAGCACATGTTCTGGTTGACACTTTGACAAATTGTAGCAAATTTGCATGGCAATTCTCTAGCAAGAGAAAGTTGATCTGGAGTCATGCAGTGCAGACTTGCTGCATTTGTATAACAAGCTTGTGAAACCTGGCAAGTCTAGCAATAGCTTAGCAAGTCATTTTTAATGACTTGCACCACAATTGCTTGCTATCTGGGTGCGTGGATCACCCTTCAAAATTGTTCCCTGATATGGGAGGGAGATGCTTGGTTACCTTGTCAAAGGAACTGCAGCTATTTGACCACCTATCTCTTACTTTATGTGGATTATCTACAGCTTTTTTTTAGTTGTCAATTTCATTCTTGTATTACCACCCAATCTGGATTCATCTCTGTTGAGCTGATCATTTGGCTGATACTGTTACATAACACTCCCACACTCTGTGACAGCAGACTTTATAGTGTCTGGACTGCAACTTTGGACAAATCCATCACCAGGGGTCAGAAACAACTAAAAAAAGATTTATAAAGGGTATTAACACCCTAAACTTACCCAGGAGCAAGAAAAGGGGGCACTAGTGCAACTGCCAAAAATAACAATAGGCATGGAATTATAAACAGCATAAAAAAGAGGGTCTTTTAGTCCTTTAGAAAAGTCCATATAAAAACATAGTGGCATGAAGTTCACATTATGACAGCATCAGCAGTCTCACTTCCAAGCAGGATCTGGGCAGACTCCTGCCAGCAAACCATTTAAAAAAGGGTCTGGAGCAAGACTTTGGTCAATGACAATTGTTTGCGATACATTAAAGGGCACTTAGTGGAGCATTTCCCACAGAATCATCCCTAAATTTCAGATTTTATCTGAATGTCCAAACAGCCAAAGTTAGGTCTGAACTTGGTTTGGACCAAACTCCCAGGCAGCTCATCTTTAGTGGCTATTGAGGAGAGAAGGAAAATGGTCTACATGAGAGTGTACAGGTGTGAGGGGGGGCTGAGAGCATACAGGTGTGAGGGGGGCTGAGAGCGTACAGGTGTGGAGGGGCTGAAAGCGTACAGGTGTGAGGGGGCTGAAGAGCGTACAGGTGTAAGGGGACAGAGGCACTGAAGGACTTGCTAGGATGGCTAGTAGGCGAATTCGGTAGGATGGCCAGTGGGCGGGCCCTGGGGAATTATGGTGGTCAGGCTTGGGGGAGCCTAGGACTAATGCTGTGTAAGGGGCCCCACAGTTTCTGAAGGCTGCCCTGCCACCCACCATATGGCCTGTAATTGTAATGCTGCTGTGGATTAGAGATGGAGATATGTCAGGGACTGCACTATTCTAGCCCACAGGAGCTTCTGCACACAATGGCCACAAAAATTCCCTTGATGTCCTGCATAGGCTATCAATGGGAAAAACCTCAATCAATTTTATATATAAAGCTTCTGAATTCACAGGTAATAAAAGATGTTTCTCACTATAACTGGGCATCGACAATATAACATTCAGGGTATTCAGGTTGTCTACAGATCAGCTTTAAAGTTGAACATTACATTACCGATAACAAATTGCAAAAGCATAATAATATGATATGGATGCCCCTAGCAAAGGACAAGGTGATTATAAGAAGCAAAGAATGAGTTTAGTGTTAGGAGTTATGTTTAGGAGATTAATGTTAGGGTCAAGGACCCTAACATTAATCTCAACTCCAGGCAAAATAATAATAATAATAACATTCCTAAATAGTCACAAAGGATTGAAATCTACTATTTGTGCACCAAATGCCTCTACCAACTCAGATATTGCTTTGTAAAGGTGGCAGTGACATCTTCACTGTGCTGTACGGAGAGCAGAGCTGTGGAAGGGGCCCATCAGGCTTCACCCACTAAAGGCTGCCTGCAGAAAAGTACAGGAGGGGCAGAAACAAGACCAGCCACCCTGGACAAGGAAAGAGAGCAGCAGTGACTCGTCTTTATTACAGGAAGCTTTTGCACATAGACAAACTTTCACACTGCATTACTGCAGAGATCTGAAAGAAATACACAAATGCCAAGATTCGAGGAAGAATGCATATGTCTCTTACCATCTTCAATGGGAAAGTGAGTTAAGGAGGCAGATAGACTCAGAGGACTGGCAGGTGATGACCATAGCTCTTTCTAAATGTTCAAAAAATGTTCTCATTTTGGAGAAGGCTTACAGAGTACTGTACAGGTTGTACTATACGCTGGCTAAGCTGGCGTGTTTCATCCCATCCTATTCTCCTCTCTGCTTCCGAGGTTGTTCACAAGAGGGCACTATGGCAAACATTTGGTGGTCTTGTCCGAAGGTACGCCGACTATGGGTCAGGGTTTATACTCTCCTTCGTAATATTTTTCACACTAACCTAAAAAACAGACCCCTTTGAGGCCCTTCTTTGCAAGCCGATTGCAGAATTTCTCCGTCTGGAGCGGCAATTAGCTATGCATCTATTAACTGCAACTAAACTGACTATTGCAAAGGCTTAGAAATCTCCAGGACTTAGCTTTGAAGCGGTAAAAAATTATGGTAACTGGGAAACTGACAGCCTTCCTCTCGGACACACATGATAAATTTCTTAGGGTTGGGCATGCGTAGATAGCGCATACCCAACCTTTTAGATTTGACACTACGCTCCTCCCAATTTAATGATTCTCTGGCGTACACCACGTAGGACTCTCCTTTTTCTTCTCTTATTTCTCTTATTTCTGTCTTCTCTTCCTTCTTTCTTCCTCCTTTCTCATTTTTGTTTTTCTCTTTTTTTTTTCTTTAACTTTATTCTGTGTATCTATTTTTAGACCTTTTAGGCCCCTGGGCAAAGGGCATGGTTAAGATGGTTACGGTGAAAGCACTTTTACGGTTATACATTGCATTCTCACCCATATGTAACTCTATTGCCAATGAGCTTACAAGTTTTACCATGTTTAGCTGGATGCCCATGTTCCAAGTCAGTATGCAATGTAATTAGGATTCCCAAGTTTCCTCATTTAGAGACGTATGGACTTTCGTAAACACGTAGTACTGAATTTGAAATCTTCTATAAAATTTTGTACATTGTTGATTTATTCTTCTCATGACACTTTTTTTACTTATTTTTTGTAACATCTTATATGCAATGTAACCATACTATTTTTGACCTACTCTGTTGGATTGAATCTTAATAAAACAAAGTATGCATATGCTTTCTCCTTTTAGCTTTTAGCTAAAAAGAGAAAAATTAATTATGGGTGGGTTCACACTAATGCGATGCTAGACATCGTATGTGATTCGCACTGCATTGCTGTGCACATTACATGTCTGTGTGACGGGAATTCCGCCAAACAGTTTGTATGGCTGAAATTGCATTGCATTCACACCAAAATGGCGCAGGACCCTTTTTTATGGTCCACACTAGAATCCGATTGCATGGGTGTTCAGACCCATGCGATCCGATTCCACAGTTCGCACTGTGTACTGCGAATGGATTTGGGGATGTCATTAACTTTATATTGACACCCGCAGCGGTTCATAAGAGCAGAGCAGGTAAGTATAACATGTTTGTTATTTTTATTAAAAAATCTGAACCTTTACAACCCCTTTAAGGCAAGTAAAAAGCATTTAAAAAGGTAATTTACAATTGTTTTTATTTTTTAAGTTACGTGAAAGCGAATATGTAACAACTAAGGCTCAATTCATACCAGATGTGGTGGGACTGTACTGGGCTGTTATTCCAGCTTCTGTCGATTGGGCATGCTGGAAAACCAGCATCCAATCGGAATCCGATCAGCTGGCAGTGCTCTGGCAGGTTTTTTTTTTCATCCAGCCCCCTGGGCTTATAGTGTGTATCTGGCTTAAGTTGCAAAGGCAGTGAATGGGAGTGCTTTATCGCCATGGCAAGAATTCTACCTCATGTTGCATTCAACGACCAGTGCAGCCCACAGAACACAAACCATTCAAGTGAATGGGGCTGTGACATGAACAGTTGCAATGCGATGGTACGAGATTTTAGAACTTGAAGTGTTACAAAACCCACAACAGTAAAATAAGTCTGTTTATGCAGTAAAGCATGCTTGTTATACTCACTTGTTATACTCACTGAGGAACCTAATGGGTTAATCCTCTGCATTGTGTAAAAAGGCTGTGTGATACTGTCTTATCTGTTCCTCCTCTTCTTCCACTGTCCCTTTATTATTTCCTGATAATACAGAGCTAGGGGACAAACTGCACATGCTCAGTTTGGTGTGTATTGCTAGAGAGTTTTTCTTTTTTCTTGGGAGAGTGCATGTGATCAACACAGGGCCAATCAGCACTGTCCAGATATATCCAGACAGAGGGTCAGGGGAGGATTAAAACTCCTCTTACAGGATTTACTAGGAACTGATAGAAGTCACAAGACTGCTATATAATGCTTATGAGAAAAGGTATTTAGCAGTTTATATTTACTAAAATATTTGCATTTCCATGTTCTGTGTACTGTGGGAGACCAGATATAGTGAATGCAGGTTCTGAGTTTAAAGTGGAGTTCTACCCACTTTTACAACTCTTCAGCATCCCTCACTAAACTGTGCACTGTAAACAAATTGGATATTTTTTTATTTTTTTTCTCAGCACCTACTGTATATCTGCTGTATTCATTTTTCACTTCCTCCTCCCTGGCTGAGGCCCATCGCATCATTTCCTGTTAGCAATGCCTTCTGGGAAGGGGCGTCAACTTCCTCTGAAACTGCCATTGCTATGGAAACCTGATCTGAAACCTATTACACTGCTTGTGCTGCACTGAGCATGTGCGAGATCTGCAAGGACGAGATCCAGGAAGAAATACAGTCTGGCTTCAGATGCCCACACTTAAGATGGCCACGGCCTGCTGTAAGTTTATAAAATAACAAACTACTGCTATAAAATAAACAAAACAGACCTTAGTTTACAGACTAACTTTACTAGAATACATTAAGCTTGTGTATTATAGGGGTATTTTTATTTAAAAAGTATAATTTCTGCCGGAACACCACTTTAATAACACTTTAAAACAGTGGACAAAGAGGTGACCTAACATCTCCTTTCTGCCCGTCAAACGCCCTCTGAAAAGTAATTCACCACAGATAATTCTACAGAGGGCTAACACTATTAAAAAATATGTTTTGAACATAGAAAGGTTATTTCAAAGGCTAGATCATTTAAGAACAATTGAAACTGTATGGCTCTGGGTACTTTGAGGATGATGTACAATTTCCCTCCCCTTTCCATTTTCACTTCCAATACATTGAAGTATTCTATTCTAATAATTTACCATCACTAGTTTGCCAACAGGGTTTAAAGACATTTCTGGATCTCTTCTCTAATTAAACACAGCGAAGAAATGAAAGAGTTAACACAACAGTACCTAGTGTTTTTTAAATGAGTCTAGTCTCCCGGTAATAAACCTTGTCCACATAGCTTTGTGAATAGCTGCTATCTGGATGCTGTTCTAATTCCATGATGAAGAATACCTTTCTGTAAAGTGTATAATTACCCTCTGCCACTCTTCCATCTCCTATGGTTTCTCATCTTCTTCAATAATGGAGAACAGATGAACAGAAGTTAAAAATAAAGGGCTTTTAACAATGTAGCAGCCTGCGCATAATGTACATATAATGATGATCCTGTGAAGGCCCATTATTTCCACCCGCTTGCTGCTTGCTGCTGCTGAGCCAGAGGAAAGCGTTGTATGTGAGACTGCTGAAATGGATCTGCAGATTTCAGACAAATGAATCACGGCCAAGCAGTCTGCTGCTGGAAAGAGGCTACACATCTATTTAGCACGTTTATGATTTTGCCTGTCTGTCCCAACAAAGATGAAGAAACCACAAGACATTTTTTTTATATATTTCATTTATTGCAAAAATATCCATTATCCTACAGGCCAAACTGGCCTTACCATGTCACTCCTGAAGAGTGTTGTGACAAGAAGACAATTTAAAGAAACCACTCCCTGAAATGTAGCAATAAGAAAACATTTAAGTGTATGTCTAGAGAAAACAAAATCTTAGTTCATTTCTCCAATTAATGCACACCTTTCTATGTTTTGTCTCTAAGAACACTGAAAATACAGAAAGATGGCAGATCCTACCAGAAATCCAGTGAGTTCCTACCTTCTTGTAGTTAGTTGACAACTCTGCTTCTGCTGCTATAAAATCCTAAGCAATGTTGTCATTCATGAGTTCTAGACCAGCCTTTTTCAACCAGGGTGCCCAGGCTGCCAGGCACCCTGGGGTGCCTTTAGCTTTCTTCAGGGGCACCTTTACAAAATGCCTAAAAATTGACCAAAAATTCTATACAGGCCTTTTCTTCACAAAGCCACATGTTTTCATTGTACACCATTCTATCCACTGGCATTCTTAACAACCAATGATGTCATCAGTTGATAAGGAGGATGTTGGGTGCCTGCACAGCATCCTTGTTTGGCCCTCCACTGCCCCTCTCTGTTAGCATACATATATAGTTAAGTAGTTGGTCTTGTTGAAAAAAAGGCACAATCCAGTTCAAATAATAGAAAAGGAAAAAAACATACAATCCTATATATACAATCCAATCTGCTCCATCAGGGGAAAAAAATGCTTCCTGATCCCCCAAGAGGTACCAGTGTGCAAAGGTGTGTTTGCTTTGGTAAAGAAAAGAAGGAAGAGAGGGCGCACTGTTGCAATGGCGCCCGGAGATCCCTGCTGTGAGTTGCGGAAATACCTCTGAATACCGTTCCGTGGAGACGGTGGCTGGCTCCCGCTGACCGATGCTCTTGTTCTGTACCTTAGAGGTTAGCATACCTCACTTTCATGTGAATAAACCGTATGCTGTGCGGTTGGGAGAAAGATAATGCAGGAGCTCTCCAAAAAAACCTCCTCACTCGGCCATTGCTACCCCCCCCCCTCCAACGACCAATTTTTACGCACCCGTTACTTTTATCCAAAGTCAAAGTAACACCAGATTGTATCCAAAAAATCTCTAATCTTGTTCCCAGTGCACTACATTGTGGCCTCATCATACACATTGGCTCCCCAGCTGTTGCTGAGCAAAATAAAGGCAGCTTGCAGGGAAAATGTCATTTTCTTTGGCTTTATAAATGCAATTATTGCTGCAGCAGATTCTGGACATGGTACAGATCTGACAATTTACAGGTAGACTAAAGGGGCGTCCCAGGCACTATATTGTAAGGAATTTTTCAATGGTATGCTTTCACTTTAAAAATCAAAAAATCACTGCTCACTTAAAAATTACATTTTCACAAACTTTTTTTTATTGATACATGTCCCCCAGGGCAGGACCCGGACCCCTAAAACCATTGTATGCCCAATTACTTGCATATAAGCCTTCAAAATGGGCACTTTTGATTTTTGACGTTCGGGTCCCATTGACTTTAATGGGGTTCGTTATTCGGGTCTGAATTTTCATAGAGTTCGAAAGTTCTGGTGCGAACCGACCAGGGGTCCGTTTGGCCCATCCCTAATGCCCATCAGTGCCACCTATCAGTGCCCATCAGTGCTGCATATCAGTGTAGCCTATAGGTGCCCATCAGTGCTGCATATCAGTGTCGCCTATCAGTGCCTATTAATTCTACATATCAGTGCCTCCTCATCAGTACCCATCAGTGCCACCTTTTCAGTGCCACCTCGTCAGTGCCCAACAGTGCCGCCTCATCAATGCCCATCAGTGCAGCCGCATCAGTTCCCATCAGTGAAAGAGAAAACTAAATTTTATAACAAAAACACAGAAAAACTTTTTTTTCCAAAAATGTCAGTCTTTTTTAGTTTGTTTAGCAAAAAAAACCCAGCGGTGATCAAAAACCACCAAAAGAAAGCTCTATTTGTAGGAAGAAAACTATAAAAATTTGGTTTCCTGTCGCATCATGGCAGCATACACTTTGGGTTGTGACTCCGCCCCTCACAACCTGATAGGACCACATAGCTATAAGTTGTAAAGATGGCCCCCGCCCCAGTATTCTCTTATTTTTCCTCACCTGAAGGACTGAAGATGTCAGAAGCACCCCCTTACCGAATTCGCCCCAGCCAGGTTCTAGCCTCTCCTGGGTGGAAGTCCTTACCTGTACAGCCTCTAAATGAGCTAGATGGAAGGAACCCCACTCTGGTGATCTCAGGGGTATGTTAAAAACGGCTCCAGTATAAGCCTTAAATAGGCTTAGTTGTGTGCAGCGGTCTCCATTACACTTTTCATTCCTTCTGTGTGTGCTGTGCACGCTCTCAGGGCGGCCTGGTCGCTTTGCCAGGTTCCAAGATGGCGCCGAGCGGGGCGCGCCGCTACTGAGCATGTGCGGGCGGGTCGTGACCTCGGTGGCCATGGTGGTTCTTTTAAAAACCTCAATCTGTCATTATATGATGCCTCTGGTTCCTGAAGACACCCTGACTGCTTTACCAGCTCTGTTTTTCCTTCTGGCGTTCCCCCTTGGGGTAAGTGGTTTCTCCTTTCTTCTGGTACCTGTGTTTGGCTGACTGCATGTTTATACCTGCCTATATCTCTGCCAGGTCTATCACAGTTTCCTTTCCATGGAGACCGCTGCCCCAGCAGATCACCATCAGCCCAATAGGTAAGGGGGGGGGATTTCCATGGTAAGTAGTGAAGATTGAAAAAGAGAGCAGGATCGTACTAATGCTGCCTAATTGGTCAGCCCTACCAGGTCATCAAGGTCGTCAAAATCAAGACGAAGAGAGACCTCTCGCAGGAGAAGCTGCTCCAGCCATAGGCGAAGCCGCTCACTCGGCAGAAGTCGCTCAGCCCACAGAGGAAGCCGTAGGAGGAGTCGTTCCTACTCCAGGCATAGGCGTTCCTATCACAGGAGATCCCCTGCACGTAGACGTCAGTCTCCTGCACATCCCTCCCGGCCGGCAGGGAATGCTTGCTGGGTATGCGGGGCCACAGCCCTACCAGACAGATTAGCCTGCCGCAAATGCATGGACGAAGCTACCAGAGAGAAAGAACTGGTCACTGTAGAGCCTACCGGAGTCCCTGCTACGCATATCTCAACTCCAGACGTGGAGGTTACAGCCCTAAGCACCTCCCCATCCCATCCCAGTACATCTAGGGAACAAGAATTCCCGTCAGATGAGGAAGAACTGGAGGCGGCAGCAGGCTTTGATTTTTCGCTCATAGGCCCCTTTGTGAAATCGGTCAAGGAAGCGATTAACTGGGAAGAACCTGAAGAGGTACAACAGAAACAAAGGAAGTATTTTCCAAATCTCAAGAAAGTACCTGAAGCCTTTCCATTCATAGAGGAACTGGATGAGCTTATTAAAGATGAATGGCAGAATCCAGAGAAGAAAGTTAGTCTCTCTAACAGGCTTACCAAGTTGTATCCTCTAAAAAAACCCAGGGTATCTCCCCTGGTTTCCCCTCCAGTGGTGGATGCCTCTTTGATGTGCCTAGCCAGGCATGTGACGCTTCCCATTGAGGACGCAGTGCATTCAGGGATGTCCTGGACAGAAAGGTGGATACGTACCTTAAAAGGGCTTACGTTTTCGCAGGGGGTGCCTGCAGACCAGCAGTGGCACTGGCCGCCGTCGGGAAAGCTATTTCCGGGTGGTCTGCAAACACCGCGAAACTCGTGGCTAAAGGCGCAGATCAAGACCAGATCGTTAAAGCCCTACAGGAACTCAGTCTCACAGGAGACTTTGTGGCGGAAGCCTCGGTGGATACCATTAGGTCCGCTTTGAGATCTATGTTAGCCACGGTAATGGCCAGGAGGGCGTTGTGGCTTAAACCCTGGTCAGCCGACCCGGCCTCAAAGTCCAACTGGTGCAGGATTCCATATGATGGAATTAACCTCTTTGGCGCAAAGCGGGATACAGCAATATCCATAGTGACAGGTGAGAAGTCTGGTCTTATCCCTTCAGACAGAAGACCAAAACAGCAAAGAGCGCCTCCCTTCAAGCGCAATCTCCCGGAAAGATACAGGGATGCAAAATCCTATAGACCTGGGAAGGAGTACAGAAGAACTTGGAAGAACCCTCAGACGTCCTTCCTCAAGTTCCAAAAAACCATGACCCCGGCCTCCAATGAACAGAAACCGTTTTGAAGGTACGCCCGCCCAACCAGCAGTAGTGGGTGCCAGGCTCACAAGTTTCAAGTTGGTTTGGGCGGAATTGATAAAAGATCCATGGACAGTATCCACCATCCGGGTCGGGCACAGGTGGTCGTTCAAGAACCGCCCTCCAAGGGGTCACTTCTGAGCAACCAAACTTCTTCCTTCCAGAGAGAAAAGGCTGTCCTTGGTCCAGTATATCCAGCACCTGTTAAGGAAACAAGCAATATTGGAGGTCGCACCATCTCAAAGAGGTCAAGGTTTCTATTCCCCACTCTTCCTGGTAAGGAAAAAGTCAGGGGACTTTCGTCCCTTCCTGGACCTAAAGAAACTCAACCGGTCAATTCGGGTAGAAACATTCAGGATGGAGAGCCTTCAATCAATTCTCCAGGTGATAAATCGGGGAGACTGGATGCTCTCAATCGATCTTCGAGACGCATACTTACATATCCCGATTCACGCAGAGTTCCAGAGATTCCTCCGATTTACGATAAACAGCTGGCACTTCCAATTCCGAAGTCTTCCGTTTGGAATTTCCACCGCACCCAGGACGTTCACGAAAGTTCTATTGCCCGTGATAGCCCACTTGAGAGAGAGGGGATTAAGAGTCCACCATTACCTGGACGACATCCTGCTTCTCTCGAACAACAAGGAATCTCTCATCCAGCATCGGGAAATCCTGGTCTCCACCTTACAGTCTCTAGGGAGGCTGATAAACTGGGAGAAAAGCAGTTTCCATCCAACTCAGAGAATGGTCTTTTTAGGGGCCGAGCTGGACACAAGAGAGAACACGGTGGAGTTTCCAGAGGAGAAGATTCCTCCCCTGATTCAGAAGGTGAAGAAGGCTATCTCGGCCAAGAGGCTACCAGCCAGAACATGCCTCAGTATCCTGGGCTTTTTGGCATCCACCATTCCAATGGTTCAATGGGCGCAGTGGAACTCAAGGCCTTTCCAGATTTCCTTCCTGCGCCAGTGAAACGGGATTTCAATGTCCCAGTCGATTCACATCCCTCAGGAGGTGAAGCAATCATTGCTGTGGTGGACTCGGCCTCGCAACTTAAGAAGGTGCAAGAACATTATCACCCCTCACCAGGAGACGGTGACCTCAGATGCCAGTCTGCAGGGGTGGGGAGCTCACCATCAGCACTTTGCGGCTCAAGGCCGCTGGCCATTCAGGGCACAGGACATAGTGTCAAATGTGTTAGAAATGAGAGCAGCACTCCAGGCGCTCCTGTCCTTCAGCTCCCTCTTGAGAGGAAGACAAGTTCTTCTAAGAATGGACAACAAGGTTGCGGTTGCCTATGTCAACAGGCAGGGGGGCACCAGAAGCAGGTCCATGATGCAGGAGGTCCGTCCTGTCCTAGAGTGGGCACAAGTGAACCTGTTAAGCCTAAGGGCAATTTATGTTCCGGGAGTCCAGAATGTGCTGGCCGACTCGCTGAGCAGGAATTTCACCTCCAACCACGAGTGGTCTCTGAACCCACAGGCCTACGCCCTCATATCACGGACTTGGGGTTTACCAGAGATGGACCTGGCGGCAACCCCAGAGAATGCGAAATGCCGGAGATTCCTATCAAGAATACCATTACCTTCGGCGGAGGAGACGGATTGTCTCCTGCACCCCTGGAACTTCCAGCTGGGATACATCTTCCCTCCAACTCCTCTCATAGCGAGGTTTCTCCTGAGACTCAAGGAGTCATCGGCACTGGTGGTGGCAGTGATTCCCTTCTGGCCGAGGAGGCCATGGTTTACCACTCTGATGCAGCTGAATATGCCCCTTCCGTTGTCGTCAGACCTACTCTCCCAAGGTCATTTTCTTCACCCGAACCCGGAGAAGCTACATTTGATGGCTTGGAGACTGAAAGGGCTAGGTACCTAGAGCAAGGCTGTTCCCAGAGGGTAGCGGATACCCTTCTCCAGGCCAGGAGGCCTACCACGAATAATACTTACAGGCGAGTCTGGGAGAAGTTTACCGCCTTCGCTCAACAGCAAGGTTGGAACCCATCCTCACCATCGGTGTCACAGGTCCTGGAGTTTCTTCAGTTAGGCCTAGAGAAGGGCCTTAGGTCAAGTACCTTAAAGGTCCAAGTCTCGACCCTGTCCGCCTTGACAGGAGTCAGATGGGCACAAGATCACCTTGTGGTTCAGTTCCAAAGGGCCTGTCTAAAGCTGAGGCCGCCTAGGAAACCTTCCTTCCCAGTCTGGGACCTCTCAGTCGTACTGGAAGCTTTATCTAAGGAGCCGTTTTTTCCTAATGAGAACTTATCCTTATGGGATCTGACGCTGAAAGTCTCATTCCTGATAGCCATAACATCGGCTAAGAGGGTGTCAGAGATGCAAGCCTTAATGGCCAGTGATCCATATCTGATTGTATTGCCAGACAGGTTAGTCTTGAAACCTTCAGACCGGTTCATCCCCAAGGTATCCTCGTCCTTTCACTTCAACCAGGAGATTAACCTTCCGGCCCTCAGTACGGAACAAGGCGACCCTCACCCTCTGGACGTCAAGGGTAATGTCCTGCAGTATCTTTCAGCTACCAGATCCATCAGGAAGACCGAAAGTCTCCTAATCATTCCGCATGGATTCAAGAGAGGTCAAGCGGCATCCTCACGCACAATTGTGTCATGGCTGGTGAAGACCATCAAAAAGGCCTACTCACTAAGCAATCATCAAGTACCTGAGGGCTTAAGGGCACACTCCACTAGGGCAGTGGCAACCTCCTGAGGAGCATATTGTCGAGTCTCGGCGGAGACAATTTGCAGAGCGGCCACCTGGTCTTCCAGGAGCACCTTTATGTCCCATTACAAGGTGGATTCCGCCTGCTTATCCACGGTGGATTTCGGAAGATTCGTTATCCAGGCCAATTCTTCTGTTCTTTGTTAATAAACTTAGTTTGAATTCCCACCCAGTCTTTGCGAGTTACTCCCCAAAGTGTATGCTGCCATGATGCGACAGGAAAACGGAAAATTGTATACTCACCTTTCCGTAATTTTCCTTTCCTGTCGTATCTTCATGGCAGCATACAATCTCCCACCTGTCTGAGGTGATATATACGGAGAATACTGGGGCGGGGGCCATCTTTACAACTTATAGCTATGTGGTCCTATCAGGTTGTGAGGGGCGGAGTCACAACCCAAAGTGTATGCTGCCATGAAGATACGACAGGAAAGGAAAATTACGGAAAGGTGAGTATACAATTTTCCGTTTTGGGTACAGTGTTTTATGACCGTGCAATTGTCATTCAAAGTGTGACAGCGCTGAAAGCTGAAAATTGTCCTAAGCAGGAAGGAGCGAGAGTGTCTGGTATTGAAGTGGTTAAAAAAGAAAAAAAAAGTGTCCCGCGATGTACATCCATCGTAAATCACGCCGCCCGACAGACCCTAAAAATAGAAAATATGAAAAAACTCTGCCTCCATGGGAGGCTTCCCGGTGATTGCTGTCTTTTTGCTTAAACAGCTCTTATATAGGCAAGGGCGGGGCCACCCGCTGATGTAACCAGATGGCCCCACCCCTCTGACATCATATGACATCATAAATGGGCAGGGTCATTCGGTTGCGTCAACGGGTGACCCCGCCCTTACCTGTATAACAGCTGTCAAAGTCAAAAGACAGCAGTCGCCGCGAGGCCTCCCATCCAGGCAGAGATTTTTTTCATTTTTCCTATTTTTCGGCTCCATCAAGCAGTGTGATTGAAGATGGATGTACACCCTGCCTATATTGAGGGCAAGCGGCCTGGTATGGTTCAGGAGGGCGGCGCTCGCTCGTCCCCTCCCTTTCCTGGCCTGCCAGGCTGCTTGCTCGGATAAGGGTCTGGTATGGATTTTGGGGGGGGACCCCACGCTGTTTTAAAAAAAGAATTGGCGTGGAGTTCCATTTAAAATCTATACCAGACCCAAAGGGCCTGGTATTGATTTTGGTGGGGACCCAATGCTGTTTTTTTCTTAATTCAGTCATGGGGTTCCCCTTAACCATTTAATACACTGTATTATATATTCTGCACTGCACTATATACCCTGCACTGTGTTATATATACTACACTGACTGCACTATATATTCTCCACTGTATTATATATACTACACTGACTGCACTTTATACACTGCGATGTATTATATATACTACACTGATGGTACTATATACTCTGAACTGTATTATATATACTACACTGACTGCACTATATACTCTGAACTGTATTATATATACTATACGGACTGCAATATATACTCTGAACTGTATAATTTATACTACACGGACTGCACTATATACTCTGAACTGTATTATATATACTACATGGACTGCACTATATACTCTGAACTGTATTATATATACTACAAGGACTGCACTATATACTCTGAACTGTATTATATATACTACACAGACTGCACTATGTACTCTGAACTGTTTTATATATACTACACAGACCGCACTATATACTCTGAAATTACATCAATGCACTGCGATCTCGTAGTGCATTATGGGGCGCTCCTTAGCGGATGAACTTGCCGCAAGTGCCCCAAATGTTTGTTTGTTCTACATACAAACGAACAGCTGATGTTTGAGTCGAACTTACGTTTGACTCGAACATCAAGCCCATCCCTACTCCTAATGCTTTTTAGTGATGTAACAAGTTAATCAATATAAAACAATGGTATAAAATGCGCTGGCAGGTGCAAAATAGCAAAAGTGGTAATATATACATTGCCGTGCTAAATGTGCTACTGTAGAAACAGATAGAAGTGAATAAAAAAATATGAAATTCAAAATCTAAGGTCCACATATTGTGCATATAAATGAAAAAAAATTGAAAAAAGTTATTTGAATCTTCAAAACACCGCTGTGACACCATTACGAAGAAATTATGTTCAATCCACTTTAGCGATCACCGTCGCGTGCATGGGCGGAGCTAACACCTGCGATGTCGCCACGCATCTCTGGGCTGGTAACTTTGTGAAGCATTGTCTGAAGTTTATACCATGCATTTCTCAAAGCGCATATTTGTTTTACCAATGTGAGTAGCTCTTCCACTTTGAAGGGCAATAAATGTTTTAGTTGGATTTACACTATGTGGATTCTTCCATTTTGATTTCATGTGAAATTTTGTGCACTATATGGTTGCCATTGATGTTACTACATTTTGGAAAGTGAGATATACTGCGGAACTCCAGCCAAGTAGCGTAAACTGAATTTCTCTATGATGGGATTGTCATTTACAGGCTGATTTGACTCTGTAGTGGAGTCTTTCTGTTCTGGTAATGCCGCATACACACGAGCAGACTTCTCATCGGACTGAACTCCGAAGGACTTTTCGATGGAGTTCCGATGAAATGGACTTGCCTACACACGATCCCACCAAAGTCCGATCATTTCGAACGTGATGACGTACGACCGGACTAGAAAAGGAAGTTCAATAGCCCTTGCATTGTTTTCGGTCCGTCGGACTAGCATACAGACGAACAGTCTTTCGTTAGTAATCGAGTCCGTTCGAAAAGATTTGAAACATGTTCTATTTCTAAGGTCCGTCAGATTTTTCAACAGAAAAGAAAACAGAAGCCCACACACGATCGGAATGTCCGACGGATTCGTCCTGTTGGACCTTTTCTGCCGGAAAGTCCGGCCGTGTGTATGCGGCATAAGAGCCCATTTCTTATGGTTGGTAATGGTTCACGTGGTGATTTCTAAAGTGGATTGAGCATAATTTCTTTGTAATAGTGTCACAGCTGTGTTTTGAAGATTCAATTTGGACTTTTTTCACTTTTTTCATTTATACGCACAATATTTGGACTTTAGATTTTGCATTTCATATTTTTTTATTCACTTCTGTCTGTTTGTACAGTATCACATTTAGTGCAGCAATTTATATATTACCAAGTTAACCAATATGTAAAACTGCAGCAACTTTCCCCGATGTTATGTTAGAATAAACATGATTTTGTTAAAAAGGTAACTTTAAGGTCTAAAGAGTCTGTGATTTGCACTCCTTATGCTGTGTACACACGACCGGACCTTCAACGGACTGAACCACGTCGGACTTTTCAACGGACTTTCCATGGACTTACGTCGAATTGGACTTGTCTACACACAATCACACCAAAGTCCAATGGATTTGACCGTGATGACGTACAACCGGACTAGATTAAGGAAGTTCATAGCCAGTAGCCAATAGCTGCCCTAGCATCGGTTTTCGTCAGTCGGACTAGCATACAGACGAACAGATTTTTCGACCGGACTCAAGTCCGTCGGAAAGATTTGAAACATGTTCTAAATCTAAAGTCCGTCACATTTTCGACAGAAAAGGTCCTCTGCAGGTCCGATGAAGCCCACACACGGTCGAATTGTCTGATGGATTTGTTCCGTCTGACAAGTTTGGTCGAAAAGTCTGGCCGTATGTACATGGCATTAAGTACTTGACTTATGTAGTCAGTACACTTAACCATCTACAGAGATGAGAACAAGTTACTACAGGCAAAAATCTTTTGTAAACCAATGTCAAAAAACACCTTACTCCACTGGGATAGCTACCATCCGGCATTCCTGAAAAGAGAAATCCCGGTAGGACAATTTGTAAGGGTGAATTGCAATTGTTCCATGAGGAGGCCTTTCGAAAGATGAATGTAATATCCTTTGGCGCA
Organism: Lithobates clamitans; assembly: GCA_037952925.1. NCBI lineage: Eukaryota > Metazoa > Chordata > Amphibia > Anura > Ranidae > Lithobates > Lithobates clamitans. The sequence continues at coordinate 205,947 of JBBGZY010001957.1, read as the reverse complement.
AATTTAAAGCAAGAGGATATCCTGAAAAGATCCTCCAGAGAGCCTATTATAGGGCGAAAAAACAAGAATCAGGATTGCTTGTTGGCAAGGATGGAAAATGGGAACTAGAGGGATATAGTCTGGGTAATTTGAAATTAAATACTGGCCAATCCTGGCACAGGTCAAAGATCTGAAAGAATATCTGGAAAAGAAACCAGTAATTACATATCAGAAAGGCAGAATTTTACAGCATAGACTGGTATGCCACGTACACGCGATCAGTTTTCTGTCGGATAAAGATATGACGGCTTTTCCGACGGGACTCCGCTCAAGTTTGCCTTGCATACACATGGTCACGCAAAAGTTCGCTGAAATTACCACCGTCAAGAACGCTGTGACTTACAACACTACGGCGAGCCGAGAAAATGACGTTCAATGCTTCAGAGCATGCGTTGAAATGTTTCCGAGCATGCGTAGGGATTTTGCGCGTCGGAATTGCCACAGACGATCGCATTTTCAGTAAGGATTTTTTCCCGACTTTTGCTGTCTGGAATTCCGCCAGCCACAGACCGATGGAGCATACACACAGTCGCATTTTCCGATGAAAAACTCTCATCTTACAAAAGCGAACCATAGGACCAGAACATCTGAAATCTTTGGTTATTCCTCTTGCAGATCCAGGCAGATGTCCTTTAGGCAGTGATTTTAAAGGCATAATCTATACAAAGGCGTTTGTTAACCACTTCAGCCCCGGAAGACTTTATCCCCTTCCTGACCAGAGCACTTTTTCACTTTTTGCGATTCGGCACTGCGTCGCTTTAACTGACAATTGCGCGGTCGTGCGACATTGTACCCAAACAAAATTGATGTCCATTTTTTACCACAATTAGAGCTTTCATTTGCTGGTATTTGATCGCCTCTGCGGGTTTTAGTTTTTGCGCTATAAACAAAAAAAGAGCGACAATCTTGAAAAAAACGCATTATTTTTTAGTTTTTGTTATATAAATATAAATATCCCCCAAAAATATATTAAAAAAAAACTCGTATTTTTTTCCTCAGTTTAGGCCGATATGTATTCTTCTACATATTTTTGGTAAAAAAAAATCGTAATAAGCGTATATTGATTGGTTTGCGCAAAAGTTATAGCATCTACAAAATAGGGTACAGATTTATAGCATTTTTATTATATTTTTTTTTTTACTAGTAATGGCGGCGATCAGAGATTTTTATCATGACTGTGACATTATGGCGGACACATCGGACAATTTTGACACATTTTTGGAACCATTGGCATTAATACAGTGATCAGTGCGATTAAGAAATGCATTGATTACTGTAAAAATGTCACTGGCAGTGAAGGGGTTAACTGTGTTCCCTGGGAGGTCATTCTAACTGAGGGGGGAGGAGACTAACTAGAGGAAGTGACGGATCGTGGTTCCTAGCTAATAGGAACACATGATCTGTCACTTCTGTCAGAACAGAACAGGGAAGTGTGTGTTTACACACACTCGTCCCTATTCTGTGTCTCCTGGTCACTGTCGCGATGACCGCCGGCCACGAGCACCGGCACCCCGCTGTGCAGCACCGGAGGCCTGCTATCCGGACCCCGCGTGTTTTGTACCAATATAGCAGCGGCTTAGTTTAATTAGGATTAATTTTTTATCTAAGCGCTGGAAAAGTGTTGTCATAATCCTGACAAAAACTGGTAAAATATGCAGCAAAAGAAGTGCAAAATAGATAGTAGAACATACCCCAACTCATTAATTCCTACTATTAATGGGGACCATTGCAGACCCCAAATGATTCCACTACTGTCATGGATAAAGCATAGTGCAAAGAAAATGCACAGAGCAAGTCTATTGCAATCCTGCCTTTACTGGTCAGCGGTGATGCTTGGATCAACTTCAAATCTTGCTCCTAGAAAGGGACCCACTGGGCCTGCAGACTTCCTGAAGTACATACCAAACATGCAGTCAATGCCCAAGAAGAACACTTGATTGTATTATGAAAGTCAGAAAGGGTTAACCTTGATTGCTAAGCTAAGTGAAAATTCCCTTGCAAAGTGAACCGCCCATTTGCCGATATTATATCAACCCCAATGTCTCTTAAAATATGTCAAAAACAGAATATCAAAGTAACAACAAGCACTACTCCTCCAAAGGACCACTTCTCTAGACAGGTATAGAAATCACATGAAACAAAGTACCATGTTGCCATGTCAAGTTACCATGTATATTGGTCATCTGTGGTCCATAAAGTATGTGCATATAAATGCTGTGTTCAAGCCATTAGATGTAACTGAGTCAAGAATGAACCAAAATGTCAACCTTTTCAACAGCAATTAATCCCAGTTGCAACCCCTGTAAAGTTAAAGTGTTATTAAAGTCTTGATGTTTTTTGTTTAAAAATAACAAACATGTTATACTTACACGCTATGTAAAATGGTTTTGCACAGAGCAGCCCAGATCCTGCTCTTCTCGGGTCCCTCGCTAGCGCTCCTTGCCCCTCCCTCCTGTCCCTACAAACAGCTTGCTATGGGGGGCACCCGAGCCGAGCTAAACCGCTGCTCTGTGTGTCCATTCAGACATGGAGCTGCAGCTTGGCCCACCCCCTCTCTCTCTATATTGGCTCACTGACTTTGATTGGCAGGAGCCAATGGTGCCCGCTGCTGTGTATCTGCCAATCCGGAGGAAGTGTCCCGGACAGCCGAGGCTCTCATGCAACATCGCTGGATTGAGATGGGGCTGAGGTAAGTATTAGGGGGGCTGAGGAGTGATTCTGCACACAGAAGGTTTTTTTATCTTAATTAGAGATATGCCCGATGTTCATAGAACAAACGAACATATGGGGTGCTCGCGGCTCGTTAGCCAAAGCATGCACCTGACCTGTATGCTTTGGCCAATCACAGTGCCATGGGCTGTGAGACCCATGGCTCAGGGGCTAAATCCACACCCCACACTATATAAGGCTGCTTACACGGCAGCCGTATGTAGTGTGTTATAGTGGAGATAGATTAGGCAGGTTAGTTAGTGGATTGAGCATGCAGTCAGTGTAGAATATATAATACAGTGCAGGCAGTGCAGAATATATAATACCATGCAAACAGTGTAGTGTATATAATGCAGTGCAGTCACCTTAACAAGGGGGTTCCCAGATCCCGCCCCCCTATGTGAATGGGTTTTGGGTACATCGTACCCCTACCCATTCTCCAAAAAAGTGTAAAAAAATAAAAACCACAAGAGACAATATTTGACAAATACTTTATTGAAAAAAAAAGTGTCCCACAATGTAAATCTAACGCCAATCGCGCTGCCCGACGGATCAGAAAAATATCAAAAAATGTAAATGATCCGCCTTCATGGGAGGCCTCCCGTCGACTTCTCTCTTTTTTCTTTGACAGCTCTTATATAGGCAAGGACGGGTCCACACTTTTTTGGTGAATAGGTACCCGACACCCATTCACATGGGGAGGTGGGACCTGGGGGCCCCCTTGTTAAAGGGGGCTTCCAGATTCCGATAAGCCCCCCTGTCCACAGACCCCAACAACCACCGGCCAGGGTTGTCGGGAAGAGGCCCTTGTCCCCATCAACATGGTTCTTTGGGGTGCTTTGGGGTGGGGGGTGCAGAGCCCCCCTTCCCCAAAGCACCCACCCCCCCATGTTGAGGGCATGTGGCCTGATATGGTTCAGGAGGGGGGCGCTCGCTCGCCCCCCCTTTTCCTGACCTGCCAGGCTGCATGCTCGGATAAGGGTCTGGTATGGATTTTGGGGGGGACCCCACACCAATTTTTATCTTTATTTTAAAAAGTTCAATTCAGACCTGAAGGGCCTGGTATGAACTGGGGGAGGGACCCCATGCTGTTTTTTTTCTGTATTTTTTATCTGTATTGCTGGGAGCCGCAAATACATTACAGCCGCGAGCAAGTTTCAATGAAATTTTTTCCTTTAGAAATGTCATTGCTGCGGCATCTTCTATACATCACACAGATACGCCACTTTACAGGCAGACTAAAGGGATCCCCAGGCACGATATTTAAAGGAATATTTAATTTTTATTGTTTCACTTTAAGCATCATTAAAATCACTGCTCCTTAAAAAATTATTGTTTTAAAAACTTTTTTTTGCATTGATACATGTCTCCTAGACCAGTACCTGGGTCCCCATACACTTTTTATGGCAATAACTTGCATATAAGCCTTTAAAATTAGGAATTTTGATTTTTCATGTTCATGTCCCATAGATTTTAATAGGGTTTGCATGATCGCTAGAACTTTTTGCCTGTTCGAGATGTTCTAGTGGTGTTCGGCCGGCCCATACCTAATCTTAATGCATTAAAAACCTTCTGCTTTTACAATCACTTTAATCACTTTTTCTACAACGCATAACCATGGCATGGTGTTTAAGAACCTGTGGTTATGTGTAGGGAAATGTATTATGATTTATTTATGTTTTTTTGGAGGGGCAAGTTATTTTCCTTGTCTTTAACTGCCAATTTTATATTGCTGCAATGTTGCAATTTTCTGAAAGGGATGTTTTGCACACATACTTGTGAATAAAAGCATTTGAGGATGTATGCAAAACGATCATTGCAATTGTGTCAGGTGCGTTTCAGGGCCTGGACTTGAACCTGGGACCTCTGATGTGTCTGGTAATAACTCTTCTTGCTGAGTCACCTGTAATGCTGGACAGTTCCCTGGACAATTCCTTGAATGATCCTGCCTTGAACTTTGTCTTGAACCTTGAACTCTTTGCTCCTCCCATGTACTTCCTGATTTAAACCATGTCTCTGCACTTCCTGTTTTCCAGATTATTGTGCTCTCTCCGGCCAATATCTCACTTTTGTGTCTCTCCTGCTGCCATCCACATCTTCACTACCATTCGTTACCGACCTTTGGCTTGTTACTCGACTACACTTCTGCTTAATCCCAACCTGCAACCGTTCGTTACTGACCTTTGGCATGTTTACTGATTACGCTTCCACTTGAACCCTACCTGCTATATCCGGGTTGCTAACCTCCTGGTGGGGCCATCCTGAGGACTGCAACCTGGTACTGTAAAACCCATCTCCACCATCAAGAGCTCTGGTGAGTACTTAGACCCCACACATCAGGTTAACCCATGTCAATAGCCAAGGTAACCTGCTTGTATACCTGTCCCACTTGTCGGTGGGTGCTGCTCCACTGCTATAGCTACTGGCCTCTGAGCCTGACTCCAGACCTTGGCATTACGATAACGTATTTCTTTTGTTCTGTATGTCAACAGCCAGGGCTTTCTATATATTGCAGCTGGCAAACCCTATTTTCTGAGAAGAGAAAGCCTAGAGTGTCATACTTTTCCCTGGAACCTGCTTGTACAAGGAAATCATGAAGAGTTTTGTTCTTAAAATGATACTAAATGTCAGATTTTTGCTTTAAGATAAAAAAAGAGGTTACACTTGCCTGTTCTGTGCAATCGTATTGCACAAACCGGTCTCTTACTTACTCTTCTAGAGTACCTCACCAGCGTTCTCAGCTCCTTCTTCTTCAAGTGCTCACATCAGCAAGCTGTGTGCTAAGGGTGCACCTGGTGTGTGCTTGAGCCAGGCTTTTGCGCAATGCCCGCAGTTCACACCTCTGCTCCCTCCTCAGAGGAGTTTGACTGACAGCAGCAGGAGCCTATGGCTCCCTCTGATGCCTGTGTCTCTAATGAGACCAGGAAGAGAGGAGAGAGGTTCTGTAGATGAAACAGCACTGAATCAGTGAGAAGAGTTTTTACATACCTATGTAAAAACTGTTGCAAAAATTTGATGTGTTAGTTCTATTTGATCCCAATGCGCATGCATGATGACCCTTATGCTGGAATATTAATCTTGGAAGGGCTGAACTTTTTAATGTGTTTCAATTTGTTTTTTGTTTTTTTTTAACTGTACACCAGATTTTCAATGTGCATTCAGCTTGTTGAATGCGCGGTTTCTTTTTCCTTCCTCTAGAAGGATTAGCGTTCCCTTCTGGGCAGTGTCAGGCAGTGTAATCATCTGTGAGTAGAAATGGAAAAGATGTGAACCGTATTAGTAAAACTTCACAAATGTCCATGTATTTATAGCACAATCATGCTACATTCTTATGTTGCAGCTGTGAATTCCTCTTGCATCTGTAAACAAGCGTGGGCTGGAGGTGAACAACGCTTACAGAAAGTGATATAAATACAAAAAAAAACATGAGACCAGACCAACTCTTAATCACTATTACAAAAGAGTGATCGAAAAAGTCAACAAAAAATTAGGTAACAAATACTGTCTGTTCAGAGCTGCAGGAAATGATTTAAAATAACCTTACTGTCTGTTCCTTCTCCCTGTTTTCAAATTTCACAGTCAATTACTATGGAAAATGACTGTGACTTCATTCCTTACTCTATTTGTTAAAAGGAAAAAAAAAAGATATAAACATGTCCGTTTTCATTGTAAGTTAAAAAACAAATAAAGTCAAATATACTGTAGATTTTACTATTGAACAAGCATACAAGATTTGGACTGATACCCATTCAAAGCTGATAGGTTTGGGGCCTAATGGATTTATTAAAATTATCAGTGTGCAGTACCAGTTTGTGGAAAGGTGGTGGTCTTCCATAAACCCATAAAACATAAGTGTTGAAAAAACAAACCAGCATATCTCACTAGGGGACTCCAGGGTGTTGGAAAAAGAAACCAGCAAATCTTATTTGAGGCCTTTAGGGCCACACAATAACAGTATGTCCAAGCTCACATGCCACCACTGCCAGATTTATAGGGGGCAAAAGGGGAAATTGCCTCATGCTCCCCTGCCAGAGGGGGTCCCAGAATTCCTTTATATTTATTTTCCTTCGAAACTTAAGTAATGTGTTCATTGAGGTAATTGTCCAGTTTGCAGATTTTGCCAAGCTCCAGTAATGTCTCACCCCATCTCAACAGGCAACATGATGAAGGGCTGATACCTTTGTAGGTGTTAATGTAGATCTTAAAATATATTTGAGCATGATGGTCACTAGTTGTTCAGGAAAAAGGTCGTTCAGCAAATTGGAACCGATAAAGAATTTTCTGACAACCACAATAGCCCATGAAAGACTAAGTGCTCCATGCCTACTGGCTGTTGAGAATCGGGTCCTCAAAATGACAGTTTGATGAATTAGGCAGTCCATAGATTATGTAATTTTCTTTCCTTCCATCATGGCTGAAAGCAAAGAAAATCCCTCTATTAACCTGTCAACATAGTCAGTGTTGATGGTAATACCTCCCGCACTGCTTTTGTGTTCTGCCGGCGGGACAGGGGGTGCCAAGAGCCTGGCAGAACACAGTGATTACTACTATAGCCATCAGCAGCAATCACATGTAAAAAATCAAATAGGTTAGTTGAACCAAAGTTAATCGATAGATTGACTTGGGTACAACCAGCTTGTTAATAAATGGATCGATTCTTGACTGGTTCCTGCTGAACTAACCAAATTTCAATCCATCTATGGCCGACCACAGTTAAAGATTTTGCAAATGCTAAGTGCAGGAATAAAGATTTTTTGTAAATATTGTATTGCGTTGCATACCTATGATGTATTACTTGCCAGTTCCAATGACCTGTGTAATGTGTATTCTTTCAGTCAAAAAAAAAAAAGTGTCTTCTTCAGAACCTAACATATTTTTTTAGAACAATTGTGGCTTATCATTCATTTCAGTTTACTTTTTTATTTGCCATATAATTTAATTTCTATGTTGATGGCCACCCAAGGTCTATTATAGCTTCTACTCTTTTGTGCAAAGAGGCCTCAGGCATCCTCCTCTGGGAGTCCAGTCCACACAGACTTCATGACAGGGCGTAGGGACAAACATCTTAACCTTTTTCGATACAGGCATACCCTAAGCAGCAGATGAGAGTTTTGACTTTGACTTATAGAGGTTGTATAGTCAGAAAAAAAAAAGACCCATAAGGCAAAGGCATAATGAGCTAGTATGCATCGCATACTAGCTCATTATGAAATACATACCTTAGAATGAGGCCTCCGCACCTTCTCCCGGTCACCGCAGAGGACTGCCACTTTATCTCCTCTCACAAAAACCTGTGTAAACATGGCGTGCTGCCTCAGACACAGTTGCACAAGGGTTTCTGGGAAGTGTTGTTTAGCTCATAGTGGAGAAGCAATAATAAACCCTCATTCACTGATGTCAGTGACAAAAAATAAAAACCCTTTCCATTGGTTTTAGTGGCAATGTCAAAAATAATAATCTTTCCTCCCACCTGCCTATTGCTGTTAGTGACTTCACGTCAATTGGGTCAGCAGCAACAACAATAATTCTGCCCTTCATTTGTGTCATAGCAATACTAAACCACCCCTTCTTCCCTTGGTGTCAGTGGCAACAATAAATATTCCCCTTCATTGGCATCAGTGGTCGTAAAAATAGCCCCCCATATGGGTGTTTAGTGGTTACTTCCCTGAATACACACTCTTGCACTGATTCTTCTCTCACCAATGGCTTTGCTCGAACTGTACTATTCCTGTGGGGCAGGAGATCACCCCACCTGACAGGCAGTGGCAGTGGCAGCATCATTGTAGTCCCAGGTGCTGGAATACAGAGTATTCTAGCAGTTGGCACTCCACTGCAGTTTTGCATAGGCTGAAGCTGAGATCTCGCAGGTCTCAAAAGAAATGCATCCTGCGGACCACCAGTTGGACAGCCCTGCCCTACACTAAAGAAAGGAGTTGTATGCTATGGTAGTATACTATAGCCGTGGGGTAGGGAAACACTACCAAGTTGTCCAGATTTCAGTGTTCAATTGAATGATATTAACCCAACAAAGACATTAACCACAAAAAAAAGGTGAGTGGGAGGAAAGATCCAGCTTAATGTTTAAAATGAACTGTTAAAAACCACCTAGTGACATTGACATATATACTGTAGGTAAGATTACTTAAGCATTGGATGAAAGTTTCCCACCAAAATTAAATTCACCAATTGACTAAGTAGAGTGATGGATTATGCCCCGTACATACGAGCGGAATTTCCGTCGGAAAAATCTTGGATAGTTTTTCTGACGCAATTCCGCTCAAGCTTGGCTTGCATACACACGGTCACACAAAAGTTCGCTTTCGACCGTCAAGAACGCGGTGACGTACAACACTACGATGAGCCGAGAAAATTAAGTTCATTATTTACGAGCATGCGTGTTTTTTTGCGCGTCGGATTTGCATACAGACGAACGGAATTTCTGATCGGAACTTTTTCAGACGGAAAAATAGAGCACCTGCTCTCAATCTTTTGCTGGCGGAAATTCCGCAAGCAAAAGTCCGATGGAGCATACACACAGCCGGAATTTCCAACCAAAAGCTCACATCGGACTTTTGCTTGCGGAATTTCCGTTCGTGTGTACGGAGCATTAGAGTGATCAAGACACAGGTTTAGTTAATTTGACACCATCATTCCTTTAAGAAAGAACAAAGAAAAAAACATATTAGGAATGGGGGACTTTGTGGGTGCTTATTACAATGAAATTAATGTATCACAACAAATATGATAAAATAGAATATTTTATTACAAAACAAGGAAAAAGACAGAAAGAACAATCACATAGAAAGAAACAGGAGTCGTTTTTTCTATGCAATTTCCCCACATATATATTAAATTTTTCCACACATGAATTCTACATGTTTCGCCTTGCGGCTTCCTCAGGGACATGCATGGACATTCTTCTATGGGTGCATCCAAATAGGTGACAGAAGACTCTCAACCGACAGGCTCTGGCTCCAATGCTTAGGAGATTAAGAAACCAATCTATAGTAGATCATATCAGAGCAAGTCATTAGGCACCAAGGCCCTCCCGAAGAGAGACACTAACCAAACCAGATCTCCCACAGAGAGGAGTACCATTGAATGGCTTATGTACCATTGTAAAATCTATATTACATAGAGGGTTTCTGTTAAATGGACAACTGGGAGCCTATAGTGTCCAACAAAATGCAGCTGCAAATATATGGCTATATCCAAAGTTAAAGTTCTCTACCTACAGCCCTGTATGTGCTGTTGGGTCTGTGTATATGAAGACTCCTGAGCGGGGCGAGGCAATGACACAACCGTGGATGATACAATCTGTTTGCGGCTGCATGGGCAGTGTGACTCCCAGGGACTCCATTTTATTCTATTTTATCATATTTGTTTGGATTCATTCATTTTATTGTAATAAGCACCCACAAAGTCCCATATTCCCAATTGACTAAATAGTTGATCCAAGTTCTGCACAGCAACAGCTGCATCCCCTTCACACTCCTACTATCACACACATCTAGGCGGCTTACCTTGAAATAGAATCAATAATGATTCAGCGCTGCACCTGTATGAAAATATATGGGTTAAATCAATAAAATCTTCACATTCAACCAATGTGTAAATTCAATGTGTGATCAAATCATTTCTAAAGACCACGTGCATGTGCTCTTCCACCACAAATTAAATCCTTTTGCATGCATGCTGATTCTTAAAACAATCTTCACACCCTGTGTAACCACCTACAATGGCCGCTCACCTCATCTTTTGACCCATAGATAATAGGTCCTATTATCTATGGGTCAAAAAATTAGGTGAGGGCCATTGGTGGTGGTTACACAGAGTGTGAAGATTGTTTTAACCACTTCCATACCAGGCCTATTCTGGCACTTCTCCCCTACATGTAAAAATCATAATTTTTTTGCTAGAAAATTACTCAGAACCCCCAAACATTATATATGTTTTTTTTAGCAGAGACCCTAGGGAATAAAATGCCGGTCGTTGAAACTTTTCATGTTACAAGGTATTTCATGAATTTAAAAAAAAAACACTAAAGCTAGCCCAATTTTTTTGTATAATGTGAAATATGATGTTACGCTGAGTAAATAGATACCTAACATGTCCTACCTAACATGTCACGCTTTAAAATTGCGCACGCTCATGGAATGACGCCAAACTTTTGTACTTAAAAATCTCCATAGGCGCTTTAAAAATGTTTACAAGTTACCAGTTTAGAGTTACAGACGAGGGCTTTGGCTAGAATTGTTGCTCACGCTCTAACGTTCGCGGCGATACCTCACATGTGTAGTTTGAATGTCGTTTACAAATGTGGGCACGACATACGTTTGTGTTCGCTTCTGCATGCTAAAATTCGGGGACGGGGATGCTTGACTTTTTATTTTTTTTATTTTTTATGTTTATTTATTTATTTATTTATTTTTTACACTTTCCCTTTAAATTTATTTTTTTATCACTTTGATGCCTATTACAAGGAATGTAAACATCCCTTGTAATAGGAATAGGGCATGACAGGTCCTCTTTTTATCAAAAAAAAAAAAAAAGATCTCGGTCTTTCCAACCGAGTACACGGCAGTGTTTACATCTGCTGGGCCGGACCTGACGGGCCTCCAAAAATCATAAGGACTTCAGGGGACCATCTGGCCCATGATATTCTCTATGGTGAACTTCCATCGCAGGCGGATTCCTTCTCTGGCTCGCCAATTGCACAGGCGGGCCAGTAGAAGCACTGGAGGGAGGCGGGAGGGGGGGACAGCCGCTATGATTGTTTTTACTGTGCAGGGAATCGCCGGCTGAAAAAAGAAGATATCTGAATGATGCCTGTAGCTGCACCCATCATTCAGATATGTCCACTCAAAGTCCAGGACGTCATTTGATGTCCTTGGGAGGGTAGTGGTTTTTAAGAATCAGCATGCATTAAAATGGATTTAACGGATTTAATTTGTGGTGGAAGAGCACATTCACATGGACTTTTTTCTTATATGCATGTTGTTTGTATACGTACACTATATTGTCAAAAGTATTGGGACGCCTTTATACGCACAAGAACTTTATTGACATTCCAGTCTTAGTCCATAGGGATTAATATTGAGTTGGCCCACACTTTGCAGCTATGACAGTTTCAACTTATGAAAAGGCTCACCACAAGGTTTAGGAGTTTGATCATTCTTCCAGAAGCGCATTTGTGAGGTCAGGCACTGATGTTGGACAAGAAGGCCTGGCTCACAGTCTCCGCTCTAATTCATCGCAAAGGTGTTCTATCGGGTTGAGGTCAGGACTCTGTGCAGGTCAGTGAAGTTCCTCCACCCTAATATCGTTCATCCATGTCTTTTTGGACCTTGATTTGTGCACTGGTCCAAATCATTTGGTGGAGGGGGATTATGTTATGGGGTTGTTTTTTAGGGGTTGGGCTTGGCCCCTTAAGGCATCAGCATACCAAGACATTTTGGACAATTTCATGCTCCTAACTTTGTGAGAACGGTTCAGGGGCGGCCCCTTCTCATTCCAAAATGACTGCGCACCAGTGCACAAAGCAAGGTCCATAAAGACATGGATATGTCCATGTCTTTATGGACCTTGGGGTAGAGGAACTTGACTGGCCTGCACAGAGTCCTGACCTCAACTCAATAGAACACCTTTGGGATGAATTAAAGTGGAGAATGCGAGCCAGGTCTTTTCGTCCAACATCAGTGGTCAAACATTCCTATAGAGACACTTCTAAACCTTGTGGACAGCCTTCTCAGAAGAGTTAAAGCTGTTATAGCAGCAATATATATATATATATATATATACCATTCTGGGCTGCTGTTAAATGCAGGTAAGTGCGTGCAGGGGTTAAATGCTTGTTTGGTTAAATGGGAAAGAGTTTTCTACAAATACTTGTCATATTCCCCCATTCCCCCGGAAGGAGCCCTCTACTCCACTGTCTTACACTTCGGAGAAGTGGTTGGGCCCTCACTGTCCTTACATAAAATGTAGGGGTCCTGCATTGTATCTGATGACATTGGAGAGCTGAGAATGGCCAGGCAGTGAAGAGAAGTGGAGTTGGGAACTGGTCACATACAGAGGAAGAAGCATGCCTGAGCAAGGAATATGTGAGTATTTCACTGTATTTATTTCTCCTTTAGCCAAACAAGCACTTGATAGAAATTTCCAGAAGAATGGGAGTGGAGGTGAGGAGGAGCTGTCTGGAGTATTCAGATAGACAGATGGGTTGGCAGGGGGCAGGTCCCCTCATATACTCTGGATCTGCCCAGCTGGGGCAGTGGAGTTCGGGTGAAAGCTGGGGATGGAGTGTTAGGCGGATGGTGGTCCTTGTAGGTGCCCCCTAGTTTGGGGGGGTGACCTCGGGCCTGGGCTCGGGTGTAGAAGGGACCCTCTTCACGACACACAGGGGTGTCCTAATCAGAGGTACAGGAGCAGGAGAAGTATAGCAGGAGAACACTGCTGTGCAAATCTCCAGGGAGAAGGACAGCAAGGTGGGCTGGTGAGTGTAAGGGTCCTTTCACACTGGGGCGGGGGGCGTTGTCGGCGGTAAAGCGCCGATATTGTAAGCGGTGCTTTACCGCCGGTATGCGGCCGCTAGCGGGGGCGGTTTTACCCCCTGCTAGCGGCCGAGAAAGGGTAAAACCACCACAAAGCGCCTCTGCAGAGGCGCTTTTCCGGCGGTATAGCCGCGTTGTCCCATTGATTTCAATGGGCAGGAGCGGTAAAGGAGCGGTATACACTCCGCTCCTTCACCGCTCCGAAGCTGCTGCTGGCAGAACTTTTTTTCCCGTCCTGCCAGCGCATCGCTCCAGTGTGAAAGCCCTCGGGGCTTTCACACTGGAATTAAAGCAGCGGCACTTTCGGGTCAGTTTGCAGGCGCTATTATTAGCGCAATAGCGCCTGCAAACCGCCCCAGTGTGAAAGGACCCTTACAGTCGGGAGAGGACTGAGAGGCTTGCCTGAGAAGACTGGGAGATAGCAGTCTGGGATGGACCCAGAGCCAGTCTGGGAGGGCTGTGGAGATTTAGCCAAGAGGGCTATAGAAAGGGGCAGCTGTAGCCAGGTGGGCTGGCACTGCTTGAAGAGGTGATGCTGTGATCAGTAGCCACATGAGAACAGCTGGGCACTAGGACTTTGCTACACAAACAAAGGGTCCGCTGTCCCTGCAGGTAATGGGCTTTTGCTACTTTTATCACATGAGCCTTCTTGTCAGGTCATCCAACAGTGCCAGCTGGTCCTGGGAATTGTAGTATTGCAATCAAGAGTTGTGCAGGAGGCAGAGGAGAAGTGTACATATGGACTATAAATAGCTGTGTCCCTGAAGAGTTTTTTGCTAAAAGCCAAGTGGGCATCCCATAATACCCTAATCCCTATCCCCATGTATTCCCCTCAATAAAACATAAAACAAAGCACTGGACTGTTCTTTGACTTAAGTGTGCTGTGAAGATGTGGTGTGCCTGGCTGTGCAGGGCGGGGGATCCCTTTACACTCATGGCTCCTTAGGGGGATTGCTACAGAAGTGACAACTGTCTCCCAACTGAGTTCTTGAATTACCCTGTCACATGCTCCTCTGACTGCACTTACAAGTGGCTCTGCTAACACACATGCAGCCTTGGCCCACCTGGTCACTACCAGGAAGCCAGTCCTGAGCCAATCCTGAGCAATAATGAATAGCCAACACTAGGCAGAGATCAGCAACAATGAAATGTAAAAAAAATGAAACTTGTATTTTAATTTAAAATACATTTTTTGTATGATACATGGAACTGTAGCAAACCAAATATTATCCAGTCAGAGATTGAATCTAGCATGTGTTTAAAACAAATTCAAAGCTCCCCCCGAAACGTATGCCCTGTACACACGATCGGACAATCCGACAACAAAATCCATGGATTTTTTCCGATGGATGTTGGCTCAAACTTGTCTTGCATACACACGGTCGCACAAATTTGTCAGAAAATCCGATCGTTCTGAACGCGGTGACGTAAAACACGTACGTCGGGACTATAAACGGGGCAGTAGCCAATAGCTGATTTTGTTGTCGGAAAATTTTATAGCCTGCTCTCAAACTTTGTGTGTCGGAAATTCCAACGGAAAAAGTCCGATGAGCCCACACACGATCGGAATTTTCGACAACACAATCTGATTGCACTTTTTCCGACCATGACCATGTGTACAGGGCAAAAGTGTTCATTTTAAAAAGACACATAAGTAAGCCACTACTCACTGTACCTTTAAAACGGAGGTAGGACTCTGGAATACAGTTTGCTAAAATTTTGTGGAGTACACAGAAAACATTTTTTTTCCCCCAAGGATAGTAAAACTTACATATTTTATTCCATTTAGCAGCAGAAGTTTCCATCCAGGACTTTACCTTCAGCTATTGCTGTATGGATACAGTGACCAACCTAAGATGACACAGCATATTCTACGAATACCCTGCTGAACTTGTGATCTTTAAATTATAGATAAGTTAAATATTCAGTCTCTTTGTTTTCATAATCTATTGCCCTAATAACTGATATTTGTGTTCAAAGAATGACGGTATTGTGTTATTCTGTAATAGGAGGAATTCCATTATCTGCCTTCTAAGATGCACCTGTGCATTTGTCTTTTGCTGTGCTGTGTGGGTAATTTCAGACACTTCTTAACAGACCATCTTTGTTTCCACTTACACCAAACTGAGCATTCTTCTGTAATGTCCCCATTCAAAACAATTAAATGAGTCTCAGCATGGAAGTCAAAATGAGTTGCGCATATTGCACAAGTAATTCCATCAACCATTTTTTTACCCAGGTAAATTTATTTCATATAATTTTTCTTTAAAAAAGGAGAGGAAAAATGCTTTTATGTGGTACAAAGACAAGCTGTCATACTTTATAATTACTGCTGACAGCGTTCAACTTTGTGCTTTCCCATGATGCTTTGCTGCTTGAGTGATGTGTCAAAACTTGGTCTCTGAAGTGTCTAGTTAAAGCTTCCCTTATTTCAATCTGTAGGAGCTACACCAATCAAAAGTTTATTTGGCCTTGACTTTTAGTAACCTTGGGCACTTCCTGTTTCTATTAAAATTATTTGCCATCTAGACGTTGCCGTTTACAAGTCTAGTCAAATGGTGGAATTGCTGACCACAATGCCAGTAAAGAGTTAACTTTGTTTTTGTCTCCCACACACAGTGGTTTCATGGCACACGTTGCAGGCAGAGAGTTAATAAACTTGGCCTAGCATTGATTAGGGAGCACGTATATGCCATTCGTAAATGTTTAGGTTACCTGAATCTAAGGGTCATGAACTATTTGACACTGACCACTAATTAAAGCCAGATTTCCTTAACCTACACTTCCTATTCTGTTGATTTATCAACAACCTTCAATTCCTGTCTGACCAAATAACTGCTGAAGTTTCCCCTGAGGATTAGGGGAAAAAAGTTGAAATCAATCTGAATTTTTTTTTCAAATCTAACTCAGCAATGTCAAAAAAACAGCAGTGTTCTTCAGAACGTAGACTTTCATGTGTGCCTCTTACTTCTGCCACAATATATTGCCTCTTCCTGCTTCTGAGTATAGGTTTCCACTGTGTTAAGTTCAAATGTCGAAAATAATTGTCTCTAACGGGTGAAATGCCCAGTATTTTTTGACACATAGAGACTGATTAATAACATTTCAAACATCTTTTTTTAAGCTATTGCAGAAAAACAACTAGGAGACATTTTAGACTAATCAATACAGTATATCAGCAAAATGATAAACAAATTTTACCACATAATTAAAGAAGAAATACTTTAATGCATAACTGAAATTTATTTTTCTCTATATACGCAAAAATTGAAATGTGATTCTTTGATCAGGACTAATTTTTGTATTTGTGTTAGCTGTTCTGCAGCTTGACATACCTCTGCTTCCTGCCAATATTCAGTCAGGCTAGGACATATGGTAAAGCATGTATTTTTCATTTTCATCTTCTCCTCTAAGCTGGCATATTTGTTTTCCCCTTTCTAACTCATTCATTGAACATTTTATTTATATATCCCTAATATCAATGTTTTCAATATTTCTTTTTTTAATATATATAGTTTCATAATATTAACATTTAATTTTATTAATACAATACAATCTCAACCTATAAAATGGTTAGCCGTTTATTTTGGAAAATGTAAAATATTAGCAATACAAAATAAATCAATGTGCATAAAAGTACAATGTTTGTGCACAGAAATGCAGTCCAAAAATAACATTACATGAACTATTTGTGGGCTGTTAAAAATCACAAAATAACTTATTTATTTGACATTTTTGCATAATTTCTGAAACAATATTTTCATTTTTTTTTACACTTCAGTATTTATTTTGTCATTTATTTCAACAAGTTATGCATAAAGACAGTTGGATCTTTTTATAAACCAATTCAATCTTGGGGACTTTGCCAGATTTAAAGTATGTTTTAGTTAAGAATGTTTTAAAGTTTTAATGTTTAAATGAGTATTGATACATTTCAAATCTTTTTTTCTTTAAATAAACTCAACATTTTTTTTTATCATAAGCAGCATGTTTTTTTAATAGAAGTATCTTTTATAGCAGTCTAAAACTGATATTTCAAATCATTGATACATTTTACTGTACAGGATATAAGCAGCTTGCATCATAAGGCTGTCAGTTCCTCATTTTTTAGGATTTATGCAAGTTTTCTAGTTCAGCGCAAATAAAACAGTACATATAAAAAATAAATACCAAGGATCCAAATAATAAAGGAATCCAGAGCCCAAACAGAAAATGTCCTTAGAAGAAAAAAGGATCCCTTCAGTGAAAGTATCAGGAGCACTAATCCTCTGCGTGAATGAGCCCACCACCAGCACACTGATTGCTCGCTCACCTCAATATGTTGACCCCTGAACTAGCAGGAAGGTCAGATGCACACATTCCCACTACCCGGGGATGTGGGATGGCGGATGCAAACAGGTCCCAGCCGCTCCGGTGATCACACATAAGGCCCAACGCATATAAAAAATAAAAAGATCTAAGTGCTCTCTGTAAACTTTAAAAACACATGCTTTATTGGATAAGACTTACATCCTTTGATTCAAGCATAACATTCCAGTATAAATGTTACACGCCCAACATCTGGTCAGTACATTTGGCTACTCTCGGATATCAGCGGGTGACGTCACGGAATGTGGCTCCTCCTCCTGTATGCGTTACATCCTGCAGGACTTCATCAGCGGGGTGGAGCCACGGCACGCTTTCACCTGATCATGCTCCTGATACTTTCACGCAAGGGATCCTTTTTTCTTCCAAGGTCAGTTGATGTTCAGGCTCTGGATCTCCTTCATTATTTGGATACTTGGCATTCATTTTTTATATGTACTGTTTTATTTGTGCTGCACTGGTAATATGACAATACTATTTTGTGGGGCAATGTGAAATTACCCTTGGTGTTCAGCTTGCAGATTATCTGTTATTGTTATTGTTTATATGGTTGCGCTGATTGCTTTTTTTTTAAAGTTTTTAGTTCTTTGACTCAAAAAATCCCAAATTATACCATATTAACCTCTTTTGTGTTACAATTTATTACATATGGATAGGACCAACTTTATGAAGGGAATTGGGGATTTTAGAACAAAGTGCTCATTTACTGCAGCTAAATCATTTTTCAGGTTTTCTTGCCTGAATTTCATATTGGAATATATACAGAATACTCTCTCTGAGTGCTTGTTTTCCAGTCTTCTATTTTGTGCTGATTTAACCTGAGATCATGAGACTAACATGATCAGTTTCCAGCAGGTTGTTGAAAATTCAAGCCACTTAGTTTGCATTTAAAAGAGTGTGTGGTATATAACCATAATTTAGTCCATTATTCAGGCCAGTATTTACTTGTGCATTGAGGGAGTGCACAACACACAAAAATGTGCAGCCCTTGCAGATGTGCAGATGTGCCATTAATTCTTAACGCCACTCCCATTCATCTCGCTAACATGCATAAATCAGCCGGAAACATGCAGGAAGGTAAGCGCACTCCGTTGCACCTGCATGGTGTGAGCGGCGATTTAGCTCTACCTTCTTCACTATAAAAATGTGAATATAGCAATCCTGTATAATTTCCATTACACATAGCAAGCAATCATTTTTGTAAAAGTTTACAATTTCAAAACAGACCATGATGATCTGTTTCACAATATAAACATTTCAGCAAAACTTGAAATTTATTTAAAGCCTAACTCTACTTTTGCTGAGAAAAAACATTCCCCTCTGGGTGATTTATGTACATTGCAAGGATTATAACAACTTTTGTTGCAGATTCCTACCTTTTTTTATTCTGAAGAAATTCGTGTGTGTTTGTCTGTACCTCTGGGCTAAGTGGGTCTAATAGGAGTGGTTTCCTAATTATCAACCAGCTTTGGCAACTGCAGAGCACTAATAAGGAAATCTGCTGGGCCTGCATCCCTTTAGTCGTGTTCCTATTGGAAATATGACACCAAAAATGACATTTTTGTTGCAGGGAAAGCCTGAATTTGGACTTGTATCTTAGTACAGACTTCTGGGAAAATTGGTTAACCAATCACACAAGCAAGAAATGATGTTTCTGGGGAGTGGTCAGTACACATTCTGTCTACAGAACAGCTCCATGTGGCCATATTGCATTGCATATAATTTTTTCTTTATTTGCTATTTTTTTCCCCACGAAAGTGGAGTTACCCTTTAAAAAATGATGGCAACGCTATTATTAATGCCCTCTTGACCATTAAAAGTAAATCTGTTTTTTTTTTTCTCTAGAGTAGATTAGACATAAACTTGAAACATCCTTTTCTTCCAATTTGATGCAATGGCTTCAGAGCCTTTAACACAGACATATAACATAAGAAACAAGATTACAGTTTCAAGGAGCAGACAGAAACAAGTCAATAATATATTTTATTTTTAAAGGCTCAGACTTTAAAGTGTTACTAAACCCACAGCAGTAAAATCAGTCTGTATATGCGGTAAAACATGCTTGTTATACTCACTGTGGTACCCAAGGGTAAAATGGCTGTTTGATCCTGTCTTCTCTGATCCTCCCCTTTTTTCACAGTCCCTAATCCATCTGCTGCTAGAACAGAGGCAAGGGGGCAAGCTGCACATGCTCAGTTTGGTGTGTACTGCTAGAGGGTTTTTGTTTTGTTTTTAGGAGAGTACATGTGATCAGCAAAGGGCAAATCAGCACTGTCCAGACAGAGGATCGCGGATCATGCAGGCTTATGGTACAGTTAGAGCAGAATGAAAACTCCTCCTACAAGCTTTAACCAGACACTGATATAAGTCACAAGACTGCTCTAACTGCTGATGAAAAAAGGTATTTAGCAGCTTATATTTACTAAAACTATTGCATTTCCATGTTCTGTGTATTGTGGGAGACCAGATCTAGTGAATGCAGGGTCCTGAATTTAGTAACACTTTAACCTGATATTTTGGTAGGTGCCAGAAGGTTAAATAAACTATCTCTTTGGTATGGTTGAACTCCCATTGACCACAGCAATTAAATGTTTTGGCATTCTAAAGAATGCAAGAAGAGATGTGACAATAACATACAAAATCACCTTTCTTGTAATAAAAGATGGAAGAATAAGACAATAAAAAAAGTACTGTGGGGTGATTAGAGTGGTGAGCGTTTTTAGTCCACGTCAGCAGCCCACTTTTTTTATTGGGGTATTTATCCAACACAAATTTCAGTTCAGACTGGTTGCCCACTCAAGGGTACTTCTCCTGCAACCATATATAATTAAAAAAAATGCTAGCCCACCTGGCTACACTTCAGCAGCACCGCTATGATTAGCACTGGTCTCCCAGACCATGGGTCCTTCAGGCTCACTTAGCCTTTTATCACAGCACCTCACTGTATAGGTCTATTCCTGGCCTCCTGATAGGGTTCTCCCAGCACTACAGGTTCTCACACATTTCTTGGGAATTTAGATGCCCCCCCTGGACTCGCTAGTCATCTTAGTTTTCTCAGTCTCTCCGGACCCACGTAGCTGTCTTGACTTCATCAGTCCTTTGGGCAAGAAGTCACCCAACATGGGGTCTCGTCTTCTGAGCAAGTCACCACTCCTGTCTGGAGCACACCACTATTTTCACACAAAGGCTGTGTCTCTCAAAGGCAACTGTCCTGAGCTATTCTCAGACTTGGTTTATAATGATCCTGAACACTTGTGTACTCACAAGGGCTGCAGGTGTCTAGCAAAGCCATGCTGCTAATGTCCTCGTGTATCATGGATGTTTGATGTCATACGTGGATTTTAACAAATAAACCATCACATTTTCTGAAGATTGGGAGTGCGGTCATCTCTTTTGCATGTTTGTCAATTTTTCCAGTTCACGGACTGGACCAACACCCTGCCTTCAGTTTACTGGTTATATCACCTGAAGCGGTGTTGCAGTCTTCCCTATTACTGTAGCAAAACTTTGACACAGGATTAAAGGTTTCGTCTTGCCCAAGACACTTTGAAACCTTCAAGCTTCAGGTCCTAATCCGGAACTGCAAAACCCCGAGAAAACGTAGAACACATCTTTCTACACTCACAATACACACGCTGGAGCTTCTCAAATATTAACGAGAATCCTGTGTCATTTCTATACCCCTTCCTAATCTTACACCTTGACAGGGCCTTGCACTGTCACAAAGAACTATAGTAAGGAGATTTTGCTGACAAATTGCTCAAGAGAAATAATGTTCATTTAATTAATTACTATTACAAAAACTGACCCCCTAAATAAGTACCGTTATTACTGCCTAATTGGTCATAGAAAATATAGATTTTGCTACTTTTAATAAAATCTCCAAAATTGTAGATGCAATCAGCATAGATTTAGGAATTCACTGAAAATTTTGCATTACATTGTAACATTTCATTTATTTGGACACTTAATGGTAGATAACCACCATCTTAAAATTAGGGCTGGAACCAGGGCCATCATTAGTAAGTAGTGTGTCTTAGATTGTTGTCAAAATTTAAGGGTGTGGAACTGGATCACAAGAAGTCTAACTTCACAGGATAGTGTGGAGTTGGTGGGTAGAAGTGTGATGACACTGGGAAAACAGAAAGGTCTCTTAAAGGCACTTCAAAAAGGGACCAAAGAAAG
Organism: Lithobates clamitans; assembly: GCA_037952925.1. NCBI lineage: Eukaryota > Metazoa > Chordata > Amphibia > Anura > Ranidae > Lithobates > Lithobates clamitans. Next base: position 184,096 of record JBBGZY010001957.1, on the reverse strand, counting down.
GAAAAATATGAGTGCCACACCTAGAAGCTTGAGTCCAATGGATATTCCATTAAAACCATCCAAATAAAATCAACAAATATAACCAAATATAACCAATGCACTTAAAAGTGAAGTTCAGGAAGTAAAAAAAAAAAGTTATGCCGCGTACACACGAGCGGACTTTACTGCAGACTTTGCCCAGCGGACGGGATTTTATCGGACAATTCGATCGTGTGTGGGCTCCAGCGGACTTTGTTTTCTCAAAAGTTGGACGGACTTAGGTTTGAAACATGTTTTAAACCAATCCGTCAAAATCGAGTCCGGTCGAAAAGTCCGCTCGTCTGTATGCTAGTTCGATGGACAAAAAGCCACGCTAGGGCAGCTATTGGCTACTGGCTATGAACTTCCTTGTTTTAGTCCGGTCGTACGTCATCACGTACAAATTCGACGGACTTTGGTGGATTGTGTGTAGGCAAGTCCATTCATTCAGAAAGTCCGTCGTAAAGTCCGTTGAAAAGTCCGCCGGGCAAAGCCTGCCGTAAAGTCCGACCGTGTGTACGCGGCATTATACGCACCTAGGTGGATGCAGCATTGATCTGATGCATTGATCTGTCCCCCCTGGCTCTACACTGAGAACTGAGTGATCAAACACTGCTGATCGCTCAGTTTCCCCATCCGCTCTTAGCAGAGAGCCGTGAATGTCAGCGCGGGGATGTGGACAGGGGCGGGAGGGGCTGGATCAGCGGATCGCTGAGAGGCTAAGCCAAGTGCCGCTCTAAGTTTCTGGGTGGATCCCTAGGACCCCTGGACCGGCTGAGTGACGTCGGGCGACAACAGACTTTAGTCTGCTTTTGGCTGAAAATGGGTCACAGGAGTGCAGAGTGAACTGCACTCCTGTGATCCATAGGAAAAGTATGACCAAAAAAGCTTTGGCCATACTTCTCATTTAAGAGTATAACTAGGGTTTGAAATGTTGGTTAAAATTCAAGGTAGTCACTGGAAATGGAGGGTACCAAGTTATACTATATACTTAATTGGCATACTTCCAAGCAGCTGGTTAATGCAGCCACAATTACAACAATCAACTGCTGGGGAGCATATCTATTAACTATACAGTATTTTTGGTACCCTCTCCATCTTCAGAGTTTCCCTTAGATTTAAACCAACATTTAGTGAAGATGAAGTGGGTATCTTTGAGCCGTAAAAACATGTTGGATATTCATAAGGATTTTATTGGATGGTTCTAATGGAATAACTTTTAGACTTGAACTTTCAGGTGCGAATCTCGTATTTTTTTCTTCTTCAGACTCTGAACAACAGTGCAATAAACAGAACAGATGATTGTAAAGAACTTCTCTAAAGGCTTGAAGAACCATTTTTCCAATATACCAGCACAATATTATACATCTATTGAGATCTTCCCCCTCATCTTTTATTTTCCATTCTTTCTGTTTTCTCTTACTTCTCTGTTCCACAATATAAACATTTTAGAAAAACTAGGAACGTGTTTAAAAGACTAAACAGGACAAAAAAGGATAGAGGGCTCCAGTCACAAAGCAGTATCTACCACTTTAATACATGCAATACAATACTGCTCAGTGTTTTTCAAAATGTATTTGGCATTTACTAAAAAATGCTTCTAAAATACCACGTGATATTTTTCCGAAATATGCTGCATTTATCTCATGAAACCACATGTTGTTTTATCTCATGCCATATCCAGTTGGATGGATGCAGTGGAGAAAAATTAGAACCCCTGTCAGTTTTTATTGGTAATAAAGAGGTAAAATAGTTTAAACTGTAGAAACATGCCAACTCACTAAGTCAGTGTAGTTCCTGCAGCATATATGTATTATGCAAAAGAAAAAAGGTGACTAGAATATCAGTCAAAGAGAAGCTGCTTTCACAGGACACATGTGGTGTATCAAAAACAACAAAGTAAAATTAGGTAAATACAAAATATCTTTACAGATGTCAAGTATTGAATGAAAATAATAAAAAAAAAATCACACACTTATATAAATACCTTTCTTTCACCAATAAAAAAATACAACCTTTTTTTTAGCTTTGGATAGGGGGGAGAGGTCTGTGCCCTCATTAGGGAGATTCACCCTCTCTGTTTGTCCTGTTTATCATTGAAAGTGAAATGAAAAGAAAATCCCAAACTTTGGGTTGTCACCAGTAAAGTAATATAAAGGACATATTTGTGAAAAAGTAAAGTAGAGTAACAAGGGATTGTGATATGCATGTACATTGTATTATGTTAAGTAAGGGAGGGTTATAACCCCTGTCAGGTTTGTTTTTTTGCCCTTTGTGTCCCCATTGGAAGATTTTCCCTCTATTACTTTTCTGGTGACAACCCAAAATTTGGCATGTTTCCTTTATTTTCACTTTCAATTATAATGGTAAACAGGACAAATAGAGAGGGTGAATCTCTTTAATGGGGACACAGACAACAATAAAAACCTGACAGGTGTTCTAATCCACCTTCACTCCAAAACAAAAAGAAAAAATGGTTTCCTTTAGTTAAACTTTAAGTAAGTCAACCCCAATGATTTTCATATTTCCATAGTTAGGTTTATGCATTACCGTTCAGAGAACTGATCCAAAAAGACAGAGACTACTCAAAATTGGCTATTATATTTTTACATTCCTTAAATACTGCACGCCTGGACCACTGCCAAATTACTGCATGCATTTTATTATTTATTTCCTTCTGTGAATTGAATTTAATGCCTTTTTATGTGATATTTACCGAGAGTTTTCAGTGTTTTAAATCAAAAAGTTAAACATAACACAAAAAATATAATATATAAAATATATATAATATACAAAACTTAAAGGCTTAAAATGTATCTCACAATAGTAGGGGGCATCACAGGGTAGTTGGTGTATAGGCAGAAAGTTTAAGGTGGTTCTAATCCTTAAGAATGGTGGTAAAGGACAACAACGTGGACATCAAGTCTATCCATACCGTCATGAGGGTTCTAGAGGACCGCCACCAGGTTGGCATAACTATCAAGATGACTATAGGCAGAGTCGTTCAGGGAACGACTATGTCCCCAGAACACCCATCCACACCCACAACCGCTTCCATCCTTTACAAGAAAGAGATTTTAGGGCTACTCGTGCAGACTCTTATAGATATGGTGATAGAGATGACGATTTATGTACTAGGTCTCTGTATAGCTACAATCAAAGCTATCCTGGACCCTCTCATAGTTTGGATTTTCCCAGACCCATGGAACAATACCCAGGAAGTCCAGAACGAAGAGAGGAACCAGAGCTGGGAGGAGGGTCCAAAGCAAAAAGAAAAAGAACTTGACAGGTGCCGACATTTTTAACCTAAGTTCTGTTAGTCTGATGGATGAAGAGAAATATGTTCTTGATAAGGGACTGAAATATGTCCCTCCAAGAACTCTTAATAAGTTCTCCACATTTATTGCTGTCCAAAAATTAATCTGAAAACTCAACATTCAACGACATTTCCTCACCCAACCTCCCAGTAATAATTCATGTATTTCTGATAACTATGTACATACAGGGCTGTCTAATCCTTCGCTGTTTAACCCTCCCGGGACCATGGCCCCTTCTATTTCCGTATTTCATAGTCTTGTATTACAAGATTTGGATTCACTACCCAATAAGAAAATTTATACAGATCCTAGACTCAAAATAGGTTAGAGACAACTCTGTGAGCGTAAAAATGTGATTATACGTCCCGCTGACAAAGGGAGGCTACAGGACTATTGGATAAAGAAAATTACATCCGAGAGATGGATAGAATCCTCGAGGACTCTGATACCTACAGCTGTATCCTTATGGATCCCACCTCCATTTACTAAAGGGCATTGTCCCAGCTTGTCAATGAGGCTTCTTCCTTAGGAATTTTGGACAGAAAAGAGAGCTGCTTTCTCGTACCCCTAGCACCACGTATCCTGGCCATTTATTACCTTCCAAAGGTACATAAGGATCCAGTCAATCCCCCTGGGGGACCCATAGTCAGCGAGATTGACTCGGTGACATCAAGGATAAGTAAATACATTGATTATCATCTTCAACCACTTGTTCGTCTAGTTCCTTCGTACAATAAAGATACTGGTGATACCATTCGATTACTTGAATCTGTCAAATATCAAGAGGGTATGATTCTAGTGACAGCTGATGTCTCGGCCTTATACACTTGCATACCTCGTGATTTAGGTTTTTTTGCCGTTGATTATTACCTGTCTCAGAGTACCACTCTCTCTTTGATACAGCATAATTTCATTATGGACCTCCTTAGATTTGCCATGAAACATAATTATTTTTGCTTTCAAAATCATCTTTATTTACAGACCAAGGGTGTGGCCATGGGGGCGAAATTCGCCCCCAGTCTGGCCAACCTTTTTATGGCCAAATGGGAGGAGGATGTCGTCTATGCCCTCAGGTGACCAGAATTGGTCCTCTGGGCCTGTTACATAGACGACATTCTCCTCCTGTGGAAGGACGACCTTGTATCATTGGAGGAGTTCATATTTGTGCTTAATTCCAATGATCGGGGTATACGCCTGACCTATGAGGCCAGTCTTACTTCTGTTCATTTTCTTGATTTAGACATTACCGTGGTGGACGAACATCTAGAGTTCAAGACCTATTTCAAACCCACCGACCGGAAAGGTTATATTCCGGTCAACAGCTGTCATCATGTCCAGTGGCTTAAATCAATCAGGCGCAGTCAATTTCTCAGACTGCGGCGGAACTGTACCCAGACAGCAGATTTTCTTGCCCAGTCCCAGATTCTGAGAAATAGATTTATCGAGAAGGGTTATGAACCCATTGAGCTGGATACAGAGATCCAACGGATTTCATCTATTGATAGAAAGTCTCTGTTAGAGACAGGTCCCAAGGTCGCCATGGATAATAAATTTAAGTGGTCTTTTTTTTACCACATATTCTGTTCAGTCTAGGAAAATCCGTAATATCATCAAAATATCATCAAAAAGCATTGGGGGGTTCCTCAAAATGATAGATTCTTGGGACCAGTTATTCTGGAACAAGCAGGGGCATTTTCAGGGGGGGACGGTCCATTCAGGGACAGATAGCTCCCAATGTCATTGATCCTCCCATGATCATCTAATTTTTTCAACAGTGAAAGGGTTACTTCCCATGCAGAAAATGCAATGTATGTCTTCACAATACTAACGGTAGACGTAAAACCGAGACATTTCAATCTTCTGTCACACAACGGATATACCCCATGAAGCACTTCACCACCTGTGCTAACAAGATTGTAGTGTATCTCCTGACGTGTCCATGTAAAAAACAATACATAGGACGTACCATAAGAACCTTTTCTATTCGAGTCAATGAGCATCTGACCAATATTAAGGCAGGTAAAATTAATCATAGTGTCCCCCAACACTATTTGAAACACCACAACTGGTACTCAATTCTTGATCATTGCCAAATTTGTTCCTAAATTGTTCCTAATTTATGTGGGGTCTCGAGACTCCAGACCTATTGGATCCCCGAGTTGCGGTTCTACTCGCCATATGGCATGAATGTCGAGTGGGACATCAACTAGTTTATTAATCAAGCTTAATTATTTTCCAATAGTTCATTGTTGAGTAGAGGGAATTGTTTTATGTGTTATTATCATTTTTTAGTCATTATTCCGGTCCTTTCTATTTTGAGATTGTGGTATACACCATAGCCAGGGCGGTACCCCTTTGCCATACAGATATATTTATATTTATTTATTTTTATTTTTTATTAGCCATTCCAATCTGAGGTTCTATACACAACTTTATAGTGGACACTGAGAGGTGGGTGTCTTTTAATGTGTTTTTCATCCCACCGTTTTGTGTGTGGCCCAATCTGGGTGACACCACACTTCCGGTTTGGGTACATTTCTGTTTGTGGTCTGCTGGCCCTGTGTATGTTCCGTTCTTGGGGGCGTGGCGTGTTGTGTCTCATTGGCTCTCATTGGTCAAGTGACTGAGCGCTGCGCTACTCTCACGGTTGGTGCACAGCAACAGAGATGGCTTTTTGCGTGCGGCGGGGTGACGCCAACGTCATGGCGTGATGCATCACGACGCCGGCTTCTCCCGAATCATGTGAACTGAGCTCCAAGCACTGTCATGTGTCCTCTGCGTGTGTGCGTGCATCACGTTGTACAAGGCACGTCACCGCGTTGTTGACGTTCGGCGCTGGGGTTCTCTCTCATTGGTTGTGATGAGAATTGTCACTCCTATGGTCAGCAGTGTGAGTTCGAGCCTCATTTTCGCTGGCTTTTTGACGCGCTTTCAACCGCATGGAACCCAGTTCATTTCTGTATATGCTTTGTCATGTACTTTGTTATTGGTAGAGAATAGAATGTCATTATTTCATTGGATGTTCAGATTGAGGCTTGGAGTGCAAGGCAACAGCTGACCATTCCATGTCCAATCGTAGGTCATACTCCCATGTTTAATTGACTGATGTCGATTGGATATGTAATTCTTAAAATATCTATATATATTTGTGCAATGTGGGGGAGCAGTTAGATGCCCCTGTAGATTTCCCACTAGGATGAAACGCATCGGCCAATGCTCATTGCTTCCCATTCTGCTTTTTTTTTTATCGTGATCACAATTTTAACCATTTTATGATTGTTGGTTTCAATAAACCTAATCTTTTTGACCTGCACTCGTTCTCTTTTTTCTCCCATATATTGGATAGTTGCCCCTCCAGTTTGGTTGATACCTACAAGGTCGTTCCAGCCAAGAGGAGATGCCATTGGAGATCCAGGATCCTCGCCTTCATTCGGGAGAGCCACTTATCTGGGTATCCAGGCTTGTCTGATTCGATGTTGCTGACATCTGTATCCACCTCTTCCGGTAAGAGTGTTTAATCTTACTCACTTTAAGGATTCACCAGTTTTGGATTACATCTTATATTGGAAGATCATCACTTCACTGTTGTGGACTTCTACACTTTCTTCTTTACAGGATTGGATTTATGTTAGGACTGAAACAACAATTTCTGTTCCACATATTTACTTCATTTATTTTATCACGTTGGACTGCAATATTATTTTTCATTTTTGGGTATTAGATTGTTTAGTACTTTATATGCATCACTATTGTATTATTGGTTTTAGCGCTAAATGTTTTGCACTTTCCTAGTAATCCCTTACATGTACCCAGTGAAGTGAATATCATCAGATAATACACAGAGATGAAGCATATTCTCCTACATACATTGTATCTGATAATCTGCAGTCTGTTGTTCTGTACAGCTTTCTACAACACAGAGATTTTTTTTCTTCCTTATTATATTTTTACTACATTTTCCAATATACCAAAATATAAATACATATTTCACAAACATTTTTACAACATTCCTTCCTTCCTTTTACAATTTTTTTTAAATATATTGGACTTTACTGGTACCAGAGAGGGACGACCACACAAGATTATAAAAGTATCAAAAAAATGTATTACAATTAAAAAAAAAAATAAGATTGTTAAAACTATCAGAGTACAGTTACAGATTTGATGTAGGCCATACTAGTAACCATCATTCATGAACTTTGCAAATGATCCAAGAGGTTGACGCGATTCGCCTATTGTTTCTCAGGAACTCCTTATCTTGGTTGCAAAGAAATATGGCCGAACCAGAAGAAAAACCACATTAATCAACATCAATTCTAAAATATTGTAATGTGATCAACATCCTATGTCTTTCAATGTTAACTTACACATACCTTTACAAGTATCGCTTGAGGGTGGCGGTACCATATGAGGTATTTGAAATGCTATTGGGTGATACTGATGGTGTAGCAAATAAAGGATTCCAGTGGAGTAGAAAAATGGCATATAGACCTATATTTTAACAATGTAGATAACCACACATCTACCAGAGAAAGCTAATTCAGGTATGATTACTATATTTAAACTCACCTAACTTACTTGAATATGAGAGTCCACTCTATATCATAAGGAACGTTGCTGTATCCTGTCCCGGTATTCTTATTCTAAATTAGAACCAGACCATAGAAATCATCCTACAACGGCAATCACCAAATTATAAGCCACATCATATACTCAAGGGCCATAACACAAAACAAAGTTATATATTATATGCAACACAGACATCCCAGTTACCTGTCATCACATGGTTATAGGGTCACTCCTCCCTAGGACATATTCATATGTATCACCATAAGATTCATAAATCCTTCCACTGGTTTACAACTAGCAGAAAACAAATGCTCATCCATCTAGAACACACAAAGCATACCAGATATAGTAGTACCTAACTTGGACCAATATCCTACTTTTAACCACTCTCACAGAACACTTACCCTGTGTATAGCCAGCACCTGCATCCCACTATCTGCAGGCCATGAGAGCCATCTATCACTTTATAAAGCCAGTTTGGCACAGTTTTGCGCAAAAAATCAATGAGATCATTGCTTATCTATGGAAAAAGGGGGAAGGAGGAAACAGTGTTGCAGAGTGATGTCCATATATATGTGCCACTACACAGGTACATATCCCACCCAATCCGTACCTTGTCAACCAGGCAACTTCCAACAGTCCAGTCCGGATGCGATAAGCAATATCCAACCTTACCCCTGCTGCTTTGGCGGGCAAGAATTGGCATCATTAGACCCCGCCCCCCATTGGGCTGTGCTGCCAGCCAATCACCAGTCTCATCCACTTGCCAATCACCGCCAGACAGCTAAGCATCAGCACATGCACGTTCATCCGCTGCTTGCACATGCGCCAAAGTGTGAACGGACCCATATATTGGGGGGTAAAGCAGTCCACACTCATGGCTAGAATGCCAGGCATCCCTAACAACCCCGTTACTTCACAGTGCATGCACGAAGCAATGAACATAGATCATCTCAATCTACCAAACCATTCACAACTATACTTTAAAAAAAAAAAATCCTTCCGGTTTCCCCTCCCCCATCTTCCCTCTTTTGCTGTAATGTAAATAACTTTCTTCCTCCTTCTTCTTCTTTCTTTTAGTTATCTATCTCCTCCCTCTCCATTGTTGCCCATTCTCCCTTCTCCACCCCTTACCCTCCCACCAGTTCAGTATATTTCCTTGTACTCTTAAACTCAACCCAACCTTTCCAGATTTTTACAAATTTTTCTATTTTGTCCTCTCCACCATAGCAAGCAGGTCTTCCATTTTATAAATGTATTCTACCCTTTTAACCTAGTCTTTTACTGTTGGGCTCTCTGGTACCTGCCAGAATCTTGGGATCAACCCTTTTGCTGCATTTATTATATATGGTATCACCGTATTCTTGTATTGCTTTATTGTAAACTTAGTACTGTTAAATAAACAAAACCATGGATCACTAGGCATATTTACTCCTGTATTCTCCTGTATCTGTTGCAACACCTTCCGCCAAAATTCCTGTATTTTTGAGCACTCCTACCATAAATGTGCCATTGTTCTTCATCATTTTACAACCTCTACAAAAAAGCAGTGATTTTTCTTGTTGATATATATGTGTTTTAGAACAGTGGCCATCAACCCTGTCCTCAGGGCCCACTAACAGGCCAGGTTTGCAAGATAACTGAAATACATCACAGGTGATATCATTTGCTGCTCAGTGATTGCAGTATTCTAGTCTGCATTTACCCAAAGTAATACATAAAACCTGGCCTGTTAGTGGGCCCTGAGGACAGGGTTGATGACCACTGTTTTAGAAGGCGTTATGTACCATCTTGCCAGACATTTATAAATAATTTATATTGTATTTATATCTACTGCTATACCATGGGCCAATCTCAATAGTTTCACTGTCTGTTGCTCATTCAGGTGTTCACCTAATTTCTTTTCCCATCTTTCCATATATGGTGGGATCTTGGGTTCAGCCATTGTAGTAAGTATCTTATAGATCTGGGAGATACAATGTTTTGGTGTCGCCTGTGGGCTAAAGAGTTGTTCAAATGAAAGTTAATTTTCTGCTGATTTTATTGGCTGTGGCAATGTTGCTACACAATGACTAAAATTAAAATACCAATCATCTATCAAAATTAAATCACTCTTGTGCCTCAATTCCTGAATTGTGCATAGATTTTTCTCTTTCATAATATCTTTTAATTGTGCATTTTTATCTTTTATCCATTCCCCAAATAGTGCTTCTTTCCCTGGTAAAAAATCATTTGTCTCCATAAGTGGTATTAACGGTGAGTTATATTCCCATTTTGCTTGTCTATAAATCAAATCCCAAACACTTAATACATTCTGTGTTAACATATTTGTGTCCTTACATTACATTCAGTACTGTTGTGGAATCCATTTACCCAAAGGTGCCTTACTTAAGGTGTTTTCAATTTTTACCCATCTTTTTTCTCTTGAATGATGTGTCCATTCTACTATTCGTGTTAGCAGTACAACATTATAATACCTTTTAAAGTCTGGGACAGCTAAGCCCCCCTGTGTTTTAATTTTTACTCAATACCGCAAACTGTATTCTCGTTTTTTTTTTTTTTCTGCCAACTATACAGTGCTCAGCATAAATGAGTACACCCCTTTTGAAAAGTGAGATTTTAATCAACATCTCAATGAACACAAGAACAATTTCCAAAATGTTGACAAAACTGCATTAAACACTTCTAAAGGTCAGAACATTAACATATAAACACTCACTTGTTTAGAAGATTTCGTCCCCACTGTAATATAAAAAATTAAGTTATATAATCGTTTCCTGGCCGTTCCCATTTTGCTTGTGGGCATGTGAAGCCCACAAGCACTATCTTCCTGGTTACGGTGCTGCTGCTGGACCAGCATGCACTGGACCGTTCTCGCGCATGTGCAGTAATGCGCCATAGCGGTGCTGTAAAGTATACAGGTTCAAAAATATACTAAAGCGCTGAAATGGATTGAAGTGAAACAAAATTTCTAAAACCCTATGAAAAAATATCCAATTGTGACTGGGAGAAAACCAAATAATAAAAGCTGCAAACTTAAAAAGTGCTCAGACACCTATACAAAGTAACAAATAAAATATTTTGTTGCGCTGATATTAACCTTCCAGTCAATCCGTGCACAGTTTATAAATAAATCAATCCCTTCACGTGATAATAAGGTAATTAAGTAAATTAGAATAGATATGGGTCTGGTCGGGTCAGAAACACTATAACCACTGAGCTATAGTATTATGCTCCACAGAGTAAATAAATCACAGGCAACCGCCTGTGCTATCGGATAAATATAAATATAATTGCTATACATATCATCCAATATTAATACAAATACAAAGAATTCTCTCATATGATTAAAAAATTTCAACTTGAAACTGTGTGTTGATGGCCGTCTTAATTATAGAGAGTATGCATTACACTAATGTATGTTGTTAAGCAGAATCCTAAATGTGCCAAAGATAGATCTGTTCACAAAATCCCCCAATATTTCTGTATGTTATAAGGGCCTTCCAGATGGATGTTCTCAGATATCGCGAATATATAAAATAAAAAGAAGAGACATCATTGCGCAGTAAACAATTGCTTTAGAATAGCAGCACTTTACTAGATACTCTCACATAAGCCTGGATAATCAGTGCCCGGATGGAGAAAAACAATCAGCCGCTTGGGGCGCGGTGAGTCCTCACACCGCTCGTAACAAGCTGCTGACCAGCCTCAATACTTCACGTCACTGACTCATCACTGACACTGACTCCTCCCGTGAAGTATTGAGGCTGGTCAGCAGCTTGTTACGAGCGGTGTGAGGACTCACCGCGCCCCAAGCGGCTGATTGTTTTTCTCCATCCAGGCACTGATTATCCAGGCTTATGTGAGTGTATCTAGTAAAGTGCTGCTATTCTAAAGCAATCATTTACTGCGCAATGATGTCTCTTCTTTTTATTTTATATATTCGCGATATCTGAGAACATCCATCTGGAAGCCCCTAATAACATACAGAAATATTGGGGGATTTTGCGAACAGATCTATCTTTGGCACATTTAGGATTCTGCTTAATAATATACATTAGTGTAATGCATACTCTCTATAATTAAGACGGCCATCAACACACAGTTTCAAGTTGGAATTTTTTAATCATATAAGAGAATTCTTTGTATTTGTATTAATATTGGATGATATGTATAGCAATTATATTTATATTTATCCGATAGCACAGGCGGTTGCCTGTGATTTATTTACTCTGTGGAGCATAATACTATAGCTCAGTGGTTATAGTGTTTCTGACCCGACCAGACCCATATCTATTCTAATTTATTTAATTACCTTATTATCACTTGAAGGGACTGATTTAAAGAATACAGGTTGCCATAACAAACGGTGGCATCGTTGGAAGTGCTCGCCCAGTTGTTATGGCAACCTAGCCCTCGGCGCAGCCCACTGACTCATGGGAAATGCTGACACACATCTCCGAGGAGCAGTATCGAGCGGAGGCGCCAAGGGAAGTGACGCCAAAAGCCCAGGCGCTGAAGGAGGCAGATTTCGAGGGATCACATAGCAACAGGCATAAAAAGGTAAGTAAAAAAAAATTCTCCAAATGTTTTTTTTCTATTTATTTCATGCATATTAATGGCATTTTTTTTGGGTGGAACTCCACTTTAAAGGTTAATAATATAACTTAGATTACAAAATTTTCCATTTTACTTAAATTAGTTGATGCAAAAATGAATACACCCCACAACAAAAACTACTACATCTAGTATTTTATATGACCTTCATGATTTGTAAGCACAGTACCGAGTCTTCTAGCATGGATGTTGGTGACATATTTCAACATCTCTCTTTTTCCATTCTTCAAGACAGCCTTTTTAGACCCTGGATGCTGGATGGAGAGTGATGCTCAACTTGTCTCAGAATTCCCCATAGGTGTTCGATTGGGTTCAGATGAGGAGACATACTTGGCCACTGAATCACTTCCACCCTGTTCTTTTTCAGAAATGAGACAGTGGCCTTAGATGTGTGTTTTGGATTAGTACCATATTGTAAAAGTGCATGAGTGATGGTAGCATCTTCTCTTTAAATATAGAGCAATACATCTGTGAATTCATGATACCATCAATGAAACGCAACTCCCCGACACCAGCAGCACTCATGCAGCCCCACAGAAGGACTCTGCCACCACCATGTTTTACCGTAGGCACCATGCATTTTTCTTTGTACTCCACACCCTTGTAACGTGATTACAGTTTTGAAGCCATTGGTTTCAAAAACATTTATCTTGGTCTCCTCACTCAGAATACAGAGTCCAAGTAGTCTTCTTCTATTCCAGCATGGGGCCTGTCAAATTCTAGGCAGGCTTATTTGTGCATGGGCTTTAGGAGAGGCTTCCTTCGTGGATGAAACCCATGCATGCCATTTCTCGGCAGTGTACGCCGTATTGTGGCACGGGAAACAATCACCCCAGTTTGGCTTTCTACTTCTTTAGCTAACTGCAGTGAACTTGCATGGCTATTTTTTTCAACCCTTCTCATCAGAAGACACTCCTGTCGAGTTGTTAACTTCCGTGGACAGCCTGGACGTGTTTCTGTGAGATGGTTGCAGTTCCATTTTTGTTACATTTTTGTATCATTTTTGCCACAATATTCTGACTAATAAGTAAAGCTTTGCTGATCTTCTTGTAGCCTTCACATTTCTTATTTTCTTTTTCAGGCTTTGTGACATTTCTCTTCAATGGGGTGCCATTGCTAACAGCATAAAATGGGAAGGGGTTTTCTTTATTAAGTAACGCTCTTTTATAATTTTTCCGGGACTGTGTTAATTTTATTCATAAAAATATTTTAATTCTGTTTTCCTCCATATAAATGGAAATTCACTTTGTAAAACTTGCTCATCCTTCTTATTCACATGTTCAGGATCTCTGACTTTGAGAGGTTAATTTCTTCTCTGATAACTCTCCATATTATTTTGATAATTTCATAAAATTTGGTATTTTTATTCTAGGACTGGAGATGTAGAACAAAATATTGTCTGCATATGCCACCACCTTGTGTTCCTCTTGTCCAATCTTCACTCCCCTTATATCTACGCTACTTTGAATAGTTGCTAGCAAGGGTTCCAGTGACAGTACAAATAGCAGGGGTGAAAGAGGACACCCCTGCCTTGTTCCATTAAACATTTTGAAAGGTTGAGATAGAGTCCCATTAATCTTCACTGCCACTGTAAGATGATTATATAATGTTTTTTTCCATTGAACCATTGTCGGACCAACTCCTATTGCTTCTAGTGTAGCTAATATGAATCCCCAGTCTAACCTGTCGAATGCCTTTTCAACGCCAATTGACAGGAATAGAACTGGGGACTTTTCTCCACTAACTTTATTCAAAAGAAGCAGTGTTCTCACCCCATTATCCCTTCCCTCCCTCCCTGGTCTGTAACCACACCGGCATCAAGCGTTTCAGCCTTGTAGCTAAAATCTTAGCATATAACTTTGTGTCGCTGTTTAACAATGGTATTGGTCTATAACTGGAACATCTTTCCCCTCTTTAGGTATATTTGTAATATATGCGAGCAGTGATTCTCTCCTCATTTCAGCCCCTTCACCCAAGGTATTCATATACAAGCATAGTTTTGGCACTAATTGTTCTTTCAATTTCTTTTAATATCTAACCGAGAACCCACCTGGCCCTGGACTCTTCTCTGTTACTGTATCTTTTAATGCTATCCTATAATAATATCTTCTTGTGTTATAAGTCTCTCTAAAGCTAACAAGTTTTCTTTCGATATCCTGGGTAATCTAGCCTCTTTTAAATAAACCTGTATCCTTTCTTTTCTTTTTAAATCTATTTCCTGTTCCCCGTTTTGTTTTACAGATTATAGTGTACTATAATATTTTTGAAATACTTTTGCAATTTCTGGGGTTGAATATACTAACTCCCCTAAATTATTTTTAATTTAATCTATACAATTTGCAGATTTTTTTTTCTTTAATATTCTTGCCAGATATTTCCTTGGTTTGTTTCCCCACTGGTATCTATCTTTGGCCACTCTATTGAAGACCTCTTGTTCCATTGGACCATGTAGTTCCTCCCTTTTTAGCACTAGTAGATGTTGTACCTCCAAGTCTGTTTTCTTTTTGTGAAGTTGCTTTAACTCATATAATTTGCTTAATAATGTTCTTATTTTATTAGACCTTTCCATCTTCTTTTGCGTACCAATAGATATCAGGATACCCCTGATGTAGGCCTTGTGGACCTCCCATATCGTAGCGTCCGATACCTCTAGGGTTTCATTTAACAGAAAATATTGTTCAAGTTCTTTTCTTATTTTACCCTCGACATTCTGATCTTGTATAAGTGTCTCATTCAATCTCTATGTGCTTATCTTATTCTGAGCTTCTGCTACCTTCGTCTTCATTGTCACTGGAGCATGGTCCAATATTGAGATTACTTCAATGGATGTTTTAACTAATGAATCCAATAGTCTATGTTCTACTATTATATAGTTTATCCTTGAATATGTCCCATGCACAGAGGAATAGAATGTAAAATCTTTTATTCCAGGATGTTGAACTCTCATTTGAATTTGATATAATTGATAATCTGTCGCCAGATTAGTACAGCTTTCTACAGCACAGAGATTAACATGGAATCTGGCAGCATTTCTCAACAGTACAAAGCCGGGGGGCGTTTATCTGAATTTGTACACTGCACAGCTAAGGGAGAAGAACTCTGACCCCTAATTGAAGGACAAGGACATCCAAAGATGAAAAAAAATTATATATTTTAATATCATAAATATGCTGTGTTGCTGTGGTTATTTTATGATATGGAAAGTATGTATTTATATTTTATTCCACCTAATTGGATGGGTAAATTCTTCTGGCATTCCTTGGTAATCCATAAATGAATTGCGCCAATAAACCTCTTAATGTCATCAAGTAACTTTGTACACTAAATTTAACATTAGATTTACATTCAGTTTAATCATGTGCACACTCTCATCCTTTTCTTTTTGTTTTGACATTTGCTTGACCCATAAAATATCTGAAATATATTGTATTACCATTGCATGTGCTGCATAAACTTACGTAGATATTTAGTTTCAAAATAATGCAGACTGCCATTTCCTCGTCAAATTAGCCTTTTTATTTTATTTTTTTTTAATCATTCCTAAAAGGTCAGCCTATGATACACCAAGAAAAGAAAAGCTGTATTAAAGGATGTCTCCAATTTCAGTGGAAATCACTTCTTGCTCCGCCTTACAGCAACACCCCCTCCCAAGTTTAAAGTGCTGGTAGCTTCAATTCTATATTTTTCCTTGCAGTGCCCAATGCCCATTCTGTATAATGTGTTCTCTAGTTTGATGTAATGACTTTCTAATAACTTGTCATAATTCACAGAAACGGAGTATATTTTTTTTCTCCTCAAGCAGACATTAATCCACCATCAATAACATCGTAGCACAACTAGCATATTGTTTATAAGTAGGCTGTAGGAGGGATTGGGGTAAATCTTGAACAGCAGCTACTGTTGGTGGCAATGTTCTTCAAAACCAAACCACTGGGCAGAAAGACTATAGGGGTTGATTTACTAAAGACAAATTGATTTGCAGTTGCACTCTGCAAGCGCAGGTCCTTCAGAGCTTAGTAAATGATCAAAAGCTCTGCTGACTTCCATCATCCAATCATGTGCAAGCAAAAATGCAGTTTTCTTTTATTTTCCTTGCATGCGATTGGGCATTCTTTGCAAAGTGAAGCCTTACCTCATTTACTAAGCTCTGGAGCAATTGCACTTGCAGAGTGCAACTGCACTTTGCAAAGTGCACAGTCTAGTTGCCTTTAGTAAATCAATCCCATAGTCTTGCATTTTAGTGGGAAAATTAATGTACAGCAGTTCTCATCTATAATAGTATTCTCTGCAAGCTTGATATTTTCCCACTAAGCTTGGGGTGTTTGTTTATTAAATGTATTAGACACCCTTGTGTGTTCTCAAAATAAAACCATTTAGTGCAAGCTTCTTACTGGTAATGTGATTCCACAGGTATTATGTTTTTTTTTCAGCATTTTTGAACCCTTATCCCGCGTACACACGAGCGGACTTTCCGGCAGATAAGGTCAGACGGAACGATTCCGTCGGACATTCCGATCGTGTGTGGGCTTCATTGGACCAGATAGAAATATCTGACAGACCTAGAAATAGAACATGTTTCAAATCTTTCCGACGGACTCAGTTCTTATCGGGAAAACATCTTATCTGTATGCTAGTCCGACGGACCATGAACGACGCAAGGGCAGCTATTGGCTACTGGCTATTGAACTTCCCTTTTCTAGTCCCGTCGTACGTCATCACATTCTAAACAAATGGACTTTGGTGTGATCGTGTGTAGGCAAGTCCGTTTCAGCGGAACTCCGTCGGAAAGACCATCAGAGTTCAGTCCGACGAGAAGTCCGCTCGTGTGTACGCAGCATATGGGCTCATTTACACTTGCTTCAACTTCAACACATGTTAAATTGCCTACTGCTTCAACATACTTTTTCTTTTTTGATGCTTCAGTGATGCTTCAATGATGCTTTGACAATGCTTCGATGGTTCTTTTTTGAAGTTTTAATGAAGCTTGGTGATGAGAATGCTTCACATAATTCCTTAATACCTCATTATAAGTCAAGCCTTCTAGGAGGCAGTAAGTGAGCCACACCTCGTCAATATGTGGGCTACATGATCCTAGCATTGAGTACCTTATTCTGTCTTCTAGCACTAGCCACCCAGGAAGGATGGCAGCAACACCATCAGCAGTCATGAGCTGCACCGTGGTGTGTACCTCAGCATAAAAAAATCAACACAACCTTTCTAGAACTAATAATGGCACTTGGTAGCTGAAAAATACAGCACCAGATTATGAAAGGTGAACATTTCATGTGCATGATGTGCTAACAGATGAAAAAAGTTCTGTGCCTTCAAATATGACTTAATAATGCAAATTAGACCTTGGTCCACTTTCTAGGTGATGCAATTAAAATAGCATAGTAATACAGTCTCTTTTAGATTAAATGTAACTGTAGCTCTTTATAAATAAGGCACCCTTGTCAACGATATGCCAAAAACACACAAAATACAGGAAACAATAGCATAGGAAATTATCATTTACAACCATTAAAAAAAAGACTGGCGTTGATTTCACTTTCAATAGATTTTATTGAAGAATTTTTGAAAAACATTAACAGAGTTATAGCAAACTATAGTCATACATTAAAAATGACTAAGGAAGGAGGGAAAAGGAGGGAACACCAAGGATCTCCATATATTTCACTCAGAAATATATCTCCTAGGGATATATAGCTTTCTGGTGGGATTGAAAGTTGGGTGTAGTGAATGCATGGAGACCATGGCAAGACCTTTTTTGAAAAAACTTCAAGATGTAGGTCCACCAAGTAAGCAACAAGTTTCCCTCCGGATTGCAGTCTCTAAAACACATGTTGGTAGTGAAGGATGGAGATATGCCAATCTGCATGGAACCATGTATTACCAAATAATGACCTTGACTGAAGTTACCAGTCCTCCTCGGTTTTTATGCATTGGAAGTCATTCTGCCATTTGGAAATGTAAGCATGGTCAGCATGTTTGGTTAAGCAGTTGAGCTGAGAATATAATTTGAAAATCAGTTTAGGAGAGAGAGGTGTATGATAGCAAATGTGCTTGAAGGTGGATAATTTGGTGGTCTCTGTTAGAGATCGTGGAGGTAAACCAATATGGGTTTTGTGAATAATAAAATATATCCCATATCTTGTAATTATATGTAAGTAATACATGTAATTATAGTATGCAAGATGTTAGAGTGTATCTATCGCAAATATATATATATGTTTTTAAATTTGAAGGGTTGGAACACCTATCAGATTGTTATGGCTGTCTGTGTCCTGAGTATGTACATTCACCCTCTTCATTTTATGTGAGAATTGTCAGGGAAAATAAAGGGAAATTCAAAATGTCAGAGTTGTCATCAGACCAAGAGGTGAGGGTAAATTTTCCAATAGGGCTACCTATTCTGGTGACTCCAAGAGGGGAATTTTCCTCACATGGTAGAGATTTCCTTTCCCTTCCTGAGACATTGAGGCAGGAGGTGGAAGAAAATCTTACCAACTGGAAAGAGACAGCAAAAATAAAAGAAAAAAAAGAATTTTCCCAACACCACAACCCTAATACATAAAGTGCAAGAAAATACTAAAGATACATGCAGCTGAAAAAAACAGTGGAACCACAGTGGAAGGTGTGACTAGAGGCGTTGGCTGTTCTCTCTTTTTTCCTACAGCAAAAATTAAACTGATAAAGGTAGTAGGCTTTCCCTACTCTATCCAAAACTGTAAAAACATTTTTTTCCTATAAGTACACTTTACTAGCTTTTTATTTCATATGCCTTTATTTATATTTTTCCTTACATTTACATGCTTACCAAACTGTCCTATAAAAGTGACAGTAACATTGTTTGAGTTGTTGTTGAGTGCTTGAGGAGCTGCAGCAATAGTCCATTGTAAGCACCTCTGGCAGTGTTATAGTTTGTTTTAACCTCTGTTACAACAAAGCACAGTGTGCCGAAAAATGTTTTCAAAGAAATTGAGCGTGACGATTTTATAACAAAAAAAATCTCAATCACGAAAAGTATATTTTATAAAATAAATGCTGTAAACTATTTGAGTAGTAGTGAGAAATTATTATCTTGCACTCTCACGCCTCCGATCAACCCCAATTCACACCTCAGATCAATGTCCCCCCCACAAATCTGCCCCACCACTGTAACCCCCTGCACATCTGCCCCACCACTGTAACCCCCTGCACATCTGCCCCAGCACTGTAACTCCCTGCACATCTGCCCTACCACTGTAACCCTCTGCACATCTGTCCCACCACTTTACCCCCCTGCTCATCTGCCCCACCACTGCAATCCCCTGCACATCTGCCCCACCACTGTACTACTCCCTGCACATCTGCCTCACCTCTGCACCCCCCTGCTCATCTGTCCCACCACTGTAACCCCCTGCACATCTGTCCCACCACTGTACTACCCAGCACATCTGCCCCATCTCTGTACCCCTCTGCTCATCTGTCCCACCACTGTAACCCCCTGTACATCTGCCCCACCACTGTACCACCCTGCTCATCTGCCCCACCAATGTACCCCCTTTGTCATCTGTCCCACCACTGTAAACCCCTGCACATCTGTCCCACCACTGTACCCCCTGCACATCTGCCCCACCACTGTACTACCCTGCACATCTGCCCTACCTCTGTACCCCCTGCTCATCTGTCCCACCACTGTAACCACTTGTACATCTGCCCCACCACTGTACCAACCTGCTCTTCTGTCCCACCACTGTACCACCCTGCTCATCTGCCCTACCAATGTTCCCCCTTTCTCATCTGCCCCACCACTGTACCTCCCTGCACATCTGCTTCACCGCCATACCCCATGCTCTTCTGTCTCACCGCTGAACCATCTTCTCATCTGTCCTAACACTGAACTTATTTGCTCATCTGCCCCACCACTGTAACCCCCTCTCTCATCTGCCCCACCACTGTACCTCCTGCACATCTGTGTCAACTCTGTTCCCCCTGCTCTCCTGTCCCACCACTGTAACCCCCTGCTCATGTGTTCCACCGATGTACCTCCTTTCTCCTCTGCATCCCTCTGCACATCTGCCCCACCTCTATACCCCCTGCTCCTCTGCCCCACTGCTGTAACCCCCTGCTCATCTTTCCCACCACTGTAACCCCCTTCTCATCTGGCCCAACACTGAACCCCCCGCTCATCTGTCCCACCAATGCATGTCCTTTCACATCTGCCCCACCGCTGTACCCCCTGCTCTTCTGTCCCACCGCTGAACCCCCTTCTCATCTGCCCCAACACTGAAACCCCCTACTCATCTTTCTCACCACTGTAACCCCCTTCTTATCTGGCTTAACACTGAACCCCCCCGCTCATATGCCCCATTACTGTAACCCCCTGCTTTTCTGTCCCACCGCTAAACCTCCTTCTTATCCCTCCCACCACAGCACCTCCTGCACATCTGCCCCACCACTGTACCCCCTTGCTCTTCTGTCCCATCAATGTACCCCTTTTCTCATATGCCCCACCACTGTACCTCCTTGCACATCTGCTCCACCGCTGTATCCCCATGCTCTTCTGTCTCACTACTGAATCACCTTCTCTTCTGTCCTAACACTGAACCCATCTACTCATCTGCCCCACCACTGTAACCTGCTTTCTCATCTGCCCAACAAATGCCCAACACTGAAAAAAACAGTGGAACCACAGTGGAAGGTGTGACTAGAGGCGTTGGCTGTTCTCTCTTTTTTCCTACAGCAAAAATTAAACTGATAAAGGTAGTAGCCTTTCCCTACTCTATCCAAAACTGTAAAAACATTTTTTTCCTATAAGTACACTTTACTAGCTTTTTATTTCATATGCCTTTATTTATATTTTTCCTTACATTTACATGCTTACCAAACTGTCCTATAAAAGTGACAGTAACATTGTTTGAGTTGTTGTTGAGTGCTTGAGGAGCTGCAGCAACAGTCCATTGTAAGCACCTCTGGCAGTGTTATAGTTTGTTTTAACCTCTGTTACTGTCACTTTTCTGGACTGCTTTGATTGCATGTAAATATGCAGAACAATATCAATATATGTGAAATGAAAAAAGGAATTAATACACTTAATGTTACCATTAAATATTTTAACAATATGCAGTTATTGAATAAAAATATTTTTTGGTCAGTGGTACATTATGTTCCAATCCTTCTAACAATATTCAAAATGAAAAAATAATTAAAAATAATTGAAAATAATTGATGCGTACCGTATATATATTCCTCCTTTCTCAGTTGATGCCTATTATGGGGAAATGCTTCGGATGGAGCCACTTCTGTGACGTCATTCCGCACAAGCGGGCTGGTGCTGACCGCCACTGTGCATGCTACCATTTGTATTTTGCTGGTCTTAAACTTCATAAGTGTAAGTGCATTCAATGCTTTTAATAAGTGTTTGTTTTTAAACATATTACACTTCGTAGTCTTCCTTTTTTTCTTTCATATGTCGGGAGAGACTACTAGTCCACTATTCCATGTGCTTGACACCCATGGATTATTGTTGAGAGGGATGTAGGTGTGGCACTGTTCACGTGTTATAAAATGTATGAGTTCCCAATATACTTTAAATAAACTTGAGTGTAGAATACAGAGGTAGGCAACCTTTTGAGCACAGTGTGCCGAAAAATGTTTTCATAGAAATTGAGCGTGACGATTTTTTAACAAAAAAATGTAAACTTCACAATCTCAATCACGAAAAGTATTTTTTATAAAATAAATGCTGTAAACTATTTGAGTAGTAGTGAGAAATTATTATCTTGCACTCTCACGCCTCCGATCAACCCCAATTCACACCTCAGATCAATGTCCCCCCTACAAATCTGCCCCACCACTGTAACCCCCTGCACATCTGCCCCACCACTGTAACCCCCTGCACATCTGCCCCAGCACTGTAACTCCCTGCACATCTGCCTTACCACTGTAACCCTCTGCACATCTGCCCCACCACTGTACCCCCCTGCTCATCTGCCCCACCACTGCAATCCCCTGCACATCTGCCCCACCACTGTACTACTCCCTGCACATCTGCCTCACCTCTGCACCCCCCTGCTCATCTGTCCCACCACTGTAACCCCCTGCACATCTGCCCCACCACTGTACTACCCAGCACATCTGCCCCATCTCTGTACCCCCCTGCTCATCTGTCCCACCACTGTAACCCCCTGTACATCTGCCCCACCACTGTACCACCCTGCTCATCTGCCCCACCAATGTACCCCCTTTGTCATCTGTCCCACCACTGTAAACCCCTGCACATCTGCCCCACCACTGTACCCCCTGCACATCTGCCCCACCACTGTACTACCCTGCACATCTGCCCTACCTCTGTACCCCCTGCTCATCTGTCCCACCACTGTAACCACTTGTACTTCTGCCCCACCACTGTACCATCCTGCTCTTCTGTCCCACCACTGTACCACCCTGCTCATCTGCCCTACCAATGTTCCCCCTTTCTCATCTGCCCCACCACTGTACCTCCCTGCACATCTGCTCCACCGCCATACCCCCATGCTCTTCTGTCTCACCACTGAACCATCTTCTCATCTGTCCTAACACTGAACTTATTTGCTCATCTGCCCCACCACTGTAACCCCCTCTCTCATCTGCCCCACCACTGTACCTCCTGCACATCTGTGTCAACTCTGTTCCCCCTGCTCTCCTGTCCCACCACTGTAACCCCCTGCTCATGTGTTCCACCAATGTACCTCCTTTCTCCTCTGCATCCCTCTGCACATCTGCCCCACCTCTATACCCCTGCTCCTCTGCCCCACTGCTGTAACCCCCTGCTCATCTTTCCCACCACTGTAACTCCCTTCTCATCTGGCCCAAAACTGAACCCCCCGCTCATCTGTCCCACCAATGCACCTCCTTTCACATCTGCCCCACCGCTGTACCCCCTGCTCTTCTGTCCCACCGCTGAACCCCCTTCTCATCTGCCCCAACACTGAACCCCCCTACTCATCTTTCCCACCACTGTAACCCCCTTCTTATCTGGCTTAACACTGAACCCCCCGCTCATATGCCCCATTACTGTACCCCCTGCTTTTCTGTCCCACCGCTGAACCTCCTTATTATCCCTCCCACCACAGTACCACCTGCACATCTGCCCCACCACTGTACCCCCTTGCTCTTCTGTCCCATCAATGTACCCCTTTTCTCATATGCCCCACCACTGTACCTCCTTGCACATCTGCTCCACAACTGTATCCCCATGCTCTTCTGTCTCACTACTGAATCACCTTCTCTTCTGTCCTAACACTGAAGCCATCTACTCATCTGCCCCACCACTGTAACCTGCTTTCTCATCTGCCCAACCAATGTACCTCCTGCCCATCTGTCTCACCTCTGTACCCCCTGCTCTCCTGCCCCACCACCGTAACCCCCTGCTCAACTGTCCCTCCAATACACCTCCTTTCACATCTGCCCCACTGCTCTACCCCCTGCTTTTATGTCCCACCACTAAACCCCCTTCTTATCTGCCCCAACACTGAATACCCCTGCTCATCTGTTCCACCACTGTAACCCCCCTACTGAACCCCCTTATCATCTCTTCCACCACTGTACCTCCCTGCACATCTGCTCCACCGCTGTACCCTCCTGCTCTTCTGTCCCACCTCTGAACCCCTCCTGCTCATTTTCCCAAACGCTGTACCCTCCTGCTCATCTGCTCCACCGCTGTACCCTCTTCTCATCTATGATATGTGTGATATGCAGAGTGGTGAAAGCAAGCAGAGATGAGACACATATACCTGTCCTGGCACACATATACCATTCTGCTGATCCACCACTCACATCCAGCCCACGTGCTTGTATGTGATGTATGTGATGTCACATACAAGCATCTGAAATGGATACGCAATGATGAGCTCAGGTCAGGGGCATTTTCTGAAAACAGTGGTTCTGTGTGCAGGATCATAAGTTGGGCCCCTGCAGCTGAGAAAAAGTGCGGCGCTCTGTGCCGCAGCAAAAGTTAGGTGTGATTTTTATTGAGCTGAATACTGGCTGTGGCTTAAAGGGGCACAGAGTGCAGGGGTTCAGTATTGACGCAAAGGTTCCGGAATAATTTCAACAAAGTTCCCAGCAGCTCAACAGTAATTCAACAAACTGTCACCTGATTGTGGTTTTCTCAATCACTGTGAAATCTCTTCTTTCTGAGATTGGTAGTGGCAACCAAGCGAGTCATCTTCCTCCAGATGGTGGACGGGGCTAGCAGGACTGTGATTGGCTTTTGCAGTGGCAAATGACAGTCCTTCTCCTCCTGGAAACAGGCACCGCTCCCCCTAGCAGAACTGCACCCAATCTCTTCCCATCACAAAAGCTGACGATCGCAGCTACAGAAGAGTTAGAGAACCAAACAATGTTTCTCATCTTTTACAATGTGTGGGGGCACAGTGTCTCCCCCTCAGTGCAAATGCGGCGTGGGAAACTCTGAAATTGGAATGCATTATCGTCTCACTGACACTTCCCTGCGCTGCTCTGCTGATGGGGAGGGAGTCGAGTGTCGGCAAAAGAGGCTTTATGTGCTGCTTGCGGCACCTGTGCCGGGGGTTGCCTACCCCTGGTATAATACATCCTATATTGGTAAACACTGCTCATATTAAAGTGACTAATGCTAAGGTGTTGTGAAAAAATAATAAATAATTAATAAATTCAAAGTGACAAGTACTCTTATTCCTATGTGCTTCAGCCTCTCAAATTGATATGTAGTGGGCAAATAATACAGTCCTTATAAATATGTACATATATATGCAGTCCTCCAATACATAAAAAGATTGAAAAAATTGTATGAAAAACATTGCATGAAAATGTTTTATTTCCTAAAAAAGTGACAGGTGCTCTTCAATGTTTTGAGCTGGTTCTCTTTATAGTACCCCTGTAGGAAATGCACTCACCGGAGTTCGTCACCCCACACAGGGGTATTGCGCATTTACAGTATCTGCAACTGTGCAGCACTCTGAAGATCCACGGTTTGCTTTTTTCCTAATACGATCCTTCATGCCTCCCACATGTAGAAGAAGAAAGCTCCCATAGTATAATACAGTTTTAAGAAGTTTTATTAAGTCAAAACAGTGGAGATATACTTACATTTACACTGTATGTTAAAAGCAAGTAGCAAAAAACACAGGAAGCCGGGATAATCCACGGTCCGCGGCTCTGACCGGAAGTGACACAAAGACACTCATAAACTCTGCCCTACGTGTTTTGTCATCAAGACGTCATCTGGAGCTTTGGATTATTGTATGGTCAAAGAGTGGATCGGGATGAGTCTCCCTTTTGCTGCCAAACACCTTGGATGTACTTGTAGCAAGTGAGATCTCTTTAGCTTGAGATCATATACCTCTGCTAAGAGGCATGTGTTGTATGAGGAGAAGGCATCCATCTGAGCACCATTTGTTATGTCTTATTTTGGACATATATTGATATATTACCTGGATTCCCACTATTTGATTGAGTTCACTGTTTGGAATTGCATTTTTTTAACTGTCACAGATGAATTGATCCTTCAAAGGACTATATTCACGTATCAATTATTTTTATTTTTTTTTAATTATTTATTCATTTTGAATATTGTTGA
The DNA here is from genome assembly GCA_037952925.1 of Lithobates clamitans. Lineage (NCBI taxonomy): Eukaryota > Metazoa > Chordata > Amphibia > Anura > Ranidae > Lithobates > Lithobates clamitans. The sequence goes on along the minus strand of JBBGZY010001957.1, from coordinate 157,993 downwards.
AGGATTGTAACCAGTTTTCACCATTCAGATTTTTTTTTGTTTCATTTATGATTTAGATGAATTAGAGAAGCGGCTCTCATTGTAAACGACTCTCAATTGCTATTGGTTAATCATTGTATTAATTAGTTACACCTTTATTTCACTGGTGTGGTGGTGGGATAAGTGCAGGAATTCTTCTGAAATATTATAATAAATTGTTATTAAATGAAAAAAAATTAAATGTAAAAAAAAAATATGATAAGATATGTTACTTACCTTGGGCCTTGTCTTATGGTTGGTTCCTGCAGACACTAGTGACATCACTCAGCCTCTCAGCCTCATCACAATTTTCTCAGAAAGCTGAGGATCCCTAATCTCGTGATAATTTACAGTTGCACAGAATATTGGTATCTATGTGATCTGGCAGGAAGCTGAAATTCAAGGTTAGTTACTTTTTAACTTATTTTTTTAAAAATATATCTAGTGATTTAGCTTGAAGGGAATATAGGGCTAGCAGATAGGAAGGGGTTCATCATTTTTGCCTGCCTGCAAGACCCCATTTAAGATATGACCTTAAGAAATAAATGAACTCCTAATTATGCAAAGCTTTATTTTGTATTAGGATGTCTCCATGTATGTTGTATATGAAAATTCCATTTGCAAATGTCATGCTGTAAGATATATTTCATCATTGCTCACTGTAAAAGTAAGGTTTGAAAGAGTCTTGTAAGAACACACTGAGCAACCGGGTCACAATTTTGACAACTATATCTAGGTAAAGTGCTTCCGTTTTTTTTGGGTTTTTTTTGCCACTGATCCTCCTTTATTTAAAGAAAACACACAGACAAATATGATAAATACACTAAATATAAGATTCAATATAAGATTGTGGGTTAATACTTTTCTGAAAAACGTTAACCCTTTCCAGCATGTTGTCACAATTTTCCAACCTTTAAAGGGTTATTCCCTACACAATAAAGGCTTCACTAGTGTTTACAGTGGGTGAAACATACCAGATTCAAACCTTTAGGCAAAAGAAAGTGTTTCATATACAAAACCATAGGAGTATTTACAGATAATTGGGATTGTCAAATGTTTCAGTATAATGACAAAGTGCAGAGATCCCCCCTAACTTCAACAGCCTCCCTGCTTTTTGGTTTTTTGGCTGTTTTGCCCCAAGGGCTTGTGTTCCAGGGACAGGACAAATTAGACTCTAGCTTCTCTAACATGGGAGGGATCCTGTGATTTTAATATTTTCATTTTAGTCACACATATGGATTTTATTTCAAACCGCAGCCACACACACACACAGATAAACATTAGAGAGGGAAAAAATCCAGTTCAGCACATGCAGATTTTTTTCCATATTTTTTTAAGATTTGCTTGCAAAGTACAGTAGTTTTAAAATGTTCACTTTAAATGATTGTAGCAGTCTGAAACCTCTTAATCCGTATAGCTTAAATCCTATGGTTGTTTTGCAACAATAAAATGTTTGGCAGAAACAAGATAGACTTATTTGCCTAAATAAGTCTACTAGAATATAATGTTTGAAGAATTACAAAATATATTTGAATTTTCCATACTTACATGGAAACACATTTAGGTTCAGTTACATGTTCATTATCAATGTGTGTCAGCTTAATTAGTATGTGTGTGTGTGAATGTAAGCGGGCATAAGCAAGTGCCAATAAATGTATTATAAATTTTAAAATGAATTCAGTAATCAAAAAATTGTGATTTATGTTTTCATTTATGCTTGAAATGAATGAAACATTTGTAGAAATTAAAAAGAAATGTAATTATTTTCTTTTTTTCTCAATTAAGCTAGGTAAATCTAGATTTAGAGATTATTTAGATTATTATTATATGCTTTTTTGTGTATACGAATTTTAATGTATTTTATTAATTGTATAAAAATACATTTTATATATTGCATATATATTATAGAAGTTATGTTTAGTCAACAATCAAACATAAAATAAAGTTGGTCCAATAAATAAATAAGATGCTGAATATATCATCATCATCATCAATATTATAATAATAATAGTAATTGTTATAGTTGCTAATTTTTGTTATTTAGGATTACAGATCAGGATGAATTGATTTAAGCTACTTGAAGCATTCCTTCATCGTTTGGCTATTATCTGCAATTTGGGATTTTTTCAGACACTTAGGGGCTTATTTATCATGCAGTAAATGTGTTTTTGAAGAAACATTCACTGATAATGAATCAATTGTTATCATTTTAAACACATGCACCAGGAAGATTCCCCTGTAGTAAATGAATGGTGAATATCAGATCCACTGCTTTATAAATATACTCCTACAGTAACAGAAATATGAGTAAGTATATAACAGGTATCTAACATTGATCAGGAGTATGTATAATATTGACAATAAGAAATACATTTTTCCTAATAAGTTTGAGAAATCTCCCGAGACATTTATTGTCAACGTAAAGTTCTCATAATTTTTTATTTGTTTTTATGTATTTGTAAGTGTGTGTATACATAACCATATGGATCTGTAAAAATTATTGTTTTAATAAATGATTTACATATATGTAATTTTAAAAAATTATTTGCATCATCATATACACAGGATATCCTGTAATATTGTCTGGTTAGGATGCTTTTTTTGAAAATGTTATTTAAAGCGTATTAAACCTATCTTCATTTGCAAGATAGAAAAAAGAAACACAAACATCACATGTGCTTTTTTTCTTAAAGTGCAACAAATATATGCTTAGTGTGGTCTAGAATCGGTAAAACAATATTACTGTACAGTTTCAACAGTTTTTTGCTGCCTAGCAGCTGAAATGATGAATCTTCTAGTGTTCTTCAGCAGTGATTCATTTACGTAGGCTTAGCTATTATGGTTGCGGCAATAGTGATTAATACACCTCTATATAGTAGGAATCCTATAAGCTACTGAAAGGACTGAACGTAGATTTGATAGTTATTGCATTAAATCATGCAATCATTTAACACTGATGTGTGTGTGTGTGTGTGTGTGTGTGTGTGTGTGTGTGTGTGTGTGTGTGTGTGTGTGTGTGTGTGTGTGTGTGTGACACAAGTAACCCTAAACCTAAATGTCAGTGTTATATATTTAAAGAAGAAAAATTATGAATTAGGATTGGTCTACTTATGAAAATGAAGGAAACAGGTCTAATGCAGTCTTTGTCTGTTTGTGTTTTTTCATGCAGTGTGAAAATGTTCACCCCCAGTGACTCCACACAGTGTACCAATGCTCCATATGGTTCCAACAAAAGCCATTCCAATCCAGGTCAATCACTGAGCATCAGGATCAGTATACAGCTCCCCCCCCCCATACACACATAGGTGACAAATTGGAGGGATACTTATTCTTCCCCCTCTGGTATCACTTCTGTCATCATTTCCTATTTCTGCTGTTTTGAATTGACTTCATATACCAAATGACAGTTGTTCTCTGTAGTCTCACTCAATTTGCCAGTAGGAGATGCTGTTAAAGATTATGATTTTCTGTGAGCTTGCTTTAGGGCTACATTGCTACAGCATCAAGCCAAATAATACAGTATTGCTACCATTTTTTTGTCAGCTATCAGTGTGTTTACATACAAAACTATTAAAAATATAGTTGTACAGTAATTTAATTGATACCTAAAAAGATATTCTTAATATCTGCATTGCATTCTCTTAAAAAAAAAAAATATGCAAAGAGGCTTATTTCAAGAAATGGAAAAAATATATAACTCTTATATGGTTAAAATAAAAAAACGGACAATCAGAAATCAGCTTCCATTAGTTTGGAGGGGGGGGGGGGGGAGCATAAGAGATTATATTGAATGATTGCTAGGTTTGGGAACATTTAAACAGAAAGCATAGGTGGTATACTGTTTATCTGCAACTTGCATTCTGGCTGCTCTTTTCATTTGGATCATTATGGAGAGAAATGGAGAACCAGCTGGCTTCTGTCTAGTGCCTTGCCAATTTCCCTGCTTTGCCACTTTGCAAAAACCTCTTTCTCCCGTTACAATGCTAACATACACACTATATTTAATACATAAACTCGCGATTATCCATGTTTGATAGCAGCCTAGCTACTTTAATATATCAAGACATATCAAGTAAGTTTGCAAATAATCTTTTTTTTCTTTACTCTTGTATTTTTTGTGCCATCTCAACCACCTCTCTAAATTTTGTCCTATAGCCTCAAAACGTTTTTCGCAATCACATGGTTTATGCATACAGAGATGTATAAATCATCTCCACCAATCTTTAGATGCGTATGCACCCTAGTTGAGTTCATGATTGGTCTCCAGAGAGGAGAAATAATATATACATTAAAGGATGTTAAATATAACACTAAAAGCTATTCAGGATCTTTTCTCCTCCTCTTCCTGTCAGCACTTTTTTTTTACATGTTTTCATACACGTTAGGGAAGGCATGTGCTATATAGAAATAATGGGCATAGGTACTCTAGCAAGGAATCAACTAGATATGAGAGGAGACATAACAGTAAATAAATATTTATTTATAGACACATTTCTGTTTTACATATATAATGCATTTGTACATGGTTTTCTTCCTTTTGCCATGTTCTTTCAATATGATTTATTGTACCTTGTTTGGATTTTTAAAGGAGACATACAGAGCAATATACAGTTAGTGCATAAGGAACAGATTTCTTTATATGAGGTGTATAATCAACACCTTTTTAATAACACTAAGTTCTCTTAAGAATATGTACTGCAAAACTTGTTAAATCTAATACAATGTGTAGTCTACAAAGTTAAACAACTTACTGCATGTGCAAAAATATATATATATTTTTTTTTTTTCAGGTACTTATATAGCGCCGTCAATTTACGCAGCGCTTTACATATACATTGTACATTCACATCAGTCCCTACCCTCAAGGAGCTTACAATCTAAGTTCCCTAACTCACATTCATACATAGTAGGGACAATTTAGACAGGATCCAATTAAAATATCAAAGAAAAGAGAAAAAAGGTCATGAGTACATTTCAGTAGTTCTTAGTTAGGTCCAAGTTGTCCATGTTACTCTAGTACAGTTTTACATTTGCCAATATATGAAAATGTATTCAACAGATTGTGTTTGCATTATACAATTGTGTTACCTAAGCAAGAACCCAAAGGAACACTGAAACTTACAACAACTAGGAAAAAACTAAAGGGGAAGAAAATGAAAGCTTGCTAATTCGTTGTTATGAATTACTGCATTTTCCTAAGTCTCTTCACCTTATAAAAGGAACATTGCATGCAAATAGGCAAGCGTTCAAAAATTTACATGAAGAAATAATTAAACCATGCTAGTGGGTCTTTGAACCTAATAGCAAACAGAAGGCTTACAATTTACTGATCAGTTTGGACATGTACAATGTGAGGCTTACTAAAGGAGTTGTATAATTTAAACGCATGTATTTTCACTTTTTCACAATTATTCACTCCATGTGAAAAGCAAATTCCTCTTTTCTTTGAATGCCCTATCATGTGCCCTATCATGTGCAGATACTTTTAAGATGATTGCAGTGAATGATTGCACAATTTTTTTGAATAAATCAATTTTCCTGATTTGCATGATATACCCAGTCACCACATGTTCTCCAGATCTAGAGAACTGAACTAAAATATTCAGTTGCTGTTGAACATTGTTCTAAAAAGTACAAAATGTAAAATATCTCAATATAAAAATTATTAAAAAGAGACTTTAGACTGGGTTCACACCTATACGAATTGGATGCCGGTTTCTCCTCATCCAAATCGCGTAGCGGGATAATGTGACCGGTTCACATGTCTCCGGGGCGGCTGCGGAGCGCACTGCACAGAAACGCTGTGCGTCTTTGCCTCTATTTCAGGGCCAAATTCAGGCAAAGATTCTGCCCGGGATTTGTCCCTGAAACAGAAAACAGGGATGGACAAGCGTTGCTGTGCGATCCGCGGCCGGTTTAGGTGTGAACCGAGCTTAAAGGTTACAAGATTTGATTACATCTTCTGGGAAATTATTGCTAATCCAAGGACTGTTTCATTCAACCACATCCAAATTTAGCTTTGGATTTAATTGGATTCCACATGTTTTGGTTGATTTACAAATTGCAAAGCAGTTGTTCACTGAGCTTAGTAAATAAGGTAAAGTGTATTCACTTCAATCAAACCATACATTTTTTAAATTTTTTTTTAGAATAAACTTTTTAATTATGCAAAAAATATTATATGAAGATATTAGAATTAAAGCTGATCATTGACTTACACTTAAAATACAATTTAGTGTTTGTTCTATTAGGGTTCTGCTTTCATCTGCTTATTGATATGGAAATTATATTGCTATAGTCATGGTGAGGTGTCATTGTTGGGAACTGCTAAATTCTCATAACCTACTCAATAATCAATTATGTTGGTAACTGTTTTATGTTGTCCTCAAAACCAAAATTTCATTTTATTTCTAGGCAAATTATAAATGAGACTATTTACGGTAAGTTCTGAGCATACTGAAAATCGCTAGGTTTGATTTTGTAAAGAAAAAAAAAATATATATATATATATATATATATATATATACAACTAACAAAGTAAATGATCACCATTCAGGGTAAATATGGTGAATTTTTATTCCCTTTAAATACCTAATCCACCCCACGGATTCTTTATTTAGGAACTGATATCACCCACTTTACTGGAAGCAAAAAAGCATAATTACATAATAAAATGTATGTACGGTAGGTGTGTGGGATAACATATTATTGAGTAGAATAGATAGCTACTTACCAATACCATCAGAACAAAATGGTGGGACTGTTACCCTAAACACAGTTTGTGAAAACATGCTAAATTGGATAGACTCTTCAAGCATATGCCAAGTTCTAGGATGAATGGTCATTTAAATTTTATTTACTTATATTTCTACAAATTGTGAACCAAGAGAAAAGCCTACTTTACATAGTCTCCACCCGCAATCAATGCTTTATGTTACTTAGTAACATCATGACTGTTTTTGCCCCTCATAAATAAAGTGGATCTGAATGTTTGCAATGGAATGTATGACATCTTGTGACTACTCACTGTTTTAATAATCAGGTCTGCATTGCTTTAAGTCTTTCTAGCTAATGACATTACCAACAATTTCCATCACAACTGCATGATGTTTACCAGCGAAGCAATTGTGACTTTTGCATATTTTCCATTAGGAAATATATATTTATATCCTTTGAGATTGTTCTTCTTACGTTTTTATTACCCTTTATTTATAAAGCGCTGACATGTCCAGGAAGACTTTACTGAATGTGAATTTACACTACGTAACTAAATACACACATTTATACTGATATGAATTGAAAGGCAAAATATGAACGTTTACATCATATTCATAAATAGATGTGAGCTACATCAATAGATTCTTGCCAGATGGAAAATGCTATAAACCAAGATTTCTTTTTACAGTTTATTAAAACCTACCTCTGTGGGGTTATGCTGGTTAAAGGGTCAGTCCATGAATAACTGGTGTTTTAGTTTTGGCTGCGATTAATCACCCACTGACATCTTTTGGAGACACTGAAATATCTCCACTTATATTTCCAAGTCTGCCAACATTATGGGCAAGTTTTACTCCTAGCTTAGAATGTTACTTATGTTTTTCACTAAGGAGAATGCAATAGAAATTGTGAGAGTCAGTGGTTTATTAAGAAGACAAAGTCATAATCTCGTGCAGTAGGCCATGCCAATGGAATTATAAGTGATGCAATTTTTAGGTGATGCTGCTTAATTGAATCCACCCATAACTGGGTTATGAGCGAGTATTTATACTGCTGTGGATGCATGTCACCTTTTAATTGCTGAGACGTCTGTGGAAGTTAAGATTATATATGTTGAGGCTGATTCACTAAGGAGTTCTAAAACTTAACACAATAAATACTCACTTTAATAATCCAATCATGTGTTTATCTAATTTGCACATGATTTGTTATTTGAAGTGAATATTCACACAATGTTACATAGTTACATAGTTAATAATGTTGAATAAAGACACAAGTCCATCCAGTTCAACCTGAGTGAGCACCCACAATTGTCCCCATCCCCGCACATTGCGTCCCATCAAGATGCCCATCCACTATATTATTTTTTTTTTTAATATATATTTAAGGTACCCATGTAGCGCCATCAATCTACGCAGCGCTGCACACACACCCACACCGGTCCTCACCCCCAAGGGGTCTGCAATCCATGGTCCCCAACTCACACCCATACACCAGGGCCAATTTTTGGACAGAAGCCAATAAACCTAAAAGCATGTCTTTGGAGTGTGGGAGGAAACCGGAGTACCCTGAGGAAACCCACGCAGGCACAGGGAGAACATGCAATGTATTTATGAAGTTTTTGAACTTTAAAATAAGTACATCTGTCTCTTGGTCCTTGCCTGACTTTGTAGAGACTCTGGGGTTGATTTACTAAAGGCAAATAGACTGTGCACTTTGCAAAGTGCAGTTGCACTCTGCAAGTACAGTTGCTCCGGAGCTTAGTATATTAGCAGAAGCTCAAAAAAAGGGAAAGAGAAGGGAAGCGCCACTTAAGTGTAGAGGTTAAAAATTAATTTAATAGCACAAGGATTAAGAATCATGCTATTAAATGAATTTTTAACCTCTACTCTTAGGTGACACTTCCATTCTCTTCCCCTTTTTTGTCTTTGATGCAGAGCTGGCTGTACTCTGGGGATAGCTGCCGCCCCCAATCTCCTATTTCACATGGACACATATACATAATGTATATACTATTTATGGATTAATGGACTAATCTTTTGCTATTTGTTAACCATTTATACATATTCAGGTCTCACTTTGTACCAGGATATATTATTTTTTGTCTATAACTAATTCCTGACTTCCATCATCCAATCATGTGCAAGCAAAAATGCAATTTTTTTTTTATTTTCCTTGCACGTAATTGGCTACTCTTTGCGAAGTAAAGCTTTACCTTGCTTGGAGCAACTGCACTTGCAGAGGGCAAATGCACTTTGCAAAGTTCACAGTCTATTTGCCTTTAGTAAATCAACCCCTCTGTCTCTTGGTCTTTGCCAGATCATAGAGGGTATGAACTTCTTAAGACCGTTTATCGCCACAGATGAGCTTCGGATTTATCATTATATGAATTATAACCTGCATCTACTAAATATCTTTTTGTGTTGAGCTTTTGGTGATTATAGGGTATAAGAATTACTGATCTTTGTGTTTCTGTCATGTCAGTTTGACAAGTGCTTTCAAATATTGTAAACCTCTAGCTTCCTGTCTCAGCAGAAGAAGAAGGATCCAATAAAAACATTCACAATGCTATAAGGATTAGGAACTCTGTTTAACCACTTCCCACCCATGCTGTAGATAAATGACAGCTACAGCGCAGGCTTACTTTGCCGAGAGGGCATCATATGACATCCTCCTGTGATGGCGTTGCCTTCGGACCCAGCTTATCAGAGATCGGGGTCACAGCGGCCCTATACCACACATGTGCAATGACAGCTGTTAGCGCGAGGAGAGGAGAGGCGATAACCAGCTTCTGGTAACCTGTTTCCGGACCACCCCACGTACCTTTGCTGTGGCACGGCGGCCGGGTGTGCAAAATCACGTACCTGTACGTGATTTTGTGCACATGGTTTAGGGGGCACAGCGGAAGCACAGAGCCATGACCAGCTGAAAGCTGAAAATTGGCCTGGGCAGGAAGTGCCCAGTAGGCAAATGGTTAACTGGTCTTGTTAGACAGCAACCCATACTAGATAATACAGCCAGGTCCTTCACTCCCTTAGACCTCACTGCATACTAAACTAAAGAGGACTATTAAAACCTCATCTTAGAAATGGCTTGGTCTTTGATTGGATAAATAAAAGAGCAGCATATTGTTGAAATCATCACTATGCTCTCTCTTTTGCTAATTAAGATCACAGAGTTAGATAATCAACATTGCATGACGCCACAGTGCTGCCCCTTTTTTTTTCAACCTTGAGTCTGGTATCAACAAAGATTCAGATACATTCATCAGCTATGTGAAAAAAATGTTATTTAATGATTATTTTTCCATGAATCTATTACTTACCTAATTAGTGGCCTTTATATCTACCTGCAATTTAACTTTAAATTTACAGTTATGACTTTTTTGTAAATACCATAAAGAGGCATTGTCACTTTGCCCATTCAGCATCCCCTCACCCTACCTGACTCAGTAATATTTATTTTCCCAGTGATTCCCTGCCGCCCCTTCATCTCTCACAACCAAATACCCAGTGTTGGCTGATATTGATGCCGAGAGGGAGTAGTGGCATTATCACTTTCCACTCATGTGATAGAGTTGTTGCTTTGTGATCTACCATTGTTGTCAAAAGCGAGGAGGGAGACAGTCATTAGCCCATAAGTCTCATTTCACCTAGAGAGAATCAGAGTTTACACAGGGCTTCCGTTCCGGTTGCTAAATCTGTGCTGTTTTTGCGGTCAGCAATAAAGTGAACTTATTAGTTTGCCCTTTGAAATTAACAAAGTTTTAGTCAGTCAATGTAAAAATTCCACCTTTAGTAAATGATCGTCTTTAAGACTAGGTAAAAACTAGCATTTTAGCATTTCACTGATTGAAATGCTGTAAAAGTTGATAAAAAGTGGAGGTTTCCTCTTAAGCATCCTCTTAACATTTTTTTAAATTATTGTTATTTTTGCCAATGGTTGCAGAAATCTTGCACCAACCTTGGGGCTTTTTCTGTTTTTTTTTTTTTCTTTTTTTGTACATGGTTAGCAAAGAACTAAAGCTTTTTTTAATTTTCGTTGATTTTTGTATGACCTTTAGAAATTCAATTCACCTTCCGTAAAAGTACCAACTCCAAAAATATTTTACATAGCAAAGGGTTAATATTTCAGACTCTAAGAAGACATGAAAGCTGCTGACTATGGTAAGCATAAGCACCTGACAATCATGCTTAGCTGTGGCGTTGATGGAACAGCTTGGATATTTTCACATATACATTTATATCAACAATTTAGTTATGTGCTTGTCAGGGTCAAAATTGGGTCAGGTATCAAAGACGATACAAAGTGTGAAAGGTGGTTGCTGTGTCACTCCAACTGCAAACGGCAATCAGGGTTTGGGTTCCTTCTGACAGTACCACCCTTCGGAGCCAACGATAACAGAAGGTAATGTATGCCAAGGCCTGTCAAATTAAATACTCATTGAACAGCAGCCCAAAACATTGGTTCATACAGAATTTCACTCAGCACTCCCACTGCAAGGTAAGATCATGTAGTTGATGTGTGGGAAGCCATTTTGTTAAGAAAAAAAAAACAAAAAAAAAAATACACCGCAAAACCACCCCAAATTAAAAATGTATATTGGAATCAAACTTTTTATTCAATCTAATTTAATTTGTTTATATCATACTTTAAATATTTTAAAATAACTAAAACATAATATAATAGCTTTTTTAAAATAAAAATTGCTCTGTTGATGATTCCCTCAATTCACCCCTGTACCCCAGTTTGCAAAATGTAATGCTAAGATACCTTGCTCATTTTTACACTAATTTTTTAATCTTTTTTTTATGAAATAGTAAAGAAAATTATTCTGGTACACATCCTTTCATTCCCTTTTTATGATCTACAATACATGCTATTTTAAAAGTTTCCATATTAGTGGCCTAATAACCAAGAATGTATATACCAGACATCTTAAATATGCAGTCCAGGGGAGGGGCACCTCCCCTGCAGTCAGCTGAAACTTCCTTCTGCCCTCAAAGATGGGAAAGCAGGGAAATGCATCTGTACGATAAAGATGGTGGTGGGCGGGCAGGAGATGGGGACATAACTGAAAGTGACATGTGGTGGATGGGTAAAATAGTCAGTGTGACCGTGGCTCCATTAAGTGGATAATATGTGTGTAGCGCTACCTCCACAGCAGCAGCTTGGTTGCATGGGTCCTCTCTCTGTTCATTGCCTTGACTCAATGAATAACCTCAGCCCCTCTAACACCCAGTTGAGAATACAGAGGGCAGATTCAAACACAATCTGCTAGGCTGTGTAATCACTACGCCAAAGTAACTTAGAATAAGACTCTGTACCACTAGACTGGAATCAACACATAAATTAGCAAAGTCAGCAATAAACAGGGCATTTAAGCATTAACTTCAATGCAAATAATAGGACTATAACTAGTTTAGAGTGCACTCTAGGATATGGTGCAATGTCCCCTGAGAGGTACCTCTAGTATAAACAATAGGCAAATGTCTTTGTGGAACAGCTGCAAGGGGCAGTCCCCAGTCCTAATTCTTCAGCCAGCTAGCATTGGTGCGCAGTTTTACGGTTGGTGCACATGAGTACAGTCCCAGTCAAACCTGCAGGCAGCAAGGTTAAGGCTACTAGGTGGTTGTGTAGTCAGTTTCTAAAGGGCTCAGTCTCTCTCTAGCAGCAGATAGTAAATCACTGCAGCAGTAGCACACCAGTCCCAGCGATATTGCAGCTCACCATCCGGACACACAGTGATTATTCCACTATCTGCTCTGCACTCAGTTAACTCTGGCTGTCAGCACCCCTGGACTCAGCACTCCGAATCATGCTCAGGCTGCCGATATGCAGCATTGATCGTGCACACTGGACAGCAATGTGCACTCTCCAGTCCCACTCCTCATGGCAAGAGAGCATTTTGTCCTGTACAGCCCAGGAAAATGATGCTCTTTCCCCTCCTCCCGGTGATCTCTTTCAGGGGACTGTAGTTCAAAGCTCTTGATTACCACAGTATAATGTCCCTGGACTACAGTTCCTACAATGCAGTGCTGACTCCATCTATTGAACTTTTCCTGCTCGGTAGCTCCCCCTTTTGTTGGAAACAGCTGTTAACCAGTTCAGCACCTCAGGGCAGCAGCTACAGAGAGCAGCTGCAGTTAGTGTTTCCCTCACTCTCCATTCTTAGCCAAGCAACTGACTACATGTGGTTATGATATTCACCACTGTCCAAGTTTCAGTTTCTGGATAGATTGGGCCTTTGCATAAAAGTGTCCCTGGCCTTGTCACTTATGTGAAGAAGGTTGGTGGACAGATAGCAGTGTGCAGCTGGTGAGCATGTAGTGGGCAGGTAATTTGACCAGAAGAAAGTGGTGGGCAGTGACTCTGAACTAAAATAGATAGTGGTTGATAAATTTGAGCTTAAGAAAATGGTGGAAGTGAGTTTGAACTAAAGAAGGTGGTGGCAGTGAGACTGAAATTAATAAGTTGGTGGCAGTGAATCTGAGGTATTCAAACTGAAAGTGTTGCGCTATTCATAAAAAGTGCATAAATCCATAACAGAACATCCAATAAAGTTAAAAATTAATATACATAATCCCAAATGTGCAAAATGAATCAATTAGTTAACCACTTCCTGCCATTCCTCTTTCTCGTCTGTAACCCCAGAAACCGGGAGCGACGAGTAGTTTGTCATTTCCGGTTCTTCCTCTTTATTTACCTGGCCCCCAGGAAAGCAGCCGATCAGACCAATCTGTGTCTGATTGGCTGCATGGGATGCTAGAGGAGAGATTTGCGGTCTAAAAGACCCAAAGATCTCTCCATCAAACCTGTCACGGCCTGTGCTGTCACAAGAGATGTTGTTCATCCCTTGTGATAGCAATAAAGTTAATCCCAAAAAAAAACTGTAAAAAAATTAAAAAATTAAAGCGCCCCATTCGAACGTGCTTACGCACAAATGCGAACACGTACGATACTCACGAATGCATATGTAAACGGTGATCGCACCGCACATGTGAAGTATTGTCGCAAACATCAGAGCGAGAGCAATAATTTTAGCACCAGACCTCCTGTGCACTCTAAATTGGTAGCCTGTAAAGGCGTTTTAAAGCGTTGCCTATGGAGAATTTTAAGCATCGTAGTTTGCCGCCAATCCACGGACAGACACAATTTTAAAGCTAGGCATCTATTTACTTGGCGTAACATTATCTTTCACATTATACAAAAAATTGGGCTAACTTTATTGTTTTTTTTCCAAACAAATTGCTTTTGAAAACCTGCTGCACAAACACCGCGTGACATAAAAAATTGCTACACCCACCATTATAGTCTATAGGGGCTCTGCTAAAAAAAAGTATATAATGTTTGGGGGTTCTAAGTAATTTTATAGTAATTCTAGTAATTTACGTTTAGAAGCGAAGTGTCAGAATTGGCCCAGATGGCAAGCAGTTCAATTAGAGAGAGTTCATATACTGTAAAATCCAAAAAAGTCCATCAAAGATATAAAGTGCTCTTGCGCAGAAAAGTTCATTAATACACTTATGTGTTTAGCAGGACTCAATGCTCCAGCGTGAGTGAGAAACCTCTTCACACCCAAAAAGTGCACACCCCATCCACAAGCTGCTTACCAGCTAATTTGACTCCAGGATGGAGGTCTGACTACATCTTATCCCAATAACCTCATGGGATGGATGGATAGCATGAGCCAGGATTCCAGTGACCCATGTATTTTTTAGTGTAGCGCTCAGGCTCGTCACTATGAGGAGTAGTGTAGGTGATGCTTCATCCACTGCAGGAGTGCCAGGAAGGGATGGAGCTTGTCCCAGCTCCTGTAATCACTGGAAGAAAGAGAGGAAAGATACCTGGTGCCTCACATTCACGGTGTCCTTTGGTGGTAAGAAAGAGACAACCTCAGCCTGGGCTCCCGCCAAGCCAAGCCCCAATGCGTTTAACACCGCCCCCCAGAGATTAGTCTTAGGGAACTTTCCTCTCTTTCTTCCAGCTGGGATTCCAGGGTGGGTTGTCATACCAAGGGGATCATCAGTGAGCTCAATTAGAGGGAAAGACAAGGAGGAACTCATAGTTTAGTAATTCAAACTTCAAAGCTTTTTTAAAAAAAAAAAAAAACTACTTAGAAACAGGCAGGCATAAAATTGCATATAGTGCAGTAAATCACGTACAGGCACCCAGATAAATGCAATAAGGTCAGCGCTGTGCTCTTGTGCAGAAAAGTTCATTAATGCACTTGTGTTTAGCAGGACTCAATGCTCCAGCGTGAGGAAGAAACCTCTTCACACCTAGAAAGTGCACACCCCACTCACAAGCTGCTTACCAGCTAATATGACTCCAGGATGGGAGTATGGCTGCACCTTATCCCAATAACTTCATGGGATGGATGGATAGCATGAGCTGGGATTCCAGGGTGGGTTGTCACATACCAAGAGGGCCATCAGTGGGCTTAGTCAGAGGGAAAGACAAGGAGGAACTCATAGTGTAATAATTCAAATTTCAAAGATTTTTAATGATGGTTAAAACTGCAGATGCCCATAGCTCCCAACGCGCGTTTTATTCAAAAGAACATTATCAAGGAATGCAGGAGTATGGTGGGCAGAGCTGAAGAAGGTAGTGGCACTGTATCTGGGCTAAAGAAGGAGGTGACAGTAAATCTGAACCGGAAAAAGTAGTGAATATGAGCTGAAAATGATGATGGCTGTGAGTTGGAGCAGAAGAGAGTGATGAACAGTGAATTTGATGAATAAGGTGTTGGCAGTGAATTTGAGCTGAAGAAGTAGGTGGCTGTGAACAAAGTTTTGTTTTATGGTTGAACAGTTAAAGGTTTTATTTAAAATATTTCCAAATACCATTTATATATGTGGGGCTGCCTTTTCTGCCAATTATTCAATTTGACATGTCTGATATAGATAAACAAGCAATTTCCATAGACATTGCCTGGGATTTATATTCAATTTCAATACAAAGGGACTTCAGTAATTTTGCAAATTAACTTACACTGACATAAATGGTTAGTTCTCCTTTATAATAAAATGTGTGCCGTCAAGGGGCTCCAGTAGGTTAGAAACCATGGTTAGAGAAATTCAGCTTTCTTTAAACGAGACACTGGCAGGCCAACTTCTGCTTCCACAAGGACTGGCCAAAAACTACCATTATCTTTGATTGTCAGTGTCCTATATGTAAGCTTGGATGGTATGTTGAGAGAGACATGCACACTGCACTACTTTTCCCTGGGATACCTATTTGTTTTAAGTATTTTGCCCCATAGGAAAGTATATATTTTTTTTGTATAATATTTACACCCATCGGCCACTTCATTAGGTAGACCTTGCTAGTACCGGGTTGGACCCCCTTTTGCTTTCAGAACTGCCTTAATTCTTCATGGCATAGATTCAACAAGGTGTTGGAAACATTCCTCAGAGATGTTGGTCCACATTGACATGTTAACATCAGTTGCTGCATATTTGCTGGCTGCACATCCATGATGCGAATCTACCTTTCCACCACATCCCAAAGGTGCTCTATTGGATTGAGAGACTCTGGTGACTGTGGAGGCCATTGGAGTACAGTGAACTCATTGTCATGTTCAAGAAACCAGTTTGAGATGATTTGAGCTTTTTGACATGGTGCATTATCTTGCTGGAAGTAGCCATAAGAAGATGGGAACACTGTCGATATAAAGGGATGGACATGATTAGCAACAATACTCAGGTAGGAGCATTTAAATGATGCTCAATTGGTACAAAGGGGCCCAAAGCGTCCCAAGGAAATATCCCCCACACCATTACACCACCACCAGCCTGAACCGTTGACACAAGGTAGGATGGATCCATGCTTTCATGTTGTTTACACCAAATTCTGACCCTACCATCTGAATGTCACAGCTGAAATCGAGACCAGGCAACGTTTTTCCAATCTTCTGTTGTCCAATTTTGGTGAGCCTGTGCGAATTGTAGTCTTAGTTTCCTGTTCTTAGCTGACAGGAGTGGCAGCCAGTGTGGTCTTCTGCTGCTGTAGCCCATCTGCTTCAATGTTCGATGTGTTATGCATTCAGAGATGGTATTCTGCATAGAAAAAAAACAGTTTGCCCTTGGGACTAAATGAGCTGCGACACACCACGTAGTAAAATGCATGTTATCCAGATGTATTATTACATACAATGCCAACAAATCAACACAAGCAGGTATCATATTGTCAAACAGATTTGTAGTGTAGAACATAATGTTGTTTCGTCACCAATTACAATATTCCAGAAAACCACCCATAATGGGTATGAGAATGCATCATTGTAACCTGGCCCGTTTCGTGAACAAGAGTTCACTTACTCAGGGGTTGATGCATGCACAGTTATCTATGATGAAATAAAATAATTTGAAAGAGTACGAGGAATAATAGATGAAATATTGTTGGTACAAGAAATGGATGATAAAGAGCAACCCCAAGGGGCCCATACTTACAGATCTGTTAATAATGGAATCACATGATCATACTCCACTGAAGACCACTACAAATATCTAGCCTGGGAGCTGTGGGCATGGGGCCCACGAGGGCCCGTCGGGACAAACAGAGAAGGATGCGAGTCCAAACCAGCATGAAGTAGCATCCACAGTGATGGCTATGGAGAACATATCTATGTATCAGATTGTCTTCTCTATTGTATACAAATGCAGTATTAACAACCAATAAAATATTCTTATAAAAGAATATATTGAGTAAAAATGTAGACTGAAATAGCTGTAGGTATGTCTGAACATATGAGATATAATCTCAAGCTAGGGGTCAATACTAAAAAAATAAAAGAGGGAGGCAATGAGTGGGTGAAAATCCATGAAAAAAATCAAAATGAACGGAAAAGAAAAGACAAAACAAAACAGTGCATCCCCAAAACCAGAAGACAAAGAAGAGGAGTGGTGAATAATGAGTGACCTACACAGATTGATGTATCTTACGTAAAACTATATATAGCAAAATTATATAATATAGTGCAAATAAAAATATAGTGAGTGTACATGGGTACATAGAGTGTATTCCAGTAAGTGAAGGTCAAAAAGAAATAAGAAAACATAAAATAGGATAAAAAATTGTCTCCCCAGAAGAGGGGAAAGAAGTATAAGTGAACCACCAAAATGTCAAAACAAAAAATGTAGAAGTGAATACAAGTGACCTACTATGGTGGAGCATTTGGCCTAGCAAGATAATGCATGTAGTATCACCGATCACTATGGAGCAAGTGGATGCATGGACATTGCTGAACCCTCCCAATTTGTACCCCCACTGGGCCCCCCATGGACCTCTCCCAACATCAGGTTGATGCGGCTGAATGGGGGGGTCTTCAATGGAGTATGATCATGTGATTCCATGATTAACAGATCTGTAAGTATGGGCCCCTTGGGGTGGCTCTTTATCATCAATTTCTTTTACCAACAATATATCATCTATTATTACTGTCAATTTTTCAAATTATTTTATTTCATAGATAACTGTGCATGCATCAACCCCTAAAGAAGTGAACTTTTGTTCACGAAACGTGTCGGGTACAATGATGCATTCTCATACCCATTATGGATGGTTTTCTGGAATATTTTAATTGGTGACGAAACAACGTTATGTTCTACACTACAAATCTGTTTGATAATATGGTACCTGCTTGTGTTGATTTGTTGACATTGTATGTACTAATAAATCTGGATAACATGCATTTTACTATGTGGTGTGTCACACCTTATTGAAAGTACCAAAGGCAAACTGTTGTGTTTCTATGTTACATATGGATGGAGGTGCCTCACGGGGTGTATCAAGCCACATTTTGTTATTTAATGGAATTCTGCATATTCTCCTCTGACATCAGCAAGAATTTTTTGTCCACACAACCTCTGCTCACTGGATATTCCTGTTTTGGGGACCATTCTCTGTAGACCCTAGAGATGGTTGTGCGTGAAAATCCCAGTAGATCCCAGTAGATCAGCAGTTTTTGAAATACTCAGACCAGCCCGTCTGGCACCAACAACCATGCCACGTTCAAAGTCACTTAAGTCCCCTTTCTTCCCCATTCTGATGCTCGGTTTGAACTTCAGCAATTTGTCTTCACCACATCTAGATGTCTACATGCATTGAGTTGCTGCCATGTGATTGGCTGATTAGCAATTTGTGTTACCAAGCAAATGTACAGGTGTACCTAATGTGTACCTTGATCGCCCCCTAGTGTTAACCAGTGACATTTTTACAGTAATCAATGCATTTTTATAGCACTGATCGCTGTATAAATGCCAATGGTCCCAAAAATGGGTCAAAATTGTCCGACGTGACCGCCATAATGTCACATAAAATGAGGAAAAAAAACGTTTTTTTTATATATTTTTGGGGATATTTATTATAGCAAAAATGAAAAAAAAATGTGTTTTTTTCAAAATTGTCGCTATTTTTTGTTTATAGTGCAAGAAATAAAAAATGCAGAGGTGATCAAATGCCACCAAAAGAAAGCTCTATTTGTGGGAAAAGAAGGACGTCAATTTTGTTTGGGTGCAACGTCTTACGGCCGCGCAATTGTCAGTTAAAGCGATGCAGTGCCGAATCGCAAAAAGTGCTCTGGTCAGGAAGGGGGTAAAATCTTCCGGGGCTGAAGCGGTTAAAAGTTAAACATAGATATAACGTAATAATGTCACACTCTAGGCCAGGGGTCTTCAAACTAAGGCCCTCCAGTTGTTCAGGAACTACAATTCCCATCATGCCTAGTCATGTCTGTGGATGTCAATGTTTTACAATGCCTCATGGGACGTGTAGTTCCACAACAGCTGGAGGGCTGTAGTTTGAAGATCCCTGCTCTAGGTAAACATCCATGTTGTATAGATAAATAAAAGACTAGAGGAAGTCAGACTATATAGGCCAAAATATTGATATATAAAATCATACATTTTATTATGCATAATATTAAAAATAAAGAATTTTTTATAAAAAACAGTTATCATGGTGCCAAATGGATCAACTGTATATGGCAATGGTTGTACTCCTCTTTGTAATATCAAATAGTTCATGGCAGGGGTCTCAAACTGGTGGCCCTCCAGCTGTTTCAGAACTACAATTCCCATGAGGCATTGCAAGCCTGGCCAAACAGGCATTGCAAACAGGCCAAGGCCCAGCAGGGAACCGCAGCAGTGATAATTCTACATAAAGAACAATATAAATTTCCCTGGGATCTAATCATAAATGAAATATCACATAACCACAGAAATCCGGGTATGATAAGTACCTTGATAATACTTCCCAGGTGGTGTATTATATACAGTATGTTCATATGTTTGTAAAGTTAAATACATAGAGCATTGTCCATATCCACACCTGCTCTGTATAACTGTAAAAAATAACTGTATGGAAATATAAATGTCTGGCATGCATGGATTCTATAGTTGTTACAACTAATGTTGAATATTCTATTAAAATAATACTTCTTCCAAACTACTGAAGAAGCAGTTGTTATAGCTGCAAAACTCATATAGCTTTCTCCATATAATCGCCTGCGCCGTATAGCTGTGAAAAATGACTGTATGTATTAGACAGGTTAGCTGGCTCATCTCGGGCAGTGCTGTAGATCTTTACTAACCAGTGCAAATGAACAGCCATTATGCACATACGCAGGTTTACTTACATTACTGTATACTCTTCTCCCTAACATCAGTCTAACTTACAGGTATAGGTGATATGCCATACTGACTCCCATGTAGCGGCCTAAAACTTGTTAGTGTTCTATCATCAGCTTAACTCCAGACTGGTGGTGGTTGTAGCAAGGTCAGCCACCATTGTCCTAAAAATAATTTTCCAAACTTGGTACTGTAGCACTGAATGGTGACTAAAATTGTATCTTTTTCAGATATTATATATCCTGTTGAAGTTTCTTCTGCATCATTCCATGCTATCCACCTCTTTGAGAATTCTTCTAGATTGTCTCTGCTGCGGCTGCTGGTTTGGATAATCTAGATCACAAAGGAAGAGTTTAGCTTCTATAGACAGGGTTCTCTAGACTTGTTCTGTACATAGCAACAGCTTAGTTCCTAGAGATAGTCCTATTTTGCAACAGTCTTACTGAACAGGAATTCACTATCCATTCACAGGACCTAACAATTGATCAAAAAAAAATCTCTAGTCAGGCACCTGCTCAATGTAGCAAAAATCCTAATACCTAGAGCTTGTAAATCCACTTATACCCCTTCAATAAGAGATTGGTTATCTTAAATTGATAGCGTTCATGCTATGGAAGAAACTATGGCTCTGTCATATTATCGTCTAGACCAGGGTTTCTCAACCAGGGTTCCATGGAAGCCTAGGGTTCCTCCAGAGGTCGCTAGGGGTTCCTTGAGCAATGAGCAGTTTCTTCCGTTCAGATAAGTTCCTACTGACACCATTGATCTTTTTAGCTACCTTTAAGGGGATAATCCTTCCCAAATGACCACAAATGTAAGGAGCATTATTCCCACTACTCACCACACTAATGTATCATGAATTGTAGATATTGTAATTTTAAGCAGGGGTTCCCTGAGACCAGAAAGTTTTTTTAAGGGTTCCTCCATGTTGAAAAGGCTGAGAAAGGCTGGTCTAGACTATTATCGTAAAGTTTGGAATACTTGGGTGGTATTTAGATATTCTGACAATTACAACCTTATAATGGGCACATAAAGAACAATTTACTTTAGAGACTATACCCTTTGACCTCAACCACTTCTACATGATGATAATACCTGCAAATTCAATAATCCACAAACTACCTTCTGAATTCATTTATTCATTAATGCAATACTTTCTTATGCCCCGTACACACGGTCGGATTTTCCGACGGAAAATGTGTGATAGGACCTTCCGACCGTGTGTAGGCTCCATCACACATTTTTCATCGGATTTTCCAACACACAAAGTTTGAGAGCATGCTATAAAATTTTCCGACAACAAAATCCGTTGTCGGAATTTCCAATCGTGTGTACACAAATCCGACGCACAAAGTGCCACGCATGCTCAGAATAAATAAAGAGATGAAAGCTATTGGCTACTGCCCCGTTTATAGTCCCGACGTACATGTTTTACGTCACCGCGTTCAGAATGATCGGATTTTCCGACAACTTTGTGTGACCGTGTGTATGCAAGACAAGTTTGAGCCAACATTCGTCGGAAAAAATCCATGGATTTTGTTGTCGGAATGTCCGATCAATGTCCGACCGTGTATACGGGGCATTAGACCATGCTAATATTACTACTCCCCACCCCCCTCTCCCCCCTTTTATTTAACAAATATTTGGGTTATCTTCTGTGTTATACCATATCCTCTCAATTCATTTTTCCACCTCCTTTGGCTTTATTATATCAAAACCGATTTATTTAGCTCTTTAAGTTGATCTGTGTTTTGTTACTATAATTTACTTCTACTACTTTAGATTTCTATAAGAATTCTATCTTGATGTTGTTATGTATTCCATACAAATCTTGTGTACACATTGTGTATATTCTTTGAATTATCTTAAAACTCCTTAATAAAAAATATATTGTGAAAAAAAAAAAAAAAATTCTCAGAGAGGTCATCTATGACAGTTATGGACAAATAGTGACGAGCAACGGGGTTTAGGACAAAATTCAAATTTCTTTTTACCTCTAGGTGCTTGCCTTACCAACCATGTTTCAGTTAACAGTTTAAAATTAAACATAGCAATAGACTAAATACAATGGTTACTAGAATATTTATATTTTTAAACATTTTTTAAAACATAGTTGTCTTTGTTCAAATGATTCTAATATTTTTAATTCATCCCAAGGAATAGATTTGAGATCATTAACAAATATTTCAGTCAATTTGTTACTTTTTATGACAGCACACCCTTTCTCAAATAGAGAGGGTACTCTGCATGTTTAAAGTTCACAGCAGTTATAACTCCCATTTACCTTCTGCCAAGTCTGGTTATGTTTGACCATGTATTGTTCAGTTCTTAATCCCTTTTCCAGTTTGTCTGTTGTCTTCATTTTGTAAGGCTTTCAGACATAATTATTTGTGTCTAAATTGAGCTGTTATCTCAAAAGACACAACACTGGGATGACTGGACTGACTTTACGATCTTAAAAATAACTGTGATTCCCCTACATTTTGAATAGTGCAACTCACACGTAATACTGTTAAAGGTTGGCAGTATGTGGATCTGAAATTACTTGGAAAATGTTTTTATTGACGTGTTCATTACTTCTGTCAATGTCGCTGATGAATGAAGGTGTTATACGTGGAGATGTGTAAACTCTGGGGAACACTTTGAATTGTTCCACTTTAGTACTTATCTTTACCATTCAATGTTTCTATTAATATATGGTCGTCTTGAAATTAACAATATCTTAAAGTATATTTACTTTTTCTAAGTAAAACTTCCAATTTTGTTACAGTTTCCCATAGTAAGATAGAGTTAGAGAATAGCACCTTCCAATAAAGACTTCTCAAGATGCCATTTTGTTTCACTCCAGATCCCTTTAAACTTGAGTATCTACATTGATAATTACATTTTCATTATAACACAGTTAATAATAGTAAAAATGTTCCCAAGTCTAGCAAAGTGAAAGCGCTCAGAACTCCTTTTTTTTCTCTTCCACTTCTGGGAACTTTTAAGGTGCTTATATTTAGAGTTTCTATCTGGTGTGGTAAGTAGAAATTTGGAAATAAAATATGCAGGACAGTGAGTATTTGGATAGAAATGTTGCATTGCAGTGCTATGGTTCCGGATAGTTATAAGAGAATAGGATTGATCTGTGATTTATTTTGTTCTCATGAACACGTGCATGCAAATTTGTCTGTTCTGCAGATAATCATGCCTGGTTTCCTGCACAATTTACTGCATATCAGACAGCAAATAGGGGGTGCCCCTCCAGGCTCCAGCCGGGTCAATTCCTGTAGTAAACCTCTGGGAGTGCTGGCAAGGACAGAGCTCATCCCCGCTACAATAATACAAGAGACAAAAAAGTTCCTATTACCCGCACATCAAGGCAAGATCCTGTGGATATGTGAAATGACAGTCTCAGCCCGGGCTCCAGCCCAGCCATGCCCCAGTGCATTTCACTCCGGAGCTTAAACCATGATTAAGCTCTGGGGCAGAGTGAAAATGCATAGGGGGCATGGCTTGGCTGGAGCCCAGGCTGAGGCTGTTATTTCACATATCCACAGGGTCTTGCCATGATATGCGGCGCATAGGACCTTTTTTGTCTATTAATGCATATCAGACTAATTTACAAGTGGATATTCCGAACAATTAAAAGTGGTATCAAAATGAGTCAGTCTCCTGATGTTTAATTCATCAATCAATGACCTGCAGTACTTTTTTTCTACCACAAGATGTCCTCAGTTTGATGGCCAGCATGATTCAATTGGCTTCATTTGAGCCCAGGCTCTCCTGGCTCCAGCTTGTGATTCAACAGTGAAAACAGAAGCAGCACAGTGATAAGCTCATCTCTGTCACTCTGCTCTTTCCTCCTTTTACTATGCTCCTTGACATATGAACTAATTAGTTCTGTGTGCTGTTTCTTCTTCTCACAGAAGCTTATACTAGGTCAAATTCACATACTTTTACAGTTAAACCCTGTAAAAGTTGAATATAAGGAATAGGGAACCTCAGAAAAAGAATTATATGTCTATAGGAAATGCAATACTGTATGATTTATATACTTCAGGAAAATTATGTGTTATGTATCATGTATTTTGTTTTTGTCGTGTGATGTATATGGTTGTATTTTTGTATGTTAAGATTCTTGAATGTTATGTACTATTCGGTATTGTAATATTTTTTTTAAAAAATCAATAAAAAAGAATTGAAACAAATTCACGTACTTACACTGCTTGCATTAAAAAAAAAAGATGTATTTAGGACTACAGAGCTGCATAAATGTGTGTCTTTAAATCAGCCTAGAGTTCAGCGAGAGAATATGCATGTGGCAGCTCTCTCTAGCCTCCTAAAGCAAACCTGTAGTTACTGGCAACTTAATAAACTGCCTCAGGGATGTTATAAGAGGCACCTCCTTGTCCATGAGCATATCTTCAGGTGACTTCTTAAGTACCCCAGGAGACCCAAAACTCAGGTGCTCTTTTATATACATACTGAATTTAAAGTAAGTAGATGGAGTTTCTTGCTATAACATCTTACTAATCTTGCAATTAGGAATGAGCTTCGTGTTCGAGTCGAACCCATGTTCGACTCCAACATCGTCTGTTCGCCGAATTGCGAACGATATGGGCCGTTCGCGCCAAATTCGTGTGGCGCATCACGGCCCATAATTCACTGCGGCATCGCAGTGCATTGCTGGCTGATGATTGGCCAACCATGCACTATGACCCGCATGCTTGGCCCATCACAGTGCCGTCAGTAGAGAGAGCTGTAATTGGCCAAAGCCAGGGTGGCTTTGGCCAATTATGGCTCAGGGGGTTAAGAACACGCCCCACACTATATAAGGCCGCCTGCACGGCGGCCCTGTGTAGTGTGTTCCGGCGTGCTTAGAGAGAGAGAGAGACAGTATCATTTCATTTCAGTTAGCTAGATTAGGTAGGACAGTCAGTGAGTTAGCTGCACTTACAGTGTATTGTGTATATATATGCATCCCAGGTGTTGTATATATATATATATATATATATATATATATATATATACTGTATTCAGTTTAGCTAGATCCGATCCTGTTATCTTCCTACTGACAGGCAGGCTTGTCTTGTTACAGTATTTACAGCTATCTGAAGAAAATTGCTGGTGTTCTTTTAATCCTATTAGTACCACAGTCAGGCAGCTAGACTATTTACAGTTAGTGTAGTGTGTCCTCCTCACAGTGTTCAGTTAAAGCTACAAGTTAGTTTAGTGTGACCTCTGCACAGTGTTCAGCTAAAACTACAAGTTAGTGTAGTGCGTCCTCCTCACAGTGTTCAGCTAAAGCTACAAGTTAGTTTAGTATGACCTCTGCACAGTGTTCAGCTAAAGCTACAAGTTAGTTTAGTATGACCTCTGCACAGTGTTCAGCTAAAGCTACAAGTTAGTTTAGTATGACCTCTGCACAGTGTTCAGCTAAAGCTACAAGTTAGGGTAGTGCGTCCTCCTCACAGTGTTCACCTAAAGCTACAAGTTAGTTTAGTGTGACCTCTGCACAGTGTTCAGCTAAAGCTACAAGTTGGTGTAGTGCGTCCTCCTCACAGTGTTCAGCTAAAACTACAAGTTAGTGTAGTGCGTCCTCCTCACAGTATTCAGCTAAAACTACAAGTTAGTGTAGTGCGTCCTCCTCACAGTGTTCAGTTAAAGCTACAAGTTAGTTTAGTATGACCTCTGCACAGTGTTCAGCTAAAGCTACAAGTTAGTTTAGTGTGACCTCTGCACAGTGTTCAGCTAAAGCTACAAGTTAGTTTAGTGTGACCTCTGCACAGTGTTCAGCTAAAGCTACAAGTTGGTGTAGTGCGTCCTCCTCACAGTGTTCAGCTAAAGCTACAAGTTAGTGTAGTGCGTCCTCTGAACAGTGTTCAGCTAAAACTACAAGTTAGTGTAGTGCGACCTCTGCACAGTGTTCAGCTAAAGCTACAAGTTAGTGTAGTGCATCCTCTGAACAGTGTTCAGCTAAAGCTACAAGTTAGTGTAGTGTGTCCTCTGAACAGTGTTCAGCTAAAACTACAAGTTAGTGTTTTGCGAGCTCTGCACAGTGTTCAGCTAAAGCTACCTGTAGAAGGTTGGTGGTGTTTTCCTGATCCTATCACTACCGCAGGCAGCTAAATAAGCTACAAGTTATTTTTTGCGAGCTCTGCACAGTGTTCACCTAAAGCTACCTGTAGAAGGTTGGTGGTGTTTTCCTGATCCTATCACTACCGCAGGCAGCTAAATAAGCTGCAAGTTAGTTTTTTGCGAGCTCTGCACAGTGTTCAGCTAAAACTACAAGTTAGTGTAGTGCGAGCTCTGCACAGTGTTCATCTAACGCTACCTGTAGAAGGTTGGTGGTGTTTTCCTGATCCTATCACTACCGCAGCCAGCTAAATAAGCTACAAGTTAGTTTTTTGCAAGCTCTGCACAGTGTTCAGCTAAAGCTACCTGTAGAAGGTTGGTGGTGTTTTCCTAATCCTATCACTACGGCAGGCAGCTAAATAAGCTACAAGTTATTTTTTTGCGAGCTCTGCACAGTGTTCAGCTAAAGCTACCTATAGAAGGTTGGTGATGTTTTCCTGATCCTATCACTACCGCAGGCAGTTAAATAAGCTACAAGTTATTTTTTTGCGAGCTCTGCACAGTGTTCAGCTAAAGCTACCTATAGAAGGTTGGTGATGTTTTGCCTGATCCTATCACTACCGCAGGCAGTTAAATAAGCTACAAGTTAGATTTTTGCGAGCTCTGCACAGTATTCAGCTAAAGCTACCTGTAGAAGGTTGGTAATATTCTCATACTACAGGCAGGCAGTTGATTTTGCTAGCTGCTGTATAAGTGTATATATATATATATATATATATATACCACCTTAGTGCAGCTACAGGCCATTAGTATGTCTGGAAGGCCAACAAGGAGAGGCAGACAGTCACAAGCCAATAAAAGAGGGCAAGCAGGCTCTGTGTCTAGAGGCAACAGTGCTGGTCGTGGAGACAGTGCATCCTCATCAGCACGTGGCCGTGGGACACGCTTGGCCTTGTTTTCGGCAGCTGGCCATGTTGAGCCGCAACATGTGGAAGACTTGGTTGAGTGGATGACCAAGCCGTCCTCATCCTCCTCATCCTCTCTCACCCATGCTCAGGGTACTTTGTCTGACAAAGCAGCTGCCAATGCGGCCTCTCGGCTCAATGGCATCAGTGACTCCTTCCCCAGCCCCACCATGTCTGCCTGAGGAGTCCCTCGAACTGTTTGACCACAGTGTTGGGTACATGCCTCAGGAGGATGCCCAGCGTTTAGAAGGCTCTGATGATGATACTGAGCTAGATGAAGGCAGTAACGTGAGCACGGACAGAGGGGGTGCCCACAAAGGACAGCAATCTGGCAGTCATGCTCCCCCTGCTGCAGCATATTGCCAGGTTTGCTCCAGTGATGAGGAGGGAGGGGATGATGAGGTCACTGACTCAACGTGGGTGCCTGATAGGAGAGAGGAGGAGGAGGCACATCACCAATGAGGCAGGATGCCCTCCAGGGGCCAGCCTAAGGGCAGCACACTGACTGCATCACACCCCAAAGCTCCACATGTGCAGGGCACTGCTGTCTCTGCGCGTAATTCCAAAAGTTCTTTGGTGTGGGCCTTTTTTGAGACGAGTGCATAAGATCGCACCGCTGCTATTTGCAACATATGTCTCAAACGTATCTCGCGTGGCCAAAACATCTCCCGCTTGGGCACCACATGCTTGACCAGACATAAGTTGACCTGCCATGCAGTTCGTTGGCAAGCGTATCTAAAAGACCCACACCAAAGAACAAAGAGGACCTCTCCTTGCTCCTCATCAGCTGAGATCTCCAACCCCACTATACCTTCAGTCCTCTCTGAGACCTGCACTGAGAGGAATGAAGGTGTAGAATTAGGTGTGTCACAGCCAAGTACTTGTGGCCAATCTGCTTTTGGTACACCGACGTCAGATTGTACCATGCAAATTTCCCTGCCCCAGCTGCTGCACCGCCGAAAGACGTTCGCTCCCAGCCATCCACATGCCCAGCGGTTGAATGCTAGCTTGGCAAAATTGCTAGCACTTCAACTGCTGCCTTTTCAGTTGGTAGACTCTGCTCCCTTCCGTGAGTTTGTGGAATGTGTGGTTCCTCAGTGGCAGGTACCCAAACGCCACTTTTTCTCACAGAAGGCGATTCCGGCTCTCTACCGGCATGTGGAAGGCAATGTCCATGCCTCGCTGGACAGGGCGGTCAGTGGTAAGGTGCATATTACCGCTGCCTCATGGTCCAGCAGGCATGGACAGGGACGTTACCTAAGTTTCACAGCGCATTGGGTGACTCTGCTGGCAGCTGGGAAGGATGCAGGACAAGTTGCAGTAGTGTTGGAGGTTGTTCCACCACCACGCCTCCAAAATGCCACTACTAATGAGTGTGACACACCTCTCTCCTCCACCCCCTCCTCTTCTTCTTTCTCCATGGCCTCTTTCTGTGCTTTGTCCTCGGAACCAGCGGTGCTCCGTAGGCGTTCAAGGGGCTACGCAAGTATGCAGGCCAAAAGATGCCATGCGGTGCTTGAGCTGGTGTGCTTGGGGGACAGGAGCCACACTGGGGCAGAGGTTCTGTCAGCTCTGCAGGGGCAGGTACAGAGGTGGTTGACGCCACACCAACTTAAGGCAGGAATGGTGGTTTGCGACAATGACACCAACCTCCTCTCTGCCCTCCGACAGGGACAAATGACCCATGTGCCCTGTTTGGCTCACGTCCTTAACTTGGTGGTGCAGCGGTTCTTGGGCAGGTACCCGAGCTTACAGGATGTCCTGAGGCAGGCCAGGAAAGTCTGTGTGCATTTCCTCTGGTCTTATAATGCCAGTGCTAGGCTGGCAGACCTCCAAAAGGAGTTTAACCTGCCCAAGAACCGCCTAATCTGTGACATGCCCACCAGGTGGAACTTAACGTTGGCCATGCTGCAGCGGCTGCACATGCTGCAGAGGGCCATCAATGAGTACCTGTGTGACTATGGCACCAGGACAGGGTCAGGGGAGCTTGTTTTTTTTTCCCCACGCCAGTGGGCCATGATGCACTGTCCTGTCACCATTCGAGGAGGCCACGAGGATGGTGAGCAGTGACAGTGCATGCATCAGTGACACTGTCCTTCTTGTCCACCTGTTGGAGCACACGCTGCGTGGAATAATGGACAGGGCACTTGAGGCAGAACAGAGGCAGGAAGAGGAGGACTTCCTTAGCTCTCAAGGCCCCCTTTATCCAGACAGTGTTCCTGAGTGCCCGCCGATCACACAGGAAGAGGAGGATGAGGAGGAGGAGGATTGTGTCAGTATGGAGGTGGAGCCTGGCACTCAGCATCAGCAGCAGTCTTTAAGGGATCAGTCCCAAGAAACACAAGGACTTGTACGTGGCTGGGAGGAGGTGGCCATGTCGTCCTTAGTGACCCAGAGGACTCTGGACCGAATGCCTCAGCAAACCTACGCTGCGTGGCCTCCCTGATCCTGCAAAGCCTGCGTAAGGATCCTCGTATTCGTAGTATCAAGGAGAAGGACCAATACTGGCTGGCAACCCTCCTTGATCCACGCTACAAGGGTAAGGTTGCGGACCTTATCTTGCCATCGCAGAGGGAGCAGATGATGAAACATCTTCGGGAGGCCTTGCAGAAAGGTCTGCAACGCGTTCCTAGAGACTGGGAGGTTGCAAACTCCTGTCTCTGGACAACGTGTTGCTGAGGCTTCGGTCAGTCAAAGAAGGAGCGGTGGAGAAGGTGGCCGTCTGACCGATGCGTTCAGACAATTTTTTAGTCCACAGCCCCAAGGTATGATCGGTTCCAGCAACCATCGCCAGCGTCTGTTTTACATGGTGCAGGAATACCTAGGGGCAAGGTCTGACTTGGACACCTTTCCCACCGAAAATCCTCTGGGTTACTGGGTCTTGAGGATGGATCACTGGCCAGAGCTTGCACAATATGCAATTGAGCTACTGGCCTGTCCTGCATCCAGCGTTCTTTCGGAACGCAGATTCAGTGCTGCTGGAGGCTTTGTAACCGATCACAGGGTGCGCCTGTCCACCGACTCGGTCAATCGACTGACCTGCATAAAAATGAATCAGTCTTGGATCACCACCAGCTACCAAGCACCTGATGCTGATGTAACCGAATAATTTTTTTTGAAATCTCAGATTCCTTCAAAGACTACCTATGCTGATGCTGAGTGACTATCCCTGAGTAATTATCCTCTTCCTCCTCAATGATCACGCTGATAGCTTGTAAGAACATTTTTGGTTCTGGGCGCCGCCACCAGTGCCTAAGGCCAAATTTTTCAGCCCCTGTTTAACAGGGGCATGTAATTACAATTTTTGATGCAATACTTTGCAGCAGGGCTCGTTCCTGCTTTCCAACTAGAGTATCTGTGATGGGTTGCAGTGTTGTGGCACCAGCACCAGTGCCTAGGGCCCAATTTTTCAGCCCCTGTTTAACAGGAGCGTTTAATTACAATTTTTGATGCAATACTTTGCAGCAGGGCTCGTTCCTGCGTTCCAACTAGAGTATCTGTGAGGGGTTGCAGTGTTGTGGCACCAGCACCAGTGCCTAAGGCCCAATTTTTCAGCCCCTGTTTAACAGGGGCATGTAATTACAATTTTTGATGCAATACTTTGCAGCAGGGCTCGTTCCTGCATTCCAACTAGAGTATCTGTGAGGGGTTGCAGTGTTGTGGCACCAGCACTAGTGCCTAAGGCCTAATTTTTCAGCCCCTGTTTAACAGTAGCGTGTAATTACAATTTTTGATGCAATACTTTGCAGCAGGGCTCATTTCTGCATTCCAACTAGAGTACCTGTGAGGGGTTGTAGTGTTGTGGCACCAGCACCAGTGCCTAAGGCCCAATTTTTCTGCCCCTGTTCAACAGGGGCATGTAATTACAATTCTTGATCTAATATTTCACAGCAGGGCCCGTTTCTGCGCCCACCAAGAGCGAGTGAGGACTTACAGTGTTGTGGCGCTAGCACCACCACCACCAAAGGCCCAATTTTTCTGCCCCTGTTCAACAGGGGCATGTAATTACAATTCTTGATCTAATATTTCACAGCAGGGCCCTGTGAGGGCTTACAGTGTTGTGGCCACAACAACACCTAAGGCCCAAATTTCTGCTGAGTATATAGGGCAGGCCCCTACTTTCAATCATCCAACTTACAAAGGACTCCTACTTGCAAACGGAAGGAGACAACAGGAAGTGAGATGAAATCTACCCCTAGGCAGGGAAATTCTCTCCTGTAAATAAAGTTAATATGGGAAAAACATTTCTCCTTTCCACTGATGCTTTATCACCAATCCTTGTTTCACAAAAAAACCCAAATTTTCAAAAAACATTTGTCATTGGGACAAAAAGTGAGGTGAAATCTTCTGAAGAGGAGCACAGACAGCAAAACAAATGTCACAGGGGTGATAACCCTTCCCTATGTTTACCAAAAAGCTTAAAATAGATTTTTTGGCTGGAGCTAAACACATTAAAAATGTACCAGTTCAAAATTACAAACAGATTCTACTTAACAACAAACCTACAGTCCCTGTCTTGTTTGCACCTCCTGTATACTGCTGTTCAGAGTACAGAGCCTGTATACTGCTGTTTCCTTTTTTAATTTGGATGCGAGGTTCCCCTTAATATCCATACAAGATTTAAAGGGCCTGGTAATGGACTGGGGGGTACCCATGCCGTTTGTCTCACTGATTTTCATCCATATTGCCAGAACCTGACATTACATTAAAGCCGCAAGCAGTTTTAAATTACTTTTTTTTCCTTTAAAGAGTATATATGTATAAATGGGGTAATGGTGCTCCCTAAATTTTAATTGGGCAGGTGAGTAATATAGAGTACCAATAGTAATTTGAAGCGATATACAAGCTCCAAGCCGAGTGACCCCACCCGGGTGAGTTGTATAAATAAATAAGTACCAAGCAACCGTGGAGTAACAAATCTCCCTCCACGTCCGTGAGTGTGCAGGTAAAAAATAATAGAAATTTGCTAAGACAATGAAAATTGATAATGAAAATTATTAGTGATAATATGGTAGATGAACCTACCCTATTTAAACATACATTCCATGTGAATACAACCGTAAAAGGTGCCTAATTAGATAAGCCAATCATATGTGTGTGCACACTCCAACCATATGTAATACAAGTGTTGATATCTCAAATGAACATAGGTACCAGTAAACCTATAAGTGTCTATACAGTTAAGAGCCTAAATATATGTTAATTGAGCACCCAAACACACATTAGGCCTCTGCCGAATTATAGATCCTCAACCATATGCATTAAACTAAGTGCTTTAAACAAAAATCATTTAAACCTTAGTTAATATTTAATCACTTTATTAGTGTTTGTGAACAGTCCACAAATGTAAACCAGTACGTAGTTGTGAAAAAAATCTTCAATGCGATGAGGAAGCAACCCAGAAATAAAAATAAAAATTACAAACAAAATTAAAGTTGTGACTTGGGTGTATTCAACGTCCTTAGTGACTTAGTGCTCCCCCTCAAGGGTCCCCACTCACCAGATCCATTCACCCCAAAGGGGTAATTCGCATAAAGATTGTGACCTCTACGATCTTCCTGCCGGCGTGGTGGATGGATTTCCCAGGAAGGTCCTCAGCATATACAGGGTGATGAAGCTTAGTCACTCATGCAGAAAAAAAGAGGAATGGTGGACTCCCATAGTGTAGTAGTAAAATTATATTTATTCCAACATAAAAAACTTTCATTTAAAAAAAAAAACTTTCATTTAAAAAAAACTACAGTCCAGGTCAGCTGGCTATAGTAGTAAACAGCAGAAAAATGTTAAAATTGTATAGGCACACCATGAGCCTAGGTATGCAGTATAAACTGTGCCTAGCACAACCGCTCTTGTAGCTATAAAATTTCCTGGCCAGGTAGCCTGTAACACAAGGTGGAAGTGCAATACTTTGCAGCAGGGCTCGTTCCTGCGTTCCAACTAGAGTATCTGTGAGGGAGTGCAGTGTTGTGGCACCAGCACCAGTGCCTAAGGCCCAATTTTTCAGCCCCTGTTTAACAGGGGCGTTTAATTACAATTTTTGATGCAATACTTTGCAGCAGGGCTCGTTCCTGCATTCCAGCTAGAGTATCTGTGAGGGGTTGCAGTGTTGTGGCACCAGCACTAGTGCCTAAGGCCTAATTTTTCAGCCCTTGTTTAACAGGGGCGTGTAATTACAATTTTTGATGCAATACTTTGCAGCAGGGCTCGTTCCTGCATTCCAACTAGAGTATCTGTGAGGGGGTGCAGTGTTGTGGCACCAGCACCAGTGCCTAAGGCCCAATTTTTCAGCCCCTGTTTAACAGGGGCGTGTAATTACAATTTTTGATGCAATACTTTGCAGCAGGGCTCGTTTCTGCGTTCCAACTACCCTGTTTCCCCGAAAATAAGACCTAACGTGATTGTCGGTGATGGCTGCAATATCAGCCCTACCCTCCAAATAAGCCCTAGTTAAAGTCCTTGTAGGTCTTATTTTCAGGGTAGGGCTTATTTTCGGGGAAACAGGGTAGGGCTTATTTTCGGGGAAACAGGGTAGGGCTTATTTGGGGGGTAGGGCTTATATTGCAGCCATCACTGACAATCACGCTAGGTCTTATTTTTGGGGAAACAGGGTAGAGTACCTGTGAGGGGTTGCAGTGTTGTGGCACCAGCACCAGTGCCTAAGGCCCAATTTTTCTGCCCCTGTTCAACAGGGGCATGTAATTACAATTCTTGATCTAATATTTCACAGCAGGGCCCGTTTCTGCGCCCACCAAGAGCGAGTGAGGACTTACAGTGTTGTGGCGCTAGCACCACCACCACCAAAGGCCCAATTTTTCTGCCCCTGTTCAACAGGGGCATGTAATTACAATTCTTGATCTAATATTTCACAGCAGGGCCCTGTGAGGGCTTACAGTGTTGTGGCCACAACAACACCTAAGGCCCAAATTTCTGCTGAGTATATAGGGCAGGCCCCTACTTTCAAACATCCAACTTACAAAGGACTCCTACTTGCAAACGGAAGGAGACAACAGGAAGTGAGATGAAATCTACCCCTAGGAAGGGAAATTCTCTCCTGTAAATAAAGTTAATATGGGAAAAACATTTCTCCTTTCCACTGATGCTTTATCACCAATCCTTGTTTCACAAAAAAACCCAAATTTTCAAAAAACATTTGTCATTGGGACAAAAAGTGAGGTGAAATCTTCTGAAGAGGAGCACAGACAGCAAAACAAATGTCACAGGGGTGATAACCCTTCCCTATGTTTACCAAAAAGCTTAAAATAGATTTTTTGGCTGGAGCTAAACACATTAAAAATGTACCAGTTCAAAATTACAAACAGATTCTATTTAACAACAAACCTACAGTCCCTGTCTTGTTTGCACCGCCTGTATACTGCTGTTCAGAGTACAGAGCCTGTATACTGCTGTTTCCTTTTTTAATTTGGGTGCGGGGTTCCCCTTAATATCCATACAAGACTCAAAGGGCCTGGTAATGGACTGGGGGGTACCCATGCTGTTTGTCTCACTGATTCGCATCCATATTGCCAGGACCTGACATTACATTAAAGCCGCAAGCAGTTTTAAATGACTTTTTTTCCTTTAAAAATGACATATTGTGCAGGGACTGTTCTAAGCATGGGAAACATGTGCCACTTTACAGGCATACTATAGACAACCCCCCAGGTACGATATTTAAAGGAATATTTCACTTTTTTTTTTTTAACTTTAAGCATCATTAAAATCACTGCTCCCGAAAAAAACGGCCGTTTTTAAAAGTTTTTTTTTGCATTGATACATGTCCCCTGGGGCAGGACCCGGGTCCCCAAACCCTTTTTAAGACAATACCATGCAAATTAGCCTTAAAAATGAGCACTTTTGATTTTGAACGTTCGAGTCCCATAATGTCAATGGGGTTCTAACGTTCGTGCAAATTTTCGGTCCGTTCACAGGTTCTGGTGCGAACCGAACCAGGGGGTGCTTGGCTCATCCCTACTTGCAATTATTATTGTAATGTTCTAACAAGGTCTCTGATGCACCTAATTTCTTATCTTCTACTGCTCACCATCAAGGTGTACCCCCATCCTTAACATTTATTATTGCTTTAAAACTGCTCTGTGCAGTTCCAACAGATTTGATAAATAATCTATATTTATTTAGTGATACATCCCATGTTTTAGCACTAGCTGACAGTTGACAAATCACAACTATTATACCAGCTAATATAAGTTGTGCTGGTTATATGTTTGACCATGCGAGTGTGGAAGAGCACCCGTGGTACAGAAAACAAGCAGTAGCAGTGATTCCAGAGGATGACTCATTGAGAAAGAAGCAGTCTGAGCACATCTTTGATGTCTTTGATGTCATACAGCTGAGTGGACCAGGGGTAACCAGCGGTAACAGCGTTTTGCACTTGTGGAGGAGTATCGTCCAGTGGAATAGGCTGAATGCTCCCTAAATTCCTCTAAGAGCTGCCCCTGGAGGTCATCCTGCCTTGCCTATGTTCTGCCTCTCCCACCTTTTCCTCTTCATTGCTGGAGCCAACTTCAGCTGCAGGAACAGCAGTGCCAGTTGGTTCTCTCTGCCTGTGCCCCCCTCCCTTTATGTTCCAGTTGCCATCCTCCTCAAACTCAAAAACAATGAATTGCTGAGATTGCCCCTGCAGCAAATAATTCCACAGACTACTCTGTGGCAGAGGGCTATGGCAGGACTAGCTGTGGATGAGGAGGAAGAACAGGGAGCTTTTGCAGCTGTAAATAACATTACTCTGCACTGTGCCTGGAAGAAAAGGGAAGAAGATAATGAAGTTTTGGTTAGCCTCTCCTCCTTACACTACCTTAGGCTCTGGCTGTGTAGCATGCCTATTGCCAGAAAAAAAAGACAGAGATACCCTGCCTCTTGAAGGCGCTCTCTGACCTCCACTTTGGCCTGTGGATACAGAACCTGCTTGCCCCCTAATAGCTGCACAGGAACAACCTCTGCTTCTCCTTTCAGGCCTTCCAGGCATAACAGTAATGGATGATCCACAAATATGGCAATAGTTGGATGAGGAATGTGGTGCTTTGATGCGCATGACACGGTGGTGCTTTGCTGCAATCAAATATAGCACACAGATAAATATGAAATACCTAAAAACTTAAACCCGAACACCAAATTTAGGCCTCATGCACAGTGCTTTATTGTAAAACGCTCTTTCCCCTGACAGGAAAAAAATCGGCTTTAAAATTCCACCTAAGCTGTGTTTTTTCAAACCGGTTTAGCAGAATTTTGCAGCGTTTAGTGTTTGGGTGTTTATTTCAATGGCCAGAATTTTAATTTATTCTGGCTATTGAAATGAATAAACACTGAAGTGCTAAACACATCTAATGTTTAGGCGTAGGCGTATTTAGCAGCGTTTAGCAGTGTAAAGATTTTTTTCTGCCAAACTCTGCTGCTCCTGGACGCACTGGCAGCGGTTTTCTTTTCCTGCCTCTAAACTCTCCTGCCACTAAAACACACAGGAGGGCCAAGACACCTCATGCATTACCAAAGATACGTTTATCAAACCTACAAACACAATTGGATACTCACAAGCCAGTGAAAAACATCAAGCAAAGCTGATAAACTCCAGCTGAGACGCAGCAAGCCTCATCCTAGGACCAAATGGTTGGATGATTGACGCGTTTCGGGGGTGATGCACCTTTTCTCAGAGCTAAAAGCCTATGTGTGCATGGACACATAGGCTAACATGCAGGGGAATTTAGTGGTAGGGGAAAAAAAATGCCAGATGCCCCTAGGAGCAGCTGTAAAAATGTCCAGTGTGCATGAAGCCTAAAACACTATGCAAAAAAGAAAATGTTTTTTATACATGTAGTAAGCACAGTAAACCAGTAAATACAAACTAAAATGAAAATAAATAAATAATTGACTCCAAAAATCAGGGGAGGATAGCAGCAACAGGACGTGTTGCTGACACACAGAAAAAAGCAAAATAAAAAAACTGTTTTAAAAAAGACTGTTGGGTCTCTTCACAGTGTATGCAGGTGGGCTTACACTTTATTCTCTCTAGTCTGGCAACTTGCAATTCAGTGTAATGTATTGGTAGCAATATAGAGCACTGAATATAGCACTGTATTTAGCATTGTATAGCTCTGTGGTAGAATACTGGCACAGGTCATTAGCACAGAACTCTCACTCCTGAGTCACTGCAATCTCTGTCAGCTGTCCCTCACTCTACTAATTCCAACACATTGACATGGGGCCACTGGGAGTGCTGACTTGTATAGTGAGGGGGCTGGGACCTTGGTCAAAACACTTTATTGGCCAAATGATTGCATCTGATCTGAGTTCACAGTGCACTGCAATGCATTATAGGACGTTCTGCTTGGAAATCCCGCTGAACATCCTTGAAGGTTCAGAAAGTTCAGACCAAGCTTACATTCCGTCTGAATCCAAACCTCAACCCCACTGCAGAACATGTAGGTACTATGTAAAGAAAGAGCAAATGGAAAAAAAAAAAAGAAGTGCTCTGATGGCTGCAAGCTTTTCTTGGAAAGATTCAACTCAAATATCAATGAGTATCGAAAAGAAAACATAATCACCTAATAACTCTTACATCATCCATACATAAAAATTCTAGTCTTCTTTTATTACACTCCAAATATAAAATAGCACATGAAAATAAGTGGGAAATAGCACTTTATAAAGATCTCGATCTCTTAATCTATGTCTCATGCTGGTTTTACTCTCTGCTTATAACTATTATGCAAATATCAGCAAATACCACACACACTGTGGGTCCTGCACTTTTGTAAATGACCCTTATTGACAGACATTATCCACTGTCGTCCTACACATGATACGGTATGCCTGCATATATATGCATTGAGAGTTTTCCAGTGTTCTTTAACATAAAGAAAATTAATGACTCTATTCTTGATTTGTAAAAAGGTCTGACAGGACTCCCTGGTTAAAACAATCAAAGGATATACATTTAATAAAAGGTTCATATCACAAATAAATATACTTAACATCTGAGCATCAGATACCACCGGCACGAACACAGGGGCTCAGTGTAATGCATAGCAGTCCTCTGTACCTCCACTGTAGTGTATTTGGAAGGCGATGCGTGACTTCCTTCCTTACCATGAAATCTAATCAAGCTCATATCCTACCTACCTCCCAACCTCCCATTCGATCTCTAAACATATCATTTCTGTTTCAAATTGGTTCAGCTTATTGGCTTTAGAGTAGAGCTATATCAGTATATTCATGCACGAACAATGTATTATACCTCCTATTCTAGTATATTGAACTTTACAGTCAAAATTAATTTTACATAAAAATATGTTTTAATTTCTCGCTATTTAAAAAAAAAAATAGTAATATATGAACCTACAATGTTTTAACTACTCTTACAGCAGCTGTTCATTGCATGGCTTGCTGCAAGATTACAGTATTGCAGCTGACCTATGGAAGAGAGAAGAATGAAGAAATGCTTCCTTCTACCTGCAGCAGACTGAGGACATCATCTCAGCCTAGGCAAAACACTTTGCTGGAGCTTAGGGACTGTTTATTTATGGCAGGTAGAATGTGTCCATGCAGATTTTTAAAGATGATTGTCAAGTTACCTGTTCAGAGGCCGAGGTGATGAGAGGGCTCCCCTTACAGCTGAGTGCAAAGCACCCCTGAAGGTGCTGATAGAGAGCGCTGTGCCCAAAGAAGCACGGCTCGCCAGCTGTGTAGTTACCTGAAGATCTGGGTTGATGAGGTACCAGATCAAAACAGGACCAGACAGGAATGTCAGCAGAACAGGTGATACTCTGGATGTGAAAGCAGATCTTGACAATTGGGCAGAACAGGAAGAAGAGTCAGAAGCCAGGGCCAGAATCATACTGGAGGTCAGTCAGGAACAAGAACAGGAACAGGAGCGTGGTCAAGATCAAGCCAGGGTCATGCATGGGAAAGCAGCAAACACAGGAGCA
The DNA here is from genome assembly GCA_037952925.1 of Lithobates clamitans. Classification (NCBI taxonomy): domain Eukaryota; kingdom Metazoa; phylum Chordata; class Amphibia; order Anura; family Ranidae; genus Lithobates; species Lithobates clamitans. Next base: position 118,663 of record JBBGZY010001957.1, on the reverse strand, counting down.
CAGGATACAGGAGGCTGACAATCACCCAGCAACTTGTGGGCAAGACTGTTGTGCTTATAAAGGCCACAAGGTGCCAGTCGTGTCTTGTATGCGCCGTGGCGCACAGATGTGCACAAATGTGCACGGCGCATACGGGTATGTGCTCATGCATCCACAAATGACGTCTGCACACATCTTTGCACAAATTAGCATGACCATGTTGGGTATTGGCAAATATGCCCGATCTTCTTTGTAAGTTCCCTGACTGATGAAATGTTTATGGCTCTGGTGTGAAAAACAGGGGTCGCCCACTCATCTGATGCTCCCTTATGGGCTGCCAAACATGTTCTACTTGGAGAAGCATCCATAAGAAGAACACCATGGGAAGGTAATATCTCATAACTGATCTAGGAAGTCTGGGCAGCCCTAATCAGATGTTAAAAACAATAAAACGCCTGATAATTTTTATAAAATTTTCCTCTTCTGGCTGCATAGTCATTATAACTGCAGTTGGACACTAAAACCCAGTCAGCAATGTCAATAGTAAGTTTGATGCTTCCATATACAGTATCTCACAAAAGTGAGTACACCCCTCACATTTTTGTAAATATTTTATTATATCTTTTCATGTGACAACACTGAAGAAATGACACTTTGCTACAATGTAAAGTAGTGAGTGTGCAGCTTGTATAACAGTGTAAATTTGTTGTCCCCTCAAAACAACTCAACACACAGCCATTAAAGTCTAAATCGCTGGCAACAAAAGTGAGTACACCCCTAAGTGAAAATGTCCAATATTTTGTGTAGCCACCAGCACTGCCTTAACCCTTGTGGGCATGGAGTTCACCAGAGCTTCACAGGTTGCCACTGGAGTCCTCTTTCACTCCACCATGACGACAACACGGAGCTGGTGGATGTTAAAGACCTTGCGCTCCTCCACCTTCTATTTGAGGATGCACCGCAGATGCTCAATAAGGTTTAAGTCTGCAGACATGCTTGGCCAGTCCATCATCTTAACCCTCAGCTTCTTTAGCAAGGCAGTGGTCATCTTAGGGGTGTGTTTGGGGTCGTTATCATGTTGGAATACTGCCAAGGGAGGGGAGGGGATCATGCTCTGCTTCAGTATGTCACAGTACATGTTGTCATTCATTGTTCCCTCAATGAACTGTAGCTCCCTAGTGCCGGCAGCACTCATGCAGCCCCAGACCATGACACTCCCACCACCATGCTTGATTGTAGGCAAGACACACTTGTCTTTATACTCCTCACCTGGTTGTCCCAACACACGCTTGACACCATCTGAACCAAATGAGTTTATCTTGGTCTCATCAGACCACAGGACATGGTCCAGTAATCCATGTCCTTAGTCTGCTTGTATTCAGCAAACTGTTTGTGGGCTTTCTTCTGCATCATCTTTAGAAGAGGCTTTCTTCTGGGACAACAGGCATGCAGACCAATTTGACGCAGTGTGCGGCGTATGGTCTGAGCACTGATAGGCTGACCCCCCACCCCTTCAACCTCTGCAACAATGCTGGCAGCACTCATATTTCCCAAAGACAACCTCTGGATACGACGCTGAGCACATGCACTCAATTTCTTTGGTCGACCATGGCGAGGCCTGTTCTGATTGGAACCTGTCCTGTTAAACCGCTGTATGGTCTTGGCCACCATGCTGCAGCTCAGTTTCAGGGTCTTGGCAATCTTTTCCTATAGCCTAGGCCATCTTTATGTAGAGCAACAATTCTTTTTTCAGATCCTCAGAGAGTTCTTTGCCATGAGGTGCCATGTTGAACTCCCAGTGACCAGTATGAGAGAGTGAGAGCAGTAACACCAAATTTAACACACCTGCTCCCCATTCACACCTGAGACCCTGTAACACTAACGAGTCACATGACACCGGGGAGGGAAAATCGCTAATTGGGCCCAGTACTCACTTTTCTTGCCAGTGGTTTAGACATTAATGGCTGTGTGTTGAGTTATTTTGAGGGGACATCAAATTTACACTGTTATACAAGCTGTACAATCACTACTTTACATTGTAGCAAAGTGTCATTTCTTCAGTGTTGTCACATGAAAATATATAATAAAATATTTACACAAATATGAGGGGTAATCTCACTTATGGAAGATACTGTATACTATTACCTATGCACTTGTGAGTATAGAGTATCTCAAAACTTACTACACATCAATACCACTTTGCAACCCTCCAGTACCTTGCCTAGTTTCTACCTCACTGACAATGTCCTGCAAATGACATACTGTACATTCACTCCTGCCCGAAGTTTGCATGTGACTGCATAGGCCAGTTATTATCATGGATACCTCTCATACTGTGAGGCCTTTAAAACATCAAGACAGACTTACACAAAAAATGTAATTCATGATTCTATAACTGCATAGAGTTTCTAGATGAAATGCCTCACACACATACATTTACAATTGTGATACTACAAGTTCCAGCATGCTATGGATTATATAAGCTTGTACTACCTGTTGAGTCCATAAGGATTGGTGATTACTTCCCTAGCTCAGCTATGATGAAAGGTTGGCTAAACTGAATTCATTCTCTCTTCGGAAGAGGTAAGTAGGGGGGATATGATCACCATGTATAAATACATCAGTGGTCCATATTATAAACTTGGTGTAAAGTTATTTACTTCAAGGTCCTCACAAAGGACAAAGAGGCACTCTTTACATTTGGAGAAAAGAGATTTAACCTCCAAATATGAAAAGGCTTCTTTACAGTAGAGTAGAGTAGAGTAGAGTAGAGTAGACTAGAGTAGACTAGAGTAGAGCAGAGATGTGGAAATGTGGAAGATTCCCTCAGAAACTAGTTCTGGCCAGCTCAGTAGATTGTTTTAAAAAAGAATTGCACCAGAGACTAGACTGTTGATCCAGGAAATGTTCAATTTGCTTTTAGGGGATCAGGAAGCATTTGTACCTCCACGGAAGCACATTGGACCATGCTTTATAAGGGCTTTTACTCTGGATCAACTTTGGCCATAGGGTTCTGTTTGTTTATTCTATTTGTTTATTTATTTATTTTTTCTAATGGATGGACTTCTGTCTTTCTTCAATCTGACAAGCTATGAATGTAAACCTGCCAACTCTAATGCTGGCCATACACTATACGAAAAATCAGCCGAAATTCTGTCATTTAGACAGTTCCTTCGTTTTTCGGCCAGTTAATGGGCACAAAATCGATAATCATTTGGGACGTTTTTGAGCCGAAAAAACGAAGGACAAGTTTGGAAATTTTCTGATGAATGAACGATAAATTGAAAGGTTAATGTGTTTCCCGTCTGAACTGTTTGCACTAGGTATATGTAAAAAAACAAACAAAAAATGAATTCATTTATGTCCACTGAACGATTTATCCGCCATTACATGATGGCGCTATCGTTTGTTTTTCAAAAATGGGTTCGGCAGATTTTTCATATAGTGTATGGCCAGCATAAGCCTCCCTTTCATTCTAGCATTGTCACTGACACCTTTGGTGGTCACAGCTATTGATTTTCATACATCAGCAGTAGAGAATTTCTGTATGAGCCATAGTGATCAGCTATTTGACCCCAGTACTGCCTAGTTCCCAGGACTCACTCATAATGTATATTCTATAGTTCCATTACTCTTTCACACGACAGCTCTTTTTTCCTGCAGAGATTTAGGATCCCCCCTTAGCTTTAAGCCCCATGTTAAGTCAACCCAAAACTGACATTTCAGCCATGAATCAGCTGAAGCAGGATTAATCGCCCACCATGGATTTTCCACAATGCAAAATACAATATAATTAAGCAGTGAAAGTGGAGCATCCTTCTAACAGGTGCATTTGTGGGTCAAAGTCAGTAACCATGAAATCGATATCTTTCCTGCAGAATCTCTAACAGATAAAAATAATGTTGGTTGGCAATTTAACCCACCTGTGTCCATCCATTATTTAAATATCAAATTATGTTGAACCTACCCTTTAACCCATAAGCAAACAAAGATGTCTACAATAAATAAACACGTACATACATACACACATACATAAACAAATGTGCATAGCTAAAAAAAAATAGAAAAATAGTAAATGATGATCTAATGATCATCACTAATGATCAGCGGCATGGATGGATTTTATGGAGCGCTTTTAAACCATCTTCAGTAAAAATCTAAATTTGAGCCAGCAATATTGGTCTTTAAGTAACTGTAAAGCAAAGTTCATCTACTAGACAGGGATAATAATTACCCATTCCAGCATAATGACTCAGTTGTCAAGGTTTAAAGGCAGCTACTTTCAGGTCCTGTTACATTTGTTAGGCATTTAAGTGACTGTGATTGTAATAAAAAATCATGGAAGGACTGATTCTGTTTGACTTTGTAAAGAGAGGTCCATTGATTAGGGCCTGAGAGTTCATGGCAAATAAATGGTTTAATTCAAACAACTGTAAACAACCATTTTCAAATACAGCCATACTGCTAAGATTTTCTTATCTGGACACAATCAACTTAAACACATAGGAGGTCAAAATCAATCTATAAAAATACATTATTCTTTCCTGAGGACTGTCAAAGTCACCCACAGAAACGTAGGTGGAAATCACTCACATATGGGGCCCCAATCATTTGCTTCAAAGTGGTATTTACATGTAATGCAAACAAACTGATTGAGTCCTTTACATGGCAGAAATGGGAGGGCCACTGTTTCATTACATATGTACATACTGTGTTTTCAATTAAAGCGCACTAATCAATAATTTCACACATCTTATTTAAATTATACCTTTGAAGACGAAGAATATTTGTATTCCTGTTCCTTATAAACCATATACTGCCTAGTTAACAAAATGGCCAGTGACTCAGTGACCAGAAAAATATAAATTGTGCCCTTACAACATACATGGAACTATATAAACAGACATTCAGATTACTGAGAATGGACTTAACGTGTACCTAAACCCAAGAAAAAAAAATCATATATGGCAGCCTACAGTTCCTTGATGTTGTGGCTGCATTCGTTTTTTTTTTTCAGGCTTTTTTCCTTTATTTTTTTCATCATGATCCTGTCCTGAGCTGACAACACTTTTTTTTCACACTAGTTTTCTTCAGGACTTCTGAACATCCTCCCTCTCCGCTTCTTAAAGTAGAGTTCCACCCAAAAGTGGAAGCTCCGCTTATCTGACCCCCCCCCCCCCCGGTGCCACATTTGGCACCTTTTGGGGTGGAGAAGGTATCTGTTTTTGACAGGTACCTGTGCCCATTTTCAGTAGATCATGCCGCGACATAATCACTCGGAAGTTCAGCCCCCCTCCTTCCCCTGCGTCCAGGCCATTCATAAAGTGCAGCGCGATTCGCACATGTGCAGTAGGGAACTGGCTGTGAAGCAAGGCTTCACTGCCGGGTTCCCCTGCTACGGATGGCGGCGGCAACACCCGAGAGCAGATATAAACATTGGCTGGGGTGCCGATATCGCAGGATTCCAGGACAGGTAAGCGTCCTAATATTAAAAGTCAGCAGCTACAGTATGTGTAGCTGCTGACTTTTAATTTTTTGCTGGAAGAGGCAGACATTCTCTTTAATAATGTAGGGGGGGGTGGTTTTCTGTAGCCCACAGAAAGAGCTGAAAACTGATTAGGGTCAACAGGGCGAAGAGTACAGGAAGTTATCAGCCTATAAGGTATCTGCCTGGATCAACATGTCATTTTTTGCATTTATTGAACAGATATTGATTTTCAGGTGATGAGATTAACCTAAAAAAACTATTTAGTACATCTTTGCAATAAACTCACATTTTCCTAAGGTTTCTCTCTTTAAAGAACTATCATTACATAATTTTCACTGTCCTATCCATCATGGGACAAAGTACATCTAATCCCATGTTGCTTGGTGTTTCCTAACCCATGCTATGAGAATAGACTAGGCATCCCCCTCTTCCCACATAGGCATCTGACAGCATAGTAAGGAAGCTGTCCAAGAGCTGCAACAAGCAGCTGTTATGAAGCAGTCCTCTACTGCCTAGCTATGTTATCAGACGTCCGTGTTTGTGGGGGAGAGGGGTCAAGTCCAACCTCATAGCTAGGGTTAGGAAGCACTTAGAAACATGAGAGGAAGAACTACATGTACGTTTTCCCACAGGGGATAGGACATGGAAAAAATGTTTTTAGTTCTTTTTTTTAAAGTGTACAGACATTTTGAATTGTATATGTCAATTGTAAGAGATTTAAAGTATAACTATAGACAAAACTTTTTTTCATTTTGGATAAAACAATGGAGGGTTATAACCCCTGTTGGTTTATTTTTTGCCATCTGTGTCCCATTGGGTAAATTTTCCTTCACTTCCTATTCCATAGCCAAAACAGGAAGTGGGAGGAAATCCCAGCAAATTAAGGGAATCCCTTGGAGACCCTCCAGGTCACCAGAACCAGTGTCCCCATTGAAAGATTTTTTCCCTCTGTTACTTTTCTGGGGACAACCCAAAATTTGTGATTTTCTTTTACTTTCACTTTTAATAATAATGGTAAACAGGACAAATAGAGAGGGTGAATCTCCCTAACGGGGGAACAGACAGCAATAAAATCTGACAGGTGTTCTAATCCATCTCCACTCTGTCAAAAAAAAAAAGTTGCCTTTAGTTGTACTTTAAATGTATGTATTTAAATGTAAAAAAAATATATATATATATATATATATATATATATATATATATATATATATATATATATATATATATATATATATATATAAATAATATGATTATATAATAAAGATGTTATCAATGTTGTAAGGGGGAGACTTTTAGCAAACACCATAGACTTCTTAGACTGATCAAAGTTGACTAGTCTGAAAAGGCTGGAACACATAACAGCTTTCCAGAACATTACTTACATTATATATGGGATGTTGTGCCTGGTGGATGAACATAGGAAATATTGGGTGGAATGAGATAAAATGGCAAGCCACCAGTTCGTAGAACAGCAATTAACAATACAACAAAGTTGTGGAGTACACTAACCAATAAGGCTGGATTCACACCTATGCATTTTCAGTGCTTTTTGCATTTTGCAGATTTGCACTACAGTCCATTTACCATGGTTTCCTATGGAACACGTTCTGTAGTGCAAATCTGCAAAATGCAAAAAGCACTAAAAATGCATAGGTGTGAATCCAGCCTAATAGGATGCACAAAGTGTCACCTTTGGCTGTATGGAATACAAAAGTAGATGATAATGCCATTTGCCTAACTTATTTATTCATGACCAACCAAGTGACTGCTGGAAAAATGCAACTGCAAAGGGGTACAGTTTGTATGTGGTGTAACACATTTGGGATAATCTCTTTTGTAACATCAGTAAAAAGTTATTATTCATCCTTCTACCCTACAGCAGTTGTGTAACAGTCCAATGTCTGCATGGTCTTCTTCAAATTCAAAAACATAATTTACACCAAAAGTCCTGAATACCTTAACATGCTGTGGTCCAAACACCTTATATTCAATTGTTGAAACTTGAAAACAGATCCTTGAGACTAGCACAAACATAATTTCCTTTACTACAGCCCTAAAGAAAACATGTAAAGTTTCTGTAATTTTTGTGAAGATTAGGGCAGCACAGTGGTGTAGTGAGTAGCACTCTTGCCTAGCAGTAAGCAGGGTCTTTGGTTCAAATCCCAAGCACGACACTACCTGCCTGGAGTTTGCATGTTCTCCCTGTGTGGGTTTCCTCCGGGTACTCCGGTTTCTTCCCACTCTCCAAAGACATGCTGGTAGGTTAATTGGCTTCTGTCCAAAAAAAAAATTGTCCCTAGTACAGTATATGAATGTGAGTTAGGGACCTTGGATTGTGGGCTCCTTGAGGGTAGGGACCGATGTGAGAGTGCTATATATGTGTGGAGCGCTGCATAAATTGACAGCGCTATATGGGTACCTTAAATAAATAGGGATAATTGTAGACACACACCCACACTCACTCTGGATGGACTGGTGTCTTTATTCAACCTTACTAACTATGTCTCATGTAACCTGGTTAGTTCTTTTTTGGACATCTATAATAGGCTCTTTATTTATTTTTATTTTTTTTATTATCGATAGTCTTTCATCAGATGTATATATTATGGCAAACATGGTAGGTATTTGGTGTAAGATGCTACAACCCTCTTTTTTTTTTTAGCTCTGAAACAACATTGAATTCCAGAATTTATTCCATCACTGAATTCAAGAACATGGTTTTAAAGCCCAAATCCAGCTAAATGATATCCATTGGTTTTGGTTTGAATGGGTAAGGATTAGCACCTCTGTCAAGTTCTAAACTGTGTTTGCTCTCCCATGGAGACCACAATAAGGAGCTTTTCAAAACAACAACAAAATAGAAGCCTGACATGAGTCTTGCTTTTCCCACTCTGCTTATAAATGTTTTTGCACTGTCTGTGCCCTCATTGGATGATTTTGTTACTTTTTGGTTAATAAAAACAACCATTAAAACCCGTTACCCCTCCGCCCGCAACAAAAGATCCTTGAATTGTACATTAACCGCTTGCGGACCACCCACTGTGTATATACGTCGCTGCTTTGACGTTATATACCATTGTTTTGGCAGCAGCTAGCTGCCATAACCCCCGGTATATATATATTTCCCTGTGGCGAATCAGACGCTGGGACCACTTTTATTGGCAGCGGGAGAGGTGCCCCCTCCCGCCGCTTCCCGGTCATTTCCATCGCTTACCGAAGAGATCAGCAGCGGAAACTATTCCATCCTGTGTAGTGATGGGCAGGAAGTCGAGTAATGGCTAGATGGCCCCCACGCGACACTATGCCCATGGAGAACAGGAGCGACGTCAAACGTCACTTCTGCCTTCTGGCCTTAAAGGGCCCATTTTTTTTTTTTTGCTTTTAAGTGTAAATTTGAGATCTGAGGTCTCACATGAAAGAGGCCCTGTCCTTGTAAACCTTATTACAAGGTTTACATTCCTTGTAATAGGAATAAAAGTGATCCAAAGTTATTTTTTTTAAAGCGACAGTGTAAAATTAAAATATAAAAAGTAAATTAAATAAGACAAAAAAATTTTTAAAGCGCCCCACCCCTCCAAGCTCGCGCGCAGAAGAGAACGCATACGCAAGTCGCACTCACATATGTAAACAGTGTTTAAACCACACAGGTATCGCCATGATCATTAGAGCAAGAGCAATAATTCTAAGCAATAATTCCAACTTTACTGTTTTCTTATTTTTTAATTAAAAAATTTTTATTTTTTTCCAAAAAATTGCATTTGTAAGACCGCTGCGCAAATACGGTGTGACATAAAGTATTGCAAAGATCTCTATTTTATTCTCTAGGGTCTCTGCTAAAATATATATGTATATATATATATATATATATATATATATATATATATATAGTGCTTGGGGGGTCTACGTAATTTTCTAGCAAAAAATACTGATTTTAACTTGTAAAAATCTTGTAAAAAACAAGAAATGTCAGAAATAGGCTTAAACCTTAATAACAAAAATAGCAAACAAAACATTACAATAAAAAAACAGATTATAATAATTTTTGATTTTATACAGGCTGGAGCTGGTATGGATGTCTATTTGCATATCTTTAAAGCATGTGTCAAGGCAAAATAAAAAATATAAAAAAGATTTTATACGTCTCTAGACAAATGGTACAAGTACTGAAAATAGTTGTTGATGGGCCAGAAATTAGGGAGTTTATTTACTAAAACTGGAGAGTGCAGAATCTGGTGCAGCACTGCAAAGAAACCAATCAGCTTCAAGGTTTTATTGTCAAAGCTTAATTGAACAAGCTGAAGTTAGAAGCTGATGGGCTACCATGCACAGCTGCAACAGATTTTGCACTCTCGAGTTTTAGTAAATCAACCACAAGGTTTCTTACTACCTTCCTCTTTGAAATGACAACACAGTGTATTTTTGGCTCTAAGTTCCAAAGCACTCGTTGTCAACCCCGCCTACTTCATTTCTGATCCATTGCAAATAACACACCCTCTCTTCACCTCCTCCCTCTCCTCAAACCCATAACCCATCCTTATCTCTATTATTCCTTGTGCACAGGTAGAGACTACAGGAAGTTATCAGTTCACAAGATTTCTGGTAAAAATCAACAGGTATTGTTTGCACTTATCAATCACATATAACAAAAACAGTCCATGATATATTAAAGTATCTCTGTGAATGGACTCTATGCAAAGCACTTCTTTTAAAAGTAAATTATATGTGTGACCTACATACCGTAATTAAAAATAATTTCCCAAAAAGTTATTCTGATACGTTTTTGAGTTTTTTTTAACCCAGCAGTCACATAACCACAAATCCTCAATGTTGTATCTTGGGGTCATGCGGGGAATGTCAGTGTTGGAAGAGGGGGAGGCGGATAGTGACGTCTAACACAGTGGGGAGAACTTTTTCAACTGTGTGCAATACATTCCAGGAGTGTGCCTCTTCTGTGTTCCAGGCTGTGAGTGACATACCCAGCGGGGAAGTACTTTTCCAGTCTGTGTATATTATTATTATTATTATACAGGATTTATATAGCACCAACAGTTTGCGCATTTACTACATGGGAGCAGGCAGTATAGTTACAATACAATTCAATACAGGTGGGATCAGAGGGCCCTGCTCCTTAGAGCTTACAATCTAGAAATATCTTCTGCTGTCCATGCCCCTATTGGCTGCTGCTGCAAAAGGCAGGCTGTGATTGGCTAAATAGTAACAGTCTTCTTGCAGCAGTGGCGCTGGCCAAAGGGTGTGTATGAAAATCTGACTACAGAGACACAGGTATACCGTGAGGGGTAGTTTAATAATAGTATAAATAAAAAAGCAGGGCTTACTACCTTTAAGCAGACCAAAAGAGAGCAAAGAAGGGAAGTTCATTGTTAGGGTTTACATACAAATCAATACCAGAATGCTAGAAAACCCTTCGAAAATGAATGCAATGTGGTATCGAAAATTGTTTTAGAATATTATATTTCTTTCCTCATGGTATAGATAACAGTGCAAATTGGTGAAAAAGTAAGTGCAATTTAGCTATCGGGTTGCTAAGAGTATGCAGTTTTTTACCAGAGCAATGTGCTTGTTCTTGTTTTAAGCACACAATGAGCTTAGGGAAAAATATATCATATAAAATTTACTCTTCGGCTGAATGGATGGTAATAGAAAATTGACACTGTTTAATACTATGGCCTACACCCTAAGTAACAGGGTGGCAACTGCAACCCCAACATCTACCTTTTTCTTTTGTGGAGCCAAAGGTGATTACAAAGCTGAGGTCAGAGGTACCAGAAATGTCCGTTCTTTTTAATTAAAAACTATGTTACCCCAACATTTCATATTCCTGATATGTGTCTTTTGTTCTTGTGTTAAAAAGTATCCTGTACTCTTTGTATTGCTTCCCTTGGATGGAATACCTGGTGATCCTGTCAGCCCCCCTGCCTTCTTATTTCAAACTGTCCAACCTAGGCATGGAAGCTCATCCATCCAAACATGGTCAATTTTCTGGCTGTGCTGGGAGAACGGTCTGAATATCTTCCAATGGAAAGGCAAGTGCTGACATGTCCCATGACCCCCCCTTCACGCACAGCCATTCACTGTAAAAATCAGTGTACTGCTGCTTCTCCACCCCCATCTCTTCAAGGCCCCTTATGCAGCTGAGAACAGAGATTATGTGATCCTATTAAAAAAAAAAAAAATATATATATATATATATATATATATATATATATATATATATATATATATATACACAAAAACGTTTTGCTTTCATTTCTTTCTTAACCTGAATGGGTTGTTTTACAATGTAAGGGTTTGTTACAGAGAATGAGTATATGTACAGCACCGAGAATAAACCTGAGTACTACCACATCACAAGACCCCATACAGCACACAGTATGGGGGGGATGCCAGTGTTCATTTGCTAAATGTTATAGGTGCCAAAACCCCAGAACTCAACCACACATACACACATAACCACACACCACTCATGCCAGCGCCACAGTCCCCTGAATACACAACAATAGAGGATTGAAATAATGAACCCAGAACAAAGTTACGAACCATAAACTGTAAAGGCTTACTGAATTAGAACATCTATATTCAGTTTGTCTGAGATGACAAGACCTCGCCCCAAAACGACTCAGAAACATCCAACCATGGTTGCCATATCTTAGTGAATTTCTTAGGGCATACCCTGCTCTAATCTATCAATTTAAACATAGGCAGATCCCCATTTACCAAACTGTAAAACTATTGAGCTGTGGGTTGAGTAGCTTCTTTCCAGTGCAACAAGATCACCTTACGTGCATAAAATAATAGCATACGAAACAAGGTACAAGCATGAGTCCTAGGAACAAAGTCATTCAAAATACCTAATAGTCCCACTTCCAGGGTCTGCGGTATTGGAAGATGAATGTTGTGTTCAAAGAATAAAAATAAATCATGCCGAAATACTGTTAGTCCTGGGCAAGTTCAAAACATGTGAAACAGGTCTGTCCCAGAAAATCCACAGCGAGAACAAGTAGCGACAGATCCAAATCCCATGCTAGCCAATTTGACCGGGGTATAGTGGAGATAATGAATAAACTTAAAATTTTATAAATTTGTCTGCTGTGCTAATAACATCTTGAAAACATACATCAGTGGCCTCTTCCCAACACTCTTCAGAGAGCCCAGGCATTAGCGTAAGTCACTTGCAATGGGAATTCTGAAATGGGTTAGCCCCTGCCAACTGAAGGCGGCCATAAAATGTAGTTACCAACTTACTGAGTTCTGTATATGATAACAAGTCTTGTAATGGGGATTCCGTGAGCTATAGGGTCAAGGTCCCAAACTGCGTCCGGGTGGCATGATGGAACAAAAGATATTTAAAAAATAATTTATTGTGCACGCCGTGACTACCCTTCAGGTACTAAAAGGACATAAATACGTTGTTTTTAAAGATTTGAGAGATATGGGTAATGCCTAGGCATCCCCACCATTTCGAGTCAGGATGACCATAGAGCTCAGAGAGATTAGGATTAATCCACAAGAGGACCTGAGGCGACACCCTGGGAGTTGACGAGGGTAGTATCTTCCCCCCTCCTCGCCAGTCCAGAAAGCCCACTTTGACAGGGAAGGCGTGAGAACAAGCAACATCCTTACTAAAAGCTTTTTTAGATCCAGTTTTTGTAAATCAATTACATACCTTTTTTTGGAAATCAGAGATCTTGGGTTTCATTGATAGTAGTCTGAATAAGAACTGCCTGTGTTGCACACAGCAACCAGTTAGCTTTCCCCTTTTGTGATCTAATTGCATGTTAAAAATAAAAATGATTACTGATTAAAGTTCTTCTAGAAAAGATTTTATTTAAATTAAATTATTCATAATGGTCATTTTTTTTGGAATTGATGTACAAACATAAACCTCATTCTGGTAGCAACGATAAGCAATGGTCGCAAAATAAATCTTTCTTGCTTGTGCATGTGGATGCGCCTTGATATCTGCAAATGCTAGTCAGTGGACACTCTGTAGGATGAAGCTTACTGTTGGTGATCATCAGAAGATGAAGAAGAATAGTTCATTTTGAACACTTTTCAGCACAATTATAAAAAGACTAAAACAGGAACAGACTGTAAGCATTTAGAAAATAGTGAATAAAAAAAGTCCAAAATAAATCTGTCCATATTTCATAGTTGGTAACAAATATGTTATTTAAACAATCAAAAATAATACAATATTAATAAGCAACTTTACCCTTAACTTCAATGTTTGTTGTACCGATTTCACTTGAATAAGACTATTCAAAAAGAACATTCCCGTGTATAAATTTACACCTATTTGCCACTGTTTGCACACCACAGCAGTGATGTTTTCCAGAGGTTCATCAAAGAAATGACTGCCATCAATGTCCGGCAAGCAGATCTGTGAACATAACATATTGGATAGGAAGACAGGGTGCTTGTATCTGCACTGTGTTGTAAGAACGTTTTCTAGTTAGTTGGCTGCAAGTTGCACAGGGGATGGCAACATGAATATAGATAAGTGATCTGTTTAATGTGTGTTTTACACCACAGCTGATGTACAAAAACAATATATATATTAGATTATAAAAGGCTGTTGTAACCTGATTCCATAGATAGATATAAGACACATAGCAGAGTTTCACACGTGTATTATTATTATTATTATTATTATTATTATTATTATTATTATAATGTATGATTACAAAAATATATTCTGGCAATATAGAGGACTTCAAAAATATTTTAAATATATTTTTTCATTTTATCGGTCACATCATAGCAGAAGATAATTAAGATAATATATTACGTTTATTTATCTGTGTAATTACAGATTACTAAATCTAACAAATGTATAACATTTATGAAAATGTTATCCTAAAAGTGCACAAAACCATTGTTAAAATATTTTATTTTGTTCTAAAAAAAACTATTAAACACTGTGATTTTTTTATATTTGCCACCAACAATAATATTTTCAGAACAAGCTATAGGTCTGTACCCCCATTTTTTAAGGGATGTATGTTTAGGAATAGGCTGTTACGACTAAGGGGATGTAAGGTATACTAAACTTTTTACAGGCCTGATTGCAAGCCACAGGTATGCACGGTCATGTGTGCACACACACACACACACACGATAATCGCTTTTAGTAAATCTAACTGTAATGTGATATCAGAGATAGATATTTAGGCACATTTAAGGTGAATCAGGCACCCTGAGGTGATTTACATATGCAAGCAAAAAATGGCATGCCAGTTTTTTGAAAAATAAGGCCCCTATTTAAAGTAGTATTTCTGTATAAAAAGAAATTGCAAGGATTATTAAGCAGGAGTGTATTGTATAATAGTATGTTTTTCTGTTATATATACGTAAATCATTTACATTTTCTTTCGTTTATAAAATATCCTGCAAGTCATCACAGCCAAGTGCTTTCAAAATACTAAACAGAAGAGATGTAGTTTACTAAAGAGTATATTTTTCATTTTTAAAAATAGTGCATGGGTGAACACTTGTAAAATGATGGGATTGATTTACTTAAGGCAAATATACTGTCCACTGTGCGATAGAACGTTCTCTTAGCTTAGTGAATATGTTGAAAGAATACACAATCATATGCAAGGAAAATAAAAATAACATTATTTTTGCTTGCACATGATTGTATGATGGAAGTCGACGGAGCTTCACTTTATTAAAGGGTAACTCCACTTTCATGGGGAACAAAAATAGCAAATAAAGAAAAAATAATATAGCGTATATAATTGCGACACAAGTCATATTGTAATTGAAAGTCATTAAAAATGATCTTTCTGCAGCCACTGTACTTTTCTGAAAATGCAATGCAATATGGCTACCTGGAGGTTTTCTGTACACAGAATGTGTACTGAACACTCCCCAGAAACATATTTTCCTGCTTGTATGATTGGCTTGCCAATTTTCCCAGAAGTCTACACTAAGATACAAGTCAGATTTCAGGCATCCCATGAAACAAAAATGTCATTTTTGGTGAGATACTCCCTGTAGGAACACATCTAAAGGGATCCAGGCCCAGCAGATTTCCTCATTAGTGCACTGCAGGTGCACAGCTGATTGATAATTATGAAACCACTCCCATTAGATTCCTATTCCCACATGGGCACAGAGAAACACACAGGGATTTTCTTCAGAATAACAAAAGGTAGGAACCTGCAACAAAGGTGGCTATAATCCTTGCAATGTACATAGATCACCCAGAGGGTAATGTTTTTTTTTCAACAAAAGTGGAGTTACACTTTAACCTCTTAAGGACCAAAAGATTTTCCCCCTTAATGACCAGGCAATTTTTTGCGATACGGCACTGCGTCATTTTAACTGACAATTGCGTGATTGTGCGACACTGTACCCAAACAAAATTGATGCCCTTTTTTTCCCCACAAATAGAGCTTTCTTTTGGGGGTATTTGATCACCTCTGCAGTTTTTATATCTTGCTCAATAAACAAAAAAAGACAGACAATTTTGAAAAAATAAACAATATTTTTTACTTTTTGCTATAATATATATCCCAAAAAAATTCCTTCATCAGTTTAGGCCAATATGTATTCTTCTATATATTTTTGGTAAAAAAATCTCAATAAGCGTATATTGATTGGTTTACACAAAAGTTATAGCGTCTACAAAATAGGGGATAGATTCATGGCATTTTTATTATTAATTTTTTTTTACTAGTAATGGTGGTGATCAGTGTTTTTAGAGGTACTGTGACATTGCAGCGGACAGATCGGACACTTCTGACTATTTTTTGGGACCAGCGACATTTATAAAGTGATCAGTGCTATAAAAATGCACTGATTACTGTATAAATTACACTGGCAGGGAAGGGGTTAACACTAGTGGTGATCAAGGGGTTAAATGTGTTCCCTGGGCGGTGTTTCTAACTGTGGGGGAGGGGACTAATTTGAAGTACAGAGAGATCGCTGTTCCTAATCACTAGAAACAGACGATCCATCTGTACTCCCCTGACAGAACGGGGATCTGTTTGTTTACATTGACAGATCCCCGTTCTGGCTCTCTGTGGAGCGATCACGGGTGGCTGGCGGACATCGTGGCCGCCGGCCACACGCAGCAGCTTCTGCGCCTGCTATAGCTGTACAACGGACCGACGTATGGCTACAGCGATTTGTGGGAACGAGCCGACCTGCCGTGGTGTAATGATGGCAGCTGACCGGCAAGTGGTTAAGCTAAGGGAAATTTCCCCTGCAAGGTGAACATCCTATTTTCCTTTTGTATATCAACCCTGTGTGTCTTGTGACTTTTCTAGAAGGTCTCCCATCTGTGCAGGACCCGAGATTCTCTATGACCTCTTGGCTTCAGCTCTGCTACCTGAATACCTCCTAGGCTATCCACACTCTTATGCCCCGTACACATGGTCGGACTTTGTTCGGACATTCCGACAACAAAATCCTAGGATTTTTTCCGTCGGATGTTGGCTCAAACTTGTCTTGCATACACACGGTCACACAAAGTTGTCGGAAAATCCGATCGTTCTAAACGCGGTGACGTAAAACACGTACGTCGGGACTATAAACGGGGCAGTGGCCAATAGCTTTCATCTCTTTATTTATTCTGAGCATGCGTGGCACTTTGTCCGTCGGATTTGTGTACACACGATCAGAATTTCCGACAACGGATTTTGTTGTCGGAAAATTGTATATCCTGCTCTCAAACTTTGTGTGTCGGAAAATACGATGGAAAATGTCCGATGGAGCCCACACACGGTCGGAATGTCCGACAACACGCTCCGATCGGACATTTTCCATCGGAAAATCCAACCGTGTGTACGGGGCATTAGTATGTCATTATACTCATACATTTGCATAAAGAGCATAGGCCATCTCTGCACAGAACAATGTGGCTCCTCTTAGTCCTGGCTTGTGTTCTCCCCTCTCATTTGTTAACAGTTGCATTTTTTAAACAAGTAACTAAAAGCAGGAAGTAAGGAGGACTGGGTTGGACTGGGTTGGAATAGCACTGCCCTATTACATGCCCAGACCCTGGCAATGTTGGTCAGTAATGTCCTGGCCACAGCTTCCGTTCTGGGTTTGACTGAATATGGGTTGGACCAAACCCAAGCTCCTCCCTATTCATATTTTTTAAATTACAATTTCAGAGAGCTTGAATTACAAGAAATATTTTATTTCTTCTTGAAAGTAAATAGAGTTTCAGGGAGCTAAGTAAAAAATGTACTTCTCCAATAAATCAACCCAATTGTCTCACCTGGTGGAATCCATTTGTTATCCAATTGCGGATAGAATAGGGAAGGACTGAAACCCCTGTCAGGTTTTTATTGAATAGGGTGTCCCTGTTAGAGAGATTCAACTTCTTGATTTGTGCTGGTGACCATTGTCACTAAGACAGAAAGAAAATCCCACATTTTTACATGTCACCAGAACAGGAATAGAAGGGAAATCTGCCATTGGTTCTGGTAACAACTGCCAAAGAGGGAATTTACCTCTCTTTGGATTTTTCCTTGCTTCCCGTTGAGTCTACAGGACTGGAAGTGAAGGGAAATCTTTCCAGCAGGACACAGTAAACAGTAAATTAGCAGAAGTTTTAATCCTTCCCTGATCTATCCAAAATTAAAATAAAATGTTTTGGCTACATGTAGAGTTTAAATAATTTTTATATTCCAGAAATTTCCAAAAAAACAGAAAATGGCCTGTGAAATCCAAAGATTATGTGTAGTCATGGGAAGGGAAATTACAACTTAAAAATGATCTATTTACGTAAACACTTTATAAATATTATATGTTATAGAACAGAGTATAAAACAATATATGAATATTATATTACAATTACAGTCAGTCAGTGAAGCACCAGGTCTAGTAAAAAAAAAAAAATATATAAGGTTTTGTTTATTATAACAATTTTAATATGCTATTATACATATTATTATAAAAATATAAAATAAAATTAGGGAGGGGCCCATTTACACTTCTCCTTGTGTCTTGCGGATTATATGGAGTTAGGGCAGTCTCCTCGCCTGACCTGCACCCTTAGTGGAATATCCTGAACGGGGGACATACACTATATTACCAAAAGTATTGGGAGACCTGCCTTTACATGGGCATAAATTTTAATGGCATCCCAGTCTTAGTTCGTAGGGTTCAATATTAAGTTGGCCCACACTTTCCAGCTATAACAGCTTCAACTCTTCTGGGAAGGCTGTCCACAAGGTTTAGGAATGTATCTTTGGGAATGTTTTACCATTCTTCCAAAAGCGCATTTGTGAGGTCAGGCACCGATGTTAGATGAGAAGGCCTGGCTCATAGTTTCCGCTCAAATTCATCCCAAAGGTGTTCTGTCAGGTTGAGGTCAGGACTCTGTGCAGGCCAGTCAAGTTCCTCCACCCCAGACCCACTCATCCATGTCTTTATGGACCTTGTTTTGTGCACCGGTCCAAATAATTTGGTGGAGGGGGGATTATGGTGTGGGGTTGTTTTTCAGGGGTTTTGCTTGGCCCCTTAGTTCCAGTGAAAGGAACTCTTAAGGCGTCAGCATACCAGGACATTTTGGACAATTTAATGCTCCCAACTTTGTGGGAACAGTTTGGGGATGGCCTCTTCCTGTTCCAACATGACTGCGCACCAGTACACAAAGCAAGGTCCATAAAGACATGGATGAGTGAGTTTGGGGTGGAGGAACGTGTCTGACCTGCACAGAGTCCTGACCTCAACCCGATAGAATACCTTTGGGATGAGTTAAAGCAGGGACTGCGAGCCAGGCCTTCTCATCCACATCAGTGCCTGACCTCACAAATGCGCTGCTGGAAAAATGGTCAAACATTCCCATCGACACACTCCTAAACCTTGTGGACAGCCTTCCCACAAGAGTTGAAGCTGTTATAGCTGCAAAGGGTGGGCCCACTCAATATTGAATGCTACGGACTAAGACTTGGATGCCATTAAAGTTCATGTGCGTGTAAAGGCAGGAGTCCCAATACTTTTGGTAATATAGTGTAGATCCCAAAGTGGAGACCCTAAAGTTGGCCTAGGATCACTCTGCATTGTGGTAACGCATGTAACATGCTTTGCTGTGTTGCTCTGCTATTCTTTTTTCCTAGAACCTCAACGCACTACAGTAATGCAGCTGCATTGTAACGCCACAATGCATGACAGTGCAAGGTAGTGCATTATGTGGTTTTATACATGTTAGGGTGAGATGGCAGCCCATTTTTTTTTAATGGGCTGCCTGATTCAATGCACATTATCACACCGTAAATGGGCCCTAACTTCTTAAATGGTGAGTTTTCACCCCTTCGCCCAATTTTACCTATGTTATTGTTACTGTGGACATTCCAAATAATTCCTACATGATATGGTTATAGTTTATACACATTGCATAATAATTGAGCGAAAAAATAAAACATATTAGTGCAAGCGTTGGGGCACATGCTATCAAGGTGCTGCATTCAAGACTTTAGCCATGTTTAGGCTTAGTATAGCATTCTTCAGATGCCACTGCCTTCACCAAGACTGTACATAAAAAGCAGTTTACAGATTTGTCACCTGCTACCTTTATGGAGGGAGATTCCATGTAGTTTATGTAAGAAAATGAGATTACCACCCTATTAGATTGTAAGCTCTTATGAGCAGGTCCCTGGTAACCCCCTTTATTTTATTGTATTTTATTGTATTGTCTCCCTTTCGATTGTAAAGCCCTGCGCAATCTGTTAGCACTGTATACCAGTCTTATAATAGTAATCACTAAATCTAGATTTAGAAAAATAAATATATAGTTCCTTACCTTCTCCCACACTCATATACATTCTTTGATTACCCACAATTCAGCATACAGTATATAAATAAATATAAATATTGTCAGGGTAGCTAAGGGACCTGATCCCCTAAGCACTATATCATTTTTTAGAAATTAAAGAAGGCCATAGATGATGCAATTTTCTTTCCTGCAACCATGGATATTTCAATCATTTCAATGCTACTTTTTTAACTATTATTTTTTCCATTTTTTTTTATATTTTAATTTTCATTAAGGGGTATTTAAACCACTGATCTTGCAAGCTCATCTCCTCAGCTCCGCTACACCTCAAAGCCATTTACTGCTTATTCCATTTACGTCTCTTCCTAGTCAGGGAACAGAAGTAACATTTTTAATAAACATGCTCTCCTCTGTGAGTTTTATAAGCAGCGAATAGCTGTGATGTTTAAAGGACATCTAAAGTGATCTTTTCAAAATACATCATGCAGGAATGCATGATAGTGACTGTTGTCACTATCTGAGACATGCAATGCAGCAATTGCTAGAGCACATGCATGCAGACAGGAAGTGGCTTCAAAAAGGCTGGGGGAAATCAGCAGCACTGAATTGCAACTAAAGTTGAAAAAAATTATGAAAACAAATATTTTATTTAAAATGATTACTATTGTTTATGATACACAGTGCTTGATCTTTCAGATAAGGTTTAGATCTTCTTTAGGAAACATTTCAACTAGAGCATTGTATAGACCTTTACACTATAGTTGTCAATTACTTTGTAGTCATGTGATAGCAATATTGATAAGTGCCCAAAGCTGGCTGTCATTGTGATAGTGAAACTATAGTGGGCCACTGAGCACTGAGTGGGAGATACAGATCCTGACCTACATGAGTGCCCTTTTATTTCTTTCCTAGGATCACTTGCATTCTGGGTTCTGAGACAGCCCATTTATAGAGGAGATCTTTCCTCCCCTTAGATTTGTTGATGATTTGTGAAAATAGCAGCAATTACAGCCCATATTTAGGATGAATTGTGTTCACTTCTACATGGTCCAGAAGGGTGATTGGACAAAGGCAGGGATATTACCTCTGGCTGGACAGCATCACTTAAATGATTTCTGATCTAGAGGAAGCCATGTGTAATTATTCTGCATGAGTTCTGCTGCTAAACGAGAAACCTGTGTAGTTTAATAGCTCACATCCCCATCGCCATATACCGTGCAGCTTATGTTTATGTTGTACAGTAAAAAGTCCAATTGTAGACTTGTGATAATGATGTGACCTTGCCTTCTGTTCAAGGTCATGAAACCATTAGCCTGTTAGTGGATTGAGACTGTCAATCACTATTGCAGGCCCATTCAGCAGCCAATATGTTAACACAAGGACAAAATTGTCTCCCACATTTCTATACATCTAAAGTCAGAAGCAAAGCACTGAACAACACTTGTATTTTCCTTCCGGAAGACAAATCCTCTTTTATCCAGAATTATTAAAAGTATAGCTGAGTGTCAGATACATTATGAAATATGGTACTGGTTCCAGCAATTCTTGGCTTGACTGGAGCTTGGCTGCAAGTACTTGTTTTTATATGGACACATACACACAAAAGTATAAATCAAAGGGTATGTATAGACTGTATATATATGGACAGTAATATATATATATATATATATATATATATATATATATATATATATATATATATATATATACAAAAATAGAATTTAAAAGTTATCCAATATAGATTTATAGATGTATAGATATATTTGCAGTTCATACAGTATATATATATATATATATATATATATATATATATATATATATATATATATATATATTAGGCTGTATATATGCATATATACAGAAGTATAACACGAAAAGTTATACAGACTGCATATAGTCAAGAATTATTTGATAGTTCTGAGTGAGCATATCATTTTGCCAACTACTGCAAAGTTTGAAAATATATACATATTTATATACATATATATAAAAAATATACTATGCATGTGTCGATAGATAGATACAGTGAGGTTAATTTACTAAAGGAAGTGAGAATCCTCACTGGATATATAGTCGCTGTATGTAAATACCCAATCAAGTGCACATGAAATAAACAATAATTTTTCACATTATTAGTTAATGGTAGCAAATTTTGATTACACATTCGGTAAAGATTTCCAACTCCTTTAGTAAGCAGCCTCAATGATCTATCTATATATATCCATTATTTATAATTTATATATATGTTTATTATAAATGTATGTATATCTGCCCGTGTAAACAAGATAGGCATACATTTTTTGGCATCCCTGTATATTCCATAGGAATAGAAAAATACAAAACATAACGTTCACATATTATCTTTTTCACCGGCTTTTTTATAACAGCGCTTTAATCACCTGCATATCCCAATTAATTAATTTTTCCGTAGTTTTGGTTAAATTTGTATAGAATAACAACACAGATGTAATAGGAAGAAAGTTTATTGAAATAACGTTCCAGTATTTAAGCGTTCAATCTCTAGTCCGGAACAATGATATCCTATATGTGCGCTCTGTATTTATCTGCGTTCACGTGTGGAGTTTGTAATATTTAGAACGTTAGAATAATCCATCGGATGATTAGGTCCATATATTGGGGATCAAAATATAAGTTGTGATTTTAGGTGTTAAAAAACATTTGCCGGTCTTATTTTAGACCTGCAAATACATGCCACCGCTGTGTTACTTTTTGACTATAGTTAAACATATTTGTCAATGTTATAATAAAATAATGCAACGGAAAACAAACCTGGAAACGTGTTTGTCTATTTCATCAAATGATCTTCTTACAAAAAGTGTATTATATTATACTGTATTATATTATATTATTATAATATAATTATATGATATATATTTTTTTCCAAACCTTGCTGTAATTGGCAAAATGATACACTCAGGTGTTGTTAATAAACAAATATTTGTTATTTACCCTCTACTAGTTACACGAATTAGTGCATACATTAAACCGTATCGAATTCAAATGTTATAAGAGAAAATTAAGGAACATCGTTTGAATTCGATATGTGTAATATTACATCACTATCCCTATAATGTATATTTTAATGATGATTAGAGAATAGTCTGCCAGTGTTACCTGATACCTTTTCCCACTTCAGTAGCAGATCTGTGTGCCCATCTAACATACACTACAGTCAGATCAGACAGTTCACATGCATGTTTTTAGGAACAACGGAGGAGAAATGTGGAAGTTGGCATTTGTAGATGTTCAAAATAAATAATTACTGTGATAGATCAAATCTTTTATAACTTTGCTGAGAGTAAATTACAGTGTGTACACCTCAGCGACCACAATTGTGTGCCCAGATCAGAGGTAAGATACAGTCACTGATTGCATGCACTCCCATTACCATGCTAGATTTACAGGCTCTATGTAATATATATATATATATATATATATATATATATATATATATATATATATATATATATATATATATATATATATATATATATATATATATATATATATATATATATAAATTATTATTTTTTTTATCTCTTTCTGCTGTTGCTATACTCTCGCTCTCTCTCTCTCTCTCTCTCTCTCTCTCTCTCTCTCTCTCTCTCTCTCTCTCTCTCTCTCTCTCTCTCTCTCTCTCTCTCTCTCTCTCTGCCACCTCCCTCCTCCTTTCTGTTTCTCCTTCTCAAGAAGACTCAGCATTCTCCCCCTCTCTCCCTCTCCTACTTTCTCACTCTATTTTTCCTTCTCTCCCTTAGCATCTCTCCTGCTCACCCTTTTTTGCCCCTACCTCCCTCTCTGTCTCTCTTCTCTCTCTTTTTTTCTTTTCTTTTTCATTATCTCTTTTCTTCTTTCAGTTACAGTAAAACAGGGTCGTTTAATGACAGATGGGTCCAGTCAGATATCTCGCAGTATACAGAGGGAGAAATAGCTCTTTTAAAGCCTAGCAAATAAAGATTTGTGAGGTCAGATTCCATTTAGGATCCCTAAAACAATGGCTAAGGGAAGTCTTAGGACAAAACAGAGATAACCTTGTGTGCCTTTTATTGGTTTGCTCAGACGTCCTCCAACTTCCTGTAAAATAGTTGGAACTTGCGAAATCTTACAGAGTTCTAATGTATATGATAAATATCTCAGAGTACTGCATCCATCATTCCCTCTGTTCTTCCATAGGGTAGTAGTTAGATCCTCATTGTACATGACTTAGGTGAGCACTATAGTGTAGATGACTCCCCTAAAATGACCTCAGTAACATTTGGATGTCAGTGTCCACCATGACAAGTGTATTCCCAGATCCCCAGTCGGGATCAGTTACTCTTGAAACCTGACATTCCATGTAATTGCAGAGGTCATGAAGGTGTATGGCAAACACCCTCTGTACTGGGGTGATATAGATTAAAAAAAATTCATGATTTAAGAATAGCACAAGACAATACATGAATCAATAAAACAGATACAGATTTACTGGCAGCCCATGACGGCCAATAGCACTGCAACTGACATGTTTTTTTTAGTTGTGACCTCACAAAGGACTACTTGTGTCATGTACCCCTCCTTCCCCAACCTCTTCCTTTAATACCTCTCATCTACACTTATAAGTATCAGAGTCGTGGACCTTACAGGATTACTGCCTAGCTGAGTATTAGGTCACTACGATTTAGGAAAAATAATTAAATAAATAAAATAAGTCAAAATGACCAGTACCTATATTAGCCAGAACTGTAACAATATATCTGGGATTTTCTTATCACAGATACACCAAACTCAATTAGAATCATCTTTATTTTATTTTTCTTTCTTTCTTTCTTTCTTTCTTTCTTTCTTTCTTTCTTTCTTTCTTTTTTTTTTCTTTCCTTCCTTCCTTCCTTCCTTCCTTCCTTCCTTCCTTCCTTCCTTCCTTCCTTCCTTCCTTCTTTCTTTCTTTCTTTCTTTCTTTCTTTCTTTCTTTCTTTCTTTCTTTCTTATCACAGATACACCAAACTCAATTAGAATCATCTTTATTTTATTTTTCTTTCTTTCTTTCTTTCTTTCTTTCTTTCTTTCTTTCTTTCTTTCTTTCTTTCTTTCTTTCTTTCTTTCTTTCTTTCTTATTATTATTATTATTATTATTATTATTATTATTATTATTATTATTATTATTATTATTACTAATAATAGTAGTAATAATTAATAATAAAATCATGTATTTATTTATGCATTTATTTTATTTTTAGTTTATGTTTTTTACAAAGGTAAAAGAACATTCCGTGTACAAGGTGAACAACCTTTACCTTTTTTATTAAGCCAACCCCACTGAATGCATTTTCATTTTTTCTCAGTGAATCTATGTTCAGTTCAGTCTTCCAATCCTGTGTAATAAAGGAAACTTCTGTTCTTTTTATTCCTCTGCATACCATTGGATGTTTAAAGTGAACACAGGATATACTTGGTTGAAGAAAAAACTTTCCTATGGTAAATCCTCCTCAATTTATTTATCAGATTCTCACCCAGTCTGCTCAATAGATTATGCAACTTTTGACCTCCAATTGTTGTTCACAGCTGCCCATGATCAGTAGTGCCAAATGGTTTTCATTTAAAACTGTGAAGATCTATGTGTAGTGTAACACAATAATATTCTGCATTGGCACTTGTTTAATTTTGCAGAGGGCGAAGCTTCATTAGCAGAACACATGTACCACACATAAAAAACAAAGGGAAATAAGTGCTGGCGTCATTAAAATTAGCTGCATGCACTTCTGTCAACAGTTGATTGATCCATCAAATTAAAAGTGAGCACGTGATGCAGATCAAAAGGCTCAGAAACATTTGAAAAGCAAAAGACAAAGATGAATATGATTGCAAGTGAACTGCACAATAGCTGTTACCGTCGGATGACCAGCAGGTGGCAGCATTTCAGGAGGAACGGATGAAGGAGGAAGAC